>OX637536.1:58538060-59195060 GCA_951800035.1 Linnaemya tessellans
CACTTTTTTCAGTTTTGTGAAGAAGTCACTTTTTAAGCACTTTTGAGTCTTGTGCTAATGGCAGAACTGATTAAGCAGCTTTTGATCATCTAAGGATGTCTTAAGACACTCAGTTTGACGACTTTTGCTATAACAGTCTCCTACCTACTGAATGGAACTACTTTTGCCTACGTTTTTTATTTATTTTTTTATTGTAGGAGTGTGTTTGCAATAAGTATATTTTTTTATAATAACTTTATTTATAAATAACTGCTGGAAAAGGATTTTATTTTGCAAAAATAGGACGATCAGAATAGGAAAAATTATGGCCTTGCCAATTTATTTCAATTAAACGATTTCCATAATATGTCTTTATGTATATAATATATCATTAATAAATTTTAATAAATATGAAAAAATTTACAGTAATGGCATGTCAGTACAAAATCAAAATTTCCATTCCTGTTTCTGGGGATATGCCAAAGACCATGTCCAGGAGAATCATCCCAAATGAATACTAGCATTCCTCAAATAACGCCCAAAATGTACGAAGAAGTGGCGGAAAAGTATCACAAAACGATCGACTAATAGAACGAATTTAGAGGCGCCCAAGATCCAAGCATTATAGTAAAATAGAAGTTTAAACGAAATCGCAGGTTTATATTTTTTATATAATTTTACTTCAGAAACTGAAAAATGGTATTTCCTTCTGCTTGTTTTTAAACTCTCCAAAAAAAAAAATTAAAAAAAATGGAGGGTATACCTTGTCATTCCTTGTGTAAAGCAGCGAAATTCCCTCTGGGACCCCATAAAGTATATACATATATTCTTGATCAGTGATAACATGTAAGACAATCATGTCCGTCTGCCTGTGGAAATCACGGTTCAGCCCAAACGAAAAGACCCAGACACTTGAAATTTGGTATAAATATATCTAGAGGGATTTGGTAAATGGCTTGAATCGGTGCAGAGGGGGAAAAATTCACATAAGAAGAACTAAACCAACCTCTAAAAAACAACTTAATTTTTAAAGATTTTTTTGTAATTTTGTTAAGCAAATAATATATTTTTATGTCAAAAAAGGTGTAACGCGCTAAACTTGGAGCCACAAAATAAAAAAATAATTTTTGGACCCCGCCCCTTCAGTGGGTGTTATTATATGCAAAAAGAGAGTAAAAATTTAACAAATTGTATTACTTAAGCCCACATGCCTTAAAAATAAAATTTTTAAGCTCCTCCCCCTTTGCCCACCAAATGACTCTATCAAAAATAATTTTTTTGTAACCCTTAATGATTCCAGAAATTTAGTTTTAGTGTTTTATGGCAAAGGTGAAATGTCTCTCCCACGGCCCTTGCCAGAGCGACCCCGATAAAATACGATTTTAATACCCTCCAAAAGAATTTTACCCCATAAAGTATATATATTCTTGATCAGTGATGAAGTCCACGACGATCTAGCAATGCCCATACGTCCGTCCGTGGAAAGCACGATATAGTCTATTATTGGACAAAGCCCAACGCATAGTGGGCGTTGAAGTTACATATTATATGAAAACATAGTGTAAATATTTAACAAATTGTATTCCTTAAAAATTTATTTTATAAGCTTTTACGGCAACGGTAAGATGTTCTCTGATCTTCCCCCATCCTACCTCTCCACCCCCTTTTCCACTGTCGAAAAAAAATTTCTGCACATAAGTACGCCGAAAATTTAGTTTTTAAGTTTTTACGATTTAGGTGAGATGTCTCCCCCTACGTTTTTAAATTATCTCATTCCCTTTTTTGCAAGTGGATAGAAAATATTAATATATACGTAAATTGCTTTTGTGCTGATGGAAAGGTGTCTCAGGCACCTCCCAACACATTGGATAAGACCGTATTAAAATGATTTTTTTCTTGTCTTTTAAGCCAAATAGCATAAAAATGTAAATTTTAATAATAATAGAAATAAAGTGTTTATTTACTAAAAACTTGCAGGGTATTTAAGATTCGACCAAGTCGAATACAACGTCATTACTTGTTTGACATAATTTTACTTTGGAAATCGAAAATTCTTTAACACTATATCCTGCTGTTTGTGTTTATTTTTTATCTTTCGAACTACCAACTATTAAATTTTTATACCCTCCAAAAAAGAATTTGGAGGGTATATTCACTTTGTCATTCCGTTTGTAACGCATCGAAATATCCATCTCAGACCCCATAAAGTATATATATTCTTGATCAGTGATGAAATCTAAGACGAACTGAGCATGTCCGTCCGTCCGTCCGTCTGTGGAAATCACGATTCAGTCCAAACGAAAAGAGCTAGACTCTTGAAATTTTGCCATAAATATATTTTAAAGCTTAGAGCAGGTTAAGTTCGAAGATGGGCTAAATCGGGCAATAGGGAAAAAAGTTCCCCTAAGAAGAACTAAACCAACCCAGAAAAAACAACATAATTTTTAAAGTTTTTTGGTTATTTTGTTAAGCAAATGATATATTTTTATGTCAAATACGGTCCAACGCCGTTTATCTTTAGAGTTTTATGACTGGCGATTTCTGACCTCCCCCCCCCCCCCCCCTCTTCCTTTGCCACCTAAATGACCCTACCAAAAAAAAAATAATTTTTAAAATTTTGTATATCATTATCTTTAGAGTTTTATGACTGCCGATTTCTGCCCTACCCCCCCCTCCCCCTAAATGACCCTACCAAAAAAATTTTTTTTTTTAAATTTTGTATATAATCATCGCAAGCATTTATCTTTAGTTTTATGACTGCCGATTTCTGCCCTATTCCCCCCCCTCTTCCTTTGCCCCCTAAATGACCCTACCAAAAACAAAAAATTTTTTTTAAAATTTTGTATATAATCATCCCAAGCATTTATCTTTAGAGTTTTATGACTGCCGATTTCTGCCCTACTCCCCCTCTTCCTTTGCCCCCTAAATGACCCTACCAAAAAAATAATTTTTTTTTTAATTTTGTATATAATCATCCCAAGCATTTATCTTTAGAGTTTTATGACTGCCGATTTCTGCCCTATTCCCCCCCCCCCCCTCTTCCTTTGCCCCCTAAATGACCCTGCCAAAAAAAAATATTTTTTTAATTGTGTATATAATCATCCCAAGCATTTATCTTTAGAGTTTTTTGACTGCCTGCTGCTGCCCTACCCCCTCCTCCCCCTTTGCCCGCTAAATGACCCTATTAAAATAAATAAAATTTTTTTTTAATTTTGTGTATAATCATCCCAAGCATTTGTTTTTAAAGTGTTATGTCTACCTGTTTCTGCCCTACCCCCTCTCCCCCTTTGCCCTCTAAATGACCCTATCAAAAAAAAAAGAAATTTTAATTTTGTATATAATTATCCTAAGCATTTATTTTTAGAGTTTTATGACAAAGGTGAAATGTCTCCCCCACAGCCCTTGCCAGAGCGACCCCGCCAAAATACAGTTTTTATACCTACCAAAGAGAATTGTGATGAAGTCAAAGACGGTCTAGCAATGCCTATACGTTCGTCTGTGGAAAACATGATATTGTATATTTTTGAACCCCGCCCCCTTTAGTGGGCGTTGACGTACGATATTATATAAAGGAACTCTGTCTTACCAAGTTAAACATTTCAAATTCACTTACTTAATATTTGGAGGGTATTTAAGATTCGACCCGGTCGAATATAACGTTTTTACTTGTTTTTATATTATTTTAATTTTTTTTATTTTTTATCTTGGACCAGCACTCAGGGGATGACCCCTACATAATATGCAGTGCATTGCGCCGGAACTTGAAAGGGATAGTATTGAGGGGACAGATGAAGATAAGAAGATAGAGACTTTTTTGTAGCTATTTCAACCTTTTTCTTCGCCGGCTAGTTTTTTGCTACAGGACCGACGAAGGAGGGTGCTGCTGTTACTCTGCTTTTTAGTACATGATCATATCAGTCGTTGCCAATTATGTTCAGTGACCAGTGCTATGCCTTCATCATTGCAAACACGCTGCTAACAACTAACACAACCATGTACTAATGCTGATCAGAAGAACTCAACACCATATTCATGACTCAGTGCGGGGTTGGACTCAGTGCGTGGTTAGACTCTGGACCCTCCGTTTCATAGTCTCGTATTCTATTACTTCAGCCAACAGCACCCACAAATTATTTCATTTGAACACGGAAAATCTTGTGCATTTGTAAACGTGTTACTGATAATTTAATTATTGTTTCAATATCACTTGCCTAGATTACACACACACAAACACCCTCGTGCCAGAAATTTGGCAGTTCTTGTTTACTTGTTGATTTCCTATTTATTATTATGGATTTTAAACATTTTATTAAAAGTGTAAGTTTGTTTCTTTATTAGAGAATTGAGTTTTTCTGCTGCTAACAATCATTTCCATTTATACTATAGTAAAGCAGTAAAATTAGCTGAAGTAACGTGCATTTGTTGTACAGACTCAAATGAAGCACTCAACTTGTTGCATGTGATTGAAACTGCGCATAATCCTCTGAAAGAGATTGAGCACTTGTGGGGATTGCACAACATGCACACACGCACACACACACACACATACTGCTTTCACTAATTCTAAAAAAGAACAAGTTGTCAACTGAGCTGACGTAGCAGCAGCCTGCAGCAGCCCAATAAGCAGAACACGTGCTTTAGAAACTGTTTTACCATCAGCTGGTTCTTTTAACTTCGCTGATTGACTGCTGGTATTTTACAATTAAATGATTTTTAGACTTAAAACACATTTGATTTTTGTATGAAATTCACTATTCAAATATAGTGCAGCCAGAAATGCTTAGAGGTTGTAAATTTATACTTAGGGGATTTACCATGTATTTTGCATGTTTATGGCAGTGATGGAAAATACAGATTTTAAAATATTACAGAGTCTTAAGTGAAAAAGTACTTCTTTCACCTTAACGGTAAAGTTTCAAGAATGAAAATTTAATCGTCAGGTATTCTTAATTATCGTGCACAGAAATCATTCTTAGCATTTCAAAGTATTTATGATTATTTCCGTTGTTTTGTCCAGGTGCAATTGAGGCCCTTGCTGATACAAATTCGGCTTAGCCTTCATTCTAAATATGGAACTTCCGGTGTGTTTATTAAATTAAATGTCATGAGGGATCGGTTTTTTACCGATCGATTACACAAATTAATCAGCTCTTGGCATTGAAAAACCACCACCGGGGCCATTAAAGAAAATTGCTTAATGAAAATTGGTTAAAGTGTCTGATCCATTTTGTGTTTTCGATTCTCTTTTAGGACTTGAAAGACTTCATAAATCTCCGTTTATCACGTGGAAATCGATTTATACATTCAAAAGTTATAGCAGTTTGAAATTCAAACTCTTATTGAGCTCGAAGAGCTTTAAAGAAGAGATGTGCGCGTGAGTAAAATTAAGCTGACAATCACGAAAATCAAATGTTTTTCACGCACGACAATATTTAACGACCTTACGACTTCACGCACGTTCATGAAAGCTTTATATTTAAACATGTACTTTCACGCACGATGGTAATAATTTTTTCAAAATCGCCCACGCTCTCACTACAATTGTTCTCGCGTGTGAAAGTATGTATCTCTGTAACACCTTATGTATGTGTGTATGTACATATTTTCGTTAGTATTAAAAATTCAAGACAAGAAACACAAATCTTCTGTTTTGAGTGCGTGCATATTATACGTGTTAAAAATCACGGACGGTCCTAAATTTTGTAATAGCGTTGACGCACGCACACGCGATTTTAATGATTTGTAATCACGATTCACGCGTGACACGAAAAAATCACGACATTTGCACGTCTCTAGTTATAAAGCGTATGCCAGCAAAAATTCTCATCTGAAATTTAGTGTTAATTTTTTACAAAAGAACAACACATTCAGCGGCTACTAGAGCAAAGTGAAGTGATTTAAATTACTTTGGTTCTTGTCAAAAACGAGCGGATGAACGAGTTCGACACAAAAAAGAAAGACAAGTACATATAGTCCATGGTGAGGTTTCGATAAAAAGCATATTCTACCAAGAAGCGCATCTCCATGCACTTCGTGAAAATAGTCCATTTGGGGCTCGGAAAATCCTATGGTCTGGTGCGGATTTTAGTTCATTAAAAGACGAGTGGCCTGTCATTAGAACCGTGGGTGCCATCTTTGACAGACGATTTATTTCATACTCAATCGGAATACGTCTCCTTTCAATCCAATAAAAAAAATCATAACGATCTCAAAAATACGCGTATTTTTTTTTAAATCCTTTAACATTTTCTTAAATCTACATGAAGATGTAACAAAAGGAAGTAAAAGGGAATATTATCATTACAGTTTGCTAATTAATTGCATAAATTTGTAATTGGGAAATTTTAAAATAATCGGTGTGAAAAGAAGCACATTCAAGCGTTTCTTTTAATTCGCAAATAAAAATTAGTTTTGCGGTCGGTATTCTATTTGTAATTCTCTTCCATTAACAGCAAAAGTTTTTCACGCATATCATAAGTTGAAAATGTTGGCTAACTTGTAATTTCTCGCGGTGATGAGCATAATTTTACATCAACATTACAAAATGTATTTTAGCATGCATTTATGCGTGTGTGTGTGTGTTTTTGTGAAAGAACGTACACGCATCTGTGCGATACATTTCCATACGAATATTTGCGAAATGAATGATAAATGGGCAAGTTGTAAAGTTTTAATTGGCCAACTTTTCTACTTATTTATACATGTAAACGCACATACGAATATTAACATACTTTAGGGTAGCATTGCGATTTGTGGAAATTTCGTTCAAACTGGGTAAATTTTTTCAAGTTCGTAGCTGGCGATCAAACTAAATTTGTGCAAGTCAGATCAAGTTATGATTTCTACCAAAAACGTTTTTTATATAATGAACAATTTTTCAATAACTTTCCGATTTGATTTAAAAAAAATAGAAAGTTATATTCGACCAAGTCGGATCTTAAATACCTTCCAAATATTTAGTAATTTGGACAGGGTCAAAAGCTTAAAAGTTTAATTTCTAAGGAATGTAGCGTTAAGGAATACAATTTGTTAAATAGTTATACATGTGCAACATATTACATCAACGGCCACTAAAGGGGGCATTATTCAAAAATGGATTTTTTTTTATTTTCTGGCTCCTAGTTCAACGTTTTGGAAGTTCTTTGACTTAGAAATATATCATTTGCTTAACAAATTTACAAAAAAATATTTAAAAGTGATGTCGTTTTTTAGAGTTGGTTAAGTTCTTTTTAGGATATCTGATTTGGCCCATCTACAAACTTGACCTGTGCTATCCTTTAGATAAGGGGTTTTCCACAGACGGTCGGACGAACGTGACTAGATCGTCTTCATCACTGATCAAGAATATGTATATACTTCATGGGGTCTTGGAGGGATATTTCGGTGCGTTATACGCGTAACTACAAAGTGAATATTTATTTTTGAAATTACACCCTTCAAACACATAAAATTTAGAGACATGAATGAAATTTTTTTTAATTCGATAGAACGATTTATTTAATTCAATGTTTAAAGATGATGCCATGCGAATGTTGACCGCGGCCATGCCTTAACTGGTTTTTACGCTGGACTCAACAACATGTCGGATGGTATCTCATGAGTAAATTCTATATTAGTTTCCAGTGCATCAAGCTTTGCGGACTTGTGCCCATAGTCCGGCAAAGAGTAGTCTAAAGGCTTTAAATTGCACGATCTACACTGCCAATTGACCGGCCTCAAACGCTCATCGAACTCAATTGGGCCATTGTTCCTCGTCTTGCTGAAAACACATGTCATCCAAGTCCAACTCTTCCAGTTTGGGCTAAAAAAAGTAGCGCTCGTCATTCACAGTAGAGTTCCTGCCTTCGTGGTCATTGAAAAAGTACGACCCAATGATGCCACCTGCCCTTAATCCACACCAAACAGTGCGTTTTCGGGATGCATTGGCAGTACTTTCACTGCTTCTGGCTGCTCTTTACACCCAAAATGGCAATTTCGCTTGTTCACATATCCATTCAACCAGAAATAAGCACGATGCACTTTCTTAACCGATCGTGAATTTTGATATTTAAATTCGATGATCTGCGAGAATTGTTCATTTGTAAGTCGCTTCATGATTAAATTATAGACCAAACTGAACATGTAACATGAAAACTGCTGACCTGCCAAAAAATTACCCTTTACTATTTTTATTGAAACAATAAAATCAAAAGATTCAAAAGCTACGCACAGCCATACGTACATGCATGTATTTATTACATCTTCCATATGCTGTAGTTGACTGTACACAATTCTCTTATTGTTTAAAAGCAAAATTTTTGGATGAGGATTTTGGTATTGATGGTTACATGTCTTCTTGTCTTGACTTCATTCTGTAGGATATGAATGCAAATTAAGTGCTAACAAGTGTTATTAGACACGAATAGTTCTGAGAATTTCTAGAGTTTGTCAAATATTTTATTAAAAAATAATAATTTGTTTCAAATTATGCAGAAAGCTTGAATATCTAAAAATCAACTTATTTCATTGCTTGGGCAAGCCAAAGAGCGGAAAATACCACAAGTCTATTACATGAGATTCACACCATGATTTAAAATCATGAGTAAATGTGATATCGATTTTTTATAAGCCATCGGGTTACAAAAACATTACGATTCCTGTTTTCCGTAGTGGTTTCTATATTCAAGTTCGATTTTGCCGTTATGTTTTATTCTTCTTCACTTTCACCAAATATTTACACTGCGACCACACGAGCAACATTTCGTGTCTTGATACAAGCAATAACGCCGGCAGAAACGCGACGTCAATTGCCAATGTTCTTGCTTGTATACATATCTTGAACACGTACAAATCTTAAAACATTCTTATAAGACAAAAATTTCAATCAAATGACAATTCAATTTGACAGCATGTGTTAACAGATTATTGCTCGGCAATGTATTATAACATTTGTTGCCGAATATGTGTTCTAACATATATTCATGGGGTCCACACGTTAATATCTTGTGTCGGCAATCAAATTTGACGGTTGCCACGGCAATAATTGCCAAACTTATTGCTCGTGTGGATGGGTAGTTACCAATCATACGCAAGAAAATCAACTTTGCAAAAAAAAAATGAACAAAAAGGCCTGACTTAAAAATCATTGTAGAAATGCAACAGTAGACGTTTTCAAATATAATAAGAAAAACATCAAGGTTTCAAAATCATGAGGGTGTTGTTCGCTGGAGTCGTTAACACGAGGCAATGAAACTGAGGGTGTAGAGTTCGTCTCCGCGCTCAGTCATGAATATGAATTCTTCTGATCAGCATTAGTTCATGGTTGTATTATTTGCTGTCAGCCTGTTTCTGTGATGAAGTCACAGCAATGGTCCGAATTAAAAAATAAAATCATGGTGTGAATTGGGTGTTATTTATTTTCTGTAATTGAATACACACATCGCTTCAATATATAATTTGGCGGATTCACGGTGGTAAGTAATATTTTCAAAATGTGTTAATATATTGGAATATTTTAAATAAATTGTTTTAAACATGTTTTTTGTTTTGTCATCAAATAAGACCAGAAACATGGAAGATTCTGCTAGAAGTCGGAGAGCAAATAATTTTTATAATCAAGACGTATTTAATAAGGTGGCTTGATTATTTTTTGCTCTAATTTGTTTCCATACACTACGAGCAGTTGTCAAAATTTCTATACATACCGGGTAGTCTAGAGGCGCCATCTGTTTTTTGTTTTGTTGACAATTAAACAAGCGAACCGAAAATTCAAGAGCACGTAGTAATTTTCTGGTTTATAGTTCGACTCTTAGAACAAATTCTTGCGATTACCTTGTCTATAATTGTACCATGATGGTCGCCATACTTTTTAACGTGTGCAGATAACTTTAATTTTGTATATGAAAGTATTTTAGAACTGGCAAAAAATATGTTAAATATGCAAGCAGGTATACAAGATGCACTTGAGCAAGGAAGAATAATTATAGAAAGTATATGTTTTCTGGCAGTTAAGTCAAAATGCAGGCAACGTTAATATTTTGTGTGCAAATAATTTTTTGTATAAAACAAATTTAAAGTGCAAAAAATGTACCTAAAAATGGAATTTGTATAAGATTTTCAAAAATAGGGACAAAAATTATAAATTCTGTGCAATTAAATCAAAAGTGCAAATTAAAAATACTGTATAAACTTCCGAATTTTTAAAAAATAAAATGCTTCGCTGTAGTCTGCTTTTGATATGGAGTCCTAGCCCAATAGTGGCAAAACATAATAAACACATTTGTCTTGATATTAATGTTCTAACAAAGGGCAACTAGATGATACTTATGGTTGATTTTTTAATCCCGGAATTGGAAACGACAGATAGTACATGTATGGTTAAGAGAAAATATAGTTTCGCTAGAAATATGTGAATTAATAATGGAATGTGATGTTGGGCAGATATCTAGCTCTAGCATGTCGGCAGATATCCGCTCTTTTCACAAACTTTTGAACCACATTTTGCAACAAAGCTTCCCTTATCTCTTCGTAGTTTGTTCACCTAAAATGACACCAGAGAAAATAATCCAGTTGCATTGAACCACAAGAGAGACGCGGCCAATCTTGCTCAAACCAAAGATGACTGATGTCAACATTAGCCAATTCTGGCCACAAAAAATCCGTTATCATGGTCTGATAACACAGATAATTCATGGTGACGACATTTTCTTGCTCATTTTTGAAAAATACGGGGCGTCTAATTGAATATGAGCCTCCTCACTAAAGATGATTTTGTTGAAAAATGTGTTGTTCTCCTTCAGTCTTTAAAACAGCTAATTGACAAACATTCGACGCAAACAATGGTAAGCCGGCTTTAATTCTGGAAACTTCTCCAACTTTTCACTAAGTAAATGTCTCAGGATGACCGCTCAATTCGTGACATTTCTCATTTGGCTGTCAAACCTCAAAATTTGCCCACCCTTTACTAGATATAAACATAAAAACTGAATTTCAAGTTTTCTATATCAAATTTAATTAATATTGATCGGCTAATTGTCCGAAAACTTGTTTAAAGTTAAAAAGACATGCTAAATATTTCAAGGCACAAAGGAAAATTAACATCAGTTTTTTAATTATTCAACTTACACAACAAAGCAGAATACCTGTTTTCGAAAACAGAAAATTCTGCAGTGACTATAAATTTTAAAAATCAACATTTAATTTTAAAATTCTAAAGGCCTCATTCATAATTCATTTGTGTTTATAAACTTCTCATTTGACAAATTTTGTATAAAAATGTGTCAAATAAGAAGGTTATAAGAAGCATGAAATATTTTTTAACAATTAACTCTTAAGTATTTGTGCTTCCATATTAGACTTGTGGAAATAATAAATTGGAATATGCCTCTAGCTGTTTAGTTGTTTTAATAGTCCTGCTATTTGTTTTATTATTTCTACTGATTTTGTTGCAACGAAAAGCAGTTCTAGATTATTCAAATAATCGATTACATATTTTAATGATCGATTATAAAAATGATTAAAATGAGTACATTAATACCCAAATTCAGCACTAATCAGACAATACAATAAATCATACAAAATCTCTTTTAAGAATATTTTCCATTTTTTCCTTTAAATAGTTTGCATTAAAAATTGTAAAAATATTGCAACAATAAATACATATGTACATCCAAATATATATAAATATGTACGAGTATGTGCTCTCATGTAACTAAAAATGTTTACACTGACTTGGCACCACTTTAATATTAACAGAACTCTAGCAAAATGCCGCTTAAATCACTCAACTGACAGCAAAAGCACTCAATTAACTAGTACCACGCTCATTGGTAAAACATGCCTGCACTCAGTTGTAATTTGTGTTTCGTTGTGAGAATGTCGTAAACGGGTGGATGGCGGCTGGCGGTTAAACAATTTACATGTTCTTTTTGCAACCCATTTCTCAACAAAAGTGTTAAGAAAATTGGCACAAAATATTAATAAAAGTGTGTAAAAATATAAATAGTAATAATTCGAAAAGTGTTTGTACAAAAAGACTGCCTAAAATCTGAAAAGAAAGAGAAAAATAGGAGTGTGCAGCATAATTTTTTTAAATATGTTTTGTGTCACTACTTCAACAACAACCACAACAAAAAGTTGTTAAACAAGTTTTGCTAAACGATAGCGTTGCAATCATTAATCATACAAAAATGTGGAATACATAGTAGGAATACGAAAAGTGCATGTAAACTAAATACAATAATTTAATAAATGCGATGGCACCATGTGAAGTTTTGTGTAAAAATTTTGTAAATTTATTTATTTCAATTGAAATAAGCCTCTAATGAAAGTCTTTGGTACAACAAATTTTAACAAAAGAATTAAAGCATAATTTGAAGCAAAAAGAAGAACCGAAGCCGTTTTACCACTACACGTTCAAAGTATCTAGTGTTTAATTATTGTTGTTGTTGTTGTATTAGTTTTTTAACGTCTTTCTTGGTTTTTGTTGAAAGAGAAGAAGAAGAAGCAGGAAAATAATTGAGCGCCAGGCAGGTGTGTTTATTTGTGAGCGAAAGGAGTTCAAAGAAGAAAGCAAGATCTCTTCTGTTGCATAAACTCTTTTACTCATTAGTTCGAGTGCAGTTGCCTGATCAAATCGAAAAAAATGCCAAATAAAAATTAAAATTACCAACGAGAATTGTGCTATTGTGTGCTTATATTATTGTTATTCATCATATTATTACATTCTATTAAATTAATTCCAAACAAAACATGGAGGAACTTGAGCGGCGACTTAAAACAATATTCCGCAGATGCTGTCGTATGAGAAATTCTTCGAAAATGCTGGTCCAATCAAAGATTCATTTGTGGATTATATTAACAATCTTTGAGTTGCTGCTGCGAATTCACAGCTGTTACTCTCTAGGTAAGCAAATATTCATTTTATCCATTTTTCTTCATAATAATCGTATTTTGTATTATTTATATGACCTTAAAAGTATTTAAAATTCGCTGTAGTGTATGTACAATTATCATAGGTAGTTTTATTTGAGTAAATTATTAGTGGATTAAAAATTTAAATATGCACAATTTATGTGCACACATAAACAGCGCTGCCATACTTGAAAAATATTTTATCCCAAGAATATTCTTGGGAAATCTGCTATAAAAGACACATTTTTCCAAGTGAAATTACTGCACAACAGAATAACCTCAGTTTTTACTTAAAAATTAAATGGTGGCATTTAAATATAAACTAAATTTTACATATAATTAATATGGCGGACCATGTTCAATTAAATTTAAATTAAGTTTTTCATACTTCCATGTGCTTCTTATGGTTTGTTTACATGCCGCAAACTATTAAAATTGTACCTGCATTGATTTTGTTTCATTATTTAAAAATTATATACAAGGGCCATTTAAAAGTTTAAATTTAAAAAGGCAATAAAACAGAAACGGTTTGGAATTTAGCCAAATTAATTTTTTTGAGAAGTAAAATTGTTCCGTTTAGAGATTGATGGTCATGCTGTTTCAGTTCAAAATTCTACATTAACAGGTTCGTGAAATTGTAAATTTTTAAGCACCATGACGAGTTTTTATTAGTGGATTCCCGGTCACACTAAGCCACAGCTTCGATATATTCGGGCACTGCACGAGCACTCTCACATCTTGGTTGCATAAACAATGAAACCGGTTCCATGAACTTTATAAGGCACTGTTGGTCCGTCTCTGCGACCAAATTTTGTACGACATTCGTGCAGTTTCCAACCAATTCTCTTTGTTTTGGAAATAAATTTCTTATAAATCCCAACGTATCCCAAGCGTAAATCGATTCATTTCGTTTAGCAGAGAAATATGCTGAATTTTGTGACAAAATAGAATGACAAGTATTGCCAGAATCGAAATAACCGGTGGTTGAAATTTAAACCGATAGATGGCCCACCCGATACAAATCTGTGTGAATGGAAAACTATTTTATAATAACAACAAATAAATTGGCCGCGAATAAACATTGTAGTATAGAGTTATTACTCATAAAAGAGAATTAAAACCAGGGCTGTGGAGTCGTGAAAAAATAGTTGCGACTCCGACTCCGACTCCAGCCGCCGAAATTTTTAAAGTACGACTCCGACTTCAACTCCAATGCTAAATGTATATGGACCTTAGGGTATCCCGATAATTGAATCAAGAAATGTTTAACAACTTTTTTTGAGGGTACTTATGGACCTCTAAACGCGATTGAAGTTTGGGATTTCGCGAAAAAACATAAAAATAAATATAACAAAATAAATATAACAAAATAAATATAACAAATAAATTTTTGTAATGAAATTTCACTGTGTGAACCGTGACTTTTCAAAATTGCTTTTACTTGGGAGAGAACGTTAATGCTTTTGTTTGCTTCGGTTTCTTCTCAATCATGAGAAAATAAAAGCACAAGTTTATGAGTGACAAATAGGGTTAATGTTGAAGTTTTTGAAAAAGGAGCAAAATAGTCGTTTTTTTTAAACGAAAAGTCTCACATTTTTACGTTTTTATTATTCCAACACACAACAAAAAATCAACAAAATTAATAATTCAAATTAAATAAACTAAATAATAATTCATTAAAAAGATTAAGTCAATTTCTGTAAGAAGGCAAATATTTTAAAATAGAAAATATAAAAAAAAAAAAATTCGCAGAATTTTTATTATGAAAAATATTTAAAAAATTCTTTGTCGGAGTCGCGACTTTTTTTAGCGACTCCGACTCCGACTCCGGCAAAAACAGTGCAACTCCGACTCTTCGACTCCGACTCCACAGCCCTGATTAAAATACGGAATTAATTTTTCATTTCATAGCATTTAATTGTGCTGCCGTACTTTTGTCGCCATTTGTATTTTAAATATTAATTAACTGCTTTTCACAGTGCCGAAAGAGTTCTTTCTTTCGTATAAATACCTTTGAAACAAAAAGAAGTTATACATTTTTTTGTTGTTTCAAATATATGTATTTGTACGAAGTACAGAATTCATATGACATTGTGAAATAAGCTGTCAAATCTTCCTAATTTATGAAATAGGTTTAATTAACAAAGAAGCAAAAATTGGTTTTAGCCAGTACTTTTATGTACTCGTATGTAAAAATATTTTGGATTTTTCTGATTTTCAATAGCAATCTATTTCGAACCCTCTCCAATACATCAGTAAAATTCTATGTTCACCAGTTAAAGTGAAGCACTTGGTTCGATCTCCTAAGCACAATTGCGAGCTTTGGTGTTCAGACGATAGTTCATTCTTTATTTTGATGTTTACATATTTTAGTGCAAATATTTTTCGCGGAAGGCATCCTTTTGTTATATTTATACAACATTTATCTGTTCAATGTTTTTATATATATTTTTGTACGCATTAGTTTTTTACTTTTTCTTTCTTTATATGTTTTATCAGCTGGTTCAGATAAATATGCGATAATTTGTTATCCAAATTGGAAATAATAGTCAGTCAATTCATAGAGGTTCATTCATAATGAATCACGATGGTTCGCATCACGATGGTATGCTACTTCCCTATTCATAGGGCCCAGAAAATTTATACATTGCAGGGTGGCACATTAGTATTGAGGAAAATTCACACGGAATGATCAACCCTTTTAAGATTTTTGGTGAAGGGTATATATTGGCATGTTAGAGGTGTATACATACAATAAAAATATTTTATGGAAATTACCTGCTACTTTTCTTTTATCAAAGAAGATACAAAAGGCAAAAATGTAGTTTTTGAGTTAAATGTTGTATGTTGTTAATCGTCATATCCCTATTTATGTATGTGTATCGTGTAGAAAAAAATATGTCGGTATCCTTTGTTCTCTTCATGCGTGTTTAAAAGGAAAAAAGTTTTTCTATCAAAATTGTCTCCAAATTCCATTAAAGACAAGTTTTTTAATGACATCTTGCGTATGAAGTAAAAATCCGCGATCTCGGTATATGAGACATATGCATATACATATGTGTCTGCCTGAATGTAAATAGAATGAAAACAAAAGGTAAAAATATAAGAAGTAGGTTCCTAAAACATATCTTTACCTAAAACGTTATAATAAAAATTTTGTACTTTATTTTATAAATCCCGCTGTATAGCAACCGCATTGAAAATATGTCACCACCAAAAGTAAAACTACCCCCAAACGAAAATAACAAACACAATTTAATTAGTATATCTTTCAAATGTGTACCTATCGAAGATGATCGCAAGATGCAGTTGAATGTCACAACTAGGCTACTGTGTTTGGGTTTGAACCATACACAAATCCCCACATACCCTAGTTGTTTTTAACTTTTAATATTATTTCTTATTAATATTCAATAGATACCGAATAAAAGAATTACCCGAAATTCTTTGAGAGATCCTTTAGTTTCTATCGTATATTTTTGGAATTTATGTTTGTTGTAGCCTCCGTATTATTCCAAGTTGTAAAAAAATCTTTCCAATTACTACGAGTACTAAAGTAATAAACTTTCGCAAATTAAACAATTAAAAACGTTATATTCGACCGGGTCGAATCTTAAATCCCCTCCAAATATTTAATAAGTAAATTTAAAATGTTTAACTTGGTAGGCCAGAGTATTACCAGGTTACTTCTCAGCTTCGTCATCGAAGCTTAAAAATGTTATTTTTATGGAATGTAGGCTTAAGTAAAACAATTTGTTAAATTTTTACATTATTTTTGCATTTTGGGGTCCAAAATGTTTTTATTTTATATTATGGTTCCAAGTTTAACGCGTTGGACCTTCTTTGACAAATATATATCATGTGCTTAAACAAATTACAAAATAACCTTTAAAATTATGTTGTTTCTTAGAGGTTGGTTTAGTTCTTCTTAGCGGAACAATTTTCGTTGTTTGACTAGGAAATTGCTATCGTGTGCCGCAGCTCAAAAGTAGAAATATGTATAGGCAGATTATACGATTGCACAAAATATATTTTGCTATAACTTCGGTTTAGCTTCAGACATAATGCTGGTCTTTTCTTTACATATCCAGATGATATGAAAGAGCACTTTTGTTTAAGTAGCTACAAATTTTAATTTTTTGGGATAGGACTATGTTGCATTATGTGACAAAAATTTAACAGTTGTGGATTGGATTCGGGAGAAGTGAGTGCCTTGATATTCATCTATTGATCTCTGGATTGTGTGAAAACTCAATTTATTTCTGGTAATCTGGGACCTTTTCGGCGTAACTCTGTGTCAAATGATTCTTCAGAATAGAACGGAATATATATGGTACGATTTAATTTATGTGAAATTTTAAAGGTGTATGGAAAATCTTGACAGCACCAGCCTTATGTGAGGTTCAATATTAATTTTATTGATGTAATTAACTTCCTGTTCACATGTACAAAATTTAGTCAATTAATTGTCGTATAACTAAAAAGAAATTTCTTTATATTGATGAGGTCATTAAGTTCAAATCTGGGATTTTTTTTGTTTGTTTTTCTTTTTTAAATTGTCAAATTACTCGTAGTAATTAAAATAAGTTGAATATCAATAAACTTATCTTCAGTATGTCTCAACATATTTGGTTTATTGTCTGTTACCAAATTTTATTTATAAAATCACAAAATTGTATAGTGGTATTGTAGTGCATGCAGCTAAAAGGGGATTGACTTTGCTTATCTATTTGTTTTTTTATTTTTGTGCCGGCGCTTATAAACGCCACTGGGCAATAATTTCTGTTGAGGCAGTTTTATGCCTTTTGCAAGAATAAGCTTAAAATGAATAATGCCGATTTTAAGGCTGTTTTGAGATTAATTTTATTTACAATATGTGATCCTTTTTTATACTAAACCAACGGGACAATTTTAAACAATTATTCCAAAAATTACAATAAATAATATTAAGAATGTTTAGAATCTAAATCTATTTAGAGAAATTCCTTAGTTTACCCTCGAGGAAAAAGGTGTGTAAAAAGTGTAACTCAAAGTTTTAATTGAACATTTGTTTATGTTAATATTTATTACATTCGCCCCTATTATGAATGACGACATCGACGCCGTATTAAGACGACAGCAAAAGGTTGTCGCTTGTCCACTCCTTTTCGACACTAACTGGCTACTATTGACATGTTCTGTCGATATTATATGCCGTAAACTAATGCTAAAAAATTGTCAAAAGTAATTAATTGTTATCGGCAACTTGCAGACAAGTACTAATTTTTTTGCTGTCGAGTTGATGTGACGTCGACGTCGCCATTCATAATAGGGGCGATTATCATGCTCTACAGTATTTCCGGATTTCCACTCAATATATATTTCAATTTGTGGAAATATGCCACAAAAAAATTAATGTCTTCGCGAAGGTAATGAATCTGATTGCACGGCTGTTAATGAATCACATTTGCTTGTATTAAAATTGACTGTTTGATACGGTCTACATGCTGGCGACATCATCTGATTTTATTTCTTACAAAATAGGCAAGAAGCTGCTGTTACGTGTTGACTGAATTTTTACTTTCAAAAATTAATCAGCTACACATCAACGATATATAGTTCTAATAAGACGGCTCAACTTACAAAAAGTGGAGAAAAATTGGACTAAGTGTATTGAAATAAAAGGAGATTATGTTGAAAAATAAATTTTTGTTTTGCAAAAAGTCACGGACTTATTGATCCGCCCTCGTATTTTATATATTTGGGAATCTGTTGTTTAACACTAAATTTTTTTATTTTTATTCGATTCTGTTACCAAGGTTTTTCATTGAAATATATTTTAGTTGCCCCATTCATAAAAAATATTTCTTTTTTATAAAAAAAATTTTGTTATTTATAAATCAAAAATGTTTTTTATGCATGCAAAATGGTGATGTGCAAAGGTTTTTGTACTAATTTATTTCAAAAACATTTTCATAAAAGCCAATATTAATGAAATAAATATATAAAGACCAGTAGCAAAAACATTTACAATCATATTATTGTATTCTGATATTTTTAAGCTTAAGGTCTCTTTATTTTAGTTTAATTTTTAATTTCAATATTTCGTCACTCCTTTGTGTGACTTCTTCAGGAAATTAATTATTTTATTTATTTCCTGAAGAAGTCACACAAAGGAGTGACGAAATATTGAAATTAAAAATTAAACTAAAATAAAGAGACCTTAAGCTTAAAAATATCAGAATACAATAATAATTAAAAAGAGGTCAAGAAACCAGAAGAATTTACAATCATACTATTATAAAACATAATTTATAATTGTAGTGGCCGCGGAATTGTTGCCTTGTCTAAGGTAATTTATACAATTCCTTCATTAAGTGTTGTTATGACATCTTTTGTTTAACCCAAAAAGAAATTTTAATATTAAATTTATTTTTTATTTTTGCGGTGCTTGTATCCCATTTCACTATGCCTTGACTCCTTGCATGCTCGCTAAGATACTTGGGGTTGATTTCGCGGAAGCTTTTTTGTTTTGTTCAATGGGAAGAGAAAAACTTTATTTAATTAATTTCTTAAATTTACAAAGATCCTTCTTTAAATTTTTTTCATTACAGAATTCCTTTAAAACTTTTTTTTTTTTTTTTTATCTTGGACCAGCACTCAGGGGATGGACCCCTATATATACAATGCATTGCGCCGGAACTGAAAACGAGGGGATAGTATTGAGGGGACAGATTAGGAAAGATGAGAAGATAGACAATTGTTTTTGTAGCTATTTCAACCTTTTACTTCGCCGGCTAATTTTTGCTACAGGGCCGACGAAGGCGGGTGCTGTTACTCTGCTTTTAGTACATGATAGTGTCGGTCGCTGCCAATTATGTTCAGTGACCAGTGACTATGCCTTCATCATTGAAACAGGCTGGCAGCAACTAACACAACCACGCACTAATGCTGATCAGAAGAATTCAACACAATATTTCATGACTCAGCGAGGGCTCGAACTCACGACCCTCCGCTTCATAGTCTCGTGTTCTACTACTTCAGCCAACAGCACCCACTTTCGGTAGTTACAATTTATACGAGATATTGTCCCAGTTAGTTTATTAAATATTTTCTTTGTTGCAGCTCTTATTAAACCCCTCAAAATAATGAAATTGTTTAGTTTAATATATTGTAGTTGCATAATTTTCCGTTTGCATTACAATCAAAACTACATATTATACAAAATATACTTACAAAAGTAAAAAAAACACAAGTATGTTAATTGCTGTGTCATGTTGGGTGATTTTGAAAACCGCCTGTTCGTGAGTATGCGTGATCGAAAAATTGTACAAGTTTTTGGTGCGTGAAACCAAGTAATTATGAAAGTTAATTTGTGAGAAAGAGAAAATATGGGTCCAATCTTCGGCTTAATTTTTCGTGTGTAGTACGTAAATTAATTTAATGCAATATTAATTTTGTTTCTTTATAAATTAACAAAATGACGCTGAAAACAAAGAACGTAAGGAGAAATTCTCATAGCATTAGTTTCATTTCCATTCTAATGGATTTCGAAATTAATAAAAGGAAAACACTCTTAAAATTCAGAAAAATTTATGAAATTTTTATCTCACGAATAAAGTCTTCAATATTGGCTTCCATGCGCCAAACGTTGCGGCCATGTTCCCCATAGACATGAACCCTAACATTGTCATACAAGAAATAGCGTTAAATGGCGCAATCCCAAAAGTAAACTTTTCACCGAATTCGCCTGGCAATCAGACTACTGTTTTGCGTACTGAGTGGCATGTGGCATCGTCTTGTTGAAACCACACGTCAGCCCTCCAGCTCTGTGGCAAAAAAATTTTATTCATTCACGGTAGAGCTCGCCATTCACAGTAACCAAGGCGAATTCATACAAGGTGAACTCACTTATGCAACTCTGTGTAAAATTTATTGAACTGTCAAATGAAATGCTTTGGAAAAAACAATGGCCGCACACAAAAACGAAAAACTAGAAGAACACTTTGACAGTTCAATAATTTTGCCTTGGTAACAGCTGATCACCAATTTCTGAACTAAGGCCACCTGGTATGAATTCGCCTTGACAGTAACGTTCCTGCCTCCGTAATCTTTGGAAAAATATGATCCAATGATGCCACCAAATCATTATCCACAACAGGAGTGCATTTTTCTGGATACATTGGCACTTCTTATAATGCTTCTGGCTGCTCTTCACACCAAAGACAGCAATTTTGATCTTCACGTATCCATTCAACTAGAAATTAGCGCGACCAATTTTCTTCGTCGAACATGAGTTTTGATAATAAAATTCATCCATCTGCAGGCGTTGTTCAATTTTAAGTCTGAACATGTTTAACAGTTACATGTTACACGAAAACAGCTGAGGTGTCAAAAACAGTGTTGCCAAAAAGAAATTGTTAAAAACCCGCCCTTATTTGTATGTTCAGCATGAAGTAAATATTATTTTCAGTTTCAATTTGTAACGTTCTTTTGGCAGCAAAATGTTAAATATTTTCTTGCGAATAGGAATATTTAGTTCGCTTTTGATTACTGACATAAGTACATACATTTGTGCTTTAAAAGATATTCCGTCTTATTTCGTATCAACATGTCAACGTCACGTCACGAGAATATCAAAAACAGGACACTTGTGTACTCCTTTTCTTCAACAATTCACAATCCCTAACAACAGGTTGCTATTTTTGAGCCTCTAAATAGTAGTCACAGGCTGTGAGAAGTAGTTAATTGTTGTTCACAAATATTTAGATAAGTGGCGTATCTTTTTATTGTCTTGACTTGACCTTGGCAAATAGTTAAGGAATAAAGGGGATTATGTTTTATTAATTTCTCCCCATATCTGTATTTGTATATATTTCGTTTAATATGGCAGCTCTATTTTATTTTGTGTGTGTTTGGTGTTTATTTCTTTAATTGGAAACTCCAGTTCTCTAGTTCTCTCAACAAAAAATAGATAAATTCCTATACAATAATTTGCTTTTTTACTTTCTGCTTTTATTGTAACGTGAGCAATTAAAGAAGGGGAATAAAAATATAATTGGGTTTTGTTGATTTTGCATGTTTTTCTCATTCTACTCTGTACTCTAGTAACAATTTTAGCTGTCGTTTGAGTATTTTTTAAAATAACAAACAAACCAAACATAAACATAATTATTGCCGATATATTGCACATGGCTTATAAACAAATTGTGTATAAAATAATGAATTATAATTCTATTCACAAAAATGTAAGCAGCTAAATGGGTATGGACATGTATATATATACTGATATATTTACATACATATCGCACTCCCCTACAAGAAATGAGTGACCGAAACCAATACACAGACAACTTTTTAACTAACACACCTGAACATATTTCTGACATTTCTCATACAAATTTCTGTGGTGTAGTGCGAAGTTGTATTTCTGACAAATATTTTAATTTTTCATGTAATATATTTTTATAGTAAAAAAAACAACCGAAATGTAAAATTTTTGTATCAATTTAATAAGAAATTTTTGTATGTAAGTACACAATTTAAAGAAATAATAATAACCGATTTTTATACATTAGTAATTCCTAAAATATTTTTGGGCCGCGGTGGAGTTCAGCTAAACACGCAGATGAACTGGAATAATCCCCAAGTCTGAAAGTGTGGTAATAGCAAGAAAATATTGCTCCACAAACTCCTAGATGAAGGTAAACTTTAATAATAGATATTTTTGGTAAATTTTATTTGTTTAACGTTGCTCGTTTTTTTAACTTTAGGTATTCTGCCCCGTTTGCAACAAAAAGGACTACATACACAAGAAGTGACTCTTCAGTGGCGTTATTTAGCTTTAAGAAACTTTTTTAAAATATTTTTTAATGTATATGTATATGTATATATAAAATGTTTTATTGAAATTAATAAATTGTGGGTCACTTGTGAATGCTAACTAGAATTGCAGTTATCAATAACTTGTTAGGTATAACCAATGTGTACGTTATGCCTAACTAGAAATCACTATTAGAGTGAGCAGTATAGCTATATGTGCGTTTTATCCAGAAAATCAATTAGTAAGAGAAAGATGGAAGATCACACGTACACAAAATTTGTGGTCATTTTTTTCACATTGCCAATGTAAACCTAATAGCAACACTAACTGCAATTGCAGTTAGGAATGCTAGTCATCTAACCTGCTATTTAACCAGTAGTCTTCTTGTAGGGTCGTTCAACAATACTGTATTAACTCAAAAACTTCAAAGTTTTCAGGAGAGACAAAAACTGTTTTCTTAACGCTTAACAGCCATACTTAAATACGGGGGGAAAGCGGAACGTTTTTTTCCGCTGAGCTTTAACGCTGAAATGTCTTACCTAAACAAAAGCGGCAACGTTATGTCAAGAAACAATAAAAACAGGGTTATCAAACAAACAAATTAAACAACCCTGATTATTTTAATAGCTGGACGGACGACATTTTTGATTTTGTTATTGAAATTTTGTACAAATTACAAACGTGCATACATATGTATGTATGTATATAATCATATTAGCCCCATTCACAATCCTGTGCAAATGGTCTTGCATTATAGCATTTTCGAATTGGGAGAGTATTTGAGAGCATTTTCAATGTATTTTGTTGGTGTAGAGTGCAATTACCTTGCAAATGCAATGATGCACGACCCTTTGCACAAGATTGTGAATAGGGCTATTGTAAATATTTTCTTATCTACGAAGTGCACAAATTTTTTCTTTTATTATTTATTTCACTTTTGTAAATTTTTGCTTTTTTTCTCTGGTTACAATTGTTTTCTTTTGCAACTAACTTCATTAGAAAACGCTCTGTCATAATCGGATTTTCCAACAGCAAAGTGTTGCCGCAGCGTTGCCGCCGCGTTATTTCGGTATGCTCCTTACAAAATGTATGGACATGAGAACTTTTGACAGCTAAAAAACGCCTGTCGCCCGTATTTAGGTATGACTGTAAGGAAGTTTTCATTAACAAAAATTCGGTAATATTTAAAAAACCCATCAATTATTGTATTGTGCTGCATAACCTTTTTGTTTGTGCGTTGTCGGCGGATAGAAAAGCAATTTTTTTAGTTACTATCATATTCTTGAATTATTTTTGGTTATAAGAAGTAAATATTTTGAGTTGTGTTTTTTATATAAATTTTAATAAAACAGATAAACACGAAATGAAAAAAGACTGAAATAAACAAACTTTTTAAAGCTAAATAAATGCTAACAATCGCTAAAAATTTTAAAATATATATTTTATTAAATTAAAATGTTTAAAATATACATATATTAAAAATTTTCGTAGTATGAATCGTAATACTTTTTGGGGACTATGTTTCTCTTGACTAGGTCCATAATATACTTTCTTTTATTTTCCGAAAGTGGCATCCTTTTTTTTTTGACAACTCATTTTGTTAATTGAACTAATTAGACTTTTTTATTTCAAATATTCACTGATCAAAATTGCATTTTTTGCTATATTGCTCAAATGCAAAATGATAAAGGGATAATATTACAAAGTGTCAATAAAACTATTTCATCAAAAGAGTAATAACTCAATAAAAAACAAAATTATTTCACGATAACAGTAACAACTCAAAGAAAAAATTGAGCATTATTTCATAAAAATAATCATATTTCGAATTGAAACAAAAAATTTGCTTAGCCTGAATCAATTAAACAGTTGCAACTCAAAATACTACCTGACTAAAAGAAACTTTTGTTATTAGAATAACAACTTAACTCAAAATCCTACTCTTTATACGAAAAAACAAATATTTGTTAAGGCCAAGCACTTCAAGCAACTCAAAATAATTTTGTTTTCTTGATGCACAGAAATAACCCCTTTCAGCAGGAAGAAGGTCACAACATGTAACTTTATTAAGAAAGAGTAGTCAGAACTATGAGAATTTTTAACCATAGGTAGACATAAGTCTAATGTATTGTTTTTTGCCAAAAAGATAAAATAAAAAAAATTGAGTTAATACAGTATTGTTGAACGAGGGCGATGTGTACATGCCTATATTACGTATAATTTTATACTAATGCACCAAATTTTTGTGACGAGGTGTATTTGAGCAAAATGTATTGGAATCTAAATTGCGGAAAAATGTGAGATAGTTCCTTTCTACTTGAGGAGCTATTGCAAGGTTTAAAAGTAATGAGAAAAATCTAAAAACAATACATTTACATCGGTGCTGGGAGGGGGATCTTATATTTCTTCCATATGTTCATTTAAGCATGGCACACTTGCACTGAAGGTCGACCGGGATTTGTCTGACATGTGCTTTCAATAAGACGGTGAAACACACAGCACGCGAAACTCTAACACAATCGAGAGGCGATTGAATAGATTATTGCACATTTGGGGTCATCAGTTGATCGCCAAGATAGTGCGATTGAACGACTTTAGACTATTTTTAGAGGGGATATGTTAAGGCTCATATCTATAGGGGCAACCCCGCAACGGTTGACACACTAGAAGCCAATATAGAAGAATTTATTCGCGAGATACCGGCCAATATGTTGGAGAGGATATGACATAGCCACCATCAACATTTACATTAAATCATCTTTAAACATTGAATTATATATGTAAATCATTCTATCGACTCTAATAAAGATTTCAAACAATTTTCCAAATTGTGTGTTTTTTTTAATCAAATCTGAAAGTTCTTAAAACTAATCTGAGAAATAAATAGAATGTAATCACATTCATTTATTAAATAAAAATAAACAAATAATTTGTAGTTTCGCAAATTTGAACTTATAGCCTGTTGAGAAAATTAACATCCTCTAATGCTCGTACAATTTACATAAATAAAAGTTCACTATTAAAATAGAAATTCATACCTGCATAATTTTGTTTATACAGGATTATCTGAAGTATAGATACATTTTGAAGGATAGCACAGGTTAAGTTCGTAAATGGGCTGAATCGGGGCAGACACAAAAAAGTTTTCCTAAGAAGAAATAAACCAATATCTACAAAACAACATAACATAACAACATAACATACGCATTTACGTAATTTTGTTAAGTAAATGATATATTTTTATGTCAAAGAAAGTCCAAAGCATTGAACTTGGATCTAGAAAATCAGAAATATCCATTTTGGACCCTTGGCACCCCCTTTAGTGGGCGTTGAAGTGACATATTAAATGGGAAAATGGTGTAAATATCTAACAAATCGTATTCTTTAAAGCCACATTCCCTAAAAATGTTTAAGTTTCTGGTGTAGGGCACTATGGCTCCACCCACCTTTGCCTCTAATTGACCCTATCAAAAAAATTTTGTCTACACTTAATTACACCAAAAGTTTACACTTTTAGATGCACGACAAACGTGAGATGTCTTCCCTTTCAAATATAGTTTTGAAATATGGCACAGAAATGAGTTAACAGAACTCTGGCCCAGCAGGTTGAAAATGTTTAATATATTTTATGAATATTTGGACGATATTTAAGATTCGACCCGGTCGAATATAACGTTCTTACTTGTTATACCCTCCAAAAAAGAATTTGGAGGTATATTCACTTTGTCATTCTGTTTCAACGCATCGAAATATCCATCTCAGGCCCCATAAAGTATATATATTCTCGATCAGTGATGAAATCTAAGACGATCTGAGCATGTCCGTCCGTCCGTCTGTGGAAATCACGATTCAGTCCAAACGAAAAGAGCTAGACTCTTGAAATTGGCATAAATATATTTTGAAGCTTAGAGCAGTTTAACTTCGGAGATGGGCTAAATCGGGCAAGAGGGAAAAAAGTTCCCCTAAGAAGAATTAAACCAACCCAGAAAAAACAACATAATTTTTTGGTTAGTTTGTTAAGCAAATGATATATTTTTATGTCAAATACGGTCCAACGCGAACTTGGACCCATAAAATTAAGAAAGAATTATTTTTGGACGCCGCCCTTTAGTGGGCGTTATTATATGCAAAAATAGCATAAAAATTGACAAATTGTTTTACTTAAGCCTACATTCCTTAAAAATAAAACTTTTAAGCTTTAGTGAAGAAGCTGAGACGAAACCTGATACTACTCTGCCCTACCCCCTCCTCCCCCTTCACCCCCTAAATTACCATACCAAAAAAAAATGTTAATTTTGCATATAATTATCCCAAGCATTAAGTTTCATCACTGCCGATTTCTGCCCTACACCCTCTACCCCCTTTGCCCCTAAATGACCCTATAAAAAAAATAAAAGGTTTTATTTTGTATATAATTATCCCAAGCATTTATTTTTAGAGTTTTATGACAAAGGTGAAATGAGTCCCCCACAGACCTTGCCAGAGCGACCCCGCCAAAATACAGTTTTAATACCCTTAAAAGAGAATTGGACCCCATAAAGTAAATATATTCTTCATCAGTGATGAAGTCTAATAGGGTCTACCAATGCCCATACGTTCGTCTATCATTGTCTATTTTTGAACCCCACCCATTTTAGTAATCGTTGACATACGATATTATATAAAGGAACTCTGTCCCACCAACTTAAACATTCTAAATTTACTTACTAAATATTTGGAGGGTATTTAAGATTCGACCCGGTCGAATATAAGGTTTTTACTTTTTTTTTTAAACTAGGGCTTTGAAATGTAACTTGCGCCAATTAATTATACCTATCAATGAAAACTAATGTTACAAAAACTATCACGTTTTTTTAACTGTAGAGTACTGTGACCACAGTTGCCAGATTTGACGTTGTGTCGTCATTTTTGTTTTTAAATTTCTTTTTCTTTTTGAATTGGGTCAGTCTAAAAAGTAGTTAAATTGACGTATTAAAATTGATCAGTTGGCAGCGCTCATTGTTCGATTGTTGGGCATTTCAAGCTTTTCAATTAAACATGAACAGATATTTTGTGTAAAACATTTAAATGAAAACACGTGAATTGCTAGTTGATTTATTTTTCTTTATACATATACGCG
This sequence comes from Linnaemya tessellans, assembly GCA_951800035.1. Lineage (NCBI taxonomy): Eukaryota > Metazoa > Arthropoda > Insecta > Diptera > Tachinidae > Linnaemya > Linnaemya tessellans. Next base: position 58,565,852 of record OX637536.1, read on the forward strand.
TAGTAATTCCATACATACATACATACTCGTGCATGCGTACATATGGAGCCATAATCGCGAAAAAAGCTTAAGCGACATGCTTTTCGACATTTTTTTTTTATACGAAAATCATTTATATAGGATAATTTGGATGATCATACAATTTCTTTTTAAATTGCTATTTTATTTACAAATTTTTGTAGCTGCAAAGTTTTGGTTAAGCTAAAATTTTCCTCTTCAAGTAGAGCAAAAGTACGGTGTGAAGTTGCAAAGATATCTGTGATATCTAGTAATTAATAGACTCAATATAATTTGATTTAATTGAGTTATTTTTATGACATCAGGAATGTATTAAAAGATGCATTACTTTTCAGGAAATATATTAAAACTATTCATATTACAGTCCACCACGATCCTGTGCAGTCAATATTAAGGATTTACTTCGATTAAAACCAAAGATAATGAAAAATACTTCTCCAGTAATATTTAACTTTTGTCGCTTAAGCCTTTTTGGCGGTTATGGGATGATATGTTTGTGTTACTCACTAGCACATATACAAATGCACATATCCATATGCGAATATTTTTTTATTGGTCTATTTTACTTGCTCGTTCATTCCTTCAGTGGATTCTTTTTGTTGAGTGTCGTCGACAATTTGCAAAATTCAATTTTTATACAAATCGGTTTGGAATTCATTGGTTTCTTTTTGTTTTTTTCCCTTTCCTGCTTTTATTTGTTGGCTTGTTTAACACAGCAATTCGCCCTCAATTAAAAGGGTATTCTGTGATTGCTTTTCATCAGTTACTATCATTACAAGTTCTTTCCAATTGTTAATGTGCTTGGATGTGAGTACATCGGCGACTTGTATGCCTGTAGTTAGAGAACAGTGTACACTGAAATAGTGTAAAAAACCACAATTCGCACATGTTATTCGCCATAAATGTATAGCTATTTATGCAGAAAATTTAAGAAAGCACCAAAGGTCACGGTGAAATATTATCTATGGCGGTATTCAGTGTTCGGTGCAATCGTTCTTGCAAAAGTGAAAATGCAAAATAATTGTACTATAAACCAACAAAATACATTGAAAGTGTTCTCAAATACTCTCAATTTGCAAAAGGAAAACCATTTGCACAAGATTGCGAATAGAGCTGTTGAAAATTCCCTCAATTACTCTCGCGATTTCCTTTGCACTAATGCAAGCCCGTTTTTGTATTGTTGGGTTACAAGTCCACAGTATACATTTTGCAAATTAATTACTATATATCAATACTATAGTATACGTCGCTAATTGGAACCCGAGAAATGTGACGCAAACCGAATCACATTGAGCACCGCTTCACGCACTTTAAATTTCGATTTTTCTATGGGTGAGGAAGAGATGTTGTACAAATTGTATATGTTTAGTTTTCTTTCTGTTTCAACCGACGAAGTTGCGGTACGAAGCCGCTTGTTCTCGGGAAACAAAAGTTAACGTATGTGAATTGAAACTTACATGCATTGATTTTTATTTAATTGGTTCCAAAACATATAATTTCGGCTTTTCAATCACAAAATTCAATTAGTATTATTATTTTTAGTTTTTTACTAAGAGAATTGAAAATTTTCAAAAAATCGGGAAGTTACTTCTTTTAGCCCGTTTTGAAAAACTCAAGTTTTCACCAGATATCGACGTTCAGAGTTCCTAGAAAGCTAACCTGACTACTCCTGAGATGCTGTCACTATGTCCTTATGTATGTGTGTGCATATCTATCTATTTCACAAACTAATCAGGTAATCGGTTAATACATTCGTGAGATACACGTGAACGAAAAGAATTCGAAAAAAGTGATTTTTTTTTAAACATCGTAACTCCGCGTTTCAATGTGGTTAAAATTAGCGGGAAGTTGCAAGTGTGGCCTTCAGGTATTACATATTTTTTATTAATATAAAATTTAGTTTTTTTGTTTTTATTAAAGGAATAGATTTTATTGTATAAAATAAAATCAATTTACTTTTCCCCTGAAAAATTTCTAGAAACTTATTTCCTTTCTTTTTTGACTAATTATAAAATAAAAATATTCTGTATAAATTCCACTTGAGCAAATTTAATTTGAAGCTACTAACAATCTTCAACGTACAACCAGCAGACAACCTTCACATATACCCATGTGTGCTTGTACCTATTTAGACTTAATCGCGAAATCCCCTTTTCGTGGTTTAGCTTTGTGCATACATACATTTTCATATTTGTGGCGGAAATCGAGGCTATGCAAAATGCAACATAGGACGCAACTTCGAAATTACAGACAATTTAAAAAAGACGCAATCCGAAGCGATGCAAACCGGGTTATTCCTGTGCTCGTGTAAATATTATTTATGGCTGAATCGCTTTGTAAATTATTTGCAAGGCATTTGTATATGATAAATTAAAATTCGTTGCGTAAATAAGTTTGTGCATCTCCCTATGAGTGTATGTGTTGTCGCACTTCTGTATTCTTATTATTAACTCCTCCCTTAAAAAGTAAAATAAATACATATTTAACCTGTTGTATAGTGTTATTGGTTTTGCACACGTTTTGGATGCTCAGAACGTGTGTGAGATTATTGCTACGTGTTTTGGTGCATGCACAGTTTGGTGCTGGCAACATTTGACAAATATTTGGTGTTCTGTAAAATCGACAGTTTTACAAATACTTTTACCTATAATCCTTACTTACAGACAAGGTTACACAGTCGACCGGCTTATAACAACCGGCTGGTTCGATCCTCAAGATGTGCTTTCTTAGGGCGATACTGGTTTGTTGTGGAGAGAGGTATGTCTTCCTCCTAAATTTAGTCGGTATAAAAGCAACTCGAAAAACGACTAAATCTACTCGTATAATACCACCTTCTTAGAAGTCTGCAAGTTCTGACAACTCTACTTTGAAGTTACTCGACCGTGTACAGGATAGAGCGAAGAAACTTATCGGGGGCGGTAGTGTAGCCAACTCTATTGACTCACTTGAGCATCGATGCAATGTGGGGTGTTTATCGCTACTATAATGGATTGTATTCCAATGAAATCGGGGATCACATTACGATCACACCCATATGTCGTGAATTTACTAGTGAACCGCTCTAGGCATTGGAGAGAGGATTCGTTCTTTGGCCGGACTGTCCGTATGTGGAATAAACTCCCTGCGGAAGTCTTTCCTGTCGTATGTAGCATGAAAAATTTGAGATCGAATGTTCATAGGCACTACTGCCTTTATCGTCCTTCCCACTACCAATTTTCCTAATTCCAGCACAATGCACGCATGACTTGAGTGCCGGTCCTAATAAAAACGAGAGTGCTGTTGGCTGAAGTAATTAACGCAAGACCAAGAAGCCGAAAATTCCCAGTTCGACACCGCACTCAGTCATGAATGTGATGTCGAATTTTTGTGATCAGCATTAGTGTCTGGTTGTCCTGGAAAGAAAATAAGGCTAAAGTTTTCTACACCAGTTTTAGTAAGTTGAGTATTGTCTCCTCTTCCTTCCATTTCTATCAAAATCTTTGTGTAGAGTAAACATTCCAAATTCTATTGGCGCCAAACAACATCTGCCAACCCCGCTTGTGACTGCGTTGGTTCATATTTTATATACTGCGCCAAATTCAGTTACCCCTAATGCTGTGCCATTTAATAAAGTTTTAGCTTGTAATGTCTTGCCATCTGATTTAGAAATATTTTTGGCATGAAAGCCGCATTCTAGAAGCCAAAAATTTTTGTGAATTGATATGACATGAACGGTTTGGATTTTTAATGATTAGAGTATTCCCTCATTAATGGCTTTCCCGACAGGTTACATATTATTATTTTTTTCTATTACGCACCGTAAATAGTAGCATTTCCAAGAAATATATTTCAATTAAACGGTTGTTCGGTTAACCGGTGCAAAATGGTGTGTGGAAATCGCTCTGAAGTAGTAAATAAGAATATTTACTATTAATTATTTATAAGTTTTATATAGGTTTTTACTCTCAAATTAACCCATTTTCGGAACAAATTCAACTTTTTGCAAATTAAATTAAATTATTTTCAAAACAAATTAACTTTTTTTTCTAAGTAATTTGAATTATTTTCAACACGAATTAAACATTTTCCTTTTTAAATTAAATTTTTTTCATTTATAATTCAATGTTTTTCTTTTCAAATTCAAATTATTAAAATACAAATTCATTTGTTTTTTAATTCAATATTAAAAGCTTAAAAAATAAAGGCCTTGTTTATAAAGAATAATTTATGTGTATTAAGCTCTTATTTAACGTATTTCTATGGATCGTAGTTAAATTTTTAAACTTTTCGATTAGTACTATGAAGTAGATTTGAGTTAGGTTTTAAAATTTAATAGAATAAATATAAAAATATAAATTAACTTAATTTTTAATGTACTACGAACTAGATTTGAGTTAAGTTTTAAAATTTAATAGAAATTTAATACAAATTAACTTAATTTTTAAGGTTGCTTCCTTTTTTTAAATTTCATTACATTCGAATGAACTTATTTTTTAGATTTGGTAATAAATGTAATTCAAAAGTTTTTACTGTTTATAACAGTACAGGATTGGAAGATATTCCAGAGGGACAGGCAGTTGTATTTTTTTTAAACAATATTAAAGAAAACAAAATATATAAAAAATTAAGTTAATTTGAAAAACAAATCAGTTTATGTATAAAAATTTAGTTAATTCTAAAAATATTTAAATTTGAAATAAAACAACTTAGTTTTAAACAACAACTAAACAAACTTTAAAAACAATTGAATTTAAAAATACTTAATTTAAAATTAAAAAAAGTGAGTTTAATATGAAAAATGTTGAATTTGATATGCAAAAATTTTAATTTATTTTAAAAATAATTTAATTTGTTTGAAATAAATGTTAATTTGTTTTGAAAAAAATTGAGTTTAAATTTAAAAAATTTTAATTTGATTTAAAAAATTTTTAATTTGGGAGTAAAAACCTATATACCAAACATAAGTTTACATTAGTCAGCTCTGCTGACCAAATGTATTTAGGACTATTTCGAATACATGAATCAAAGACCGACGGTTCATGTACAGACAGACAGTCTCTTATTCGACTTTCATATTCATAAGGAGCCAGAATGTATGTAGTCTATGGGGTCGTATATTAATATTGCGGGAATTGCACAAACCGTTCATTCTTTTTGGTGAAGGGTATAGCAAACGTGCAGCCATTAATAGTTGTTCGCTTCGTAACTATGTATTCCTCAAACTAAACATTTGCTCAATAAATTTCCATTTTGTTATACATATTTGACTGAACTGAAGTAAATAAGTAATTGTGTTGCAATCAATATAAAGTATTAAACATGTTTTTTTACTATTATTTATGGATGCATGTGTTTATGTGGAAAACCATTAGATTATTCCATTATTTCGCACGCACATGTATTTATAATTATGTGTATTGATAAGCTCTTTTTGGATGAGCGAACGGATGATATGACGCAACCAAACAATAAATCCAGCAACCAGCAAACGAACTCATTAAATAACAAAACCATCTGTGACATTTGCCAGCCTAACAGCCAAAGTACGCGGTTTGCATATTTGATTGTCATTGACTTTGGACAACAACAATAAATAATGCCAAAATGGAGCAAGAGGAAATGTTGTTGTAGTATCCTTTCAATAGCGTATTGCATCGACAATAAGCGAAGATGAGCTGTTCGCGATGTTAGAACTTGAAACCACCAACATTCGCCACTATTATGTGTGCATTGACAATTTGGGTGGAACTCAAAAACGCCAATGCAGCATAATGCTTGTGTAAACACAGCAAGTCGGCAGTCTAAGAAATGTTCTCTACATGTGTATACGAGTACAGATAAGAAACTAAAAATTTATCATTCAATTCTCAAATTGCAAAAAGAGGCTTAAGGCAAAAGTTGCCTCTTGAATTTTTAGTAGAAAAGGTATAATTATACAATTTCTTGATGATTTCATGTAAATGATGAGCACGGCCATGGCTCAAATCATTCATTTACTGGGTCCAACTTTAGCAAACTCTCCAACATATCGGAATAAATTCTTCAATATTGGCTTTCAGTGCGTATACCGTTGCGGAATTGGCCCTATAGACAGCAGCTTTACCCTGTCCCCACAAAATAATCTAAAGGTGTTAAATCGCCTATGCGGCCAATTGACCGAACCGAAACGTGAAACAAACTATTCACCGAACTGGCTTCCCAATTAGGGCATTATTTCGCGTGCTGTCTGGCATGTAGCAAAAAAAAAAAAGAAATTGTAATCGCACGGTAGTGCTCGCCATTCACACTAACGTTTCTACCTTCACATCAAACAGAGCAACTTTCGAGATGCATTGGCAGCTCTTCAATGCTTCTGGCTGTTCTTCACACCAAATACGGCAATTGCGGTTGCCCACGTATCTATTCAACTAGAAATGATCACAATGCACTTTCTGAACCGATCACGAATTTTGATAATAAAATTCAAAAATCTGCAAGAGTTGATCGTTTGTAAGTCGATTCATGGTTAAATTATAGACCAAACTGAACATGTCTAACAGCAACATATTAGACGAAAACAGCTGATTTGTCAAAAACAGTGTTGCTAAAAAGAATGTTGCTATTAAATCACCCATTAGAAATAAATATTTCCTTCTCCAAACTTATAAAGATTTTTCCACCTAAAGGCATCATACTAGAAGCAGAATCATATATTTTTAATTAAATATTAGAGAACAAATTTGAATTAAATGGGGGAAAAATTTAGCGAGATTAAAAGGCATCGGAAAAATTGCTTTTGCTATACAAAAATTATTTGCTTTTAGATCATAAGCCAGTCCAAGTGAAAAATGCTCATTTGCGCTATTATATAAGAAATTTGCGGTCTGCCGTCGTCATTAAAATGTTTCCATTTTTTCAAACTCCAGCTTTAGTTTCCTCTTATTATTTTTCTAGTTGGCTTGCAGTTATTTCCCGCCACGCCGAAATTTGGTTGACTGCAGCAGTTGTGCCATGGTGTAATATTTTTGTTTGTTTGATTTCTTTTTTGTTTGTTTTACACATGTTAGTTAAATAATACGGTTTCGTTTTTGAAAAACATTACAGATTTTGAATTTCCTTCTGGAAATGTACTCGCACACACACACGGGCGCACACTTTTTCATTCACAGTCTAGCTGAAAATGCATTTGACATCAAGTGGTTGTGCATCGCACAAATAAACAGGCTACAAATACAAAGTGTGTGTAATATGATATTTTATTGCAATTTATTTAGGATCATGCAGTTGTTGCTGGTTTTTGAAGTTTTTTCTTTTCATATACGAGTATTATCTGTTTTAGTTTTGCGGTCGTCTAATACTGAGCCTGTAAAATTCATACATAATAGATTATCAATAATTTTACAATTTATATGTGTTCGTATAAATATTCCCAAATTAAAAAGGAATCCAATATGACTGTGTACATCAAGTCAGAGTAAAAAACGGTGCTTTTGTTGCATGGTTTTGTGTAAGCATTTCCAATGTACTCGTATTCGCCGTTTGTAAAAAAACATCTTTCTTGGAACATCGTTAAACCATGTGTGAGTTACGACAAAAACATGTGAAGTAATCGATAAAATGTAGCAACGCTTGACGCATGAAGTCGTTTAATTGCGACTGCACTTACAGCAACCGTCATAAGGTCCATTCTATTAAGATGTGCCCTCGAAAAATCAACGCTGTGTAACGAAATAAACAATCATCCGCATCGTGAATAACAAGTGGAACACAGTCGCAAAGCAGCTCTGAGGCAGTCAACATCAAGCCTCGTAGGCAATTATTTTTTAAGTGCAGCCAGACCTCTGATTGTTTACTCTTTTTCGAGAGTTTTGCGTCTCACTCGCACTAGTTAATTACAACACCTCAGATAACTGTATAGTTTTACAGTTCTTCTGAGGAGTATTCCGTGGTTAACTACGTTGCTACTCCCTATGTGAAGGCATAGGTCGTGTACAGTCAGTCACAGTAACGGAAGAAAATACGGGTTAATAACATCGCCGGCATATGGTCTGAGTCACCCCGTCGGCATCTGTGCACCAAATACTTTGCAAATTTACTAAAGTATTTCATTCAAACAAACAAACAAGTGGAACTGTTGTTCCCATGAATTTTTTTGTTTCCCTGCAGGAGAAAACTGCTGTTTCTTACATCGGTTTTAAATAAAGAAGACTATCAGTGCACAGTGAATGGAAAACAACTGTTTAAACATTATACGAACTTGTAAACAAATTAATCGACTGAGAGAAAAATGTATAGAAATGGGGGTCGGGCTGGCTTTACAAACTCAAGTTGCAAAGCAAATTTACAATTCATAGACTGCGTAAGCTCATAGTTAAAATTATTGGCAGCGCCTAATGTTCCTTATTCAAAGGCAACTCAGATTGACATGCATTAGCTGTCAAAATCACGCATTAATTTTATTTTGCATGCAAACGGTTGCGCTAAACTTTCAGAGTAAATTGTTGTAATTTTATAATCTATTTTTTGTTTCAAATGTTGTTTCTTTATTTTTTAAAAAAATGTTCAACACTTTTCTTCTCGGCACATCTAGCATCCTCAATAGTTTATTACTACTTTTTTGAAAATATCGAGTTTTCACTAGATCTCGACATTTTGAGTTCGTAGGAAGCTTTTATGACTTCTGCTGAGAAGCCGTCACTATGTCTGTATGTTTGTGTAAGTACGTGACCCGTTTATAATTTTTGAACGGCTGAACCGAATCCAACCGAAACTGGTCGCGTTTCAAAGGATTTTTTTGAAACTAAGATTTCCATTCTCAGGGATATACGTATAAAAAATTTCTTTTTTAAAAGTGTGTTTTTTTAAAGAATAACTTCTAAACCGCTTTGCCGATCGATTTCAAAAAGTAATCAGCTCTTAGCAAAAATAAAGTTTAAATTCGAAAAAAGTGATTTGTTAAAAAAACTCTGAAATTATATATCACATCAATTAGTGTTCGAATCAAGAAAGTGGCGTTTCAAAGGGATTTTTCAAACCTAGTTTTCCTGTGAATTGGAACCGGTTCGGACTGGTGGATTTTGAGAAACAAAGAAAATTTTTTGTTTAGGAATTGGACCGAAGCAATCATGTTAGAGGATCGATAAAATAGGCAACACAGAATTTTTCTCTGGCATTTGCGAGACTCTTCTGAACGCTTGTGCCCTGTTATTCCATACAAAATTTTGTTTAAACTAATTTTTGTATTCGATTTATAAAACATTAAAGACTTTGGTTTACATTTCTCGGTATTTCACAAATAGTTAAGCAACTAGTAGTCAACATTTTGATACTACATACTTCTTTTAAAAGCTTCCCAAAACGACAGGTAATAAATCTTTTATTTTGCATTTTATATAAAATAACAACCCGGTCAAAATGCATTAAATCTTGGGTTGAAGAAATTCTTTAAATTTACTTAACTACAGTAATACTTTAATTTATTATCTTGTACTGATCTTGATATTAGTTGCCTGCCTCTGATTAGTTAAATGTTCAGCAGATGAATGCCTGTATTTAACGAACCGATTGAAAGTCTAGTTTTAAAAACTTACATGAAGTTTATCGGGGAGCTTCTAGAAAAGTTGTTTATGATATTAATTTTACATATAAAATTTGTTCATCTTATGTACTGCTAATATAAAGTTCCAGGCGACTTGAATGAGTGTCTTCCGGAACTTCATTCAGATTCTGCTTTTATGCTCAATTCAAAGTTTAACCAGCCAATCTCATATTTTGGGTGATTTCCAAATTGCCAGATTGGCGGCTTTCCTAATATGTATTAATAATTATTCGTGAGAAGCCAAAATGTAATTTAAATATTGCTTTGAGTGCACTTTGGTGCGTCTCAAAAGTTCGTGAAATCTCCACGTTTACATAACGCTTTATCTACAATTCTTTTATAAAGGTGACTTACGCAACGTCCGCCAACTCAGACACAAACCCCATTATTCATAAAAAATAAAACGTATTTGAAATCTGTTTTAAGAAAATCTTGTATGAAAAAATTTGATTAAAATACATTTCAAACTCATTTTAAATTTTATGAATACCGGGGAAATAGTTTGTCCGGCTCTTGTAATTGTAATTTGACGCTGTGCATGTTTTAGTATTGTGCAAAACAAATGTTTTAATTGGCACTCAAAATATATTTTGACGTTGAACATGTTATGGTATTGGAGACCTCAAATGGTCACTACAGTCTGTTGGTTATACTGACAGTTAAACTACGCTACACGACTTCAAGAAGTGAAAATGTAAAAGGCAAAAGCGAAAAAAATTACGAGGGAAAAATGCATTCACGATAAGGCAAATTTTTGGCAGCGAACATATTTCTACGTTATTATTACCGAATGAATTACATGTACAATTTCTTTCATGGGAGATGCGTGAAAACAGAGGAAAACTTATGGAAAAAAATTATTATTATCACTAGAGAGTTTTACGAGTTCTGTATCAAGATTTGCTGTGGAGGGTGTCTCTTTTAATTAATTTATTTAATTATATAAAATAAAATCAATATAGATTGCCTTCCATTACAATAATTCCAGGTGGTTTTAGCATGGATTTACTGATTTCCTCCTCATAAATTTTGCCATGTTAAGTCTACTTCTGTAATATTTTTTAAAATATACCAACTTGAAGTTTGAAACATTTGGTGCAGATATAAAAAATAAACTATTTTTCTGATTAGTACTTCTTGCTCTTGTTTCCAATTCCAAGATGGTATATTTTAAAAAGTTAATAGATTTGTTTGAGCCTTGAGGTTAGTTTATATTAATATTTGTTATTCTTCGATATTTCGCTAACCATCGGTTAGCTTCTTCAGGAAATTATTTAGTTTTGGCAAAAATTTTCTTTTCAATTAGTACATATGTACAAATTTTTTTAACAACATTAATCATAAATTTTAAATATTAAAAAATACTATTTCTAAAATGTGAAATAGTATAAATTAGTACAATTTTAAATATTAAAACATACTAACTCTAAAATGTATAATTATTATAAATTTTAATTATATATAATAATATTATGAAACCGATGTGTGTAATAACTATAATTCTGTTAATGTTACGTAATTGAATATGTTAAGATAATTTACAATAAGCTTTATGACGTATTATGTTAAAATTTTTTATATAAAAACAAAAAAACATTTTTATAATTTTTGTTTACAATCAATTATGTAACATTAAAAGAATTGTAGTTAACACACACATCGGTTTTATAATATTATTATATATAATTAAAATTTATAGTATTTATACATTTTAGAGTTAGTATGTTTTGACTTGTTTTTATTGACCTTATCAGTTTATTGTAATATTAATCAAGCTAGTGGTCGTTTTTATAAACTTTAAGTTCTTATAATTTTTATTAAATATTTCGTTAACAGCTTGTTAACATCTTCAGGAAATAAAAATTATAAAAATTTTAGGGCACTGCTACACGTTCAATATATGTATATTGAACGCGATCCAGAGTCGCGATATTTATTGAGCGTGTAGTATTGATGGATCGCTATCCATATCGCAGAATGGCCTAAAATATGAAATCCAGATCGTGGATCGCAGATCGCGTAATAAATATTGAACGTGTAGCATTTTCATGATATTATATCGCGATACGTTAACCCTTAATAGCCTACTGGTCCCGATAAGAACCAACCAGGTATATGTTAATTTTTTTTAGGTAAATAGAAATTGCGAAGAAAGTTGTAGAGTAAAATATGTTGAGAATTGCAAGTTTTATAACGCTGATTTTTTTCCGGCCAAAAGAAAAAATCAGGCTATTAAGGATTAATAAGAAGTGAAATAAAACAAATAAAATAAAAGACGCAGTGCAAAAAATGTAACAAATAAAAAGTAAAAAAGTTGATTACATTTTTGTAAAGTTTGTTTTAAAAGGGTAATGGCAGAAGATAGCGAAAGCGAGTGGGTTCTGTCGGTGGAATCGGAATTAACGACCCGAAAAATATTTTTGAAAGACTTCATTTTTAATTTGGAGGCATTGCCGGATATGTGGGACTCGTCGGCTAAAGTTTTTTTTGGGTTTTCTCGCGACATTATTTTAATAAATGATCCGCACAGCACAAAAATAACGTAAATACTGACGCGATAAATATTCAACATGTAGCACACGCTCGTGATCCATCAATCTATTAAAATGGATTGCGATCCAAATACCACAATATATATTGAACGTGTAGCAGTGCGCTTATAGAAACAATGGTTTTAAAACATGACATGAAAAATTATTCAAAATATTTGTTTTTCAAATACAAAAACATATAAAAAAAAAATTCTTTTTTGTAATATTTATTTAATTACGCAACATTAAAAGAATTGTAGTTAACACACACCGGTTTCATAATATTATTATTATATATAAATAAAATTTATAATTATACATTTTAGAGTTAGTATGTTTTAATATTTAAAATTGTACTAATTTATACTATTTCACTTTTTAAAGTTAGTATTTTTTAATATTTAAAATTTTTGATTTATGTTGGTAAAAAATGTGTATAAATGTACTAATTGAAAAGAAAATTTTTAACAAAACTAAATAATTTCCTGAAGAAGCCAACCGATGGTTAGCGAAATATCGAAGAATAACAAATATTAATATAAACAAACCTCAAGACTCAAACAAATCTATTAACTATTAAAAGAAAAAAGGCTAAAAAAATTAGATACAAGAATCATATTTTAAAAAGTATTACACGTAACGGGAAAAAGGAAAAATTAACATTAACTTAATTTTTTAACTACGCAGCAGTGCAGTATAGCGCTATTTTCGAAAGCCGCTACGTTTACATCTTCAGTACTCATGTGTGTTGTACCGCAAAAATTGGGTCAAAAGTTCACAAAAAAGTACATGACCAAAATAATCACATGTGTGCTAATATCGGCTTAGTATTCATTAGGTTATTCATTATTCGTCAATCGGTTAACCGATTAATTACTACCCCATTAAGTGATCGGTTAATTTAAAACTGGCTATTTTCGATAAAAAATTGCACCGTTTAATTTCAGTTGATTAACCGACGTAACAAAACTTTAAATTTTTACAGAAAGAGTCAGTAATAACATGCATATATTTAGTGCCTATAACTACTGTAATTCTACAGATATAGCACAGTTAATAATTATTTTATATGAAGGCATCTGATCTGACGAGAGACGAATTCAAACTTTAAATACAGAACAGAAAGTGAGGAATTCGGAAATAAACTTGTTTGCTGAATGTTCGGTGTTGAGCAGTACAGAATGAGTCAGATGATAATCTGACAACAAAAGAAACTCTTGATAGTAACACAAACAATCTTGTAACAGAATTAGTTGTATACAACTAGAAGTGCTAAAATTTAAAAAAAAACAGGACTAGTGGCGTAATTGACGATTTTATATATTTAGATAAATGCAGAAAAATTACTGAGGAATTAGATAATGCGTATTATGGGTTGCATTCGATTTTTCCAACATGTGAAAGAAACTTTTACAAGTCAAGTTTTACGAAACTAAAAAAAAGGAGTGGCTTAAATCCTAAGGCATAATTCAGAAAAAATGTCTTATGTTAGTATTTTTATAGAACATTCAGGTTGCGATATTAAATTCAAGTAATTGTTCGAAAATATGTTTCAATCCAGAAATACATGATAAATATTCCAGGGGACAAAGGAAAGTCAACATCAGCTGTCAATTATTCAACTTACACAACGGAGCAGAAAAGCTGTTTTCGAAAGGCGCTAACCTTTTACCGTCATTACTCTTGTGTATTTTGTTTGTCACCAGTTATTAGGTGGCTTAGTTGAATATGATAGCCGTTTTTATTTTCTGTTTTATTTTATTTACTTTAAATGTAATTATATGTATGTGTGGATTGTTAAAATTTGTTGTTTTTTCATCTCATTTATTTAGAAATTAAATTAGAAATTAGTAATGATATATTAGTGAAATAATTTCAAAAAATTAAACTTTCATAGACAAATTTGCAGAGATTATAAATTTTAAAATTGTAGAATGCCAGACGTAACATTCTAAAGTCTAATTCATAAACATAGCTTGTGCTTGTAAACTGCCTATTTGACAGAAATTTTATAGAAATTTATGGAAAATTATTTTTCTAAAATATTATTTTATAAGACCTCCTTAAACTGTTGAAATAACTAATGAAACGATCTCACAGTTTATTATTTAATTAACGCATAATATGTATTACATAATTGAGAATTCCTTAATTTTTTTTTGCTCGTTTAAAACTTGTTGTTGTTGTTTTTTACGAACAGACTCCAAATAGTAAATAATTTATAAAATTGTATTTATTGAGATTAGTTTATTGATAAAAATCTTTATTAATCGGTTAATCGACAAAAAATAAAATCAACAAATTATTAACTGATTAAATCAAAACCTCGGTAATTAATCGAACTATTAATCGTCTAAAGGAAAATCTCAAACAAATGAATATCCCAGTATTTATAAAGTCGTCATATATTTGTACTCCTTAATCACACACATTTTATATTTAAATAAAAGCGCTTATCACATTTAACAAAAGGTACGTTCACACTTCTCAAATATTTGCCCACAAAAGCGTAGTCACTAAACGCAAATGAAAACCTTTTAATTCAGATGAGTGTTTATTGAGCTAAACAGTTTGCAGTAACATTTTGTTCTATGACGCTGTCTATTAGTTTTGTATCAAAATATTTCACTTAATAAACACGCATCTGAATCCAAAATTATTTTTCATTACTATTTAGTGGTTACACTGTTTTGGGCAAATATTTGATAAGTATGCCACCTAACAGGTGGTGATAAACAAAATCACTTAAATAATATGTTTTTAGTAGGGATGTAACGATACGCCGTTTTGCCGATCCGATACCGATACTCAAAAAGAAATATCGCCGATACCGATTCCGATACCGATACGCATATTGAAATTGAACTCAAGTTAAAATTAACAAAACTCAAGTAGAGTAATTCTTTTATTATACAAAATTACATTGTAAGAGATTATTAATATTTAAAATTGATATTTGAATTCATTCTGAAATTAACAAAAACAAATTATTTTTTTTAACAAAATAATCGTGTAAGCGATTATTAATGAGTCCATTCAAACTGAATGTCATACTCTTTATTTTCTAAAATCATCCAAGTTTTCAATACAACGGTTAGTAAAAAGCGTTGAAAATTGAATTGTTTGCTCAAAAGAGCTCTAAAAAAATTTAAGAAGTATCGTCGTATCGACATTAAAATATCGCCGATATCGATATATCGGCAAATCAGAAGTATCGCCGATATATCGGAATCGGTATCGGTTACATCCCTAGTTTTTAGAACTCGGACATTTTTTTTCTAATTAAATATTTTAAGAAAAGTTTTTATGAATAGTTATTACTAAAGAGTGCTCACCTCCGCAGGCACTGTAGCAAAAATTTGCCGGCCAGGGAAAGATTAAAACAAATAAATTCTCTATATTTTCATATATCTTTAGGTGACTTCCTCTCAATACCACCTCCTCCTTTCTAGTTCCGGCGCAACACACTGCACATTTAGAGGTTATCCCCTGAGCGCTGATCCTATTAAAGAAATTCAATGTTTTATGCAAATTTTTGAGATTGTCCCCTAATATTGAATAATTTAAACTAAAAATTATTTTTCCATATTCTGTAACTCCTTGTCAATGTCACTTCAAGAAAATATCATAGGACACTTACTGCTTGTGGACAACAATTAATTACTTCTGATAGACCGTGAATATTCTCTAAGTCCTTGAATACTGCAGGAGGCTGTTCGAAATTGTAATTTGCTGAAGAAAATGTGTCCTATTTTTAATATTGTCTTGCCTTGACGTTAACAAACAGTTACAGAATAAGGAACATTTTAAATTTATTATCCTATAAAAAGGATTAATGGGCGTTTTGAATTGTTCATGTAGAATAAATATAATTGATTTTTGGTACTCCCTGTTATTTAAAATTATTTTAACAAAAATAATATCGATATGTTTAGATGGTTTTGTTTGTTCTACTGGTATCGTATATTCACATCTAGTGTTTGAGGTTCATGTGTTAATTATGAAATTTTACACGCATTAGAGCAGAGATGGAAACGTTTATTTGTATATGAAAATAATATGCACTCAGAAATAGATATTTCACATATATTAAAAGAAAAGAGCTATTTAGAAACATTAATTGCTCATTAAACACATTAATAATAACAGTGATAATATTAATTTACTCACGGAGCCTAAATGTACTAAATCTCAAACAGAACCTAAAACTCTAAAAACTAAATAGCAAACAACTCTATTAAAAACAATATTAGATCAGTTGAAAATATCAAATCATTGTGTTCCCCATCTTCGCTTCAATTTTTTCGCTTACGATTTTCTACGGCCAAACAGATATTGAAAATAATTCACTCCTCAATTGTTTGCAATGCTTCATTGTTGTTTATGAACAAACATTTTCGAAATTTATTTTGTTCGTTTATTTAGCAGCACAATATGGCAAATCTGCTTATGTGGTTTATCGTTCATATTAAAACGAAAAAACAAAATTGAAAAGTTTACAACAAATTCTAATTAAAAGCAATTTCCATGGAAAATCCATAGTATTATAATGAGTATTTTAAATTAACGTTGAGCTATCGAAATGATGCATGAACAGGCATGCATGGATTTGCCTCTAATACGGACTGTACATGCATTATTTTGATTATAAGGGTGTATGTGGTACACATGTGTGCATGTATGTACATATAATCAAACCAATATCCATAATTATGGCTGATTTTTCAAGAGCTTTCAGATTTGAACACATTAAATTTTGAGAAATTCATATGTATTTGAGTCGATAGAGCGATCTATATAATTCAATGTTCAAAAATACGTTCGTGCACAGTATGCAAAATCCATATTCGTACATCCTTAGCAGGATAAGTTTTTACGCAATATTTTAAAATATATTGGGAACTATTCAGTAAATCATTTACTTTAGACTGTATAGTGAACTTTAATCGTGAAAATAAAACAAGTTTTGATGGGGATAATTATTATAAAGAATTACTATTACGATTTCAACGATAGCAAACTTCGTATTCGTAGAGGGTGGCAGCACCGTTTTTTATGATTTTTGTATAATTTACAGTTATAATTGAATTTTTTTTGAACAAACATTTCTTGAGAAAGTGCTTAAAAGCATTTTCAAATGTATTTTTTATTAAGTTTTTTTTTAAATAAGTGAAATGGGTCGAAAATCTAAAGAACTTACTGCAGAATTGAAAAAAGTTATAGTAGACTTGCGTAATGAAAGTAAAAAGGAGTCATTCCACAATTCAATATGTTATCAAGATATACAAAGAAACAGGCATTGTTAAATAGAAGGGCACAATCGTATCTTTTGCGTCAGATCAGGAAGTATAACACAATAAGTGGTGTCAAACTTCGAGGACTTGTACTCAAATACTTCAATATTAGAGTAACTCCTTAAACAGTGCGAAATTATGTGCGGAAACTTGGATTCAGAAGCAGAGTCGCTGCTCGAAAACCATTTATTAGTAGCGTAAATAAAAAGAAAAGGATATTATTCGCAAAAAAAATATTCTGTGAGAGTATGAACTTCTGGAACAGGGTAATTTTTTCTGATGAATGTAAGTTTAATGTTAAAATTTCTGACGAGCGAGTAAGAATGTGGCGGGAAGGTAATACAAGGATATCTAAGAGTAATCTTTTACCTTCATTCAAACACGGTGGAAGTTCGGTATGGGGCTGTTTTAGTGCCGCTGGAGTGGGAAACCTACATTTTATTGCCGGAATAATGGACTCGAAGAAGTATATCAAAATATTAGAAAATAATCTGGGTGATAGTGCCGAAAAGTTGGGTATCAAAAATAACTTTAAATTCCAACAAGATAACGACCCTAAGTATACTGCCGTGGGGACACGCTTGTGGATGTTATAAAACTGTCCAAAATATCTAAAAACTCCACCACAAAGTCCATTGAAAATCTCTGGTCAATTTTAAAGCCACAACTAAGATATTATGATATCAGCAACATTCAAGAGCTAAAGAAGGTTTTACGAATAGAATGGAATAACATTCTGCAAGCCTTAACGAAAAACCTTGTCGAATCGATGCCAACACGGTTAAACGCAATAATAAAAAGAAATGGTGATCCCATTAAGTCCCGGTTTACACTATGCAACTTTTGTTGTAGCAATTCTTATTTTGTGTGAGAGTCCTGAAATAGGAATATATACCATTGGTATTCCTTTCTCGCTCTTCCTCACTAAATATCAAGATTTGCTGCGACAAAAATTGCATAGTGTAAAACGGGACTAAGTATTAAAAATATTTTTATTTAATATTTTATACGTTTCTAGTGTACGAATATGATTTTTGTTTCATTAAATACCGAGTTTCTTGATTTTTTGTTACATTTAATAAATAGAATTGTTATGCAGGAAGTATTTTAACGAACATTTATATTGCTGTATTAAATTGAATTAAGATTTTATATGCTAATTGTTCGAAAATTTTAATTTAAATCTCAAAAAGACGTGATCAACATTCCAAGGCACAAAGACAATTCAACAAGTAGTTGAATAACAAAAACTGATGTTGACTTGTCTTTGTGCCTTGGAATATTTGTCATGTCTTTCTGAGATTTAAATGAAAATTTTCGAACAATTAACCTATAGAATTGTTATATTTTCATTTATATTGTAATCAAATAGATTTGAGTTTCAATATATTGTGTTTTAATTATTTGTTTTTATTTTTTTTAAACTAAAAATTATTATGGCGTACGAATATGGATTTTGCATACTGTAAATGTTGACCGCCTCAAATGGTTCATATTGGCCTTCCGTTGCGGGCTTGTCCCTAACATTACCCCACAAAAAATAGTTTAAAGACGTTAAATGGCTGTATCTAGACGGCCAACTCCGGGTCCGAATGTGACATAAACTGTTCACGGAATTTATCCACAATGGGTCCATAGTGACATTGTGGGTAAAATAATATTTGTAGTCACGCCATTCACAGTAACGTTCCTGCCTTTATAGTCTCTGAAAAATGATGCCACCGGCCTATAATCCACACAAAACAGGTAATTTTTCGAGGTGCATTGGCAACGCTTCTGACTGATCTCCACGGTAATTTGCTCTTTCACGTATTCAGAAATGAGCACGATGCTCTTTCTTAGCCGATAATAAAATTCTTAATCTGCAAGAGTTTTTCGTCTGTAAGTCAATTCAGTGTTAAATTATAGACCAAACTGAACATGTTTTACCGTAACATGTTACATGAAATCAGCTGAGCTGCCGAAATCAGTGCTGCCACAAAAAAGTTTCTAAAAAATCACCCGTTACATAAAAACTGTGTATTTTGCTTCACAGTTTCTGTGAATTATATTTTCATTTGAAAAATAAACTTTATAATGACAAATTCTAAACATAACAAATCGTTGGATAATGATTTTATTCTCTCAATATCTTTTGTTTGTAATTGCGGTTAACCCTCGTAACGGCAGTAACACCAGCACAAGAATAATGGCAGTAATAAAAGTTTTATGCTTGCAGTGCATGCCTATTTGGCCAAGTGTGCGTGAACTGCACTTAAAACTCTCATCATGGCAATGACACATTCACGTACACCTGCATGCGAGTGCATATGTGCATGTGTTGGGATGTAGTCAGTTTTGTCCTTTTGTTATTTTTACCTTCTCTATTTGGGATTTTTGTTGTTTTGTTTTCCTTTTGTTTAAATTATTCTTGATGTCTTTGCTGTTCTTGAAATTCCTCTTTAAATGTGTTCTTGTATGTCTTCTCCTTGCGAGTTTTCATTTTCCTAAAAAGCTTTATTTTTTTAATTGTGTATTTATTTTTAATATTATTTCCTTTTGTTTGCAGTGTCTAGCAAAAATTGCAATGAAATTGTAATTTTTATTTTTGCTCCTAAAATTTTCTTTCAACATCCATAGAGGACTGGGAGAACCGATAAAACTAATCTATTGACTGGTTTTAAATCTTACAAATCGTCGCCTCAGAGTGCAAACCTGCTAACTGACTTGATACTTTTAATATTTCTACACTTACCTTAAGAAGTTATACCTAATTTGTTAGTTTTTTTTGGAGTTGTAGATAGTGAAGGCGACGTTTTGTGCTATTTCGGATGGCATCACAATATCATATATTAGAAAAATTGGACTCGTTTTGTTCAAATTTAAAGATAGATGCCGGATTTTGATATGCCAGGATCGACCAATACTATCCCCGTAGGTGGTATAATGACATGTAAAAGTTACTCGATAACAAAATAAAAAAAAATGTAGACTTTAAATATGTTTTCATAAAGCATACTTTTCATACCAAATTTATAATAAAACACACTTCAAATACTCTTTAATTAGTATGATTGCAGCAGCCATCATACATTTTTTCCGATTGACAGTTATGGGTTATATAATAAATATTCGATTTGAATCGAACAAACTCCAAGAATGAGACAATCTTTTAACATAGGTTTACCACTATAACAACAAATTACTTAAGTGCAAAACACTAACACATAAAGTTGTATTTTATTTTTCGAATTTTAGGATTAATTTGCTTATTAAGCTGAGTTTCAAGTTCAAATCGATGATTTTACTGATTCCTCTTCAGAATTGGCTAACGCGAGGCTATGAAGCCGAGGGACTCAGTCACGAATATTGTGTCGCATTCTTCTGATCAGCATTAGTTCATGGTTGTGTTAGTTGTTGTCACCCTTTTTCAGTGATGAATGCATGGCACTGGTCACTGAACAATTTATTGACATCGACTGACACTGTCGTGTACTAAAGAGCAGAAGCACAGCAGCCCTCTTCGTCGGCCCTTAAGCAAAGAAAAAAATTAATTTTTTCCTTCATCTGTCCTCTGAATACTATCCTCTCCTTTCTAGTTCCCGCGCTGTGCACTGCATATGTAGGGGTCATCCCCTGAGTGCTGGTCAGAATAAAAAAATAATAATTTTAAAAACAATAATTTCTTTTAAATTCAAATTTTTGTAATATTTCTTATAATCACACCATAATCACACCAGTAAAATAGATCAGAATCGATTTCGGATTCTTTGTTCACTTTTTTCTCTTTTCAAAGTGATATTAGTCAGTAGGAGTATCAACTATTTAATCGATATGAGAAACATTTATGCATTAAACACAATCAAACACATGTAGTTCTGTAGTCGGTGACCTGCTGTTGTGAATGTGTTTAATGCATTATTCTTGTGTTTAAAAATAAACTTTAGATCCTAGTAGCGCATGGCTCTAGAGTCTAGACAAAGCAAAGATAAATATGAGTGAAATTAAATGAAACTGAACTAACTAAAAAAAAACATAGTGAAAACGGTCATCCCTGCAACTTCCTGCTAATATTAACAGCTAAAAAATATTATTTTCAACCAACCGATTCCCACGTAATTAGCTGTGATGGATGTGGTTTTTCGAGTTCTGTAGAAGAATCGAGACTACTAATAGATCAGATATATAATACCAGTTTTTTAAATCTTTTTTTTCGTTCACGATATTTTACGAATGGATCAATCGGTTTTGACTATCGACGTGGTTTTTCCATGTCCAGATCTGAATTGTTTGTGAAATCGAGCGATGGAAATTTAAAAGCTGTTGCGAAAATCGCATTTAAAAATATTTTGCTTATTTTTTATATATTTGGAAATCTACCGGTCGGAATCGGTACCGTTTCACAGGAAATCTATGTTTTATAGAACACGTCTTGTTTGTTTCGATTCGGTTCAGCATACTGATACATGCACACACATATAAAAACTTGGTGACACCCTCTCAGGAGTATTCAGGAAAATTTGGTACGAACTTATGAGAACTGGAAAACGGCGTAAAACCAGAAACTTCCCGATTTTTTTAAAATTTAAATTTTCTTAGCGGGAAGTTAAAAAAAATATATTTTATATTCATAAGTTTCTGTAAAAAGTGATGTCTACTGGTTTTACGTTGAAAACAAACGCATTGAACAATAATAATGATGGCAGGCTCGACAACAACAACAACAACAACAATGGAAAATTAATTTCTAATAACATTAATATTTTGCAATCATAGAAAATTGCAACCCGTAAAATATTTTCCCTTATTCTCAAACTACTGACACCCACTGTATGCAATCAAATAGATCTCCTCATGCATTCTGTCTCCTCAGCGGCACAGAAATTCATTAACAGTCTTACGCCATTACCTTATTTGCAAACCGTTCGCAAACAATCACCTTTATACCCGTAATTTTTCGCACTTTGAAAAGTGTAAAAAGGAGAAACGAAAAACATTTCCATATTTAAAAAATAATGTATAGAAATTGCAGTTGCAGAGCTAAATTCTTCTGTGCAAAAGACATTGTTCTAGAGAATCAAACACTTTTCTTGCTCTAAACATTTAACAACGTACGACCAGTCAGTCGTCATGCCTCTAACAACATGAAATTCTTCTTATCATGTTTATCTTTGTATCCTGGTAGCCCATTTCAGCTCTCGTCTGAAAAGTGCTAAATATTTGCCAGTTAGTTAGTTTTGTTGCATCGTCGGTTGTTCCTTGGGTCGTCGGTGTCTTTCAACCAGTCATTAGACATTTCCGGTGCTTGTAAATATTTGTATCGTTGAATGTGTGTGAGCATATTTCATTTCGCTATACTTCTAGCAACTTGTTTCGTTTGTTGTGTGTTTTCATATATTTTCTTAACCTGTTAAAGGTAATTTAGCTTTGTTTGAGTCTCTTCAGAGACACTCAACAGACGCAGACAATTAAACAGTGGAAGAAGGGACGATTGTGTCAGGTATGGAAAATGAATACTGTTAAAATGTGTTGTTTTAATTTAAAAATAAACTGCTTTGTGACATAGTGACTGAGTTTACTAAAGGAGTGCAGGATGTGAAATTTGTACTTCCCTTATTGTCAGATATACTACATATAGGAATTCATGGCTATTTAAATTTCAGTAAAATAAAAAGGGGTTTACATGATTCGAAATTTATAATATTTAAAAAAACTTTAGCCGACGAGTCCCATAAATCCGGCAATGCCTCCAAATTAAAAATTATGTCTTTCAAAATAATTTTTTTATACTTCCTAATTAATTTCCTGAAGAAGTCACACAAAGGAGTGACGAAATATTGAAATTAAAAATTAAATTAAAATAAAGAGACCTTAAAAATATTAGGATAGAATTTTAATAATTTCACATTTTTTAAATTAATTTTATCATCAGCAAATATATATCTGCTATATATTGTGTCTAAACAGTTACTTCCAGACATAAGCAAATTTATTAAAATTTTTTTTTATAATCTCTTATACGGTGTTCAGACACTTAATGCTATTATTGAGCTCAATTAACCGTATACGATTTTGATTAAGTGATTGCTCAATTAACACTTAATTACTAGAAAATCGAGTAAAATGACAAATGCAGCACTGATAAAAAGTGTGTTTAGTGAGCAAAATTCAACTCACTGAACAAAGTTTGTCGAGACTTAGTATATAAATTGTGGAAAAAGATTAAACGAACCATAAAAAATTCACTGAAATTAAATTATTGACATTAAATTAAGTAGAAAAAAAAAAAAATAAAAACAATAAACGATCCCACATTTGAGGTCCTCATGAATTGAAAAATTTTCGCTTTTAGTTGTGAACAAGAAGATAATTATGTCAATAAAATGACTCACTTGAAATGCATATCTCAACAACATATTTAATAGTTTTTGCATTCGACCGTATAAATGTATAAAGTAATGCACTCCTTCGTAGGCCCTGTAGTAAAAATTTGTCAAATGGCCTGCTTTGTAGTTCCGTCGCAATGCACAGCGTTCTACGAAAAAAAAATGTACTCTTTGAAAAACCGCCAAATTTTAGACAAAAAATACTTCAGTCGTCAGTATGGTATTTTGAGGGCCCAAAATTCGCACAAAAGAAACTTGGGCTCTTTGCTTTTGAAAGTAGAAATATGCTCAAAAATGACTGAAGATGTTATGATCACATAAAAAGTTCAGCAAATAAACGCTGAGTTGCTTAAGGCACGGGGTTGTGCACGGCTGGGCCATTTAAAAACTTAAATTGAGAAATGCCATAAAAAGAAAACGTTTTGAAATTTTGCCAAATTTGTTTTTTGATGCGAAGTACAATTGTTGTGGTTAAATATGGGCGGCTTGTAATCTTGAACCAATTGAATTTTGTAAGGCGTCACACCGAGATCTTTTCGCAAAATTCTATGTGAACTGGTGGGTGAAATGTTTAATGATTGAGAACGATAACGAGTTGATGTTGATGGAATTCCTACGCACACACTCTCAGCCACAGCTTCGGTATTTTGCGGTTTACGCGCTGTACACGAAACCAGTTTCACGAACTTCAGCAATATATTTCGGTATACCGGGCACTTTTGGCCCTTCTCTGCGACCAAACTTTATACGACATTTTCGTATGATTTCCGACCAATTGTCTTTGTTTTGGAAATAAATTTCCTATAAAACCCAACCTGGCTCAAGCGTAAATCGATTCGTTTCGTTCAGTGGAGATAATTTTATGAATTTTGTGACAGAATAGAATGACATAAGTGTTGCCAGAATCGAAATAACCGCTTGTTCAAACTGAAACCGATAAATGGCCCACCCGGTACTTCCAATATTTAGCTTCTATCAAACAAAAGAACCATAGATACAAGTAGACGGATTCCAACTCGAACATATCTTCAGGAAGATGTCAGCAATGGCGATCACTGAAGTTTGGCAGTTGATCACGGAAATTTTTTTTAAATTCAAAGGTATATGAAATTAGTTTTGCTTTATTCATAATTTTTTTTTCAAATCAGTCTATTTGGCCAAATCGTTGGCTTTTCTTTGATTTTTTTGTTTAAGACATAAAAACGAACTAAAAGATGCTATGAATTTTTATTTATAGATGTTTTCGGCTAAAAATTTTCACTTTGGTTGGCAATGAACAACTAATGTAATGGAAAGAAAAGCAAGTGAATTTTGATATTGTATAAGTTTTTTTTTTGCGATATGCCCTATGATATTACCTTTTAAATAAGTTTTAATGTGGATTTTTTTTTAAGTAGGATCATTACCAGTCCGCCTGAAAACTATGGAGAAGACAGGACTAATTTTTGCTACAGGGCCGACGAAGGAGGGTGCTGTTTCTCTGCTCTCGTCGTGAGCCACTATGGAGTCACGTGTTTCGTCTTGTCGAAGATATGAAATCCAAATTCTGCAATTTAATTTAGCAACTCTTCTTTAAAAGGCTTTAGACACAGTCAAAATACTTGCTGCGATTTGTTAAAGTATGAGTGAAAATTTGTTAGTATGTGTGACACCAACGATGCTTGATGGAATTTTGATTTTTGGTATTCTTGCTGTCACTTGTTATTGTTTGTATGCGTTAACCCGTCAAGCACGAACAAATTTTCATTACAATTATATTTTCGTTGTGAACAGATGTAGAAAAAATCGGAATTTAAGAGAAAACAGAAAAGTTACTCATACAAAAAAGTGTAGAATTAAAAGAAAAAAAATGGAAATCACTGATGAAAAAGAAGAAGTGTTAGAACTTATTATTGTTATTAACATTTCTTTATTTAGAGCCATTTTTTCTAATTTTGTAACGAAACGAACAGCACAAAATCAAAATGAATGCTTGATGGTCCATAAGCCCACAAGCGCACGTACACGAACTTGATAGCAAGCATTTTGACCGTGTCGAAGCCCCTTAAAAGATGTATGCAGTTTTATAAAAATCAAACTGCCCGTTTGCAAGTTGCAGTGTGCAGCACTGATCCAAAGTTAATAGAAAAATGTAGGAGGAATTAGAAAACACAAATTTGAAAATATTGTAAAATCCGTTTAGATCGCCTACTGTAATCTGAAATGTTTTATAAGATTAAAGCTTCCATTCCTGATTTGTTTGCACAAAAAACAATTTCAAAAAACATACCACCGAAATGGAAAAATGAGCCACTATTACTTACATATATAAACGCATGTTGTGCCTCATCTCAGTGGCAAGTACTTGTAAGGTTTTATGCAATTAGTACCATTTTGGTTTTAATAGTACCTTCCACGAGATGTAAAAAAAATGTCTGAGTAATAATTGAATATGATGGCTGAGGTAAAGTTGGAACCCGTGCGACTCATTTTTTGCTTGTCTCTTTTATTCTTAAGTACTTGTACTTGGAAGGTTTTGTTTATTTGACGTTTAATTCTCTGCTTTTGTTTTTATTTTGCTTGTTTTTAATTGTGTGATATTCATTCATTTATTTGTGTATCCAAACACGAATCCCCTGCCACTTCTTCTGTTGGCAAACGTGAAACGAGTGTTCTACAAGCTAATATACGAGTACCATTCAGATACGTGTACATGTGTGTGTGTACATGCTGATGCATGCTTGAAGTTGGAAGTTGTCGTTCTTTAATTTTATGAATAATTTATGCTTTACGTGATGATACACTATACAAGAAGGGGCTGCACGAATGTAGGAAGCATGTCTTTTGCCTAAAAATTTTATTAAGAATTCTTGAAGTTGAAGTTGATAAAGTGTCATCCAACTGCACTTCGTTATTGCAATAAGTAACCAAGTCTTTGGTCACTTGTACAGGAATGATGACTTCAATAGAATTATGGGCCATCAGGTATGTAAATAAAGTCATCACGGAAAATGCTAAACGCCATATCTAATGAAAATGTACTATTTGTATTAATTTGGGTCTGTTAGATGCAAACACCTATGGCAGCTTGAAAACTTTAAAATTTTATAAAAACTAGGACCAACTGGCGGCCAAAATTAGTCCACTTCACATTAAAAAAATTAAATTTTTCAACGGTTTAAACGTACTAAAATTTAAGAAAAATAATAAATGTGTTCTCATATACATATGTATAATTTTATTCGTTTCAGAACGAATTAAAAAAAAACATTTTTCCCTTTCTAAAAAAGAAAATGTTTAATTTTCTGTACATGAAATAAAAAAACATTTCTCTTTCGGCGTTATGGCTTACAAATTCGACATTGTGTAATAAATTCGAGTTATTACCAAAGTTGTACAATTTAAAGGCGAAAAGCACCGAACACAATTTTCACTTTAATTGTGTTGTTGCTTTTAAAAATAAAACACAATTTTTACTTTAAATCTAAGGAATTAAAAAAATATTGTTACGTTTTTAGACCTTTTCGTAAAAACGGTTTTTTACTTATCCTTCAAGGATTCGTTTAATTGCATCAAATTAAAAACACAGACAATTACTTTTAGAAATATAATGCGGCAACACTTTATTTACTATTTAATTAACACGAGTATTTGTACTACTAAACACTTAGCGATGTTAACACGTCTAGATTAAAAATCTCACTGATCCCGCTGTTCACTGGCAGCGACTTTATATAGCAAAATGACGTCGTCTGGTAACTTCGCGAAGCATCTGGTCATGGTTGTTGTTGGTTGTGCTTTACTTAACATGTAGCTATATACGTGTGTTTGTATATATGACAATGCTGTCTTGTGTTTTGTTTATTGTAACTATGTGTGGTTGTATGTATGAGTGCTCTGTGTGTTGTGTAGTTTTGTTTCTTCTTGTGCTATGTGGGCATGTTGCTGTGTATATTTGTGTGTATGTTGCTGTGTATATTGATGTACATGTTTAGTTTTTATTAGCAGCGAATACTTGCGTACAAGATCATTAAGAATAACATCATCATCTCTTAGCATTGATGTTACTAGGTTTTTCGTTATTGTTGTTTACACTTATTATTGCACAGCCTCGAATGATCTTGTATATTCTCAACGATGTATCCGGAATATTCCATTTCCGTTAATTCAAATATTATCTGCATGGTGTTGACCAGGGTTGTAACATTTTGACATCTAGAGATGAGTTTGATAGTGCTGCCAAGTACATATAGCCACATTGTCGTTATATTTGAATCTATTTTTAAACTTTGTAACACTGCCGCCCACTTAAGCCTGTTCGACCCGAATAGGCATACAATCACCTCTTCCATAGTGCGCCAATCGTTCGAGATGTACTATCTTCATTTTCGACCTTGGGCTATTGTGCTTCTGTATCCGGTACACAACGTCATTCACTCTCTTAATCACTTTATACGGGCCATCCCAGTGAGTCTGTAATTTTGGGGACAATCCTTTCTTCCGTTGTGGGTTATAAAGTAGAACTAATTGACCTTCCATAAATCCCTCTGAATTTGCTGCGCGGTCATATCTAGCCTTCATCTTGTCACTGACCATCTTGATTCTATTACGCACGAAATCATGCAGCTCGTTTAAGTTCTCCTGCTCTTGGGACGTAGTGGCTCCTTCTTCTACCGCTGGCTTAACACCAAATTCCAAGTCACCAGGCAGTTTTAATTCCGTCCCGAAGATAATTTTAGCTGGCGTTCTCGATGTGGAGTCGTGTACAGCTGACCTATATGCCATCAAAAATTTGGGAATGTGCTCGTCCCAATCCCTCTGATGGTTGCTTACCACTTTTCGCAGGTACTCTTCTAAGGTGCGATTGAACCTCTCTACCATGCCATCAGACTGTGGATGCAACGGCGTTGTTCTGGTTTTCTTTATCCCATATAATTCGCACATTTCCCTGAATATGGCAGACTCGAAATTCCTTCCTTGGTCGGAATGTAATTCTATTGGGACACCATAGCGACATACCCAGTTGTTGACGAATGCATTTACAACTGTCTTTGCTTCTTGGTTAGGTATAGCATATACCTCTGGCCATTTACTGAAATAGTCCATTACCACAAGAACATAACGATTTCCGGCTTCAGTGACGGGAAAAGGACCTGCTACATCCATTGCGATCCGCTCGAATGGTGCTCCTGAGTTGTATTGCTGTAGCTGTCCCCGGCTTCTTCTTACTGGGCCTTTGGCTGCTATGCACTGTGGGCAGTTTGCTATCCAGTCGGCTACGGCTTGTTGACATCCAACCCAATAAAAACGCTGCTTCAGCTTCTCAAGTGTTTTTGTTACTCCAAGATGACCGCCACTAGGTCCATTGTGAAATTCTTGCAAAACTTTACTTATCTTGGAGCATGGCACAACTATTAAATTTGAAGTTGTTTTGCCATCTACACTTTCCCATACGCGGTATAGGCACCCATTCATTACCTTGAGGCTGTTCCACTGAGCCCAATAAGATTTGGCGAGTGGGCTTTCAGCCGAAATTTCATTCCGGGACGGTCTTCTGTCCTCCTCTTTGGCTGCTATAATTTTTCCCAGTATACTGTCGTCCCTCTGTGCCGCTGACCAGTCTTCATCAGAGTCGATGTGCATTAGCCGAACATCAACAACGCCTTCCTTTTGTTCGGTTCTAACGCAATGTTTACACTCTAAACAGCAGGGTCTTCTCGAAAGAGCATCCGCATTGTTATGTTTTGTGCCCCTTCTATGCTCAATACTGAAGTCGTAGCTCTGCAGGCGCTCAATCCACCTTGCCAGTTGCCCTTCAGGATTTTTAAACTGCAATAACCATCTCAGTGCAGAATGGTCAGTCCTTAATGTAAAGTGTTGACCATACAGGTACTTATGGTAATGTTTAATGCATTCCAATACTGCCAGAAGCTCACGTCGTGTCACACAGTAGTTCCTCTCAGGTTTTGAGAGTACACGGCTATAGTATCCTATGACTTTCTCAGTGCCATTAACTACTTGGGACAGCACGCCCCCTATGCCATAGCCGCTCGCATCAGTATCCAGCACAAATTTTTCTCCAGGTATGGGATACGCTAGTACTGGTGACGTACACAATAATCCTTTAAGTTTTTGGAATGCCTTTTCCTGTGGCTCACCCCAATGGTATGGTCTCGACTTCTTTGTCAGCTCATGCAGGCTTGCAGCTACACTGGCAAAATTTGGCACAAAGCGTCTGTAGTATGTACAAAGGCCCAAAAAGCTGCGCAATTCATGAAGATTTTTAGGTTGATGCCAGTCCCTTACTGCTTGTATTTTATCTTCATCTGTTGAGATTCCGTCTGCTGTAACACGATGCCCCAAATACTTCACTTCTTTCTGGAACAATGCACATTTCTTCAGGCTGAGTTTCAATCCAGCTGATGATATCCGTTGAAGAACTTCTGCCATGTTTTTGAGGTGTTCATCAAAAGTTTTCCCCATCACGATTATGTCATCCAGATATACCAAGCATGTCTTCCAGTGGAGTCCTTTCAGTACCTTCTCCATTAGGCGTTCAAATGTGGCCGGAGCATTGCAGAGACCAAATGGCATAACTTTGAACTGCCATAATCCGTTACCGACGCTGAAGGCAGTTTTCTCCTTGTCTTTCTCTGCAATCTCCACTTGCCAATATCCGCTTCGCAAGTCTAGCGTAGAGAACCATCTCGTACCAGCCAGCGTGTCCAAAGTGTCATCGATTCTGGGGAGCGGATAGCTGTCCTTCTTGGTTATGTCGTTGAGCTTCCTGTAGTCTACGCAGAATCTAGTACTGCCATCTTTCTTTTTAACTAAGACTACTGGCGAACTCCAAGGACCAGAAGATGGCTCAATTACGCCTTCACGCTCCATTTCTCTTACAAGCTCTTTGACTTCATCTCGCTTTGCTAGGGGTACACTTCTGGGTGGCTGTTTAATCGGCCTAGCTTCGCCTGTGTTTATTTCATGTTTAACCAATGCAGTTCTACCCTGACTTTGGTTTCCCATGGCGAAGATACTGGCATGCCTTTTTAACAACTGTTTGGCTTTATTTCTATCTGTCGCTGACAGTCCTGCTACCCATTTTCCTACGTATTCCTCAAATTGTTCACGTTCTTTGGCGGACAAATTGGTAGGCTCTATCTTCCTCTCACAGTTTATTATTGCCTCTGCTGGGGTACACTGGCCAATCTCGCAATTTTCTTTGATGAATTTTTCATGGTCTGCCAAGTTAAGTACTCTTATAGGGACTATTCCTCCTTTACTAGTTTTTACTAGAGCTTTTGCTGTTATAAGCTCTCTCTTTAGATCTGCTGGTTCTACAACCCACAACCGATTGTCCTCACAATCTCCCTCCATACGCGCCCATATAACTGTTTCAGACTGCGGCGGTAACGTCTGACTCTCAATAGCAAATACTTTTCTTACTTGCGGCTTGCTGTCATACCCAACATCAAGGGGTATTTCCACATTACGCCAAATCATCAGCTGTTGCCCCATATGTAGATTAATGCCATGATTAATCATAAAATCGGCTCCAATAATTACCTCATCGACAATATCGGCAACAATAAACACATGCCTCACGCTGATGTTGGCTATAGTCACCTTCACTTCAATCTTACCATAGACAGTGGCAGGCTCTCCAGTAGCTGTACGTAGCCGTATATTGCTTAAACGATCGCATTTCCCCTTTACTATATCGGGCCTTATTATTGACTGCGACGCCCCTGTGTCTATGGTAAGTACGTGCTTTTCCCCGTTGATGTGTCCAGACGCAGTAAGATTGCTATTTTTCTGCTGCATAACTGATATGGAGATTGTGGGGCCCTCGTTTGTGGGAGCTAGCTCTTGCCCCTTAGCGCTAGCTCGTTTTAGTTTAACGGGGACTCTTGTGCTGTTGTTTGGTTCACCCGTTTGCTGTTTCTTGGTGGCGAAACAGATCTACCTCTTTTTCTTGGTGCTTTGCAGTTGCGCTGAAAATGACCGATTTTTCCGCAGTTAAAGCATTTAGGCTTTTCTTTGGTAGCACTTTCCGCCAACAGTTGTCGCATTGCCTCCTTAACACTAGCGACCAGGTTATTATCATTCTCGGACAAAACATCCACATTCCGCACCTTACATATCTGTGGCTTGAAAACCATCCTTGCAGTCTCTTGTGCCAGCGCAAATGAAACAGTCTCAGCGAAAGTGGATTTCTGCGTTGCGCACACAGCTAGTTTGACATCAGAGTCGCGAATGCCATTAACGAACGCCTCAGTTTTAAAGTGGTCCAGGAACGGGTGACTCTCGCCTGGATATGTGAGCTGCACTAAACGCTCGATTTCCATTGCGAAATCTTGTAGAGACTCGTTAGGCTTCTGAACTCTACATCGCAATTCCATTCTGTATAAATCGCGCTTGTGCTCACCACCATACTTGCGCTGCAATGCTGCCATTATTTCATTATAGTTGCTTCTGCTGCTTACTGGCACGGTCTCAAGAACCTCTGCGGCTGTACCCTTTAAGGACAAAATCAACTCTATGGCCTTTTCTTCAGCATCCCATCCATTTCTACTAGCGACCGTCTCGAACTGGAATCTAAAGATGCTCAATGGTACGCTGCCGTCAAAGCATGGCGCTTTTATTCGCGCAGAAACCTCCGCAACTGCTCGTACTGGCCCGCCACTACACTCAAGGTTATGCACTTTGTCCTCTAGAGCATGCAATTTTTCTTCGAACTCTTTTGCATGCTGTTCCAGGCCACCGCTTTCTAAATGTTGGACTCTATCTGCCAGCTCTGAGAATTTATTCTCAATAGAATCCACCCTCCTATTAATGGCCTCAGAAACCTCTACCAGAGTCTCGTTCGTGGCTCTATTTGACTCCTGTATTTCTGCTACAAGCTTTCCAGTGCTGATTTCCGAGTTCTGTTTTATTTGAGTTATTTCGGCTACAAGCTTTTCAGTGCTGATCATTGATGCCTCCTGCATCTGCTGAGAGTTCTGTTTTATTTCAGTTATTTCGGCTACAAGCTTTTCAGTGCTGATCATTGATGCCTCCTGCATCTGCTGAGAGTTCTGTTTTATTTCAGTTATTTCGGCTACAAGCTTTTCACTGCTGATTTCTGAGTTATGTTTTATTTCAGTTATTTCGGCTACAAGTTTGTCACTGCTGATTTTTGATGCAGTTTGTGCATCATTGATTCCTTTTATCTGAATCATCATAGCAGCGAACATTGAATTTATGTCCATGCTGCTGGTCGTAGCAGGAGCACATACCTCTACATCGTCTTTGTCCTCAAACTCGTATGTCCCGATATCCATGCCGCGATTCTTAAACTCATCTATCAGCCTCTTCTGCAGTTCAGCCTTGTTACCTGCTGTTGGCAATTCCCGCTTACTAAGCTCCTTTTTTAGCTGTTCAACTTTTAGCTCATCAAATTTCATAATTATTTTTTTTTTAATGTCCTTTTTTCCTTAAATTGCAATGTCCTTTTTAATTATTTTTGCAATTCCACTTCTGACACCAATTGTTACGTTTTTAGACCTTTTCGTAAAAACGGTTTTTTACTTATCCTTCAAGGATTCGTTTAATTGCATCAAATTAAAAACACAGACAATTACTTTTAGAAATATAATGCGGCAACACTTTATTTACTATTTAATTAACACGAGTATTTGTACTACTAAACACTTAGCGATGTTAACACGTCTAGATTAAAAATCTCACTGATCCCGCTGTTCACTGGCAGCGACTTTATATAGCAAAATGACGTCGTCTGGTAACTTCGCGAAGCATCTGGTCATGGTTGTTGTTGGTTGTGCTTTACTTAACATGTAGCTATATACGTGTGTTTGTATATATGACAATGCTGTCTTGTGTTTTGTTTATTGTAACTATGTGTGGTTGTATGTATGAGTGCTCTGTGTGTTGTGTAGTTTTGTTTCTTCTTGTGCTATGTGGGCATGTTGCTGTGTATATTTGTGTGTATGTTGCTGTGTATATTGATGTACATGTTTAGTTTTTATTAGCAGCGAATACTTGCGTACAAGATCATTAAGAATAACATCATCATCTCTTAGCATTGATGTTACTAGGTTTTTCGTTATTGTTGTTTACACTTATTATTGCACAGCCTCGAATGATCTTGTATATTCTCAACGATGTATCCGGAATATTCCATTTCCGTTAATTCAAATATTATCTGCATGGTGTTGACCAGGGTTGTAACATTTTGACATCTAGAGATGAGTTTGATAGTGCTGCCAAGTACATATAGCCACATTGTCGTTATATTTGAATCTATTTTTAAACTTTGTAACAATATATTTATTTACATTGTGAATTTCTACATAAAAATATATTTGAAATCCACAGGTTTCATCGATATTGGTGGACGTTAAGATGTTCAAAGAGTACAGAAAATTTTTTTTTTTCGGGGTGTTCATGTGTAACAAAAAATGTGCTAATTATACATGTGATTACAATAGCCGCTAACTAACACTGAGCTGGCAACAATGGGTTGTATGCCACAACTTGTGTCAAAAGCGAAATTGATTGAGAATATATGGAGCTTACAAAAATTTAATTACAGAACTCTTTTTAACTTGCCGGTAAGAACATTTTTAAAAATCGGGAAGTTATTTGTTTCAACCCGTTTTGATCGAACTTTCACCAGATGTTGACGTTCTCGAACTTTCACCAGATCTCGACGTTCTGAAAGCTTCCCTAGCTATGTACTCCTGAGAGCGTCTTATTAATTCTAAACGGCATGACCGAAGAAAACCATCGTAGTTTGAAAGAGTTCTATCAGACCGTTAAATTTTGAGAAATTTTAAAAAATCTAAAAAATTTTTTTTTCAGACTAATCTGATCAAAATCGATAGTTGTTCAATTAGTGGTTATAGCACGTGGAAAACTACATCAATCACGATGTAGCGATCGGTTGATGCAGAAAAAAGTTATTGCAGTTTGAATATTAGAATAAAAGTATTTTATCAAACCCTTATTAAACCTTTGAGCTCGAAGCGCATTAAAGCCTAGAACGGTACTACAACCCACGTTATGATAACTTTGCGGTTAAAATTAGCGAGGAGTTGCAGGAATGGCCTCTAGTGTTAATCATTTTCCATTTATTTTTTCATCTCCATTGTTTGCTATTAAATTTTTACGTGCAATAACTTCATATAAAAAAAAATAAGATCAATTAAAGTTTTGCAAATACTAACTGTAAAAGTAAAGGTGCTATATTCGTCTGTGCCGAATCTTGTATACCCTTCAACGACGTACGGCTCTCTAATCTTATTTGTTTTCCGTACTAATTTGATTATTTCGAAAGTATTAAATGTGCTTAAATCATAAATAAAATGAAGAAAATTTTTTTCAGTTGGTTGCTTTTATGTACAAAAAAAAAAATTCAATAGTCCAAACCTGGAATCGTCTTTTTAATTTTTTTTATTTGCAATACAAATGTTATTCTTCCTGAGGTATAGAATAGGTCTACGAGTAATTCACAAAAAATAAAAAATAAAATCTTAACTTATTTCGTTGCGTTTGCGTACCCAAACAAAAAAAATTTATTTCCAAAGCTGAAATCGAATATTTTATTTAATTTTTTAAATTTTTAATACAAATTTAATTCTTTAATTAACAAAAAAAATTTTTTAAATTTTTTTGTGTAAACTTCTCAGCTGTGGAACCGTATTTTGGATTTTTCTGAGTTTTAATAGCACTCTAATTAACTTCGTTTCTAATCCATCAGTACAAGAATGAAGTCTCTCGCTCACGTACAGCCAAATGGAGAGACGTACTTCGCTTTTTTGTCTTCCAGAATATATTTATATATATATATATATATATATATATATATATATATATATATATATATATATATATATATATATATATATATATATATATATATGTATATATACTTTATGGGGTCCCAGATTAATATTGAGGAAATTACACGCGGCATGTCAAACCTATACACATACTTTAATTTTTTTGTGAATTGTATAAAAATAACAATTATTTAGCTGCAATAAATATTTGGCTCCTTTCTTACTCACGTATATTGGGAACGCTTGTGGTAATAGTGAATGTACTTTTTTAGTTGAAAAGTTGTGTTGGTTCTCCTTGAAAAATGTTAGATAGTTCGTTTTGTCTCTTCTATAACGATATTTGCTCAATGTCGAATATAGCGCGCCTAAGTCTAGCATCTCCCCCAAAGCAGTAAGATTGTAAAAGGATATTTGACGTTCACATAGTGGCGATATATCGTAGATAACACAAATCTGATAATTTTTTAATATTGTTTTAATTTTCCTCAGGGCTCTCAGGAAGAGGCGTTTGTTAGCATGCGAATATTTGGAGAAAAACTCCCGCATGCGATATTAAAAGAAAATCGTACTTTTCAATCGTATTAAATTAATTCATACACGTATGACTAGCAGTCTACTTCTTTCATATAACAAAATCTAAAATTAAATTGAACAATTGAATTAATGTATTAAAAAACTAATAACAGTTCTTATCTATTCATTAGCTACATGTTTATCTAAAAATGGTATCATTAAATAAATAATTTAATCTATTTATTGCAACAAACAAATAATTGTGCTTGAACATTTTTGTCGCCACACTTTTATACAAACATAATGAGATCATAATAATTTCATTGTTATTACTAATTTGTAACAAATACACTGGCGAAAATAATTCACCTATTAACACTCGCAAACATGTATTTCCATAAATACAAAAGATCAATTGAAACCAAGAAATAATTTTATACATTTTCAAAACCTTTTGTAATTCATTTGCTCGAATGCATTGTTGACTTGTATTGAAATTAGAGTTAGATTGTAAATAAAATATGGATACATGCGTAAGTATGTGAACATGAACAGCTTAAGGTGCGTACACGCTTGTCAAATATTTGACAAAAATAAAAAATAAAACAGTTTCATGTTTTATTAATAGTCGCAGGTAATCAAATTCAATGTTATTGGGAATGGTTTAACTCGGGAAACACTTGTCTGAATTAAAACTTATTTAATTAGCATTTTGGTGTGCTAATATTTGACAAGTGTGAACGCGCCCTTGAAATTTAATAATTATTCAGCTGTGCAATGAACATGAAAACGAGTTTTATTCATTTCAGAATTTTTTAGTTGTTTCCCCATCGATTTTTTGCCGCATATTTTTCCACGTATTGTTGTCTTTTGCAGCATGTTTTCGCAAATTTAAATTTTGGTTGCATTTATGCTGCATAATTGTGTTTTTAGTCATACATACAAAATCTGAATTGTTATAAAAAGCCTTTCTATCATTCCTGGAAAATGTTACAGGTTAGGAAATATTTGGGAGATATAAATATTTTAAAACTTGTTTATATGAAATGACGTCAAGCTTGGAAAATTATTCCTAAAACTCTTATACGGTTATTAAGACCTACACCACAATTGAGTTTATCGCCATAAATGCCATTCTTGAGCTCAATTACTCATATAAGATTTTTAGTAAATGATTGCTCAATTAACACTTAATTGGTATAGGGTCGATTAAAATTACAAAAGCATCACTGCCAAAAGTGTGTTTAGTGAGCAAAATCCAACTTACTGAAGAAAGTGAAAGAAAATTAAGAAAGAAAAAAAAGCATGAAGTCAACAACTGCTTTGTTTTTCAATTGTAGCAACACCAACAATGTGATTGCTTTTTGAGTTAATCGTAATAGACGCATTGGAAACTGTTACAATGAATTAAATTTCGCTCGAAAATCGCATTAAAATAATTAAAATCCAGTATGAAAATGGTGGTTCTGAGACCTTCTGTCAACAAGCAAAATTGCAGCATTTGGGCTTCTGAACATCCTAGAGGGATTATTGAGAATCCTTTGCATGCTCAACGTGTCTCTGCATGGTGCGCTATGCGGTCTGGATTGATTTTTTTCGAAAGTGAAGCTAGAAATGCCTTAACGGACAATGGATCACGCTATCGCTGGATGTGAACAACTCAATTTTGGCCTATTATTGATGACGTGTTTATCACTGACCTAATGGGCGATCTTTTCTCTTCGTAGTACAATAAAAATGTTCATCTTCATCTAAATTTTTTGGTTTATTCTGCTTTAGAAAATAAAGTTCTTGTTGAAAAACCCTTAAAAATTAAATTAATTCATTCCCATATTTTTGAAGGTCCTAACACAAAAGGACTTAAAAACACAAGTACGTTTTCAAAATACAATAACAGTAAATAGCTGTAAAGAATAATATTTACTGAAACCAGCTTTTTACGTTGTGGCTGCCGCGTTGAAAATAATGGGTGATTCAAGTAGAGATACTTTTTTCTTGGCATGCTGTCATGTTATTTTTGTTTAGTATTGTTTAGCATGGAAAGACTTACGCCTGAACAACGTTTACAAATCGTTCAACTTTATTACGAAAATTCACGTTGTGTGAGAAATGTGTTTCGTGCACTTCGCTCAACTTATGGTCAACATAACCGGCCTGCTGAGCGTACTATTCACAACACCATCACCCACTTTGAGACCCAGCATTCATTATTGGACAATATTCGACCGCATAGACCACGTCCAGCATGCTGTGAAGAAAATATAGCGGCCGTAGCTGAGAGTGTACACGAAGACCGTGGAGAGTCGATTCGGCGCCGTTCGCAGAAACTCGAACATGATAACCGACTATTTGATGCCTGAAATTGAAGCTCGTGATCTCGGCGACATTTGGTTTCAGCAAGACGGCGCCACATCCCACACATCGCATCAATCAATAGATTTATTACGACAACATTTCGGTGAGCACATAATTTCACGTTTTGGGCCGATCGATTGGCCACCAAGACGTTGTGATATCACACCGTTAGACTTTTTCCTGTGGTGATATGTAAAGTCTAACGCTTATGCGGACAAACCCGCTTCGATTCAGGCCTTGGAGGAAATCGTCACGCCTGTCATTCGCCAGTCGAAATGCTCGAACGAGTCATCGAAAATTGGACTCAACGGATGGACCATCTGCGACGTAGCAACGGCCAACATTTGATAGACATAATCTTCGAAAAATAAATGCCAAAGAATATTCTTTCAAATGATAAACATTCTCCATTAAATTTGAATTTTCTGTGTTTTTTTTTCTTTAAAAAAGTAGGGAACCTCGAAATGGATCTCCCTATTACATGACTGCATTTGTAGTCGTATAGCCTGCAGCCGTCTTTAAATCTAATTTATAAACATTTTTTCTGACCCGCTTATACGTGGCTTTTGAACGGCTGAACCGAATCAAAGCAAATTAGCCGTGTTTCGGTTCTTTCAAACTTTAATTCCCTGTGAATTGGTTCGGACAGCAGATTTCGAGAAATACAGGGTGTCTGGTAGCAGATTTATATATTCAAACTTAAATAAAAAACGTTATAATTGACACAAAGTTTTATGAAGAGCATTGAACGATAGAATGGGAATAAGGATTCATCTAGACGTCTTTCGTCGTGTTGAACACACTGTTCAAAACGGAGCCTTCTGTTCTGCGTCACACGCTGCAGTAAACTTGGTTCAATGGGCTGATTTCTTGAATAATATTTTCCTTTAAACCCTCAAGAGATTGGGGATTGCCATTATATACCCTCTCTCAGAGGTAGCCCCGTAAACAAATCCATGGGAGTTAAATCGGGCGACCTCGGTGGCCATGGGATGTCCCCAAAGCGATGATCAGTTTTTGGGGGAAATTTTCCCGAAGCAAATTCATCGAAGCTTTGGCTGTGTGTGTAGTCGCCAGATCCTGTTGAAACCACGTTTGTGAAGAGTACGATGGATGAGCTCGCAGGTTTGGCAAAAAGAATAACGTAATAATGCGTCGATAATTTTCACCGTTGACTTTTGTCGCCTGGCCTCGAGACTTTTCGAAAAAAAAAATAGTCCAATTATCTCATGCGTGGATAAGGCACACCAAACAGTTATCCTGGGCAATGCAATTGTTTTTGATGTTTCAATCGAAGGTTGCGGGTTCTTGGAGACCAGTAAGGGCAGTTTTGCTTGTTCACGTGGCCGCTTAAGTGAAAATGAGCCTCGTCGCTCCAAAAAATATGATTTACAGTGCGAAAACGCTTCAACATCGTTTCACAAAAAGTTTTGCGTAAATCAAAGTCTCTTTCTTTCAGTTCTTGAACGAATTGAATTTTAATAGGATGAAACTTCAGATCCACCCTCCCTCCGCACCGTTTATTTCTTTTTGAAATAATCGTATTTAAAAATATAAAAAAGTAAGAAAAAATGTTTTTTAGAATTGTTTTTAGAATGACGGCCTTTAGGGTCAACGGTTCTCCATATGGCTTTTTTACAAATTAGGCTGTAAGTATTTGGAGCTTTTGTTTTAAAGTATGAAAATTACATTTTTGTGAATTTTAACCTTTGAAAATGAATTCGGCAACATTACGGCTCTCCATCGCGGCGGTTTTTGATGAAGAGCTTATAACCTTAGAAATAATCTATAGATTTTTTGAGTATTAAGTTGCCGGAAATTTTTATAAAAAAACTTAAAGACGTTCACTCATCTATTGTAATTTTAATTGCATGTAATTATTTTTCTTGTAACTTTTGTATTTACACTGCGTAATCGTTCAATCACCAGGTGACATTTTGTAACATTTATTTGCAGCATCACTTCTTGTCATATTAACAAGTGACAATGACAACAGCAACGACAAACAACAGACAAGTATTAAATTAATTTAATAGTAAAGCGAATGTTGTAAAAAAGTAACAGAAATTAAATCCCGTCCACATCTGCAACATTCCATTGGTTTGTCTACGCAAGTAATTATTAGGCTATTAGGGGAGCTC
Source organism: Linnaemya tessellans (assembly GCA_951800035.1). Lineage (NCBI taxonomy): Eukaryota > Metazoa > Arthropoda > Insecta > Diptera > Tachinidae > Linnaemya > Linnaemya tessellans. The sequence continues at coordinate 58,606,447 of OX637536.1, forward strand.
AATTTCAAGAGATTCTTAATATTTTAAATAAAAATAGTTTTGGCCAGAATATTTAACGAATTTTAAACGGAAAACTAATCACAAAAAATAAATATCAGAAAATGGCAAATGGTGCCACTAGTACACACTATTGTGTTGGGTTGCGATGCCACAAAATTCCATATTGTGTTCTCGGCTAAAGTTTGCTGTTGCATCATCAAAAACAAATACTGGGCTATTTTGTAACCATCTTTTAAGTTTTCGTTCATGTTTCAATAACATATTATGTTAAATATAAATCCGCACACATATTTTTGTGGTACACTTTTAGGTATGTTACCGTTTAACACACTAATGGAATATATGTATGTATTTTGTTATAAGTAGATATGTACAATATTAATGTTTTTTCTGCTTTCTTACCATAAGCGGATAAAAACCGTAAACACAAATATAATCGTTTGTCAGCTATTGGTTTCTTGAAAATGTATTATGTAACGAATAAAAGAAAATTTTAAAAATTATTTGTTATTTTTCTTAACTTCAGTTAGGTCTAATTTGAAGAACGAATCACATATACTCGTACATACTTATAAGTACAGTAGAATCTCACAAATTCGAACCGTCACAAATTAGAACCGTCCAAAAATTAGAACCGGCCATTTAAATGTATTGGGTGCTCTGAAATTAGAACCTAATTTCTGGAAGTGTTATTTTTTTGTTTTATTTCCACTAGAAAATATTTTTTTCAATGATTTTGAGCTAAAAAGGCGAAAACCCAAATTAAACGCTCTAAAATTAGAACAGCAGGGGTTCTGATTTCTGGAAGTTGTTTGTTGTATTTTTATTAAAAATTATTATTTTTTCGCTCGTTAAAGTAAAAATAAAACGGGGAATCACCGAGTTAATCGTGGTGTGTACAATTCGGTCATATGTGTGTGAAATTTGATGTGCTCGTAAAAATTTAGATCAGTTGATGAGTGAAGTTCAAAATGAAGTGTTCGTACGTGTGAAAGTTAAAATATGCCAAACAAGCTTACATAACTAGTTTTATAATATTATTTTATATTATACTTTTATAATTTTCTGTAAAATAACAAATTCCAGAAATTCGAACAGCCCGGTACAGAAAGTGGTTCTATTTTGTGAGACTCTACTGTGTATAAATACAACAAATATTTGTTTTAACTGCAAATGTCAAGTGGTCGTATCCTTGTGGAATAAAAAAAGCCCTTGCAGACATCTCCAACGCAAAGTTTAGAAAATCATAGGTTTAGGCATTTCCATCGTAGATTTTTTTATAGAAAAAAACTTATTCAGATTTAATATTTTTCAACTTCTGAATTTGTTGGACTTTGCTAATGTTAATCTTCTTTTTATTTGAACATGTGTGTGAGTAAAAATTCATTAAAAAGATTAAATACGATTATCATAATTAAATTGTTACTAAACTATTTTATAAGTGACTATGACTTAAACGTATTTGTGTACGAGGGTTGCTCTCAAATGCACAAATTGTGTTTGTTAAGTTATTTTTTTTAAGCTCATTAGCTAACTTTCAAACAAATGCATATATGATCAGTACCCTTTGGCAAATCATGACTATACCCTCGCTATTTCGCAAGTGGATTCTCTAAACCACTCGTCCTGCGGTAATTCAAGAAGTGCAGCGTCCTTGTATCTCCAACTACATAAGAGTGGAATCTCACTTAGGCTCCTCTCTTTCTTAGCTCATCTCCCTTTCGTTGCCTAGAATGGTCCCATGTACCCGCACCCAGTTTATGGTGATGCGTGAATGCCCTGAAAGTCCGTCAAGGGCTTTACGTCATTCTTGGACAAGGTGGGATGAGTTGTACACCCCTGCAAGAGACCTAATTGCTGCTTGGATGTCGACTATAATTTGGATGTCGCGGTTTGATATCCAATAGAACCTTATCCTCTTTATGAAATTTAATTTTAAATTTACATCATATTTCCAATGTTTGTAGCGTGCGTAACACAATTTTATCAATTATTTCGCAAAAAATTTCTGTTAAAAATTTATGTATCATACTATTCGGAAGTACACTTAAAACCTAATAAACACTGTAACTCTTTTTTGCAGTTTTGTTGTTCCGAGGCCAAAATGTAGCGTTCGTCACACAAAATAATAAGCGATTGAATGCTGTTTTGAAATTTTTTTAGTTTTGCAAGCGTTAGGCATCGTTCATTATTCCTAACAAGTTTTATAAAATATCGTAGAAAGAACAAAGACTAAGGGAATTTAATAACATTTAAAATAAAAATAAAAATTGCATGTGAAATGTCGAACAATAAATATAAATTCTTCAAATATATAGGGTCCGCAATCTAACGTTTTTTTTCAACTAGTGCTTATTTCGTGAATGGTAACACTTAGCTCATGTCTGATTTGACAGATAATTAGTTTTATCCTTCCGCTGAATGAATATGGTTGACCATCCAATGCGTTTTCGCTTCGCTAAATGGGCCTGCGATCGACTTACAGAAGATGCCGATTTTGCCAACAAAAATCATCTCTTTCGATAAAGCTCATTTTGATCTTGGCGGGTATGTAAACAAGCAAAATTGTCGAATTTGGGGCACAGAAAACCCGCACGCATACATTGAAAAGCCGATGTACCCAAAACGAGTCACTGTTTGGTGCGGATTTTGGTCCAGAGGCATGATTGGGCCATTTTTCTTCGAAAATGAGTAAATAGTGGCCGTTACAGTCAATGGCGATCGTTATCGGGTCATGCAGCCATTTGAATGAAATTATTTTCCATTATTAACCGGAAGGATTGTACTTTCAAATAAAAAAAGAAATTTGAGAAAATATTCAGTAGTTTTTTTTATAGCATTTTCAAAAATAAAATTATTTGGCGGACCCTATAGTTTTTTGATCGCCTCTTCTCACTAAAACTGCAGGTATAATTCGAATATTCTGTTTTTGCATTATCAGACTGATCGCTCATGTGGAAAAACGTATTTGAATTTGAACACCATCAGACTGCCGAGTGGGTGTATTTGTGCGTGCATGTAACCACACATGAAAAAGTTTAATTATAAAAACACGACTTTAATTATATAACTGAACATATATTAAAATGTTTTCTTTTTTTGCCTGTTTGCAAATTGGGTCAATTTGGCTGTCCAGTGGTGTTTTTTTTTAAGCAGAACAGAGCTTTAAACAAGAACGAAAACCGCACGCCCACACATAGAAAATGGCTTTTTCTTCTTGCAAATCATACAAATATTTGTGTTAATTGAAAAACATAATTATCCTATTGAGACCACTGTTGGTTCGTTAAAAGTCATAAAATGTATGAATAAATGCGATTAGTAATTGTTTATTTATTTTTCTCTGCCTCTTTCCCCGTTCAGCTCTTTCAGCATTTAGAGTGTGCAATCGTTTTAGTGCCGTTTGAAGTGTTTTGTAAAGTAACTTTGTGTTGCATTTATTTAATTGCTGGTGACAATAGGAAATTATAACAACAATTATTCAAAGTATGCTAGTCATAGTTGCGGTGCCAGATTTCCTTCCCGCTCCCGCACCGTTTTGTGTATTGCAACTAGGTTTTGCTCTTTGAGAGGGTTCACTTTAATTCCTTTTTTATCCTTTGATTGCTTTAACAAATCCAGATAGAAGTTGGGGTTGTCAGAAAAAAAACTGGGCGAGTTTTAAGTGGGAAATAAATACACCCTGGTTAACTGTTAATCAACATTTTGCGGGTAAATTCCCCTTCAGTGGAAAATGTGCACTTGTTAGTTAACAGTTAATTTTTCGCTTTCGTTAAATATGAATCGTTTCAAAGGTTTGTGTAGTATTTGAGGCAAAAACAAACTGTTTTCAATTCAGTGTTTCCAAAAGTAAGCAATAAAAAGTGAAAATAAAAAAATTAAACCAAATTTGGCTGAATGGTAAGCTTTTAAAATGCAAAGTTCGGCTAAGTGAGACAAACCGAAAAATGGCGCGCAAGTTGAAATTGTGTGTGTGTGTGTTTTTTTGCCTCGGCGTTGCTTAAGCTGCCTAAGAAAGTACAACTAAACTGTTCTACGCATGAAGAGTTATTAGAACTTCTAATTCAGAAGCAGACGATTTAAATACCTCTATCCGATGGTCAATGACTCTGAGAAATGCCGTTAATGTTTTGCTAACCCATTTAACTTTTAACATTCCTCAACGCTCATTACGATTATTTTATTATATAACCTTCGCAAAAAAGTGAAAGGGCTTGCCATTCCATGTGTAATTTCAATATGCGACCCTATAAAGAATAGTGTATTCCAGGTCCTTATGAATAGGGAAGACGAATAAGAGATGTCCGTCTGCGTGTAGGTGGAATCGGGTTTCTCAAGCCCCTTGAAGAGCTAGAGACTTCATTCCTGGGCTGATGGATAGGAAGTAAATCTAACTAGAGTGAGAAAAATTCAAAATACGGTTCCATAGCTGGAAAGTTTACACCTATTTGTGCCAACAAAATTAACTAGTAAAAAGTAATAATTTTTTGGAATCCTTGCTAACTTATTTTATACGTTGGGAAGAATTAAGTTTGTTTTAGAAATTAAAAATTGTATCCCATTAAAATAACCAAATAAGTTACTGATATTGGTTTTTGTGTGAATTGCACCTGTTTCAGGGAGAATTAAATTTGCCTCTAAAAAAAATAAATAAAAATTCGATTCCAGGCTTGGGCAACCGAAATGTTTTTTGGTACACAAATGCAACCGAATAAGTTATTTTTTTTTTTTTACTGAAAGAACTAAATTGGTATTAAAAATCAAAAAAATCGTCAACACGATTCCAAGGTTGGACAATTGAAATGTTTTTTGTAACCAAATAAGTTGCTAATTATGATTTTTTTCTAGTTAAGGAAATAAATTGGTATTAAAAAAAGGGTTGGGCAATCGAAAATTATTTGTACACAGAGGCAACCGAATAAGTTACTAATTTAGTTTTTTTTTCTAGTGAACGAATTAAATTGGTATTAAAAATCAAAAAGACGATCCCAGGGTTGGACAATTGGTGCATAAAATTAACTAAATAGGTTACTAAATTCGAATTTTATGTTTAATGAAACTGTCATAAAAAAACAGAACTTCGATTCTAGGGTTTGGTACATAAAATAATCAACAGAAATGAATTTTTTCTTTTTGTTTTAAATTAACCATATTTGATATTTCTTAAAGAAGTTCTTTGGTATTACAAACAAAAAAATAGCATCCGACCTGGAAAATTTAATTTTTTTCTTCGAAATAAGTTCGTATTTGAATACCAGGCAGATCGAAAAAAGGGTTGAAATTAATTTCTATATACCCCAGACGTACATCGGTGAAGGGTACAAAAGATTCGGCACAGCCGAATATCGCACTTTTACTTCTTTTAAATAACTTGGTGGGTGCTGTTGGCTGAAGTAGTAGAACACGAGACTATGAAGCGGAGGGTCGTGAGTTCGAGCCCGCGCTGAGTCATGAAATATTGTGTTGAATTCTTCTGAACAGCATTAGTGCGTGGTTGTGTTCGTTGTTGCCAGCCTGTTTCAATGATGAAGGCATAGTCACTGATCATTGAACATAATTGGCAGCGACTGACACTATCATGTACTAAAAGCAGAGTAACAGCAACCACCTTCGTCGGCCCTGTAGCAAAAATTAGCCGGCAATGCAATGCAATGCATTCAGTTCCGGCGCAATGCATTGCATATATAGGGGTCATGCTCTGAGTGCTGATCCAAGATAAAAAAAATAACTTAAGTTTAGTTCTAGGTTTATTGTGTTTTTTGTTTATTTTTTAACTCGGACCAGCACTCAGGGGAAGACCCCTACATATGCAGTGCATTGCGCCAGAACTAGAAAGGAGGGAAAATTATTAAGGGGACAGTTGAAGAAAGATGAGGAGATACAGAATTTTTTGTATCTATTTGAACTTTTTACTTCGCCGGCTAATTTTCCTCTGCTGTTCCTCTGCTCTTTAGTACATGATAGTGTCAGCCGCTGTCAGTTATATACAGTGACCAGTAGTATGCCTTCATCACTGAAACAGGCTGGCAACAACCATGGACTAATGCTGATCACAGTAATTCGACACAATATTCATGACGGAGCGCGAAGTCGAAATAAAATACAGCAGAATATGTACAGTTCTTTATGTTTTAAACGATACTCGTACTGTAGCGTTATTTAGAGATCAAGCAAAAGGCAGACTCGCTTACAAAGTTGGTCTCGGGAACCATGTTCTATGCAGAACTCCCACTTTGAATATATCTTTTTTTTATATTATTAATTTCTTTATTTTTAATTTTTTTTTGTCATTTCATATTGTTGAAAATATTTTTATATGCAGTTTGCACAACCCAGACGACGGGCTTGAGCTGAAAATGTTTGTACAATGCACTCAGCTTATTGAGTGGTTTATTTGGTTTATATACACCACACTAGTCAACAAATATGCATGTACATATATCGTTGGTGTCAAGTAGAAAGGCCCTAACTAACATAATTGTTACTTTAGAGGAGAATGTAAAAACGCAAGCGAAATTGTGCTGACCACAATAGGAACTGTAGTTTTGCCATATAATTTTTGATACTATTGCACTAAATTTTTGTGATATGGTGTGCTTGTATGGAATGCATTGGAATCTGTAAAATATCAAATTCGGAAAAAATGAGAGTTGGGGCCTTTCTATACAGGACTATCGATATAATGAAGAGCAAACTGACTAATAACATTATGCACTGAATTACAATCAAGTATTTGTATTTATGCTGGCTTCAATGACGTTCTCTGTATTAACTTTTAACAAGTTGTTATTGCTCAACGTTCGTGTTGCATACAAAACAATTAAATTATTTCGTTTAGCTCTGCCACGAAAATGTATTCATTGAAATAATAGTAAATTAAATAATAAGGATCCTACTTTAAAATTCATCTCTCGTACTTTATTGAATATATTTTGTTAGTAAAAATAGTTCCAATGAGTGTTTAATAATTATTTTTCTTTTCTCTTTCAGGTAATTTGATGTTCTTTATAAAATCTTTTTACTCAAGGTAAACGTAGTTTTGTATGTGTGAAGTTAAATGTATATTTCGACCGTAAATACTTAAGCTACCATATATTCAGTGGTGAAGTTGCATGTGTTATGAGTTTTTAAAATAAAAAAAAATCACACATTTGAAAACTTTTGGGAGCATACAAATATGTTACAACATGATTATTGCGCTAGTGAAATTTATATGAAAGAAAATTTTTTTTAAATTTAATATTCAGTTTTTGTTTTGTACCGAACAATTGCTTAGAAATTCATGCGTTGCTTTACCTTAAAAATTTTTTCATATTTTTATGAAAGAGTATACTAGACGGAGAAGGAGAGACTACAATTCTTTAAAATTTAGTTTTGGTGTGTACAAATTTCACTTCACTTCCGCTAGGTGATTTTCATAATTTGAGCCCAAATGTCATAAACTATAATGCCGGATCAGGGTACGTAAACTTTTGATTATATATACATATATATATTTTTTTTGTTTATCTTGGACCAGCACTCAGGAGGTGACCTCTACATATGCACTGCATTGCGCCGGAACTAGAAAGGAGGAGACAGTATTGAGCGTGACAGATGAAAGATGAGAAGAATTTTTTTGTAGCTTTTTGAACATTTTTACTTCGCCAGCTAATTTTTTGCTACAGGGCCGACGAAGGTGGGTGCTGTTACTCTGCTTTTAGTACATGATCGTGTCAGTCGCTGCCAATTATGTTCACTGACCAGTGACTATTCCTTCACCACTGAAACAGGCTGGCAACAACTAACACAATTATGCACTAATGCTGATCAGAAGAATTCAACACAATATTCATGATTCAGGCGCGTGGTTGAACTGACGACCCTCCGCTTCATAGTCGCGTGTTCTACTACTTCAGCCAACAGCACCCACAATTTATATATATATATATATATATATATATATATATATATATATATGTATATATATATATATATATATATATATATATATTATCAAATTTATGATCTTATAGTACAATTGGCAATTACTCGCCCTTTAACTTTCTTTGAATAATTCAAATAATTCTGTTTGTTCCTTCGATCGAAGAATTACCTTCCTATTTCTCATTGGGGAATTAATGCTCTTTTTCCTATAAATACATTTGGAACATACATTTGTTTTTGTTTTAAATATATTTGCCCGAAAGAAAGAATTCATTCCACAATTAGAAATAGGCTGTAAATCAAAAAAAAATTGTCGATTAATCGGAGACAAAAACGATTTAAAAAATTATACAAACAAAAAATTTTATTAACAGAAAAATGCGATTCATGTAAAAAACTTAATAACAAAATGGTCAGTATTATTATTAACAAAAAAAGCTTGCAAAATCATGAAAAAGTAAAAATTAAATAGATAATATTTTTATTAACCAAAAAATTTATAAAAAAATTGAATTACTCTTCATTGATATACAGCGATATAAATACGTGAAGAGAAGTAATTGAAATAAAGTTCGGAGAAATTTGAGGTTAGGAAGTAAATTGGCTGTCAAATGACAAAATGTCAAGAATTGTACTGCAATCCTTTGATATTTCTTTAGTAAAAACTGAACAAAAAAAAATGCATTTTTCAACAAAATTATCTTTAATGTTGAGGCGATTACATAGAAACACAAAATTGTCGCATATGTTGCTCACAAAATTCACAAACAGTCCTCGAAGAACCATTACATCCAAAGAAAGTGACAGTATGGTGGGGTTTGTGGTTAGCCGGCATCGTCGGCCCGTATTTTTTCGAAAATGTGCAAGGAAACGCCGTCACCGTGAACTCCCTGCACTACCAAACCACTCATAACTGACTTTTTGTAGCCACAATTGGCTAATGTTGACATCAGAGACTTCTGGTTTCAGCAAGAGAGCGCCACAAGCCACACAACCGGCCAAACAATTGAGTTATTGGGCGATGTCATTTGGTCGCCTCCTTCTTGTGATTTAACGCCGCTGTATTGTTTTCTGTGGAACCATTTGAAAGACTGTTCTTACGTGAAAAAACCACAAACAACTGACGCTCTGAAAGATGAAATTCAGCGCTGCATTGACGAGATAAGCGAAGTTTTCTTGCAAAATGTGGCTCAAAATGTTGTGCAAACAACGGACGGACGTCTGCAGACGTGCCAAATAGCTGCAGTAACACTTGCTGTTGTGTTTCGCAAAATATCTCCTAAATTTAATTTATTATCAACTGACTTGTCTTCGAATTGTAAAAAAAAAATATTCTTTTACATAAAAAGTAAACTTTAGTTCCAAATTAGTTTTCACAATGCACCGACTTTGGAAGTAATAAAACTTTTTTTCAATTATTTCTCTCAGCAAGTTTTCTTTTTAATACGTCTAATTGAGCATCAATTAAAAATTGTAAAGTTTGAAATAAATTTAAATAAAAATGAAACTTAAGGCAACTACATATTTGCGAAAAAAATGGTATAAAGAAACGCACACACTCGCAATAACAAAAATATTAATTGAACACTGTCTTAAAAATGTTTGTTCTTCAGAACTTTATGTATTTTTAAAGGGTGATTCTTCAAGGTTTTCGGGATTTTATTAAAAAAACACATAAAATTTTGAGAAACGATCTGTATAATTCTTGTTGAAACCATGTGTCAGCCATGTCCAGATCTTCCATTTTGAGTAAAAAAAATTGTAATCATTACACGGTACCGCACGCCATTCACAGCAACACTCCTGCGTCCGGCCCATAATCCACACCAAAATGCTTTTTTTGGAATGTATTGGCAGTTGTTGCAATGCTTCTGGATGCTCCAAGTAAGGCAATTGTTAGTTGTTAACGTATTTCATTCAACCATAAATGAAGGCGATACTCGTTCCAAACCGAGCATGAATTCTATAATCAAAATTGAATAATCTGCAAGCGTTGTTTGTTTGTTACGCGATTCATGGTTCAATTTTAGACCAAACTGAACATGTTTAATGCTTGGTTTTCACTATGTCAGTTTTGTTGTCAAATTGCCCAAATTGTTGGCAATTGTATGAAAACGGGTTGTCATATGGCGTCATCTATGTTTGCAGTCAGTTATGCAAACATAGATGACGCCATATGACTACCCGTTTTCATACAATTGCCAACAATTTGGACAATTTGACAACAATTTGACAACAAAAATGACATAGTGAAAACCAAGCATAACAGTAACAGTAACAGCTGAGCCGCCTAAAACAGTGTTGTCACAAAAAAAGTTGTTAAAAAGTCACTCTTTACTCTGTGCATAAATTAGTTTTATTTTTGCTTTGAGAAAAAAAGAAAGCTTGCAAACTTATGGGTATGATTCATCTCCTTATTTTTTTTTGATGTCATAAGTATTTACACACATGTGTGTGTGCGTGCGTGAATGGTCCTCAATGGCTTTAAGCCTTTGTGATCCAGGCTGACTGGCTGGCATGTACACGCAAAAGGAATATATGTAGATATAAATAAGTTTGCACGAGAATGAATGTACATAAATCGTTTCTGGCAAGTTAGAATACACAATACATGTTGCATACAGAATTCTGATGAATGCAAAAGAAGAATATTTATTAAAAAAAAAACAACAAAATGAACTGAAGATAAATATTTTAATTGAACGAGGGCAACAAGTTGAATGACAAATTTTTAATACAAGTGGACGACAAAAGCTCAAGTATGCGTGCGTACTTAGAGACAGACATTTATAAATTTATGAGAGAGTTAAAGAGTGTTTTTTTTAATATTTTTGAAAGGTTCACAAATTTAACATGAAACACAGAAACAAGTTTTAATACCAACGAAACTAAAAATCGTGTAAAATATGTTGTTAACAACAGACTTGGCATAAAACAAAATAAGATCATATAGTAGGATTACATCGCAACATTTTTATTGTCACTTAATAACGAAAATGGTGACTTGATGAATGTTCATCTCAATGAACAATATGGAGCAGCTAGTCCCAACCATAACAACTAAGTCAACAATACCCCCAACACAAATAGCTGCAGATAGGCAACCGAAATAAATTTTGGTCATTTCATTAGTTCGTGATACCATCGTCCCTAAAAGTCGACAAAAAGTGTATGATCAGCATAGTGTGGAAAGAAAAACCATAAAATCGTTGAAGAAAAGGAAGTCAAATCAAACCTGCAGTGAAATTAACTAGAAAATAACATTTTTGCGAAACCTAAAATAACTATAACTGAATTATAAAAAAAGTTGTATGAAGGTGCTAACATTACTTAAACTAAATTCCTCAATTTATAATTTTATTGATCCAATTGAAAATAAATAGTAAAAAGAAAAATAAAAATTAAAGTTAAAGCGGATATAGATCGAAATTTCAATACATGTGAAATCTGAAATAAGTAAAAATATTAATACCAGTCATATTGGCTATTATTATATACTCAAACTTAAAGGGTCAATAAACACATATGTAAATATTGTAACGTTTCTGAAAAACATGCATTTCATTTAAAAATTCGTGGAAGTTCATAATAGCATAAGTATATATCTAACCCCTTTTAACCCATTTAAATATGGTCCTTCGAGCCGGATTTGAACCAGCTACCCTCCCGTCAAATTAGGAAACTTTCGCCATATAGCAATGGCTCAGTTTTTACGAAATGAGAAGAATTTATTAAAGAAACCTGAATTCAAAATTGAGTATGATAATGTGTTACAGGAATATATCATATGAAACCCGTCTAAATATGAAACCCGTTCAATACAACCCGAACATGTCTTCGAACAACCAATACTATCTACCCCATCATGCAGTTGTGAAACATGATCGTGTTACAACAAAAGTCAAGAGTTGCTTTTAATGCATCTAGCAAAACGTCTAACATCAATAGCGTGAATGATGCTTTATACACTGGTCCTACCCTATAACAGGATTTAGTTGTACTTATCTTGACATGGCGCTTTTATAAGATTGTTTTTAACGCTGACATTACAAAAATGTACAGGCAAATTATGTTAAACCCTACCCACACACCCTTTCAACGTATACTCTTTCGTAAGAGCGTCAATGAACCCATTCAAGATTATGAACTGCAGACAGTAACGTTTGGAGTTAACTGCGCTCCATATTTAGCTAAATATAAGAGCCCTACATAAATTAGCCAGGGACATTCGAAATACCCACCCGATTGCCTCAAAATTTTTGAATAATAATATGTATGTACTCGTAGATATGATATTTTAGCTGGAGGTCACACGATTGAATAAGCTAAACTTGCGAAAGCCCAATTTATCTCAGCTCTTGATTCTGCGGAATTTCCTCTACGTAAATGGGGGTCTAACACTAAAGAGTTATTAAATAGTTTATCCGAAACACATTTACTTAATGTTTTAATTAAGAAAGTCCATAAAGAGTAATCCAAAGGTGTAAAATCGCACGATCGCTTGGACTTTTAACAGTACCAATTTTAAAAATGAAGTTGCCACCAAGTTTATTTTGCAATAAATCGTTTGAAAAGCATGTTGTGCTTTTAGCTTTCTGGGTTGATGGAGTTCGCCATTTATTGTAAAGCTTCGAACGACATAAGGATCGATAATTCCGCTCACTTCTAAATAGAAGATGAATGATGACTTGACAAATCTTACAGAATACCAATGGCATTCTAAGCTGTCAAGCTATAGTTGTCGTTATCGATAGTTCTTGTTCAGCTAGAAAAACATAATTTTTAATTAAAGGGAATATCGAAGCTGACCGCTACTCCATAGTTGATTTTGTAGTTCACTATTGAGCAGACCTGCCAAACACCTTCTAGGCAGAGTTTACAAGTATCATCCGATATCATCTCCATTTTCTGCAGCTGATACCTAAAGGTTCCACGTCTTATAACTAACGCAGCTAATCAGGTCAAGTTTCGGTTATTCCCTATCCTGTCCGTGGGCTGGCTACCAACAAGCCTACCTACAAGTTGTTATCTCCGGCCATCTAGAGCGCCTTTACTTGAAGTGATTGGCTCGTGAAATGTTTATTTGAAAAAATTTATCGATCCAAGTATCCAGCGTTTGAATATCAGTTGATTATAACTAAATCGTTTCAATATTTTATCGATTAAAAAAAATAGCAACAAAAATCAACCAGAAAAGCAATTCATAAATATGTGGTAACAAGAAGTGAAAGAGGTCCCCTATTTTTAGATAATTTAATATTTAAAGAGATCGTCTGAAATAATCTCTTGGAAATAGCATTATTCCAAGGCGCAAGGCAAAGTCGAATTCAGTGTTAATTACTTCACCTGCAGAGGCGACCAGCTGTTTCCGAACGCTGCTATAAAAAGTGTTTTTATTTAACGTAGATGATGGAGAAATGGAAATCCAAAACTGTTAGAAGAGGGAAATATTCTCAGTGCCTGTAACCTATGGGTTTTTACTTAAATAATTTGATTAGTATTATTAGTTTTCTTCAAATTATTAATTAACAATTTAATTATTCCTCCAAGCTCAATTAAAGTTGCACAAAGTTTACTAAGATCTTTTGTAGCCACTGCCAAGAAACATAAACGAGTAATTAAACGCATAAAAAATATTTTCAAGCCGTGTACAATATGTTTTTTTATCTTGGACCAACACTCAGGGGATGACCCCTACATATGCAATGCATTGCGCCGGAACTGAAAACGAGGGGATAGTGTTAAGGGGACAGATGAGGAAAGATGAGAAGATAGACAGTTGTTTTTGTAGCTATTTCAACCTTTTACTTTGCCGGCTAATATTTGCTACAGGGTCGACGAAGGTGAGTGCTGTTACTCTGCTTTTAGTAAATGATAATGTCAGTCGCTGTCAATTATGTTCAGTGACCAGTGACTATGCCTTCATCATTGAAACAGGCTGGCAACAACTAACACAACCACGCACTAATGGTGATCAGAAGAATTCAACACAATATTTCATGACTCAGCGCGGGCTCGAACTCACGACCCTCCGCTTCATAGTCTCGTGTTCTACTACTTCAGCCAACAGCACCCACAATATGTTAAATATTATTTGACCGGTTAATGCAGGGAATTTAAATTAATAAAACTATTTCTTACAATTCTTTTTTCTTAATTTTTATGTTGTATCAGATGCACATACGTTCCTTTAGGCTTTAATTATAATTAAAATGTTTTTAATGAATCTTAACTTTCACTGCTGTTAAATTACAAAACACGCTTACACATACGCAATTACTCAAGTGTAGCAACATAAAAAATTCATAACTAGAAATTAATTGTAACATATCGTTCATTCACTTCTAAAGTGTCATAACTCGAATAAAGTGATTTTGGAGACTATGATGCAAAATGGTATAATTAAATATGAAATATTTTCACTTTTAGTTGTCATACGTTAATTGAATTGGCTAAAATTCGTATATGTGAACAGGAGGATAATTATGTCAATAAAGTAAATTTTGACTCAATTAAAATGCATGCCTGAACACCACCACATAAGTAGTTTTTGCATTCGACCGTATAAATGTTAACGGTCGGCCCTGTAGTAAAAATTAGGCAATACTATGCCCTCCTTTCAAGTTTCGTCGCAATGCTATGCATATGCCGGGGTCATCTATTGAGTGCTGGTTCTATTAAAAAAAAGAAAATAACGGTTAAAAAAATCGTAAAAAAATCCCAAAAAAAGCAATTAGAAATATGCCCAAAAATTAGTAAAAATGTTATGATCACATAAAACGTTCAGCAAATAAACGATGAGTTGCTTAAGACACGGGGGTTGTGAACGGGTGGGCCGGGCCGTTTAAATGTTTAAATTGAAATATGCAATAAAATAAAAACAGTTGAAATTCTCTGCGAAATTTCGTGCGATTTCCGACCAATTGTATTTGTTTTGGAAATAAATTTCTGATAAATCCCAACGTTGCTTAAGCGTAAATCGCTTCATTTCGTTCAGTGGTCGTAATATACTATGTAGAATGTCATAAGTATTGCCAGGTTGGAAATAACCGGGGAATCGATAAGTCGTTCACCCATTATCATACAAGGGTTGCAGTGCACCCATGCTGTTCTCTGGTATATAATTACAAACACTTAAAATACGAAATCGATGAGTAAAAAGAACATCATTATGAAGTTGTTTTGCTCGCAGCTCGATTTTGGTAACACCAGAAGGCTGTTCCTCAAAACGTCAAGTTGCAAATCTACAAGTGAAAATATCTACCAAGCAACAACTTGTCTAGAAAAATTATTTTACTTGTAAAATTTTAGTTTGTAATTTTGAGAAATGGCAAACTGACTGCTAGAGCCTATTGTCAGATGATACAAGTTGGTGTTCATTGCAACAATAAACTAAATTAAATTAGCACTCGTACTTCTTTTTAAGTATAACACATTTTGGTAATTATATTTTCTCTTATCACCCGCAAATGCTGCAATAAATTTAATCTACAATTGAAGAAATATTTTTTATCGTGTTGAAACAAAAAAATTTTTGTTACATTTGAGTGATCAGCTAAACAAAACTTGAGTTTATCTGTTGAACACTATAAATTTGTTTATATGTCGAAAAAAACCAAGGTAAAAGAGCTGCAATAAAGGTCGGTCATTGATTTGCTTTACCACACCAAAAAAAGCCTTGGATGTTTATATCTGTTCTAAAATTCGTTATAGAGAAGTCATTTTTGTATGAACGTTTTTTTTAATCTAAATTCAAGATTTCACCGCAATTGCGAAAATTTCTTACATATTCGAACGATGGCGTTGATATCAAGATAGTAAAAAAATTAAAAATTAAAAAATGCAACAAAATCTTAACAAATACAGAGAGAGACTAAAAAGTGAATACAAGTTTCAACAACGAATGTAATTGTTATGAAAACTTATATCGGCCATCTACCGGTTTAAATTTTAACAGCCGGTTATCGTATCTTTCCGGACGAAGCACATTTTCGTCTTGGTGGGTACGTTAATAAGCAAAATTGCAGTATTTGGGGCTCAGAAAACCCACAGATGGTCTTACACAAGCTAAGCCCATTACGAGTGACTGTTTGGTGCGGCTTGTGGAGCAGAGGCATCATTAACCCATATTTCTTTGAAAATGAGTTCTTCGCAACCATTACGCCTATCGCGCCGTGATAACCGATCATTTTGTGCCCGCTCTTATGGTATTGATGTGAACGATGTAGGGTTTCAACAGGATGGTGCAACTTGCAACACATCTCATGCCGCAATCGATTTACTGCGTCAAACGTTTGATAGCCGTTTAGTTAGCCGAAATGATGATGCCAATTGGCCGCCATGAAGCTGCCATTAGACATTTCAAGGCCTACATTCGTGAAGCCATTGACAAGATACCACCCCATATACTCGAAAAAGTGCTCGGAAATTGGTCCGATCGGATGCGGTATTCATATTAATGAAATAATCTGCGATCTCTAACCGAAATACTTCTACTTCACAACAAAAAAATAAATTTGGTAATGTTTTTGTTTTATTGCATTTTTAAATTTAAACTCTTAAATGACCCAGGGTCGATTAAACAGTCCCGTGTTTTGCCCGTTGAAAGGGTTCCATAGTACCAAAAGTTGTTTACATTATCAGTCGCCATTTTGTTTAAATTTTATCGATGTTCCTTATCTATAGTGTTTTTTATTATCGTGAAAAGCATTATTGCAAATCACAAATAGTGTTATATTCATACTGCACACAACTGACTCTGACAAAATGCAAATATTTTTACACAATTGAGTGATGCATTACACACCTGCTGGTTTGGAAAAGGGCAATTTGTAAAAAGAAAAATATGGTCTGAAAAAATTCGTCATAATGAAGTTTCAGTGCTATAATTTTGTGGCTTTAATACAGGCATGCACAGTACGAAGAACATATTTCCCACTCGAAGTCACACGTACATTCCTCGCCGTTTCAGCGACAACTGAATCAAATATAGAAAAAGAACCAAATTATTTTAGTTCTGCTTTCTGTTTGACTCATTTATATTATTGTATAAGTGAGCGAAATTGTTCTGGTCATATCTGCTTTAATAATACATTTTTCAATTAATATGTAAAGTTAAAGTTTATCTTTTTCTTAGAATGTTCACAAAATTAATTCAATTAACATTATTTAAAAAAAAAAAATATATATATATATATATATATATATATATATATATATATATATGCATTTATCAACACGATATAACTACAATTAATTGGCCTCAATGGCCTTAAGTGAATATAATAAAACGCTGTCTTTGCGTGAAGTTGCACTTCACTCAAGCAAATAATTTTCACACAAAATGAAATATGTAACGACATACAAATTTTCATTCAATTGTCGTTGTACTCGCAACGCATATGCAAAGACAATTTTTGATGTATTAGAAGCAGTAGATAACAATTAAAAGTTCAAGCAGTTTAATTAAAAAATTTTATTGGATAATTAACCTAAGAATTGGGAATTTGTGTGCCATTTTTATTTGTAGCTTGAGAAGTCAATAAATGATATGTAAATTATGTGAAAATACTACGGCTGCTGTCGTAGAAATTAAAACATGTTTTTACTTTCGAAAAGTAATTTTATTTGATTTTTAATAGATTGATGGTGGGAGGCTCTGCTAAAACGACAATTATCAAAGAGTTAATTTACGATTGCGGTTTTATTGAGATATTGAATTTATTAAAATTCAAGTTGATTATTATTTTTCTTGTATTGCAAATAGGTTCTTTTTTAATGACAAAAATCGTGGTTGAATTGAAAGTTTTAGCTTTGAATTGTTGTGGTTGTAAAACGTTCTCTGCTTTATTTAAAATTTATTGTTAAATTGATATGAAGAGAAATAATTTACTATTTAAAAAAAGCAAAACTGTATTCGTAATGATATTAAACAGCTAACAACGTTATATTCGGCAGGGTCGAATTTTAAATACCCTACAAATGAATACTAAAAAATTGTTATTTGAATCTTTTAAAAATTTTTGTATTGTATCACCTTTGTCGGGGCGGATGTCTTACCTTCCGCGTGAAAACTTAAAAACTTAATATTTTGGTAATGCAGGCTTAAGGAATATAATCTGTTAAATATTTACACTATTTTTTCATATAATATTTAACTTCATGGCCCACTAAAGGATCCAAAAATGCATTTTTTGGATTTTAAGGCTCCAAGTTCAACGCTACAAAAAATAATTTTAAAAATTACGTTATTTCCTAGAGGTTGGTTTAGTATTTCTTTGGGGAACTTGTTTATCCCTAGTCCGATTTAGCCCATTTACGAACTCGACTTCTTCAAAATTTATCTGTACCAAATGTCAGGGCTCTGGCTCGTTTTATTTGGACTCTACCGTGTTTTCCACAGACGGACGGACTAACATGGTTAGATCGTTTTAGATTTCTTCACTAATTGAGAATATATATACTTTATGGTGTCTTAGAGGGATGCTTCGCTACCTTACACACGGATGGACAAAGTGAATATACCCTCCAATTCTTTTTTGGAGGGTATAAAAATTTCGTTAAAGCTTTATAAAGTTAAAGTCAATTGACATGAATTTAAAAAAAATGTTTTTAACAACAAATTATTAAATGCTTTTAGGCGTTAGTAATTAATTTTTATTGAATGTGATGAAAGTGAAATGAAATGGATAAGTTAAACTCTAGTTAATTTCAGTTGTTAAACACTATTATCGCTGTGATGTCATGCGTCAAAAAAGTTAATAATAATTTGTATACAAGCGTATTGGTATATATATGTATGTGTGTGTGCATGGACACACAAAATTTTTTATTGCAGGAAGCAAATTATTTAATCTACATTAAATATTTATTGTTTCATACATGAACTAAAAGGAAACAAAAAAATAAAACTTCTACGGCATTAAGAAAAAAGAAAATTGATAACAAAGAATTCAACTGTTTTGGTCACTAATGAAGATTGATTTTTATGAAATGTGATAAAGCTAATTACATAAATATCTGTTGGGTTTTTAATATCAATTAGTTACAAAAAAAAAAATAATAATAATAAATGAATTGCAATAAAAGGTAAACATATTCACTTAGTATTTATTATGAATGCATATCCATTAGTTACTTGCCCTAAATAAAGCTGAAATGTACATAAATTTTAAATTCAATTCCACTAGTTTAATAATTGTATATAAATGCGATTTTCAAAATAAATTTACCCCGTTGAAATTCATTTATAATGAGCAACAAGTTCAGTTTAAATGAACAGGTCAAGCAAGAGTTCAAACTCAACATTGTAATAAATGAAATGGAAGAAAAATATTATAATATTAATGAATCTTCATAAACACACAGTCTGACAGTCAGAGAAGGGCCTGTTTCTTTGATGAAAAGCCATTCTTTGCATGTGTGGCACTCTTATCATGATTGATTTGGGTTGGACACAAAAATAGTGTCTGGCTGCGTTACATTCAGTTCGTTATAATTTTATACATTCTTAATTAACAGCAGCGTTGCCAGTGAAAAATATACAACTCGGCCAATGTTCTCTATAAAACCTAACAACATCGTTTGAAGCCGTTTTTTTTTTTTTGAAACATCAGAAATTAAAACTTATGATAATTACTTTGCTCAAGTCTGGTTAACATATATTATATTTTACAATGATGGTGCTATCACTTCCACGTGACAGAAGAATTTTCGTGTAGCTGTTGATCGCTTTTTGTATAATTAGTGGCACCCTTCAAATGACTTTTTTTGTATTCTTTATAGCATTTTACACAGAAATTTTTGTTATTTGTTTGAATTCGACTGTTGCAGGTAGCAAATAGCTTTGCAGAGAGCAGAATATCTTATACCGAACGGGGTTTCCAATATTTTAAAAGTGCTCAGGTTTGTCATTTTAGCGTTTTTAGTATCAGACTTAGCACTTTTTATTTCGATTTAGCATTAAGAATTATCAAAAAGGGACCTTTTTATAATTATTTGGCATTTATTTATTTATTTAATTATTTGGCTTCTTATTTAGTTCATAAGTAAAATCAACATATTAGTCGGTAAATTAAAATCTTTCCATTTAAGCCACTGGCTTGAAATAGTAACTAAAACAAACCGGTCACTTGGATTGAGTACATAAAGTTATAAAACAATTCAAACAAACAAAATTTAGCTTAAAAGACAATGAAAAAAAATTGAAAATGGAATATGAAAAAAAATAATCAAAGGGCAACACAGGAATCGAAATTGTGTTACCATCGCTCTTACATTATAAACAAACAAAATACGAGTTGTTTTTTAACTTTTACTCGTACAGTAATAAAATAAGTCTGATATAACATTTAAAAAAGATCAAATTAGAAAATATAACAATATTCGTAACATTTTGTAATCTAGTATAATTATATAAAATACTTGAGTGCCCTTGTGGGATAGTGTATTTTTTCTAAATATACTGACTTTATTTGTTTATTGTAGTAAAAACTTAATATGCAAAATAAATAAATAAACAATAAAAAAAATTATAAACAAACAAAATAAAAATTTACTTGAGTGCTGATGATGAAAGTATAGCGGCTTTCGAAAACAGCAGCTCCGCTCTGTTGTGAAAGTTGGATAACTAAAACAGATGTTGACTTTCTCTTATATTTGTCATGGATTTCTGAATTTGAAACAATAGATCTTATTTAGCCACCATATGTGGGGTGTGAAGGGGAAGGGCAGGGGAAAATCAGAGAACATCTTGCCTTCGTCGTAAAAGCTTAATTATTTATATGGAATGTGGGCTTAAGTAATACAATTTGTTAAATATTTTCACTATTTTGCCATGCAATATGTGACTTCAACGCCCACTAAAAAGGGCGGGTTCCAAAAACAGATTTTTCTGATTTTCTAGTTCCAAGTTCAGTACTTTGGACTTTCTTTGACATAAAAATATATCATTTGCTTAACAAAATTACATAAAAAATTATGTTGTTTTTTAGAGGTTGGTTTAGTTCTTCTTAGGGGAACTTTTGTCCCTCTGGCCCGATTCAGCCCATTTATGAATTTGATATGTGATATCCTTCAAGATGTATTTATACCAATATTCATAGGTCTGGCTTTTTTCTTTTGGACTGAATCGTGATTTCAAGGCTAGATCGCCTTGAATTTCATCACTGACCAATAATATATGTACTTCATGGGGTCTTAGGGGGATATATCGCTGCGTTATACACGGTATGATCAAGTGAATTCTGAATTCCACTTCTTTTTTGGAATTAATAAAATACAGTCGAATCCGTTTTAGCGCAACACGCTTTATTGAAAAAAATCGGATTACTGAAAGCGATAGAAATCCCCACACTGATTTTAAACGCAGCTAGTCTTATTCACTGCGCTTTAGCATAACATCGCTTTACTGAAAATATCGTATTACTGAAAACCAAAAGCAAGCCCACAACTATGTTTTGTATGAAACTTACTTCGCTTTAGTGAAAAAATAACTTAAGGCTGAAAAAAATTGTGCATATTTTGTCCATTAAAATATTAAATGCCAAAATGTATTTGTCCTTTTCGCTCTTACGTACTTTATTGTATTTTTCTAGCTAGAATTATGAATTTCGGAATCAATTAAATAAAAATCAGAATGCATAAATATGTATATGAAAACACGTGATTCGGTTGGTGTCTCGTTTTTCTTGTCCAAATTGGCGACGTAAATTGGGTTATTGGTGCAGTTTGTAAATTTGTGGATATGAACTTGTGCCTCAGTAATAACTATTGGCCTAATAACAAAAGAACAAAATAATATTTTGCTCAAAAATGACATCATAGCCATGCTTTACCCATTAGGTTAACCACATTTAACCCGGTGCGACTTTTTTTAAAGATTGAAACGACGCAATTTTGCTATATTGGAGCACATAAAAACCGAATCGCTGAGAAAGCTTAAAACATATCAAAAGTTTCGAGGATTGGAAAAGCGCTGGAAAAATTGTGTTATACCTGTGGGGGATTTTTTGAAGGGGGCAAAGTAAGAATTAATAAATACATCAATATTTTTGAGAGAAAAATTAAAATTTCCCTTTCACCATTCATACACTTCTCGTATGAAAATTTCTAATAAATATTATATAAATAAAATAACTGTTAGTACATTCAACGAAGCCACCTATTAAGTGGTGACAAACGACATACACATGAGTACTGATGATGAAAGTGTAGCGGCTTTCGAAAACAGCTGTTCTGCTCTGGTGTGTAAGTTAAATGATGTTGACTTTCCTTTGTGGCTTGGGATATTTGCCATGTCTTTCTGAATTTTAAACGAATTTTCAAGCAAGTAGACCATCAATATTAATTGAATTCGCCTTATTTTTTTCGCAGACCTCGTATGTTGTATATGAACAGTAAAAATATTCCTATGCATGAATAAAGTTTTTAAATTTGAAACAGTCTGTGAATTGACATACTCTTAAATTTTCTTTTGATCATATCAGTTATTTTTTGTCTGTAATTTTCCTTCGTACAATTTTTTGCTCTTCTGTCGTTAATGTTTCTTCCCCAACTTCAGGATGGTTGAGGAAGAGTTTATTTACGGTGTTTAAAACAAAAAATAGCAAACGCATAAAGAAATATTAAATATTCTCAAAGCATAGATTGAAGGAAAATGCAAAAATCCTTTGGGTATTTTCTACTTGATAATAAAAAAATGTGTTTTTTTTTTAAACACATGAGTACATTGGCCAAACACACATACGAGATTATAAATAGACATGCAGGGTGTATTTCTGATTGTGTGCATTTGTTGTGTCTGTCTAATTGTGTGTGTTTGTGTGTGTGAGTGCAAAGTATGTCTACTTAATATAAATGGGAAACAGGAAACAGGTTGCATGTTTCTTTTGCCTTGTGTAGTACGAGTTTATTATAATATTTTCCTGTTGCTGAAATTTGTTTTAAAAAGTTGTCAATCAGACAATTTGTTTATTTTTCCTTAATATGTGTTTCAGTTGCATGTGTGCTTAAGTTTATTTATGTTTTTTTTTTCAAGTGAATGCGACTTCACAGTTTACTTAATGCAACTTGTATTTTTTTTCTATGTTTCCAAGAGTTATCCTAGTCTCATCATCATCATCAATGTAAAGCATACTTTTCTTTTCTTCAGCAGTTTCAATGTGTACAACTTTGGTGAATAAATTTGTCGTGTTTTTTACTTGTTTTTCTGACCATTTGCTATTTAACAATTGGAGTCACTTTCAGCATGTGTAAAGTAAGTTCATATTTATAATCATTTCGAGTCAACCATTATTTTTTGCTCATGTTTTGCTGTTTAACAGTAAGACATATCTCTGGGGCTTATCTTTTGCTAGTAACAACTCTTTGTGTTGCCAACAGCTAGAGTTGCATTTAGAGATTCACAAGTTCAGCTTTTACAAAAAGGGAAAAATGCTGTTCGTTAAATATAGCAACTGGAGTAATTCAGAACGACTTAAATTTAATTTTGAGTTTAGGAGTCCGATTCTCTGCCTGACATTGGGTTTTTAAGCCCATAGAAAAGCTAGAAGCATCGTATTGGCAGTAGTCCTAAATGCAGAGCTGGAAATTTTAAACTGATTTTGGTATGTAAAAGCAACCACGTAAATTTAAAATCTTTCTTTATTTTGTTAATTAAACCGATTTTATACTTAAGAAAGAATTAAATTAGTATTAAAAATCCAAAACACGACTCCAGAACTGGACAATTGAAACTTTTTTTTGGTACCAACTAAAACAAATGTTTCGTTTTTCTTTTTATATAAAACATATTTGATGTTCTTGCAAGAAATTCATTGTTATTAGATATCAGAAAAGGCAAAAAGACAGCTCCAGGGCTGGAAAATGTAACTTTCTTTTGGAATATTAAAATAACACTAACTTTTTTATTTGGTATTCAAACTTAATTTATGTATTAGAAGGAAATAAATTAGTATTGAAAATCGGAAATATTACAAAGATGATTCCAGGGTGTTTTTTGTGTTGGACCAGCACTCAGCGTTGTGTTGGACCCCTACATATGAGGTATATAATGCCAGAAGTAGGAATATTGGGTATGGGAAGGAGGGATCGGTTTGAACTTTTCGTAGTTAAAAGTGGCAGGAAATACCTCTTTAGGAAGCTTGTTCCATATACGTACCACTCGACCAAAGAATGCATTCTCTTTGTAATGCGTAGTGCGGTTCACTGGCAATTCAACCACAAAATAGATGAGCAGAGAAACACATCCCAAGTTGCGTCGATGAGCCAGTGAGTCAATGGAGTGGGCTACCCTACTGTTACCGATGAGTTTCGTCGCTGTCTCTTGAACGCGGTCGAACAACTTTAAAACAGGCTCAGATGGGGTGAAGTAAGTCTTGCTTTTGAGATATGCAAAATGTTCAGACCATGGAACACCCACAAATAGAGACGGGGCAGCACCATCTACAAGTGGCCCATGCGTGAGTATGCAACACTGCGTCTTATTAGGGCTAAAGTTAAACCTGTTCGCGTGGCTCCCTTCGGACACCAGATCACTTGTAAGCGACTCATTTATGCTTTGCCTTTTGGCGTCAATCGCTTCCAGGCCAGAATGATCAGCTCTGCTATTATCCGCAAAAAAGTGGGTAGAGTTAGACTAAATGTGTACTCCAGATGTATGTCGGTGGATGGTATTTAAGATATGGCACAGCCGATTTAGCGCTTTCACTTATTATAATTATATATGAAACTATAATTGAGCGAAGCATGTTATGACTGAGTTTTCCGGTATGCATTGCCAACGCTTCTGACTGCTCTTCACACCAAATACGTAAATTTGGAAATAAGCACGAGGGATTTTCTTAACCGATTGATAGTAAAATTCAATAATCTGCGTTTCGTTTGTAAGACGATTTTTAGTTAAATTAAAGGCCAAACTGACCATGTTTAACAGTAACATGTTACACGAAAACAGCTGAGCTGCCAAAAACAGTGTTGCCAAAAGAAAGTTGCTAGAAAAACAACCGTTAAAAATACACTACAGCACCTTCCTTCGTCGGTGTTGTAGCAAATTTAAAATTAATATCCCAAATTTTCTCTTATTCTCAATATTCCCAATTTCGCTCCCAACGCTATCTCTTTCCGTTTAGGTATCTAGCGAATTGTATTGCTGGCATTCCCTAAGTACCGCTGTCCATAAAAAGAATTTCGTCTACCAGTGCGGCTCATACTTATAATTACCAATTTTCTTGAATATCTTCTTTGACGAGCATTCAGAAACTCTACTTCACTCAACTACTGTTTCCCATATATATAATTTTCTCTTGTTACTGGTCAGACTGCAACATTTTTAATGGTAATGATGATGATGATGTTAATAATGATTGCACTGGCTACGAAACGATGCAAGTGATGATTATGACGACAGAAGACAGCTGCTGCTACAAAAAAGCCAGCATCACCACTTCCACTCTTGCGTCAATTTTGCTTTATGCTCTTTTGGGAGTTCAAAGTCAAAAGACGAGTTTTTTCCTTTTGTACATATTGTAAGCTTTTTGCCATGTTGCTGATTCGTATTAAGTAATGGTTAACTGGTTTCGTTTATCTTTGTTATTTTTATTTGTATAACATGTGCACGACCGAGTAGTTGGTTCTATGGGATTGGCGTACTTTGGTTGCTGCAAGTGCTTGTGTGTGTGCTTTTTTGCAAATATGAACGCTTTTAATATTACCCAGGAGCTCATCACTTAAAACTAACAACAAGCGGTTTAAATGAAAAACTTTATGAAAGTTGTTTTAGAGAAAATATTTAAAAATATATTTCAACAGTGCTTATAGTTAACTGTTGTCATATTTACACCATGAGTTTTTTCATAGATTTTTTACTTTTCTTGCAACTTGGACTGTAAAAATACTTAGCATGGGGTTTTCAAATCTTCTAACGACTTTTTTACATCTTCTATGAGCAAATAAAACACAAATTGGCAAATAAAAGTTTTGATGAAAAAAGTCATGGTGTGAATATGGCACATAGGATTTATTTAGTCCAAATCCAATACAAGTTTCTCTTCCTTAGTATTAAGAAAAGAGTCAAAGGCTATCCCTGCATCTTCCCGCTTATTTGAATCACAATCAAAAATCACTTTCGATTTTCTTGGGTCACGATATCACACGAACACATCAACCGATTGGGACCCGGTTTGGTTTTTGAATGCCAAGAGCTGCTTACGTTGTGGAATAGATCGAGAAAGTTGTTTAAAAGCTAAAAAATTATTTTTTTTTTTAAGATTTCTCATAACCTACCGGTGCGAACCGAAAATCTAAATTTAACTCTTTGAAACTCCACGAACACTAATCGATCAGATATATAATTTCGGAGTATTTTAATCACTATTTGCCCTTGGCTTTGCTTTGTTAAAAAATATGCTATTTTGTAATTTAAGTGCAAATGAGTGCAATCTATGAGAAGGAAGCAAAAGTCTTTGAAACTATCACGATAGTATCGTCGATATATCGATATTTTATGTAAAGAATGGATATATCGATATATTTACTCGAACTATCGAAATATTTCGATAGTATCACTGTCGATCGTTTGTCATCTCTACAATGGACTTCAGGACAAGACTTATTTTTCAAAATAGTTTTTTTTTTTAATCTTGGACCAGTATTGAGGTTACAGATGAAGAAATACGAGAAGATAGAGATTTTTTTTAATAAGTATTTCAACGTTTTCAATTCGTCGGCTAATTTTTTGCTACAGGACCGACGAAGTGTCAGTCGCTGCCAATTATGTTCATTGAAACAGGCTGGCAATAACTAACACAACCATGCACTAATTTTGATCAGAAGAATTCAACACAATATTTCATGACTCACGCGGGGTTGAACTTTGTAAGCGTATTTCTGGCATTAAGCAATTCATGATGACTTGCCGAAAACCTACTGAACAGATGTGTCGGCACGTAAATATCGATATCGATAGTTTTCGTGCAGCTAAAATATATTTATATGCATAACAAAAAATTGCCATTAAGTTAGCAGAAATAACAAACTGAACAAGATCTTAACGTCGCACGTTTACTACACGGGCCAGGATGTCGTGTTCAAAACTACACAATTCTTATTGTCGAATTGTAGGGAAGAGTAACTTTGTGCTAATTTTGCGTGGTATTGTGTTCCATATACTCTATGTGGAGATTATTTTTCTATTTTGAAGTGAACATAAAAAAAAATGTTGAGGTAATATTTTTTGTATTATTGTTGGAAAACGTACCATATTAACGTTGTCTAGAAAATGCTGTAATAAATATTATGTTAAATCATTAATAGCCCATCATAATGGGTTAAATGAAAGAATAAAACAAAAAAATTAAATAGACAAAATTGTCTTGGTCAATTTTCCATCAACAATGACCTCATGGTAATTCAACAAAATGTTGGTTGGCTGGCTGTTGACGTCAAAACGAAGTCATAGAACTCATGTCATTTTTCACTTTGTACGTGTGCGAGAGCGCAAACATTTTTATATGGAAAAACAATAAATTCAACAATTTTCTGTGCGGTCGAGTTGGATTGTGCGTCTTTCCTCTTGCCTGAAGTACAGCAGCTATTTGTTATAGACTTTGGTGCCGTGCTGCCTTGCCTGATTCTGCTTTGTGCTGTTGCTTTTGCCTTACGAGCCGGCTCATCATTCCGGTTGTCTGACTCGTTCATTTGTTTTAAACTACTGGTTGTATAGATTTCCCCCTCTTTTGTGTTTCTAAATGCATTTCTTTTGTATGGTGAACTATTCAAAAAAAGGTTTTTGTCTGTCTATTATTTAACTTTAATTGCCATATTTAGCAAACCGGTTTAATACTTCTTTTGCACTTGGAATTTGTTTTTTTGTTTGTTCAAGTTTTATACTATTTTTTAAATTTCTCATCTCTAGCTTCATTGTAATATGTTATTATTCCTAATTCCTTAATTTCGTTATCATATTGTTATTCTAATAATGATGTTTAGGACGTCTACGATGATCATAAAGGGGCCATGCTACTAAAGAAGTATGTGTTTACACGTTCCTTGTTTGTCTGATCGAATGCATTTTTATATTCAAGCCGTGGTTAAAGTAAAGGATTATTTTCTGGCAACACTGTTTTTGATAGCGCAGCTGTTAAACATGTTCATGAATTGATTTACAAAAGAACAACTCTTCCAGATTATTGTGTTTTGTTATCAAAATCCATGGTCGTGCTGATTTCTGGTTGAATGGATACTTGAACAGGCAAACTTGCCGTATTGTGTGTAAAGCGAATACCAAAAAATGCACTGTTTGGTGTGGATTAAAGGCAGGTGGCATCATTTTTCAAAGACAACTAAGGGAGGAACGTTACTGTGAAGGCCAAAAATGAAAAACTATTGACACCCTTTGTATATCATTTTATTAACTTAAATAAATATTTCATATATTTCTCAAAATTTTATGTGTTTTTTTAAAATCAGATCCGAAAGCTCTTAAAAAATCACCCATTACACACTCCGCACAGAGTTTGTCAAATCAAAATTGTGCACAAGAGAAATACATGGTAATTACAAATAGCCACACATTGTGTAACCGCGCCTTAAGTGACACAAACAAGTCACCATTTACAGCACAATTGCTTAGTGCAGCAATTTGAAAATATTAAATAACAAATGACAAACAGTCGCAAAGGAAAAATAATTCTGAAAAGATTTTTTGTTTTGTTTGGCAGAACATCTGTCTCCAGACCACAATCGTACTATTTACGTGTTGTACCTTAAACTTAATTCGAAAACTGAGCACAGTCTATAGTACAGAGTCTGTAGTTGTCGCGATTAATTTCCAACAGGGTCTTCCTATTTTATACCAACAACACTAATACGCTGGATATGTGTATGTGTGTTTGGTTTTATTTTACATATCTTCCTTGAGTATTTATTGTATTGTTCTTGTTTTTTCCCATCTACATAAAAAAATTTATAAACATTTTATATTATCTGTGGGACAGACTGACTATACCTTAAGCTGTCACTACTAAAATATTCATTTTTTGTTTTTCGTTTTATTTTTAACTCTGTTAAATTATGGCTTTAACATTGTTAAATGCAGTCAAAACGAAACAGAAACAAGTAGAGCTCTGTTTTTGTTTAACGCATAAATTCACTTGCATTCGAATACAGCAATTTCCTCTGTAGAAATAAAAAGTAACCCTGAGAAAATTGTATATAATTTCACATTCTCAGTGGCAATTGTGGAAAAATATTTACATCTAAACTTGAAAGTTAGAATTCTAAAAGCAGTTTTTATCCAAGAGAAGAAATTTTGTTAAACATATTTATTTTATTGTTCTATTGTGCAAATTAAATTTCCACGCACCATCTCGCAAGTAGGTGATCTTAATTCCTGCGCTATCAAAGTGATGAATCGTTGACATATGAATGAGCCCAACATTTATTGTAGCTTTGAAAAAAGTCATGAGTTTGGTGCTAAATGTTTACAATCGCGATTGTTCGTAACGATATATGTTTCGAAATATGTGAGCGTATTGCACGTCCCCAAATTCGATATTATGGCAAATGCTGGCAGAATCGAGAATACTAATGGGTTACATATGAATATAATTGCAGTCTAAAACAAATAATTTTTTATCCAATTTTTTCGTTCCCGATATCTGCCGAACGCTTTTAGTTTTACGATTTAGGCCCGGTTCGATCGATATGGTTTGTTTTTAATATCGCAAATTATGACATGCAACTTTCAATATAATTTAAATACAAATTTCAATCGATATCGAATGTTGTAATTTGCCCCTGATTACTTTTTGGAATCAATCGAAAAATCATATTTGAAAAAAAACCTATTTTTTAGTTTTTGTTTTGTTTTTAATATCTCTCAAAATCTACAGGTTGCAATTCACAGAAAATCTAAGGTTAAAGGAACTCTTTGAAACACGACCAGTTTGGTTCGATTCGGTTCAGCGGTTCAAAAGTTATAGGCGGGTCACATACTTAAACACACACATACACAAAAACACGCGCACACATAAATACAGACATAGGGAGTAGTCAAGAAAGCTTCCTAGGAACTCAAAACGTCGAGCTCTGATGATTTATATTTTTCAAAAAGGGATAAAACCAGTAACTTCACGATTATTCTTAAATTTTCTTAGCCGGAAGCTAAAAAAATTTTCGGGTTTCTGAAACTAACGATTCATGTATAAATATTTTTGTATAAAACTTGTAATTAGTATTCCCATTTCCATCATAAATTGTGTTATAACATTGAAAATGTAAAGATAATGTTAAACACAATTTTTTTTTCTGACGTCATTTCTGCCTCCGTTATTTTTTGTGCTAAGAAATATATAAAATTACTCCTCTACACGCAGGGTAAATGGCAAATTATGTTGATTTCACAAACTGTGTCAGGAAAATAATTTTGTAAAACATATGATATGATTTTAGAAACAATAACATACAGAAAATAAGAAATATACTCGTATTACAAAAATGTGTATTGAAACTTTCTTAGCAGCTCAACCTGCACACAAAAAAGCCTTATAAACTTCTTGGCTTAATAACGTTAAATGTGGCAAAGAAATTAAAAACAGGTGCAGCAGACATTTTGTATCAAATTTCAATGTTATTTGAATCGAACATTTAAGTGTCGTAACAAAATATTATTTGATTTTACCTGCACTAGGGCAATACCAGGGCACACTGATACAGGAACGGTTCTACAACAATTACAACAATACAAAAACTACAGGGATTTTGAAATCTTATTCAAATGTCACAATTAAATGAGTACGAAAAAGTAGAAAAACAAATATACATGTTAGCTTTGACATTTGCGCTTAAGTTATTTATGTGTGTAAATATGTAAACAAATTTTGACGGTTGTACTTGAATTTCTCCCAACAACAAAATAATCAACTGGGCTATCGCTCCTACCTGTATGAGTGTGCCCTGGGCAATACTATTAAAGAAAATAACTCAACTCCATTCGCGGGTGGCATTATTTTTCAAAGCAGGCGAAGTCAGGAACTTTACAGTGAACGGCGATTGCAATCGTGCCGTGCTTACAATTTTTTTTTTTGTTCAAGGACTGGACTTGGCTGATATGTGGTTTCAACAAGACGGCGTCGCATGCGAGTTTGGTGAGCATTTTATTTCACGTTCGGGGCCCTTCAATTGACCTAGATCATGCGATTTAACGCCCTTAGACTATTTTTTTGTTGGGCTTGTGTTAAGGCTTGACGCACTGAAGCCAATATTAAAGAATTTATTCGTGAGACTCCGGGCGAACCATTTGAGGCTTGACCGCGTTCAACGTTTACATGAAATCATCGTGGAACATTGAATTTTATAGATCCTTTTGTATCGACTCAAATAAAGATTTTCTGAATTTCTCTGGATTTTATTTAAATGAAAAATTTAAATTCCCACTAAGAAAATTTAATATTAAACAAGTAAAAGTGCTATATTCGGGTGTGACGAATCTTAAATACCCTTCACAGATGTAATTCTTCTTTCTTTCTTTCTTGCTAAAACAGAAAGTAGGTTTAATTAAAAAATCAAAATGATGTTATCAGTTACTTTTATATATAAGAAAACGTTTAAATTTTTCGTCAAGGAAGCTAAACGTTTGGCTTTTATTTGTACTACCTCTGAACGTCTTTCAAAAAAAAGAAGAGTCTTTTTGATTTTTTTGGTTTTTAATACCAATTTATTTCTTCCTGATATATAAAGTAGGTATAATTCATCATAAAAATCAAAAATAGCAAATTATATGATTACTTTTATTAATAAGAAAATGTCGATATTCCAACCCTGAAATTGTATTTTTAATTTGTTTGGTTTTTCATACCCAGTTAACTCTTCCCGAAGTATAAAAAGGATTTCATTCACAAAAAACCAAAAATAGGAACTTATATGGCTACTTTTAGGTGCTAAAAAATTTCGATTTTCCAACCCTGGAACCGAATTTTTAATTTTTAAAACCAATTTAATTTTTAGCGAAGTATAAAATAGGTTTAATTCACTGAAAAAAAAAAACAAAATTGGGAACTTATATGGTTACTTTTATGTACAAAATATTTCGATTTTCTAACAGTGCAACCGAATTCTTAATTAAAAAATTTGTAATACCAATTTTGTTCTTCCTGAAGTATAAAATAGGTTTAATTCACTAAAAAAACAAAATTTGGAATTTATGTGGGTACTTTTATGTACAAAAAATATTTCGATTTTCCAACTCTGGAAGCGAATTTTTATTTTTTTACCAATGCAATTCGTAGTGAGGTGTAACATAGTTTTACTTGACAAAAACAAATGAAACTTTTTTAAACTTTTTGATCACTTTCATGTACCATAAAATATTTAATTTGTCCAACGCTGGAGTCGAAATTCTGATTTTTTAAGATTTTAATACCAAGCTTGTTCTTCCTGAGTTTTAAAACAGTTCTAATTAGCGAAAACAACAACGTCAATTGCCTTTTTGGTTACTTTTATGCATAAAAAATACTTAAATTTCCCAACCCTGGAAACGAAATTTTAATTTTTTGTTTGTTTTTGTTTTACCAATACAACTCTTAATGAGGCATGAAGCAGTTTTATTTAAGGAAAACTGAATATTTGTAACCATTTTGGTCACTTTCATGTACTACAAAATATTGCAGTTATCCAACTCTGGAATGTAAATTTATATATTTTTTTTAATTTTTGATGCCAATATTGTTTCTGCTGATCTAAAAAATAGTTTTAATTAGTAAAAAAAAACCGACGTTAGTTGCCTTTTTGGTTACTTTTATGTATAAAAAAATTCAATTTTCCAAACATGGAAGCGACATTTTTATTTTTTTTAACAATGCTAGTCTTCATTAGGTATAAAGTTGTTTTATTTAAGAAAAACTTAAAATTTGCAACCATTTTGGTTACTTTCATGTATATTGCATGTATTTTTTTTTTAATTTTTGATACCAATTTTGTTTCTCCTGAACTAAAAAATTATTTTAATCAGTAAAAAACCGACGTCAGTTGCTTTTTTGGTTACATCTATGTATGTGCAAAAAAAAAAAATTCCCACCCACCCCTGGAAGCGAAATTTTAGTTTTTAAAAATTTTTTTTGACGAATGAAAATCTTCATGTTGTATGAAGAGGTTTTATTTAAGAAAAACTTAACATTTTTAACAATTTTAGCTATTACATGTACTGCAAAATATTGCATGTGCCAAAAAAAAAACTTTTACATTCCCATCCCTGGAAAAATTGTTTTTAGTTTTTAATAGACCATTGAGGCGTCTCAAAGCATGAAATAGGTTTAATGTACAAACAACCACAAAAATAATTGGTTTTTGTATTAATTTTGCGTCGAGAAATAGGTGTAAGCTTCCCAGCTCTGGAACCGTACTTCGGATCTTTCTGAATTTCAATACCACTCTATTTGAGTTCATTTCCAATCCAACAATCCAAGAACGAAGTCTCTAGCTTCTCCGGGGGCTTGGGAAAACCGGACATCGCTATTCATAAGGACTCAGAATACTCGTATACATACTTTAGGGGGTCCCATGTGAATATCGAAGAAATTACACACGGAATGACAAACCTATATATACCCTTTCACGTTTCTGTGAAGGGTAAAAAAAAGTGGGAAGTTACTGGTTTTATCCCGTTTTGAAAAAATCGAGGTTTCACCAGATCTCGGCGTTTTGAGATCCGAGATAGCTTTTCTCTCTACCTCTGAGAAGCCGGTACTACATATATATGTATGTGTGTGTGCGTATGTGGCTGTGAGTAAGTGTGTGACCCCCTTATAATTTGTAAATGGCTAAATCAAATTAGATTTCTTTCAAACTTAGATCTCCTGTTAATTGGAGCCGGTTCATACGGGTGGGTGCATTTTGAGAAGTTAAAAAAATGAAGTAAAATTGTTTTTTAAAAATGTTATTTTGTTTTAATAACTTTTGAACGGTTTTGCCGATTGATTCTAAAAACTAATCAGCTCTTGAATTCAAAAACCACGTGTAGCGCCATCAAGTGGGTCAAAATCAGTTGATGTTATTTACAAAACGATTTTATAAAAATCCATTTGGTAACTCCACGCTACGAAGTTGCTGGGATGGCCTATAGGGTCAATCGCTTTGATTCTGCAGGTCTAATAAATTCTGGTTTGAACTAAAAGCTAAGAAAGTTTACAATGTTCTCGAAAATATAAATTGTTAAATTTTTGTAAATGAATATTTTGAATAAGTGTTGAAAGTCACATTATTTCATATAAAAATCATGGAAATTCTCATTGAAAATATGCGGGTGTTGCGGAACTGCTGATGCAGTATCACCTGTTTTCAATATGTAACTTGGCAGCACCCAACTTAGGACGGGCAAAAACAAGGTTGCATGTCATAAAACCTATTTAAAACCGTTTTCAACCTGGTTTTAATCTGTTTTAACAAAATCATGTTATTTGGTAAAATTAAGTTTTAACACTTGGCTTTAACGTTAAAACCATCTTTTATCAAAACCATATCAGTGTAAAATCACTTTAATGAAAAACAAAAATACTTTTAACTTTTTTCAATCTGTATTTTGAACCAGGACCAGTTCACCTGCAGGACGTTCCGCAAAGATGCTTTTCTTCCATTTTACTTCTTTCATTTTAATATTTCATCTGATTAGACCACTTTTTGTTTTTCACGCACGTAAAATCCTACACTTTAAAGTATATTTTAATAATGGTATTATAGTCTCTTTCTGACATGTGCTTCCTCTGTGTGCCATATAGAGCATCAACCCATTACCCACCTACAAAAATAAACAATTTTTGAAATGTAACATGAGACATAACTCTTCTCAAACATTTGAGAAAAAAAAAGAAATGAATTTGCCATTGTTCAAACACACAAAAGAATGTGAAAAAATTGGTCAAAAAATAAAATTTTTTTTTGTTCCCTCTGCTAAAAGCACATAAACATGCAGATCAGATTTTTGACAAAATCCCACACACAGCCTGCTGGTTACTCATGCAATGCAATGACAACGACAACGACACCCATTCATGACTGACATGGATATGAATATTAAGGATGGAACAATATGAAAGAAAAAATAATATTTTTGAAAATCAAAACTCCTCTTGTTATCTGTTCAAAATAATATAATTTTCACTCCTTCTTTTCGCCACTGAAATACTTTGAAACCGTGCATGTAGAAAAGTTAATAAAGATGAAGAAAATAGGACAAACAAAAGATGCAAAGAAATCCTTGAGAAAAGGAAAATAAAAAAATGTATCTAAGCGACATATTACAAAAGCAACATGCAAATCATTCTTAATTGTGTTCGTCATATTTCATGCTTCCGGTTAGACAAAGAAACCGTTTTAAATACTCGTATATCGTATATGTATGTATTTTCTCCAGAGCAACTTTACTTACCACTAGTATTAGGATCAGTGTTGCCACTATTAAGAAAAGTAGCCAAAATGTATATCGCTCCTTTATTGCAACGTAGTCATATCTCAAAAGAGATCAAACTGAGAAAAAAGCGGTTAAAGTTTTTAAACTGTGTGCTTTTAGATACGACTGCACAAAATATATTTTGCTATAAGTTCGGTTCAGTTTGAGTTGTTGGTTAAATAACTAAAAATTTTGATTTTTTGAGATATGACTATGTTGCAATAAAGGAGCGATATGCTTTTCATGGTTGGAAAGAAATTTTCGAAGAAAATTCTAATATCACAGTTATGTTAATTCATAAAACTGAACAAGACAAACTAAATTTTTTGTTGGACTCTATTTTGAAACTTAAAGTTTAGATAACAAATTAAATATGAACCAGGCTTCGTAGATTTGGCTTCAAATCAACTTTTTTTGAAATATTATGCGGTTGTTCGTAATATGTTTCATATGTGATTTTATCAATCTAGAGTCTAGACATTGCATAAGCTTATATACCCTTCACCGATATACATCTGCGCTATATACACACATTCATTCCAACCCTGCAACCATCTTTTGATCTTTCATCTTTCAATAGTAATTTCTTTCTTTCTAAGATATAAAATATGTTTGATGACCAAAGCAACAAATTTGCTTATTTGGTTACTTTAATATTGGGTGTTTTTTATAGAGTGACACAAGTTTAAATCATACTCGTAATAAACCAAGGAAATGTATTTTTAATATCAATGAAACGGGCTTTATTGGAAAGAAAATTTTATGAAATTAATATTTAAACATGATTTCTGCCATGTGGCCGCCACGATTGCCGCGTTGAAGTCGCAATCTGGGACACCAATTTTCAAAAACTTTGAAAATCTTCCATAAAGTGGAAGGACACAATCCCAGTTACTGAGAACGGCGACGAATTGATTGATTAGGATCATCTTCAATGCTTTCCTGTACAGCGCCTACAGCTTCTTCAGTGCGCACTGTTCGGCGTCTCTCGGGATGCACATTATCAGTAACAGTAAATGTGTTCGGAAAACGATCTGAAGAAGGATTATGTACGCCATAAAATGGAAGAAGTGCACAATGAATTTGACGAGTGAACATTTATTTTGATTAAAAATTGCAAGAACTTGCACGCGTTGCTCTGTTGTTATGACTCTCTAAAAAACACGTTTTATTCCAAACAAAACTTGAAAATTTCCAGTTCCGCAGCTGACTTTGTGGTTTTTCTTATTTCTAATGCCAATGAACTGCTTCCAAAAATATCAAATATTTTTAATTTTTAAACAAAAAATAAAATATTTTTCGCTGGTTATTTTTATGTATCAAAAAACCTTCAACTGGCCAACCCTGTGATCGTATTTTTGATTTTGTTTGATATATTTTATATGCCAAAAATTAATCTTAATTTCCAACCCTGAAACCAACCATATTTTTAATTTTTCTGATTTTCACTGATAATAAATAAAAAAATCGTTTTGTTTAGTTACTTTAATATTCCAGATAATTTTAAAATTTAACAGCTCCAGAGATGTCTAGGATTTTCTGGTGTACCATAAAAAGTTTCAATTATACAACCCTGGCATCGTCTTTTTGAATTGTTTTGGCTTTTAATAACAATCCAATTCTTCTTAAAGTAGTAAACAATTTGGTTATTTTTATGTACCAAAAATAGGTTAAGTTTTCCAGCGCTGGAATCCTATTTACGACCATTTCCAATACATCAGTCCAAGAATGAAGTCCCCAGCTTGTCTGAGGTTTCGGAAATCTGGTTTTGCGTACAGACAGACGGACAGACACACATCTCTCAATAGACTTCCCTATTGAGGAAGGACCCAGACCATATATGCACTTTGTGGGATCGAATATTACTCGTAACAACTTTTACAAATCATAGTTTTACGAGTCTTCTAAATAGTTGTTGAACCAGAGAATAAAATCAGTGCATTTTTTTACCACAAAATCGCATTATGGCGACAGTTACAAGGTTCGTTTCAAGTATGGATTAAAAAGTATTCCGCGATACCTTTTAGCGCATAATTTAACATTCCACAACGCTCATTACGATCATTTCAACCATTATTTGTTAGAACTTTTCGTACCAACTTTGCTATGTCTGATCCACTAAGAAGATTATGTTGTTGCTTTAATGAAATGTATAATTTTATCGATTTTTCATTAGATATATATACTATTAAAATGAATATAATACTATTTTTAAATAACTAAATTTTAATACCAGATTTCTGGTTTATTGTAATAATATAGTTTGTAAGGAATTAATCCATAAACTAAATAAATAAATAAAATTATTATTATTGAAGATAAAATAAGAGTATTGTAGATTTATTTAGCTGCTCAACTGGAAAATGTTTTCCATTATATTGAACTTGCGCGATTTTAATACAACACCGCGTTTCAATCACTATTGAAAGTGCTAGCTCGCTTGCTTTTAAATACTCAAAAAACCCCTTACGCGTTTATGCAATCATTGAAAGTTTCTTTGTAGTCACCGGCCGTTTTTGAGCCCTGTGTTTTAATGATTCTCGAGATGTAGTGGGTTTTTTAAGTTAACACCGAAGTGTTCAAAGTCTAGCTTAAGGCTGAAATAAAGCAGTTTTATGCGATTCTTTAGGCGCATCGTCGCCACCTTATATTGAAGAGCCACCATCAGGACACAGTTTCTCCAGTGAACTTCCTTGATCGACGTGCAACATATCGGGCAATTATTTTAATCGTCTGAGTCTTTCATTTCCCGCATTTATTTATTTTTTGGTTTCCCGTTAAAGCGGGGAAAAAAAAATTCGCGGGATGTTGGTAACTCCCGAACATAAACACCAAAAATGGAATTTTTTTTTGTAATTATTACACTCATAAATCATTATTAATTTTTCATTTTAAAACAGTTTCTAAATAAATGAGATAGAAAATATAGAGTTTTATAAATAAGTTCCTGCATAAAGAGGTTAAAACAGCATCAGCTGTTAATAAGTTTGTTCTTCTTCTTATTCTTTACAAGGCATCCACAGCCGATTTCATTCTTTTTCAAAATTGAATATCTAGAAAAACTTTTGTTTTAATTTTTCTCCTGAATATGACGAATATTTTGTCAACAAGTTAAGAAAATATTTGCCAACAACTTTTCCGCATGTTAATTAAAAAGCCAATAGCCACTGCACAAATTCCTAAATACTATGCGACATAATTTTGTTATTCCTTTTTGGCAGCAAATTAAAAAAATACTTTTAGATTAAAAATGATATGTTTATAAAAAACTCTTAGACTTGAGTTATTTCGCAGTAAATAAAATTCCTTAACAAAACACTCTGATTACAGGGTGTTTCAAAGAGGAGAATTTTCGTTTGTAAGAGTTGAGGATATGAAGAATTCAAGAAAAATTAAGAAAATGTAAAATAAATATATTAAGTAGTAAGTATTTTCACGAACATTTATATTGCTATATTAAATTGAATTAAGATTCAGAAAGACATGATAAATATTCCAAGGCACAAAGGAAAGTCAACATCAGTTTTATTCAACTTACACAGCAGAGCAGAACAGCTGTTTTAATAATCAAACGGCAACACGGGTATTAAAACAATAACATGTTAACATCAGGTTGATACAGTTCTCGTATTCTTTTTCACAATAAAATTTGTGTAAATAGGAACTGTTATCACATTCAACTAAGCCACCTAATAAGTGGTGACAAACACAATACACATGAGCACTGATGATGAAAGGGTTGCGTCTTTGGAAAACAGCTGTTCTGCTCTGCTGTGTAAGTTGAATAACAAAAAACTGATGTTGACTTGCCTGTGTGACTTGGAATATTTATCATGTCTTTCTGAGATTTAAAAACAAATTTCGAACAATTAGCCTATGAATCTTAATTCAATTTAATATAAAAAATATATTCAATTTATCAGGATGTGAAGTGTGTAAGGTGCCCTTCTCACAATGTGTGTCCTGTTCTACAAAATATATTAGCATGAGTGTTCTTATCTAGGATGCTATTCTATTATTTGAATACTATTTGCTAATGCACCCTCTCTTTAGGCACTTTAACATATTATTTTACTTTCTCATATGGAAAACTTTTAAACTTTTTTCATCAACAACTTATACGAGTATACAAGTGCATGCTGAAGTACACACACCTGCATGGAATTCATGATACAAAAACTATAATTGCAGAAAGACGAAAACATTTTTAGGAATTTGTAAAAAGACAGAATTTAAAGCAAAAGAGGGAGACAAAAAAGAAAGAACTACAGAGAACAAAGCAGCAGGCAGTTGTTATATGCCTTTATGAATTGTAGTAAACGTGACATTGCAACACGTTTTGGCAATAGCAACCAGCAGCTTTTGGCATTTATTACAAAATTTTTAAGGGACTGCCATTATCTAAAATTATGAATATTAAATAGGATTTTCGAAAACTTTAATTTTAATTGGTTCAGGGATGTTTGAAAATCTTATAATTAATTTAAGAATTGTAATGTTCGCTTTTGTGCAGGCTTTTTTGTTTGTGAGAAGATTTATTGTTTGGCAAACATGTTGCTTCTAATACAAAGCTTTGCTGTAACTAAAACTTTTTTAAAATCTCTTGCTAGTATATACAGACACCATGTTTGGTTAAAAAAAAATTCTTATTAATATTAAATGTTGTCACAATTAAGATTGACAGTCTAATTGTTGGAAAATGTGTTTCTTAAGTTCAGAAGGAAATGATAAAAATTGCAAGGCACAAGGAAAAGTGAACATTCCCTTTAATTATACAGCTTTCACAGCAAAACAGAACAGCTGTTTTCGAAAGCCGCTACACCGTTTGGTTATTTTCTTCATGTTCCATTTTCTGAATTTTTTTCTCTTTTATTCCATCGTACTTTTTTGGTTTGGGTTCATATACTAAATATAAATTTTCTATTTTTTTCATATATATATTTTTCTTATGTATTATTATTATTATTTATTTATTTTTTCTCATATATATAAATTCTTTTTGTTTTTTGTCTTTTTGGGAAGTAACCGTTGTATTTGTCAACATCATCTTTTTTAGATCAATATATTTAGTATAGTGTTAAAAAAAGTTTTTTTCAATTCCAAATAATAATACCATATAGAATTGCTATGAAAGGAGATTATGTTGAAAACAAAACGGTGTTCAGTCCTACACCTTAATTGAGGTTATTGCAATAAATGCCACTATTGAGTTCAATTAACCAAATAAGATTTTAATTAAGCGATTGCTCAATTAATACTTAATTGCTATAAAATCGAGAAAAACTACAAATGCATTTAAAAAGTGTATTTAGTAAGAAAAACACAACTCACTGAACAAAGTTAGCCGAGAGTTAGCACCTAAAATGTGGAAAAAGTAAAAACACCATAAACAAAATAAAGTTAAGTTTGATATTAAATTTGTTGTTAATTAGAAAAAAAAGCAACAAAACTTAAATTATGACAATAAAGTTAATATTGACTCAAACATGCATGTCTGAACAATATATAAAGATCATGTAAGTTGAAATTTACATTCATGGAACTATTAAACAGTTCTCGTATAATGAATGTTAATATTACAATAAGTCAAAAACCTTCACTGATGGTGGAGAAGAGGGTACCATGTGACTATCAAGCCCAAAGTGGGCTAACTGATGGACTATGAAACAGTTACTTAACGAATTATTTTATTGAATTAAGATTTTATAGGCTAATTGTTCGAAATTTTAATTTAAATCTCAGAAAGAGATGATAAATATTCCAAGGCACAAAGGCAAGTCAACATCAGTTTTTGTTATTCAACTTACACAGCAGAGCAGAAAAGCTGTTTTCGAAAGACGCAACCCTTTCATCATCAGTGCTCATGTGTATTGTGTTTATTTTTAACTATTTTTAATTATTTTATTTTAACTAACTGTTTTATTTTAACAGCTATTGGCTGAAGTAGTAGAACACGAGACTATGAAGCGGAGGGTCGTGAGTTCGAGCCCGCGCTGAGTCATGAAATATTGTGTTGAGTTCTTCTAAAACAGCATTAGTGCGTGGTTGTGTTAATTGTTGCCAGCCTGTTTCAATGATGAAGGCATAGTCACTGATCACTGACCATAATTGGCAGCGACTGACTGACTATCATGTACCAAAAGCAGAGTAACAGCACCTACCTTCGTCGGCCTTGTAGCAAAAATTAGCCGACGAAGTAAAAAAGGTTGAAATAGCTACAAAAACAACTGTCTATCTTCTCATCTTTCCTAATCTGTCCCCTCAATACTATCCCCTCGTTTTCAGTTCCGGCGCAATGCATTGCATATGTAGGGGTCATCCCCTGAGTGCTGGTCCTACTCCTACAAAAAAAAAAATTAATATGGCAAATTCCCATGGAAAATTTGTCAAATAATATTTTAATAACTATGAAATGTTTTTTTTATGAATAACGGTGTTAATAAGTATATGTGAGGCGCAAAATAGAAAGGGACCTAAGGGTAAAACCCGGTTTTGTTCAGGAGTGTCATTTTAAAGATTTAAATACTTGTATCTTTGGTGTACCATCACTTCATAAAACGCGCATATCTCTAGAAGGGAACACTTTTGGGGCATGGTATCGGTCTAATTCGATGCTCAGATGTTGACATAAAAAAAGTGAAAATTGATTTTTTTTACCCTTTCTCTATGCGCTGCCACATATATAATTTTTATTATATAGGTAAAAATTCCTTAATTGGACTCAAATCAAAATCTGCAAATTATTTTTTACTGAATTTAAGTTATTTTTGTTAAGAGTGGAATATTAGACTATTTTTTAAATCATAAAAGTAGCAGAACGGATCAGTACTGATTTCGAGGTCGCTACGCCATCTCATCAGCGTTCTTTGTTCAACTTTCTTAATTCCACGGTGGTTTGTAGTCATTAGGAATATCAACTATTGGTTTTTAACGAAATAGAATATGAGAATTTGTTATTTTAATTTTTAAATTAAATCGCTTTTGGTTAGCACGAAATTCCACAACCCCGACGACTATTATTACAAATATTCCATTTTTCTCTTTGCTTTTTCCAGATCGAGACGCGTGTCCTCGTTATTTTAAACATGAATGTAAATATTATTTGTCGAACTTATTAATTTTATTATTGAGATAAGAATCCCTTAATTGGACTCGAGTACAAATCGGCAATTTTTTCTTAATTGTCGGTTTCTTTAATTGAACTATATTTTTAAGTTGTAGGTCTTTATTTTATGTATATAAACTTATATACCTTTTATTAAATTGTATTTTCAATATTTCATTAATCATCGGTTAATTTCTACAGGAAAAGAAAACCAAATACATATAAGATGTTGCGAAGAAGTTATATTTAACCTATAATTTAATAATAAATAGAATTTTTTTTTGTAAATTTGGAAAAAGATGAGCACGAATAAAATCAATAATTAATAAAATGTATAAAAAAATAAATAACAAAGCTTAAAAATAGCTGTTAATAAATAAATTAAATCAATGTTTTATTAAGTACTTACGAGTAAGTCATACTCCTCTGCTCATAGAAAATATATGCAATTTCCATTTGGCAACCATCAATTCAAATTCTCTGTAACGTACTTTATGCATAAAATTTCTATTTTTATTTTATGATGGCTAAGAAAGAAAAAAGAAAAGCAGAAGGACAGACACTTAAGCACATACGCTACAGAACAAATAAAAAATGCATCGGCAGAAGGCTTATTTTTCTCTTAAATTTTCATATGTGAATTCATTTATCATTGTTAAACAAAAAATAGAAAAAAAGGATGCAGGCATCTACAGATGTACGTTTTCCCAAAACTACTTAGAACCTGAAGTGCAATGAACTCCGATGATCATTTTAAGTAAAATAAAAGTGAAATATGTTAAAAATTCCGTTTGCGTTCGGAAAAGGAATTGATTCCGTATTTTAAATCCTCAGAAAACAAAGACACAATTCTCGTATACAATTTCGTAATAAAATGTGTTTTATTGTTGTTTGCTTTTTTTGACCTTTTCTTATATACATATGTATTTTAGAATGATTGAGCTCGAGGTCGTTTTTGTAAAAATCGTTATAATTTTTCTATTTTATTCGATATTTCGTCAACAATTTGTTGACATCATCAAAAACGACCTCGAGCTCAATTATTCTAAAAATGTGTTTTAATTAGAACTGTTATCATATTCATCCAAGCCAACTGATGATGAAAGTGTAGTGGCTTTCGAAAACAGCTGTTCTGCCTTGCTGTGTAAATTGAATTATTAAAAACTGGTGTTGACTTTCCTCTGTGCCTTGGAATATTTACCATGTCTTTCTGAATTACAAAAAAATCGAACAATTAGTCTATAAATCTTAATTGAATTTAAGATGGCAACAATTTTTAGGACTGAAATCTTTTTAAATTTCACTAGTTGATTCCGTTCTTGATTCAACTTCTTGACGTGACTGATAATTTTGTCATTTTTGATTGCACATATTATCCTCAGTTCAAAGGTAGATCGTCGCGTGTCTTCTCAAACCACGTAGGCGCCAATTTTCCCCAATTGACTTTTTTGGGGATTCTGGTAGAAAATG
This sequence comes from Linnaemya tessellans, assembly GCA_951800035.1. Lineage (NCBI taxonomy): Eukaryota > Metazoa > Arthropoda > Insecta > Diptera > Tachinidae > Linnaemya > Linnaemya tessellans. The sequence continues at coordinate 58,650,387 of OX637536.1, forward strand.
ACTTTTGCCATCTGTCTACAATATCACCTTGACAACTTTGTTTGAAAAAAAGTTAGGTCCATTTCGAAAACCTCGTAAGCGCCATACAAAATGACATTTGCATTGAAAATTGAATTTCTTTATATTAATTGTTGAAAATATTAAAGTCTCACGTACAATTGTGTTTACCCTAGAGATAGAGAAAATATAGGAAAAATTTCAAGTCAGTCAGAGCATTTTTGTTGGAGCGATAGTCTCTCAAAGTTAGTAACTTTGAAAACCTCATAAGCGCCATACAAAATGACGTTTACTTTGAAAATATACATTTCTTTGTATTTATCGAAAGGAAGAAAAGGGATAAATAACTTTTTGTTCCAACAGATTTTGTTCGTATAATAGAAAATGCCAGAGTGTATCCGTCCCCTTACAAGGTTCACTATATAGAACACAGTTTTTTCAAGGATTTTGAAAAAATTAAATTTTATCATGGAATAAAAACGGGTGATCCGCAAGTAATTGACAAAGTGTTCAAAATATAATGAACATGGATGTTTTACAAATTGAATGTTGAAAATGAGTATATTTTGTCTCCCCATAAAAAAAATTATGTTGATCTCGGCATAAATTTGCCTCCACTTTACAAAAACTCTATTGGTATCAAAAAACAAAAATATTATGATGTAATAAGTTTGAAGAAACTAATACCGCAAAATAATTGGACCTTTTTTCAACAACTTTCTTTTCTCAAGAAGAAATAAAATTTTGAAGTATTTTTTAGATTTTTTTATAATTTTCCAATGAAATGTTTCGTTTTTCTTTATCGCATTATTTGTTAACTTTTTAAATATGAATACACTTTTTTTTAAAATAAATAAGGAAATATTAATTTACTCTCTAAAATATGTCTTTAATTTTTCAAAAACCTCGTAAGCGACTCCTCGTAAGACTGTTTTTATTGACCATAACACGTAAGCGACAAATTTGGCCACAGCTACTTGTAAATAACAAATTTTTTCAAAATATGTTTCTACACCCTTCAGAAAATTGTAAAATTTATAGAAAAAATTTTTCTATAAATCATATTTAAAAAGTTATTAAGTTTTTTTCGTTTTCTGAAAAATGAGTATCTTGGACGTACGTGGTTTGGGAAGAAAAGCGACGAAATGCAAAGATCGAAAAAATAATCGGTCTCAGATCTAAAAAAATGTGAAAGTGTTACTTAAGCGGGCCGACCAATAATACGCACCCAGAAGTTATCTTACACTTATTTTAAGTTAACGCAGCTTTAGGTTAGTACGAAATTTTCCATCCCTGATGCTGGTTACTTTAAATATTCCAGATTGTTTTTAATTTTACTACATCCACCGGCTGATGATATTTAAGATCATATTAAGTGGAAAACTAAAATAAAAAATTTAATCGGATTCATAGTAGTCAAGAACAATTTTTATAAGAAATATTACAATATTAAAAAACTTGATAAATAGTCGATTTAAGTGAATAATTTATGTGGAAAATACTCGATTTTTGTATAGTTTCTATACAAATTGTGTCGCCAGCTTCATTTTTTGGATTATACAAATAGGACTATAGTTATTTTTATTTCAGTTTCAGGACCCAATTCTTTGCGCTAGTGAACTTTAATCTCTCTCTCCCTCTCTCTGTCCCGCATTTGCTTGAGTTTTTCCTAGAAAAATTAAATATCTTAAAAGGCATTTCTGAGCAAAAAATATTTTGATATAGTCTACAAATTTAATTTTGCTATTCATACGAATTTCACTTGCGCAAAGTGACTTACAAAATTAGGATCTTCAAATTAGATCTTGTTGTATCGCCCTGCTTGTTGAAATGATATGTATGTGAATCCGAATAATGGATATCTCAGTTTCTAAATCCAATGGGTGGTTGTTAGCTGCACCCTATCGATATCGATAATTATGTTCCGACAGCTGATCAAGTCAAACTGTGTTGATATTTCATTGTGAAACGTTTAATGTCACAGCAATGCTTCCAAATTTTGGAAATTTACTTAGAAAAAATTATAAGAATAATAAATGAATAAATCTCGTCCATTTTACAGTCAGCATAATCTGCCTAGTGAACAGGCAACTGATCTTGTTCTCACTAATTTGACACTTTTCGTTTGAGCGAGCGTCATCAACAAGTTAAAAAAATTTTGCATTCCGAAGAGAATACTGCTGCTGTAGGGCGAAGTATTGCAAATGATTAAGAACCAGGCGCTACGGTGAATGGCGAGCGCTATCGAGCCTTGCAGAAATTTTTATTTCTGAAAATTAATCGATTTATTGAAAAATTATTTGCAGTGATTCGTTCGTGTGATTTAATTTTTCTGTCCTACTTTTTATGGGCCATTGTTAAATCAATGGAAGCCAATATTCAAGACGTTATTGTTTTTGTTTTGAATGATCGACTAATCGAACTTTTCTTAATCGGTTGACAACTTGAGTGACTACTTTATTTTCAGAAATGACTTTGTTGACTGGTCCCTTTTCGTAAGATATAACTCAACTGGATCAATTATGAATATGAGGCTTTCTTAAGTGATTTTCTTATGTCGACACGAATCATTGACGTCATATGGGCAGATTTATGAGAAAAATTGGCCTGATCGATTCCACCGCGTAGTTCATAGCCGCTGAAAACAAATGCCGGAAATCATATTTCAAAAATATGGAATTGTTTATCAGAAAAATTTATTACTTTTGAGAATTCTATTATTTTTTTTTATTATTATAAGTTTTTAAACATGAATTCAAGTTTTTCTTTTTCAAACTTATTAATTTTATTATTAAGATAAAAACTTTTAGCTCAGCCTCAAGTTCAAATCTGCCATATGCAAATGGTTTTGTAAGGATTTTTATTAAATTCATATTATTTTATTAAGAGAGGAATATTTTGGATATTTTTAATTATCAAAACAGCCGAATCAGGACGGATTTCGAATTATCGTAAACTTCAATTGAAATAAATAACAAAAAAATTTTATCTGAGCAGCCGATGACTCTGGAAAAAGCAAAGAGAAAAGTGGAATATTTTGAATAATAACCGTTATTGGATTTGTGCTAACCAAAAGTTTGTTAACTTGAAAATGATTATAAGAAGTTCTATATTCTATCTCATATTCGTCAAAAACATTTACTTGATATTAAAGTTGAACAAAGAACGCTCATGAATGGCGTAACAGCCTCGAAATCAGCACTGATCCGTTCTGCTAGTTTGATGATCATAAAAACATTGTAAATATTTCAATCTTATTAAAATAATATGAATTTAATAAAAATTCTTAGGATATAATTTGCAGATGGCAGATTTTAACTTGAGTCTTAATTAAAGTTTTATATTTTAATAATATACATAATTATAATTTTCATTTTTATTTCTGTTTTTTCACTTTTAGTTCTCTTGCAGTTAACAGACAGACAACCTCTATAATCTCATATTTAAATCAGTTGTTTAGAAGGCCATTTAGCCATTCGCTTCGAGTCGCTTTGCTCTTGTGTCGGTAAGGAACCGATGATTTGAAAGTGCTTGCATTTTGGACCCCTCTAATGCGTACGAAAACATATTTGAGTTTTTGTCTGATATTATTTGCATGTATTAAGTACGCTTTATGCACTTTTACACACAATAAGCAAAAAAATGAAAAATCTCTTACACTCGTTTGAAAGTATGAGTGAGTATATGAATAGGAATTCCTACAGTAGCTCCTGTTCGCAATTAAGACTGTCATTTACTCAGCCATGCATAACGTGATCTGAACTCATGCCTTTAACTTTTAATGCCATTCGTTTGTGAAACTTGTGCATACCTTTCTTGAGGTACATATGTGCACGTACACACACATACATACATACTCTTATACATATACCGCCGTATTACTACAAGTAAGTGTAACTAACTTGAGTTCTTTTCTACTTTTGATGGGAAATTTAAATTCTTCATTATTCTTCGACTCGACTCATCTTCCTTCTTTGGATTTTTTTGGTTTTAAAATTTTATTTTTTTTTTGCCTTTTCATATCATTGTTGTACCAGATAACACTTTATTTTCTTATTTTGAATTGTTGATGTCTTAATGTGTGTACATGTGATTTATCCATGAATTGCAGCTGTGAATTTGTTTTTAAGCTCGATTAAGTGCCTGAACACTTTTTTTCATACCTTCATTGTATGCACATATTTACTTCTCTTTTAACGCATGGTTAAGTTTTTTGGAGCAGAGCGCTATAACTCTTACCGTGATTTTTCATATCAAATGCCAGCAATTGCACTGTGAAACACGGTTACATACACATGCATACATGGATGTATGTACAATTAGATGGGCGCATTCGGGAGCAGTGCGTAAGAGAAATAGTAATTATTAAAAAGTAATTAATGTTTGAAGGAACAACCTTCAAAGTAATTAAAATTACGATTATTTGAGTTGTTTTTGTTTAAAGTACAGAAAAAGGAAAGAAGTGTGGTATGCTGAAGTTACGTAAAAAATGTGCTTTAAGAATTATATTACGCAAGTAAAAGTGCTACTCTCGGATACTCGGGCGAATTTTATATACCCTTTTATTATTCCAACCCTGGAACCATGTTTTTATTTTTTTTGGTTTTCAATACTAATTTTTTTTCTTCTGAAATATAAAATAAAAGTTATTATTAAGATAAGAATTTTTTATTCAGACTAAAGTTCAAATCAGCAAATCTGCAAACTATTATATTTTAAAATAATTTTTTTTTAATGCGTATTTAAAATAAAAATTTATTTTATTTGGATATTTTAATATTTAAACATAAAATTTAAATGTTTCAGCTCAGGGGCTGGCTTTTTATACCCTCCAAAAAAGAATTAGTGGGCATATCCACTGTGCCATTCCGTGTGTAATGCAGCGAAACATCCCTCTAAGACCTCGTAATTAGTGATGAAATCTTAGACGATCTAGATATGTCCGTCCGTTCGTCCGTCCGTCTGTGGAAATCAGGATTCAGTCCCAACGAAAAAAGCCAGAACCTTGAAATTTGGTATAGATAAATTTTGAAGAAGAGCTCAGGCCGATTTCGTAATAACAATAAATAATTTTTTATATTTTTTTCGTAATTTTGTTAAGCAAATGATATATTTTGATGTCAAAGAAGATCCAGAGCGTTGAACTTGAAGCCAGAAAACCAGAAAAATTTTTTGGGCGATGACGTAAAATATTATGTGCAAAAATAGTGTAAATGTTTAACAAATTCTATTCCTTAAAAATGAAATTCTTAAGCTTTTTTGACGAAGCTGAGATGTTCTCTGTTCTTCCTCAATTGTCCAACCCTGGGATTAACTTTTTGCTTTTGTTTAATTTTTAATACATATTAAATTCTTTCCGAATTATAAAATTGCTTTAATTCAAAACAACTCAAAGAATAAGTACTTTTTGCTGGAGACTTTTGTATATAAAAATGAGGTTAAGCTTGCCAGATCTGGAACCGTATTTTGCATTTTGCTGATTTTTAAAAGCAGGAGCATTGTCAATTCATCAATCCAACAAGTCAGCCCCTAGCTCTTCTGGCGGCTTGTGAGAGAACATTTCAAACACAGACAGACGGACATCGCTTGTTCGTCTTTCCAGTACACGAGTGTATGGTTTAGTATATTTATATTGAAAAATGTACACACGGAATGACAAACCTCTTGCACAAATTTTGGTGAAGGGTATAAAAACACCAGAAAAAGCAAAAACGAACAGAAATGTTGCTTCCACAAACAATAAAAAATATGCGAAAAGAATAACATATTAAAGTTTAGAGGGTTAAATAAAATTTTTTTAGAAAATTCACATGCATCACATGATAAAAGAGTATCAAGCACAACAACATCCAGCAGTTCAAACTTGAATGTTTTTTACCAGTTTATGCTACAAACAACAATATTTAGTAGCACCATTGTTCTATTATGTTATGTTTCCACGCCAGTTGCCGTAAATCCATCCCTCTGGCAATTGAATCCCTCAAAGCAATTGAAATCGGTAGTGAGGATCTTCAGGATGGCGCTAATTAATACTGAAACAAATATGCTTAAATTTACCTTTATAACATCTAATTCTGATTAAATGTCTATGAAAAACAATTTATTAGGAAATACTTTCGTATAAATTTATAATTTTTCAATTGAGCTCTAAAGTCGCTTTTAAATTGAGTGGTAAATATAAACTGCATGCAAATATTCAAGAAATGCAACTGAAATAATTATTCTAGTAAATATAATTAGTACTCCCTCTTTTCGACTTCTTGCCTTGACTGGTTGTTGGCTGAGTTAGTAGAACACGGGACTATGAAGCGGAGAGTCCTGAGTTCAACCCCGCGCTGAGCCATGAAATATTGTGTTGAATTCTTCTGATCAGCATTAGTGCGTGGTTGTGTTAGTTGTTGCCAGCCTGTTTCAGTGATGAAGGCATAGCACTGATCACTGAACATAATTGGCAGCGACTGACACTATCATGTACTAAAAGCAGAGTAATAGCAGCATCCTCCTTCGTCGATACTGTAGCAAATATTGCCGGCGAAGTGAAAAGGTTGAAATAGCTAAAAAAAATTAAAATTCTCTATCTTCTCTTCTTTCTTCATCTATCCCCTCAATACTATCCCCTCCTTTCTAGTTTTTCAGTCTAAAATTATATTTGGCATTTAAATATAACAAAAGTATGGCAGCACAATTAAATGGTAACAAAAGTTACCGACAAATTACCGACATTTTCTTCAATGAACAGCTGCTTTACAAATTTCCAAGTAAACATGACTTGCAGCATGTGGACAAACTAACAAAAACACGTGGTAGTATGAAAAACTCAACTAAACTCAACCAAATACACCTGGTAGGAGATTTAATTGTAATAACACAAATATTAAAAAAAAAATTAAAATATTTTTTAAAAATCTGTAGTCCTCTGAATGCAGATTGTTTACAAACAAATTCCTTTCGTAATTACTTTCTGAAAAATTCCTTGTCTGTAAATAAATTATTCTTTTCATTTAACAGCTGATGCGGTGACCATATGAAAAAGTAGGAAATAGGATGAAATACTATATTATAAAAAGTGTTCAAAATTAATAAAAAGTCATCCAAATGATAAATTTTTGTGAATTGGAAAATCCATTTTTAATATGCACTGAAAATTTTATTGCTGCATGCAACACTACAGTAGTGAACTATGTTTTTCCACAAAAGACCAGTTTGAGTATATGAAACCTGGGCATTTTATGTTGATGTGTTCGTCGTTCGTCTGTGTAAGAAATAAACTTATCGCATCGTTCGTTGTGCAGGACGTATTTCGTGCAACGTACATATTTTGTGCATATTCATTTCCTTAAAAGTGTTTTATTTCCAACGACAAATATTCGTAACGAAAAATTCGTCATTCGTCCCAGTTGTGTTTATAGAATAAGTTGTATTTAAATAAATATAATTTAATTTTAAGTACCATTTAATTTTGAAGTAAAAACTGTCCGACCAAAAATGTGGGATTCAGCTTCGGAGTTTTGAAAAAATAATGTTTGACCAAAGTTGGGTCGAACTGTACTGAACACCGAACTTTTTTTTTATTACATATACATATGTAAGTACCATCATGTGCGTATATGAAAATAATACTGACGCAATATTAGTGCGCAAAAGCAATGATCAAAAAGTCTTCAGAAAATAAAAATCAAATTTAAATTGTGTAAATATTCTATTATTTATTTATTTGTTATGAATTTGTTAAATCCTATTTTGTTTAAAATAAATAATTTAAAAAAAGTAGTGGTTCGGCCAAACTTTGGAATATATATCGATGTTCGGGTTCGGCTTCGGTCTGTAAATTCAAATGACTTTTTATTTTTATTTATTTATTTAACTACCATCACAGCATTTATGAGAAGTACATAAATATTTTTCTTTATGTAGACAATATTTGAGATTTCACTTAGGAGTATCTCATCAATTAAAATTGATTTGGTGTAACTATTCGTTATTTATATAATTTACAAATTAAAGGAAAAAATAGAGCAGAAATGGCACCCATGTAACGAAATTGTATATGAGAATCAATTATTCTTGCTTTGATTTCTAAGTTAACGCACTTTTGATTTAGTATGAAATTCCCCATCCCTGATGACTTTTATTCCCTAAGGAAGGGTGTTATTTTATAGTAGGGACCGTAACTGTTATGACTTTTATCAAAAAAATCAAGAAATAAGAGTTATTTTTGATTTTTATATTTTTAGATAGAAAATAAAAGTTATTTTTGATTTTTATATTTTTAAATGAAAAATGAAAGTTATTTGCGATTTTTATATTTTTATATTAATAATAAAAGTTATTTTTGATTTTTGTATTTTTATATCAATAATAAAAATCAATTCAAAACTCGTGACATAGGTAATATGTTTGTGTTTCCATGGCTTCGAAAATTAGTTTTAATTGTTCATTCTGTACCTGCCACTCAAGTCAGTGTAGAAACGTCATTTTCAGCACTCAGATTAATATTGGGAGATTTGAGATATAATTTATCTGAGTAACATTCAAAATCAATTATGATGGTAAAATTGAACACCTGAAAACGGCCTCTTAACACTGACTTGAATGGCGGCCAAAACTTATAAGCTATTTCTATGCATTCATGTTTTTATAGCTGATAATGGATAAGTCACATAATATATTATATTCATATAGAAATTTGAATGAATCAGCATATTATAATACATACGGCATCAACAAATAAATAAGAGTTTTTTTATTGATTTTTATTATTGATACAAAAATATAAAAATCAAAAATAACTTTTATTTTTCATTCAAAAATATAAAAATCAAAAATAACTTTTATTTTTCATTTAAAAAAATAAAAATCAAAAATAACTCTTATTTTTCATTTAAAAAAATAAAAATCAAAAATAACTCTTATTTTTCGTTTAAAAAAAATAATATCAAAAATAACTCTTACTTTTGATTGTTAAAATAAAAATCAAAAATTTAAAAATCATGCAATATGTTGGATGCATTTCGCCAAAAAATCATGATGGTGTAATTAGAAGTTTTCTACGATGGTCATTTATGTATGATTTATTTCTTCAAAAATTGAAAAATAACTCTTATTTCCGGTCCCTGTTTTATAGAGGTATAAAACTTTAAGTTGCCAATACTGTTTTAACTGGCGGCCATTTTGTCAGCTGTCAAGTGATTTATGTTTAGTTTGTTTGGCATTTTGACTGAAGTCTGAACAACGTTTCCAAATTGTACTCAAATGGAAACAAAACAAGATTGCCCTTGATCTCGATTTCCATAAACGAATTTTGTTTAGCGATGAAGCTCACTTTTGGTTGAGTGGGATAATAATCCTCAAGTGTATGTTCAGACACCGTTACATTCAGAAAACTGACTGATTGGGGTTGCTTCACGGGCTGGTGGAATCATTGGTTCGTACTTCTTTAAAAACAATGCTGGTCAGAATGTTACAGTCAATGGTGAAAGTTATGGAGCCATGATTACTGGCTTTCGTTCATCAATTAAACAACCATGATGTGCATACAAAGCTCGTGCCACAATTGATTTATTGAAGGAAACGTTTGGTAACCGCATAGTCTCACGTTTCGGATCCGTGAATTGGCCTCCAAAATCGTGTGATTTAAAACCGATAGACTATTTTCTGTGAGGATACATGAAGTCGCTAGTCTACGCCGATAAGCCCGAAACGATTGACCACTTGGAGGACAACATTGGCAGTGTTATTGCCAATATACGACCACAAAAGTTGCAAAAATTCATCGAAAATTGAAACCGCAGATTTGACTACGTCCGAGCCAGCCGTGGCGTTCATATGCCAGAAGTCATACCTGCCAGGAGATTATCTTTCCAGTAAAGTAAACTTTGTGTCAATTTAAAAAATTAATTTTTATATTATTCCATTTCGAAGTTCTCCAACTCTGTAAAAAAAACACCTGCTATTTTATCTGTCCTTTGCTTGTTCTGAAGCCATCGGCTGCTCAAAGTGTAAATATTTTACTTAAGTTAACGTGAATGTTTTGTCAAACACGAATGTCAGAATTAATTTATTTGTTAAGCAACGAAATATTATTCAGACTCAACTTCTAACCCACGAATTTAAACGTCAAATTTGGAAACTTTTTGCTCTCTATCCATCCAAGCTGAACTGCAATATATTTCCTATAAAATTATAAATGAAAATTGAAATTAAAATTGACAGCGGAGCAGAACAGCTGTTTTCGAAACCCGCTGCATTGTGATCACTGGTACTCAATCACCACTAATCACCAATTATTAGGTGGCTAAGTTGAATATAACAGCAGTTTTTATATATAAAAATTTTATGAAGAAATTTTTTGCCAGAACACGTATCAAATTTATATTAACAATCTTTAAATTGCAGCGTTGCCGCCTAAATGTTTTCTTCATGCAATTCCTGGCAGGAACCTAAATTAAAGTCCGGAAAAAATTTCATTGCTATCGTTTTATGTGTACACATGCTTGCAAATTATTTGTATTTGCAAATGGGTATACAGCTGACGTGTAAACGTGGTAAAATGTAAACAATTAAGTTTACTTGGTTAACAAAGCGAACAATAAGACAGTTTGTAAAGAGTTTGGGAAAAGAGAAAAACAATTTTTTTAAGCGCTGAATAACTTGTTTGCCAATAAACCTGTTTCAATCAGTGGCTTATTTGTTGTTGTTATTGTTATAGTTTTTCCTCCTTGGATCTGGTTCTTTTTCTTCGATTGCAAGAAGAAAAAAAAACCCAGAGGAAAATAAAGAAATAAATTCCTTTCACTTGTTTGTTGTTTTTCTTCCAACATTTTCTATTCACTCATACACACACACACACAGTCCCAACAAACGTCCGTACTCCTGCGAGTTTAAACTTCACAGTTTTTTTTGTATGCGTTATATTAATTCATATTAAAATTCCTTGTGTATTGCTTGTGATAAAATTTTAACTTGTTTTCTGTGTGTTGCAAGGTTTTCTTTTTGCAAAAGCAAAAAGTTCAAGTTGAAATTATATTGAAGCCGCCGGAGTTGCACGTTTTGCCTTTAACTACCACAACAGCGGCAATTGAATAAGTTTGAGTATTTTCTGTGTTTATGTACTCTACGTGTAGCAATAACTTTTAACCGCTAATAGATTTTCATACTTTTTGTTAAGAGCATTAAAATGCAGGAGAACAACAAAAGCAAATATAAGTGCACAAATTTATGCAGTATCTACGATATTGGAATTTGTACCAGAAGCCAATTGCTTCGTTTTGTTAGTTTTCTTCACCGCGCTTAATGTCATATTTGACCATTTGTTCTTTTTGTATTGTTTGAATAGAAAAGCTGATACGGCTTACACTATTGAGGTGGTACAATTTAAATGAAATACTTAAGGAAATGTTTATTTTTGATTTGCTTCCCTTTAGTAATTTTTTTCTCTGCTATAAATCTCATTCTCTGATCTGAACTTTAAAATTAGAATATGTACCGAATTTGCATCCATAAATAACTCAAACAACGCAAATAATTTATTTTCATGTTAATTGTAGTTGTCCAGAGGCGCGAGAGCGGAACAACGAAATGAAATAAAAGGAAAATGGGTGCTGTTGGCTGAAGTAGTAGAACACGAGACTATGAAGCGGAGGGTCCTGAGTTCAACCCCGCGCTGAGTCATGAAATATTGTGTCGAATTCTTCTGATCAGCATTAGTGCTTGGTTGTGTTAGTTGTAGCACTGGTCACTGAACATAATTGGCAGCGACTGACACGATCATGTACTAAAAGCAGAGTAATAGCACCCTTCTTCCTCGGCCTTGTAGCAACAATTAGCTGGCGAAGTAAAAAGGTCTTCTCATCTTCATTCATCATCCCCTCAATACTATCCCCACCTTTCCAGTTCCGGCGCAATGCACTGCATATGTAGGGGTTATCGCCTGAGTGCTGGTTCAAGATTAAAAAATAAGACATAGAATAAATATTTCTTTGAATTCAATATGTATGCGATTAATGTATTAATCGGTATATTATTTGCAGTTGTATTAAAAAGTATTTTTTCCTAAAAATACTTTTCCAGAAAGTAGCCTTCCAAAATGTACTTTTCCAAAAAGTACTTTTTCAAAAATTACTTTTCCAAAAAGTTTTTTCTTCAAACAGTACTTTTTCCAAAAAGTACTTTTTCCAAAAGTACCTATTACGAATAATGATATTTTAAAAAATTTTATATGCACTTTTCCATAAGATCATCATTAAAAACTGTTTAGCTTTCTCCCAAGAGCATGTTTTAAGTGAATATCTTTTGAAAGAAAGTATATTTTTGTATTAGTACTCATCATAAATTTCCGTTTCTAACAGGAGCACATTTGCAAGTAACTTTTCCTTAAGTTTTCTTATCCGAAAACTAGAAATTATATTTTCAAAAATAATTTTATGCAGAAATTGTTTTCCACTTTCAAAATACCTTTTCTCAAAAGCACCCAATCCAAAACGTGCTGCTTTTAAAAAGAACTAAAAAAACAATTTTATTGAAAAAAGTACTTTCCTCGAAAAGTACCACCATTGCCGAAAAGTATTTTTCAAAGGGTACCAAATTAGTTTTCAAAGTACATCTTTTATTTCAAAGTTCAGAACACAGAGTTAAAATATTTCAATTATACGATTTTGATCAAATATTATATTTTTACCATTGTTTTTTCGTGCATGCACTTTTTGCGAACTTTTTTGTTCCAATCGAAAGATATACACTTATTATTTAAGCTTTTTCTGAACGGCAGGAAATCAAAATTATTTTTGCATGTAATTAATGATTATAAAAAAAGCACCAAAATCGGGGAAAATGTTCCCCTTATAATTGCGAATTTTCAAAAATGCCAAAACAACTTCAAACTCTTTTCAGAATTCAGTTTTTTTTCAGACGTGTCGGTTACTCTTTTTTTAACAACCTTTGCATGTTTTTGAAACTCTTAAGAGCCCTACACACCAAGTATCAGCTCTCTAGCTAAAGTCTGTTGGCGCGGCGATGAAATGTCAGTCAGTCAGAGTTTAATTATGTCTATATGGCTGCATATCATTGACTCTTACACCAAATCATCGTAAGCCCTAACCGATTTCCAAAAATAAAAAAACTCTTAACTCATTCCAAAACTTTTAACGACCAATTGAGAATTGCGCTATTAGGCTTTGAAATTATTTTATTTTATTTTTATTAACAATGAACAAGTTAACAGGATGCGTGCCCTCGATTTATTAAAAATTAATGTAAACTCCAAAAAAGAATTAAAGGATATATTCACTTTGTCATTCAAAGTCTTAGATTTCAGTGATGAAAGCTCCCCTAAGAAGAACTAAACCAATCTCTAGAAAACAACATAATTTCCAGAGGTTTTTTTTTTGTAATTTTCTTATATTTTAATGTGAACGAAGATCCAAAGCGTTGAACTTGGAAACAGAAAATCAGAAAAATCCGTTTTTTGCCTCGCCTCCGTTGACGTAAGATTTTATATGCAAAAATAGTGTAAATATTTAACAAATTGTATTAGATTCATTAAAAATTAAATTTTTAAGCTTTTTTGACAAAGCGGAGATGTTCTCTGATCGTCCTCTGCCTTGCAGACCCCCTCCCCCACCTAAATGACCCTATTAAAAAACATATTTTTCTGCACTTAATTACCCCCAAAACTTACTTTTTATGACAAAGGTGTGCTATCTTCACCACGGCCCATCCCTGATTGACCCTTTCAAAAAAGAGTTTTAAAATTGGGTACAGAAATGTTTACCAAATATTTGAAGGGCATTGACGATTCGACCGTGTCGAATTTAACGTTCTTGCTTGTATTTTTATTATTATTATATTTGATGGCATAAGAGCCTGGATGGTGGGCAATTACATAGTCCAGGGTTGCAAAACTGGAACGCCGAAATTGTGCTATTTTGATAGCTCTTCTACCAGCAAGAAATGTTAGCACAACTTTTTTGGTTTCTCTGCTAACTTGAACTAAAATGAGTTCATTTTAGAATGTTAAAACAAACATATCCATGTTCTTCAGGTTATATTTTTTAAATTACATATATGCTTGTTTTGTATAAATTAAATTATGATAATTTTATATGAATCGCCACTGTTGCACTGAACATGCTATTGTTAGAATTGTTTGTTTGTTTGATTTTTAGGTTCACCCCTCTAACAGCACTCCACTAGAGAGGCAATAATTATTTGGCCGCGTAATGAGTGCATAAAGGCATCACAAATATTTTTTGGTATCTTCGACCTATGCCTTTACATAGGAAGCACGATCACTCCCCAGAAGAACTGTAAATTATACAGTTATCTGGGGCGTCGAAATTAACTAGTGTGAGTGAGACGCAAAACTCTCGAAAGAGAGTAAACAATCAGTGGTCTGGCTGCACTTAAAATATAATTGCCAACGAGGCTTGATGTTGACTGACTCAGAGCTGCTTTGCGACTGTAGAATTGTTGTAATAAATAAAAAATAAACCCACTGAAGTTGGTTGTAATTAAAAGGAGATACAAAAACTAAATCACAGAGAAATGATATCAAACATGAGTTGCCACCGTAAATAATTTAGAATGATAAACTCGATAAATTTCATAAAAACGCCTAAATTGCGAAGGTTTTTAAATTAAAGGGTTTTATTAAAGGTTTTTAATTTAAAGGGCTTAGACACGGTCGAAATGCTTGCTGTCATTTTCGTGTATGTGTGCTTGCTGGCTTGAAGCACTCAGGCTTGTTAACTCGTCAATCATTCATTTCTGATTTGATTTTGTGGTGTTCGTATTAAATATAAAAAAATTAAAACAAACGAAAATTTTAAGAAAAATGTCTCTAAATAAAGAAATATTAATAGCTATAATGGCACCGTGTTTGCAAAAAAAAGAAAAGCAAAACAGAAGCAGTTTAACAAAAATACGCATATGGATCACACATGTTCTAATTTTTATTCCACTTTTTTACACTTTCTCACTATGAAAAATTACTCGAAAATTAAAATTTGTTCGTGCTTGAGATAATACTACAATACATTCACAAGCATGTGACAGCAAGCATGCTAAAAATCTAAATTTTTTGATTTTTCTTCAAGCATCGTCGGTGTCACACATACTAACAAATTTTAACTCATACTATAAGAATGCTTGCCATGCATTTTGACCGTGTCTAGGCCCCTTTACATTCCATTGTACTTTGGACTCTGCAACCAACTTTTGCAACCCTGATGTACGACGTACGTAATCAAAAACAAACAAAGCACACGTTTATCAAAACTTATTATTTTGTTTTTGCGAAAAAAACTAGTTTGTTGAAAAAATGAGAAATTGAAAAATTGCTCTGTTATTGACGTGAAAATAGAAAATAGAAAAATGTGGATAATAATTAATATTTTTTTTCAAGATGCCTAATAAGAGCTCCAACAAATGAGCCATCCTTTTTTAGAAAGGACAATGTTATTTCCTTTGACGTTTATGGTGGACAATTACATTATTTTTTTCAAATTTTTTTTACAATTGTTTGGAGTTTGTAAAAAATAGCAACTTGTGATGGAAACTACTTTCTTTTGTTTGTTGTAAAAAAAATTTTATATATTTCCACAAAAAAAAAATAAATTTTATTATGTATGAATAACCTCTAGATTAATAAATCGTATTTTGAAAATATTAAAAACACAGAAACACAAAAATTCACAAAAAACAATTTGTATTGGATTTCAAGTTTTTCAACTGCGAAAATATAAGAACGATCGAGTACTTATGAGTAAAAAAGGACTTCCGAAGGAAAGTAGAAAAAAAAGAAAGAGAAAAAAACAAAACTGGTAACTGTAATCAAGCAAACAGTGTTTCATCTTATTAAAAATATGTTGGTCCAACTTGCCATAAAATGCAACTTGCAACAACATTAAAACAACAAACAAGTTTAACAAGTTTGTTATTTTTTCATTTTTTTGTTGCAACAAAACAAAAGTAGTGAAAAATTTCAAATATTTTTTCCACATTTGCCTCTTTTTCGTATGTACTCTTATGTGTGTGCTTGTTACTAAAGAACTTTCAAAAATATTGGCGCTGGTAGTATTTGTTACCTGGCTCAACAGCATTTGCTTTTATCCAACCTTTACTGGCAGCTTTTGGATGGCAACGTTACCAACAACAGCAAAGCAAAGAAAATAAATAGCTTTAATGCGCCCAAAAGTCATCGGGGTTTACTGCAATGCAACATAATCTGCAAACTCTTTCATGCTGCTATGCAAAGACGAAAGCAATTCAAACAATTTTTTATATCATTCCACTCTTTGTTGTTGTTGCTAAATTTAAAAAGAGCAAAGTTTGACTTAATGCTTTTAAGGGCCCTCTTGGGAATATGAACTAGACGCAGGAATGCATTGTTGGTTTGAGTAGGAAACTTTTAACAGTTTTCCAATAAACTGGACACTTTCAAGTGATATTGCAAAAACAATAACAACCATTTTAAAGTCGGTGGGTGGTGTTGTTTTTGAACTTAATTTACGTACAAATACAAGTTTATAATTTTAAACTGTTCGTAAATGAATTATTCACAAGTTTTTTGGTTACCGTTCTGTGCTTTTATTAACACAAATTTTGAAACTGTAATTATTTATGTATGACGTTATTTTTATCCACAAATATTATGCAAAAAAACAGTTGGGGGACTCAAACTGTAGTCATAAAGTCATGGGTATGTCATAAAATAATAGCACGAAAATATATGACTTGTGTGGACAGCCCGTCATAATTTACTGCACTATTTTAAAATTCGGTCAGCTGATAAGAAATTTATAATTACTTGCTATCAAAGAAATTTTTTAAATTTTCTAAAAACTGCTCTTTTGTTTAAAACTTAAAAATATCTCTTTTGACTCTTTAAATAAATTTGTATGTATAAACAAAAACAATTGCTGCCGGTGATATGAGCTGAATACATTTTTTTTGATGCCTCCAAGCCAGGCATCCTCAGTGGGAAGAACGTATTTCCCACTCGAAGTCACACGTATTCTTATTCTCTTTTATTTATTCTTCTCTGAGAACCATTTTTTCTCATTTTACGCATACGCAATGGGAGATATTACGTACGTTGTATGAAATATTGTTTTATGTGAAAGAATGAAAAATAAAATGCATTTTTCTATAGAAAAAAACTATAAATTTTTCTATAGAAAAAATAGATTTTAAATAGAAAAAATAGATTTTCAATAGAAAACATTTTTTCGGTTTAACTTTTCCTTGCCTTATTCATTAAGTTAATATTGCATTGAAATTTATAAGAATTAACAGCCATAACGAAGCCAGAGTGAATATTAATGAAGATAGGGGAGACTACAACTCACTTTTTACAAAAAATGAGTAAGATGCTGATATTTCTGAAAAAAAAATATTAAAACTACAATGAATTCATTTTAGATAAAATTAATTCATGTAACATTAAAAAAAATACAAATCTCTGCTTACATGTACATTCCTCGCCGTTTCAGCGACAACTGAATCAAATATGTATAGCAAACGAACCAAATTATTAGGTATGACCCATTGTCCTTTCTGTTTGACTAATTTATGTTATTGTATAAGTGAGCGAAATTGTTCTGGTCATGTCTGCTCCAAGCGGAAAAACGTTTAGTGACTTCCAGTTGCATAAGTCTAAGAAGCAAAATTTTTCCTTTGCATATTTTTTTGCTTTGCGGTTTAATTCCCTTTTAATTATTCTTATGTTATAAAAATAGTAGTTATGCTTCACGACAGCAGGCGACCGGCTATATGGCTAAAAGTGCCGCTAGCAGCAATTGTCGCCGTGTAGTCAGCTACTTAATTATTTTGAACGCAGCAGCTACAACACAAACATTTAATTTCAGTGGTGCCACTTCATATATAAAAATAAAAGCGCTTACTCTAAATCTATTTATTGTTTTTGCAATTTTAATAAAAACTTGTACATTATGATGCCCTCTTTTGTTATGGAACTATAAAAATGAGTTTATAACTTAATTTATTTCTTGTATCTCATTTTCAAATTTCCCTAACCCACGTCTTTTATCGATAACGGCTTTCAAGTATATAACAAATTAAAGATTAAGTATCGTTGCATCAGTTAATTGTTGAAGTAATGGAATTTTTACTTGATAAGTCAGATACAAAATTTAAAAATTGTATAACACATTTTTAACAATTTTCATATTCTTGACTAAATTTTTTAAACGGTTATTATATAAGATTTTTCATTGTATTAGCAGCACTAATCTGGTTATTGTCGCCTATGAAAATAGCAATTAGTTTAATTTGACTACAAGCACAAACGTAGCACGGACAACAACCTGTCGTGCAGTCGTGAAAATATTCACTCCCATATAAACAAATGCATTCTATTTTTGACAGGTCGTAGTCGGTAGCCTGCTGTCTTGAATGTGTTTAATGCTTTAATGTGCAAATGTAAAAGTGGGAACAATTTCACTTCTTTATTCTTGTGTCATATATGAGTAACGGCGGCTAATGTTAACTATCGCCGTCTCCACTAGATAGTTTCAGACGTTCGACTCAGATTTCTACCAACAACAAACACCAGTTAGTTATAATCCACCAAATGACTTGTTTGATTTTAGAAAATATTTTTTTTAATTTCTTATTTTAATATGCTGTACAATAACAGATGTATCGAATAGTGAACCTGCCAACTATCCCACTTGCCGTCAATTGCATAAATTTATAATAATTCTGCTCATATACACAATTTGGTTTTTGTAATAAAAAGAGAGTATAAATACGTGTATGTACGTTAGGGGCCTTAAACACAATTTAAGGCCCTTCTTTAAAAAGTTCAACGAATCTTCACCCTTCTAAGAGATTTTAAAATGTCAGCGATTACTCATCATGCCAATACGACAGCATCAATAACAAGAATAAAGGCAACAGAAAATTATTTCGGTTTGATATGAAACACGTTTTGTGCTGCTCGTGGTATTTGCTGACTAAATGGCTGGCTTTACTACATATTTGATTCGATTGAAAAGGTACTCGTAGTTGTTGCCGCATCTAAAGAATGAACATAATCCCCGAACGATCAATTGCCTGACTGTGTTTACCCAAGAGCGCTTGTGTCTGTGTGCATCGTTAGCTGGCTGCATTTTAAGGCAGCCAAAGTGTTTTGGCTTTTAACGCTTTTAACCAGCGAGATTGATGTTTTTGTTTTTTTGCTCTCTATATTTTGTTTTGTTGCTATTGCTTAAGTCGATGCTGTCAATAGTGTTGTTGCTACAGATTTACACAAACAATTGCAGCATCAGCAGTTTTTAAGTTATTGTCGATATATTTTTGCTAATATTTTTTTTTGTTCAATTTCTTTTGTACGAGCAGTTTTTGGCTTTTTTGTTTGCAATGTAATATATTGTACACATATCCAAGTGTGTGTGTGTGGGGCTGTATTATTCTCATTCAATGTAGTCACAGCATCTTGTTCATGTGGTTGGTTGTGGTTGCGGGAGTTGCCGCTGTGTTTGTTTTTCTGTGTGTGCGAGATACACAATTACTTGCTGTTGCAGTTGTTTATTTTAACCGACTTCTTTTGCTTTATTGTTTACATATTGAAACCGTGCTTTTTTCTCTCGTGTAAACAAGAAGCAGAGGAAAACCCCAAAACTTGACGTACATAAAACATATTGCCATTGTTTACAAATATCCTTCGATAAATGAGCAATACCAGCACGAAGAAGCTGCACCGCAACTAGAATCAAAATGAAATGAAAATAAATTGAACTGCAAGAAAACCACTCTAAACATTTTTAACTTGAGGAAGATGAAGTATAAACAAAATTACTTACGACTGTGTTGTTTAAAAAGTTTTAAGAAGGAAAAAAACCGTAAGTAAATTTAGGTTAACACAAACTATTGTTATTCCAATACACATGCAAGCATGCATTCCTGTGTGCACACACTTATGCACATACATTTCGCTTAGTCGGCCAACTGTCGTAAATGACATTTTTTAAAAACAAGAAAAAAATATTATTAACGGCACTTTAAGCAAACTTATGATGAAGTCACGCAAACTACAGGCCGTATAAATATCAGTTTTGGTTGCTATTGGCTGCAGTTGGTAACAAGACAACTGCCGAGCCGAAGGTTATGAGTTCGATGTTGCACTCAGTCAAGTCCTGAGATGGAATTTTCCTTATTAATTTAGTGCCTGCTTGTGTAACAATAGAAGTGGATCGTGTTTCAGTATTTTTATTGGAAAGGATACGTGAACACGCAAGATTTCCTTATTTGGTATGAAGACCAGCCAGAAGCCGAAAAGAGCACGGTTTGGTGTGGATTATGGGCCCGTGACATAATTTTTCAAAAACGACGAAGGCAGGAACGCTATTATGAATGACGAGCGCTACTGTTCAATGATTGAACATTTATTTTTAACACTTATTTTGGGGGGTGCTGTTGGCCGAAGTACTTAACATGAGACTATGAAACGGAGCAACCAGGGTTCGAATCCGAGCTCAGTCATGAATGCTGTGTCGAATTCTTCTGATCAGCATTAGTGCATAGTTGTGTTAGTTGATGACAGCCTATTTCAGTGATTAAAACTATCACGTACTAAGAGCATAGGAACAGGTCCCTGTAGCCAAAAATTAACCGGCGAAGTAAAAGAATGGAAATAGTTCTCTATCTTCTCATTTTTATCCGAATTAAAAAGAATATGCAATTGCTGAACTTGGCTAAGATTTGGTTCTAACAAAACGGTGCCACATGCGTCACAGTAAGCGAAACCCAGTGCAAAGGCGGATTCGATGAACACTTTACTTTATGCCGGTCAAAATGCGATTTAATGCCTTTAGACGATTTTTTGTATGGCCATCTAGAAGCCAATACTGAATAATTTAGACTCAGCGTCTAAATTTTTCAGTATTGGCGGCGAGTGTCTCCAAGTAACCACTTTTGCTAACTATTCTGGTGACTGTCTGACGCATTGCCAATCCAGAGTCTATATTATCCAATTTGCCTTTGATGAGAAACAAAATGACTGCATTCATTGTACTCATCCGCCTTATTATGGTTTAATATTTGGAAAAACCGCTTTTATAAATCAAAGCATTTTAGTGTCTTAATTTTCTTTATAGAACTGGAAGTATTAACAAACTTCGCATTTCCATTGCCCACATAAATTTCAGAATATATCAAAATTGTATACTAGACTTACTAAAATGTACTAGTGAATCACTAGTACCCATGTCGATAGTGGAAGTGCAATGAGAAGCACATGCTATATATCTGGGGTAATACTGGTGATTGCTTCAATAGTAAGTCAGTACAGTTTCACTATTGACATTTTCTGTAGCGGTTTTAAAATGGAATAAAAGTAATAAATTAAGAATAAATCGATTTGAGAATGACTTTATTTTAGCGCTTTTCTACGCTAGAAAATTATCAATTTGGCAACACGAATATATTTTTCTATATTTATTTAACAATTGCAAAACAAATGACAAGCAAACAAAATCTGATGTGTACAACAACTCAACTCTGCCCTTTCTTTTAGCTTCTACATATTGATTCATTCATTCACTCAAACAATATCAGCACGTTAGAATAAAAAATTTCGAATTTCAATATTTACACTAGAACAACGTGTACAAATACCTCTTGGCCAATTGTTGCGATTACTTATACTTTACAAAATGGGACACTATGGGTCTGAAATACATAATGTCTTTGAAATTTGAATTCAGTAAGGGCAAAAAAAAGGTTCATATCTAAATTAGAAATATGGAAGATATTGAATGGGAAGACGGGGATTAAAAGCGCGTCACCATCGGCTTGTTACAGTTATCATATGCAATTATTAAATTAAAACTATTATCACATATAACTTTATAAGTGGTGACAAACAAAAATACACATTGGCACTGATGGAAGTGTAGGGGCTTCCGAAAACAGCTTTTCGACTCAACCTATCAGTTTTAATTGAATTTAATGTAGGAAAATAATCAAGTTTTTCGATTATTAATTAACGTTTTCACCAAACGATATTTTAAGTAAATATAAAACAAGTAAAAGTGCTTACTCCACTGTGCCGAATCTAAAATACTCTTCATCGACGTACATTTGGAGTTTATGCATGGTGGGCAAATTTGCGGTTAGGTGGTAATTGCCTGTCAAATGGCTAAACGTCAAGAATAGAGCTGTCATCCTTTGAAATTTTTTTGTAGTAAAAAGTTGAGAAATTTTGACCATAACACGCTACACAAAGAATATTAATTGTGAAAATTTACAAAATGGTGCTGTTGGCTGAAGTAGTAGAACACGAGACTATGAAGCGGAGAGTCCTGAGTTCGAGCCCCCGCTGAGTCATGAAATATTGTGTTGAATTCTTCTGATCAGCATTAGTGCGTGGTTGTGTTAGTTGCCAGCCTGTTTTCAGTGATGAAGGCATAGTACTGATCACTGGACAATTACTGGCAGCGACTGACCCAATCATGTACTAAAAGCAGAGTAGCAGCACCCACCTTCGTCGGCCCTGTAGCAAAAACTAACCGGCGAAGTAAAAAAGGTTGAAATAGCTACAAAAAAAAAACTGTCTATCTTCTCATCTTTCCTAATCTGTCCCCTCAGTACTATCCCCTCGTTTTCAGTTCCAGCGCAATACATTGCATATATAGGGGGCATCCCCTGAGTGCTGGTCCTACTCCTAAAAAAAAAAAATTGTAGTGTATCACTTCTTAAAATTCGAGTAGTTTTTCCTAGTAATCAGGCTCCTGACGTTCGCGGTACTGCTGTTGGTGGCCGTAGTGATGCAAATATGGCCACTGTACAGCAAAGTGTCGAGACGACGTTCTCAACAATTGGGCATCACCAGAGGCACTTTGCGCATCATTTTGCATGCAGATCTTCACGCTTATAAAGTTCAACTCAAGAATTAAGGAACCTTTATGAACTGGCTGTTCAAACTGAAAAGAAACAACGCATTTCTCAACAAAATCATCTTTAGTGATGAGGTCCATTTTCAATTAGGCGATTATGTAAACAAAGAATGGCGCTCACAAAATCCACAACCATTCCTCGAAAAACCATTACATTCAAAAAATGCACCATATTTTTTAAAAATGAGGAAGGAAACGCCGTCACCGTGAATTCTCCTCGCTACCAAACCATTATAACCGATTTTTTGTGGCCACAATTGGCTGCCTTTGGTTTCAATTGGCCGCCTCGATTTTGTGATTTAACGCCGCTGAATTATTTTTTTTCTGGGGTCATTTGAAAGACCGGGTTTACGTGGACAAATAACACGCAACTGACGCTCTGAAAGATGAAATTCGGTCCTGCTTTGGCGAGAGATCATTTCAGATATTTCTACTTTACATTGGTGTCAATAAAACTAAAGTGTGTGTTAAGCCAATTTACTTCCTAAATCAATCGTCAAATTTACGCACCCTTCGCATGCATTCATTCCAACCCTGGAGAAATCATTTTGATCTCTCTGATCTTCCATAGTAATTTACTTGTATTTAAAATATAAAATGTGTTTGACTGCCAAAGAAAGGATTAGTCCAATTTGTTGACTTCTGGAGCTGTCTTTTTGGCTTTTATGATTTCTTTCGAAAACATCAAATATGTTTAAAATATGAGTTGTCCAACAATTTGTGCACGGACATCGTTTATCCTTGTTTATACGGACCGAGATTATGGAGTTGCATATTGATATTGGGGAATTGCAAACTTTTGATTTTAAATTGTTATACGCAAACACACATATACAAACTCATCTGTTATTAATGTGCAATATAGTTCTAGTAATAAACTGTCTAACAAGTCTGTATATCCATGCCATAGTGCATTTGTTTTCCCTCATTGTTTGTGTTATTATTGTGCAAAGAGTTTCAAAATTTACCTCTGGCATGGCCTAACAATTTTATTGTTATTTCAAATAACTTATTTGCAATTTTCAATAAAACTAAATTTTAAAACAGAGATCTCAAAATATTTGCTGCTCATATATTTTTAGTTTCTCTTTATTGTTGATTACAACTCATGCACTTTTATGGATGTTGGGTTTCGTTTTTTCTATTAATATTATATTTCGATGTTTATTTATTTCTAACACAGAGGCTTCGCTCTGCTTTATTTCTATCGCGTATTCTTTTATCTATGATTCTACTAATAGTTGTACGTTTCAGTGCTTTAAGTGCATTTGAAATAAAACTACTGGTTATATGTTGACTTGTGTTGTCCTAACTGCTATCGGCAGATATTTTTGGTAAATATTCGCTTGTACAATAAGTTTGTTTGCAGTTGCAGCAGGCTTTTGTTTAATTTTTTTTATTAAATATTTGCAGTTTATTTTATTGTAGTTGTTTCAAGGATTGTGCAAACTTTGTTGTTTGTAGGTATGAAATATTTGTTACTAAATATTGATATAAAATAAAAATAAAATTTATGAAAAAATATGTTATATGCTGCAGGAGTAGCTTTATCTGATAAAAAAAAATTATATTTTTCTATCTTAGAAATATAAAAAGCAGAGGTGAACCAATTGTGTATAAACTAATTGAGAATCTGACATCACAGATCTCAATCCAAGAAAATAATGTAATATAATTTAATTTTTTAATTTAATTAAACAGCGTAGAATTCGCTAGTATTCAATTATAATGTTATGGCGTTATGCAACGATTTATTTCTTTCATCAAACAAAAAATAAAAATTTTTATGGTTACATTTTATGATCATAACAATACATCTGGATTTCACAACAGAAGTGCGTGAGTAGACATCCATAGTTTAAATAAGTTATTACATATAAATTAGTTTGTAAAGTTAATAATTAAATAAAGACGTATATGTAAAACACATATTACGCCCATTCAATACAACAATCCGCTAACAAGTCAACACTTGCAGCAACTTTTACTTTGTTAATTTGTCTCAACGATGTGCTGACTTTTTTTCAATAAATAAACAAATATTAAAAATATATATAAAATAAAAAGAAATTAAAAATATTATTTACATCGATTTAAATCGTAGCCTTTGTTTATAAGTCAAAATAGTCGGCGCCCGATCAACATATTAATAAATAGTACAGCAATTAATTTCTTCCGCTCAATATTGAGCAACAATTGAGTGGTAAATTGTGTCTGTTAAACGCCTCCATAAATCTATTGTTTACATTTGTTTGTTTGTGTTGTTGCTAAATAATTAATATTGTACTGTAAATTTTTCTTTTCAGGTAAGTGATGACACATTTTTCACAAAGCGCTGCAGCATAGAAAAAATGGGGTGAGAGTCACGATTCATAATTTAATCCACGCAGTTACACAAAGTGTGCCAAAAGTTATTAACGCATTTAGCAATATAAAAACTTTTTATTAATCTATTTTTTTATTACAAAATTAACAAAAGTGAAATTTTTTACACCAAGTAAAAAATCAATTTCATCTAAAAGACTTGCGTTTCAACCTCGCAAAAATTAACTCGTTTCAAAACATTTTCCTTAACATTTTTCCAACTGTGTGGCTCGTAGCAACCAATATTGGCCTTGAGTCAAAGGATTGTCCCGTTATTGCTCACCTATAAGTCATCACTCAAATAACTGTAAATAAAATAGAATAGGCGTACAGGCTGGCAAAATAATCCCCGAATTTCTGGAAAATATTGCCTAAAATAATTGACCGCTGCTTAACAAAACAAAAAACCTTAAAACGGTTAACCCTGAAGGCCATTCCGCAACATGGAGTTACGATGCGGAGTTAAAAAATCACGGTCTTTGAATTTCCGATTCTGATTTTATTTTGTGGAATCGGTCGATAAAGTTGTTAAAAAACAGCTATTGAAAAAAAGTTTCTTTATTTTCAAAAAACGAATTGGAGGGTATGTTCACTTGGTCATTCCGTGTGTAACGCAGCAAAATATCCTTCTAAGACCCCCTTGATTATATATTTATATATATACTATATATATATATATATATATATATATATATATATATATATATATATATATATATATATATATATGTATGTATACTCTTGATCCGTGATGAAATCTAAGACGATCTAGCCACGTCCGTCCGTCTGTAGAAATCACGATTCAATCCAAACGAAAAGAGCCAGACTCTTGAAATTTGATATAAATATATCTTGAAGGATAGCACAGTTCAAGTGCGTAAATGAGCTGAATTCGGGTAAAGGAGAAAAAGTTCCCCTAAGAAGAACTAAACCAACCTCCAAAAACTAGATCATTTTTAATGTATTTTCGTAATTTTGTTGAGCAAATGATATATTTTTATGTCAAAGAAGATCCAAGGCGTTTAAGTTTGAGCCAAAAAATCAGAACAATTCATTTTTGGACCCCGCTCTTTTACAGAGCGTTGATGTAAGATACTATATGTAAAATTATTGTAAATATATCCAAATTTGTACTACTTAAGCCTACAGCGATTAAAAATTTAATTTATACGCTTTTATGACGAGGCTGAGATGTTCTCTGAGCTTCTCAAAATCTACTGGTCCGAATCGGTTACTATTCAAAGGAAAAACTTTCGGAACGCCACTAGCTTGGTTCGAATACTAAATGATCAGATATAAGTATAATTTCGAAGGTTTTTTAATGTATCGAATTTATTCGACCGATATTGATCCGGTTGGTGCTTGAGGTGAAAGTCAAAAACTGTTTAATTTTTCGAATGGATCTGGAAAGTCGTTTAAAAGTCGTAAAAAACATTTCACCTTGTGTTTTTGGAACTGGTCCGAACTAGTTCCAGTTCACAGTAAATGTAGGTTTGGAAGAACCCTTTGAAATTAAAACTGTTTTTTTTTTCGATTTGGTTCAGACGTTCAAAAGTTATAAGCGGGTCACATACTTACACACTCCCACACACACACAGATATACAAACACACATACATATACATACAGAAATAGTGACGGCTTCTCAGGAGTAGTTAGAAAAGCTTCCTAGAAACTCAAAACGCCGAGATCTGGGGAAAATTCAATTTTTTCAAAAAATTGTTTTACATTTTATGAACATTTTCAATTTTCTTAGCGGGAAGTCAAAAACTTAGTTCTTTCTTCAGTTGTGAAAATCTCCATGTATTATTTTCGAATCTTAAAAATGAAAATTAAAAACAATTTATAAACGAAAAAATTCTTTAATTTTTTAACCCCTTTATCATTTTTGGCCCACACTGTATATTTAGTTTCACGATGTCGAAAAAATTCTTTTTCTTGATTTTGTTTGGTACGAGTATAAAACTAAAACAATTTCCGAAGACTTGATTTTGTTTGGAATGTAATTATTCGATAGAAAGAAAATCTTCTAAACAGTGAACAGCCAGTTAAGGAAATGGGTGATTTTTTTAACGGCTTTTGGATTTGATAAAAAAGAACTAAATGTATAAAGCTAATATTACTACCAAATTTTTTTCAGATTCTATTGCATTTTGATATGAGCAAGGCCCGCACTTTTTATACCTAGTAAATTGCGCACATTTTCCTACTCTAAGTGTAGAAATTGTTCCATGCAATATTCCCAAAATGGTAGCACACAAATATTCATTGTCCCACTCAGAACGTACGAGATTGTTTGAGGAAAAATCGCAAAATGAGTATTCTAAGACAATCGTGATCAAAAGCTGAATGATCTGGTCTGCGATTAACACACAACTCAAAAATAAGTTCCACAAATGTGATTGTCCTGTTGGCCTAAATCGCTGACACGAGACTATGAAGCGGAGGGTCTAGAGTTCAACCCAGCGCTCAGTCGAATTTTTTGATCAGCATTACGGCATGATTGTGCTAGTTGTTGTCAGCCTATTCCAGTGTCGCAGGCATATCACTTGTCACAACATAACTGGCAGCGATTGGGAATATCTTGTACTGAAAAGAAGAGGAACAGCATCCTCCTTCGTCGGCCATGTAGCAAAAAACTATCCAGCGATGTAAAATGGTTGAAATAGCTTCAAACAGAAAAAAATTCTCTGTCTTCTCATACTTCTTCAGCTGTCCTCTCAATACTATCCCCACCTTTCTAGTTCTGGTGCAATGCACAGCATATGAAGGGTCATCCCCTAAGTGCTGGTCCGCATTAAAAAAAATATTATTACATATGTATAATTACCGCAGCCTAACATGAAAAATTTATTTTTTCCGGAAAAGTGTGGCACTACTTGCAAGTTGGTCTGGAAAATGAGTAATAATATGTATGAAATGCAAGTCACAGACGCCTCTTTCAGAAGAGTCGCGGTTGGGCACCCTTCTGCCCCAAAAGAATTATCGTTTTCGACTCCAAAAAAAAAAACGCCTAAATAGTTACTTTGATCGAGGAGAGGAGTAAAAAAACACCCAATAATTTCATCAAATACTCACGCAGATAATGCCGTACAGTGAAAAGCTGGTACAGAAACTATAATTAAATATCGGAATAATTCATATAAAATGGTTTATGTTTAATAATTGGGGCAAATTATGGCATTTGACATTGATCGAAATTTTCACTGCTGTTGGCTGAGACTATGAAGCGGAGGGTCCTGAGTTCAACCCCGCGCTGAGTCATTGAATATTGTGTTGAATTCTTCTGATCAGCGTTAGTGCATGGTTGTGTTAGTTGTTGCCAGCCTGTTTCAGTGATGAAGGCATAGCACTGGTCACTGAACATAATTGGCAGCGACTGACACGATCATGTACTAAAAGCAGAGGGACAGTACTCTCCTTCGTCGACTTTGTAGCAAGGAATTGGCCGGCGAAGTAAAAAGATTCTATTAGCTACAAACAATTCTCTATCTCCTCATCTTTCTTCATCTGTCCCCTCAATACTAACTCCTCCTTCCGGCGCACTGCACTGCGGATGTAGGGGTCATGCCCTGAGTGCTGGTCCAAGATAAAAAAATTTATTGAAATTTCGATCCCTAATTTGGATCTGATTATTTGACAAATTTCTGTGCAAACTTTTAAAATAAGTAAAAACTTTGTAAATATTTAAATTGTGCCAAATAAGTCCCTGCATGCTGTATGCAGTACCACGGTACCAACAAGGTCGAAAATGTACCATAAAAAGTGCATTTGCAACATTCATGTTCGCTATTCATGATATATCGTTATTACAAAACCTGTGCATCCATGTTTCTTCTGACGCGCACATGACAAACGAGATGAGGAACACTGAAGATGACACGTAGCCGAAACCGGTCTGATTACAATCTAAATTTGACTTGATATGCTGACAAATATGCAAATGGAACGAACTTTATCTCCCTCTAAAATGAATCACTGACGCAAATATTCCGAATAACGAAGCATGTGTATTCGAGTTGGTAGCCCCTGTCAGAATTAGTAATTGCAGTGCGTTTTTTCGAAGCACTCAAAAAAAGTTGTTCAAAACTTGAGTACGTTTTTGCTTGTTTTGTTTGGTATTGCTCTCCTTAGAGTTTTGTAAAGTTTTAATGTTAGAAATTTAATTCTCAACACCTATTCGCTGTTGTTTCTTTTAGGAGCATCTTTCGTTCCACAAAAAAAGAACAGCAATAATATCTTCATTAATTTCTTGCTGCAATAACTACATTTTATCAGAAATTTTTTGTTTTCGTTGGAGCAGGAGAAATAATAACAAAAACTATTGAAAACATTGTCTGTCTAATAATATTGTTTAACTTGTTAAAAATATATTGTAAACGTGCGTGCTGCAGTATTCAAGTACAAAATTGTGTGTGTGTATGTGTAATTTAGTTTGTAAATTTATTGCCGTTTCTGTTGTTGTTTCTCGGTACTGGCTGTGAAACCGTAAAATGGTGATTTAAGATTCATGTGCTTTAAGCAATAAACGCACGCGTGCACATTGTTTCAGTAAATAAGTGTGGAAGATGCAAGATGCTGGAACTTATAAATCTTAAAGATAATTCTAAAAGGCTTTAAAAATTTCTGATCGGAAAATATTTTTGAATTTTCTGTAGGGACATGCAGGCCGATTTTCATTATTTTTTTACTCCAGCTGTTGGAATATGAATTATAGAAAAAGTGGCAGGGAAATAGTTTTAATTTGTGACGCTGAAATATTTTAATTTAAGACATTTTGTGTCTTCGTTACCTTAAATACATTGGGTGATTTTTTAAGAGCTTTGGGATGTGATTAAAAAAACACACACAGTTTGGAGAAATCTGTAAACTCTTTATTTGAACCGATAGCACGATCTACATATATAATTCAATGTTTAAAGATGATTCAAAGAAAATGTTAACCGCGGCCACGCCTCAAATGGTTCATACGCTGGGTTCAATTCTGACCTCTTTCTCATGAATAGATTCTTCAATACCGTCCACGGTGGACGGGCTTATCCCTATAGACATCGCATCGCATCATGTGGCATCGTCTTCTCTGAATACTCCTCTGACAGGCCGTCAGCATGTCTGTATGCATGTGTGTGACCCGATTATGACTTTTGAACGGATGAACCGAATTCAACCAAACTAGTCGCCTTGGAACCGGTTCGGACCGGTAGATATTCGGATATATCAATAAACTCCAAAAATTTATTTTTCAAAAGTTGATTTTTCAGAATAACTTTTAAACGGCTTTGCTGATAAACTCCAAAAACTAATCACGTCTTGTCAATCGAAAATCTCGTCGATCGCTACCAACCGGGTTTAAATTGGTTGATGAGTCCGTGAACGAAAAAATTGGAAAAAAGTGACTTTTTGAAGAAACCTACGAAATTATATATGTGATCAACTTTTCTCGATTCTTCTATAGGTGTCGAAAAACTACATCAATCGCGGTTACCCCGTGGGAATCGGCTGATACATTCGAAATTTATAGCAGTTTTAAAACTCATTTTTTTCTTTTGTTTGTTAACTCGGACCAGCTCTCAGGGGATGGCCCCTACATATGCAATGCATTGCGCCGCAACTAGAAATGAGGTGATAGTGTTTAGGGGACAGATGATGAAAGATGAGGATATAGAGACTTTTTTTGTAGATATTTCAACCTTTTACTTCGCTAGTTATTTTATTTTGCTAAAGGACCGACGAAGGAGGATGGTGCTGTTACTTTTCTTTTTAGTACATGATCGTGTCAGTCGCTGCCAATGATCTTCAGTGACCAGTGCTTTGTCTTCATCCCTGAAACATGATGACAGCAACTAACACCACCATGCCCTAATGTTGATCACGAGAACTTAACACAATATTCATGACTGAGCGCGGAGTCGGTTTCAGGACCCTCCGCTTCATAGTCTCGTGTTAACTACTTCAGCCAACAGCAGCCTTGTAGGACACATTTCCCAATCAGGTCCAGCTGTTCTATTTGATAAAAAATCGTCCAACCCTTGTCTTTGAAAAATGCTCCTGTAATGGGCTGCTCTTCACACCCAATGTGGCAATTTTGCCGGTTCACGTATCCGTTTAACCAGGAATCATTGCTATGCACTTTCTTAATAATCACCCCTATTGTGTTTGGCGTTTTACGCCTTACAATTCGACAAATTTTAATAGCTTAAAGTCAAAAAGCTAAAAGTTTCTTTAATCTATTAGAAAATGTTGAATCCGATGGCGAAAAACGCCAAACACACTAAGGGTTAATATTCAAGAATCTGCAGGAGTTGTTCGTTTGTGTGTCGATTCGTGGTTGAATTATAGGCCAAACTGAACATGTTTAGCAGAAACATATTACACGAAAACAGCTGATTTGCCAAAAGCAGTGTTGTCAAAAAGAAAGCTTGCTAAAAAATCGCCCGTTATAGTTTATAATTTTTTTCTTCCCTATTATGAATTTATTTCAAAACGTGTTTTTTCGTTATTATTATTTTTGCAATGCAGTCCGATGTTTATGGAAACTGTTGTTTTCTATTGGCGACAATAAACTTTTTAATTTTTTTTTTATTTTTACTATTTTGTTTATATAAATATTTAATTTAAAATGCATATTTTTGCATTCAGTGCATTGTGTGCTCTTAAACAGAGTGCAATTAAACTCCAAACAGCATAAAAGAAGTTTCTGTTGTATGAAGCTGTGGGAGAAAATTCAATTGAAGTGGAAAATATCAATATAATTTTACGGCATTTAAGCTTAGATTTTGAATAAATTCTAAGGAGTAATATTTACAATAAAATATTTAGTTTATAAGGGCACGGAGAATTAATGCGCATCTGAGCTTTTATAACCATCGATTAAGTAGCACTTAAAAATGTGTAAATTTTCATATTTATAAGGATTTATAAGGATTGATATGGCAGAAATAGTAGACAAATTGCTTACAAACGCACACCACAAATGCGTTGCCACAAAATGCCAAAGTATGTTTTCCGCTTAGGTCACTTAATACTGTAAAAGCCGAGACACATAGAATCCGTCATACGTTATACGTCGCCTTTTTCAACTGACAGCTGAGTTGAAATTAATGCTTTCTTATGTGAGTTGTCACATTCAGTACTTCTGCGTCAAAGCAAAGTACGGAAGTTGGCCAACTTTTAACTTCTCACGTACGTTGAATACTTTAACAGAAATCGATGAGTTTTTCAAATTGTTTTAATAATTTTTTGTATTGTGTGTTCAGGAAAAATTAAATAATATACAAAAAAATTTTACAAAATATATAAATTTAACATAAATAAATAAAATGGAGGACATACAATTGATTTAATATCCGTCAACAAAGTACTCATTGTGCCAGACTTTTCCGTCAGTACGTTAATGTCAGTTGAAAAAGGCGACGTATAACGTATGACGGATTCTATGTGTCTCGGCCTTAACACTTTTAATTTAATTAGCCAAAACTAATTCGAAAAGCATCTACATTAAAAAATAGTGGTTTGTTAATTGAAAAATTGCTAACAGTGAAATTCACTTAGTCGGACGTATTTTTAAATGTTCTCTGTTGAATTCAAAGAAGTCAATTATTTGAAGTCAAATAATTGAATAACTCAGTTTCATTCCATTTTAAACTTCATGCAATGAAGAAACTTTTGATGCATTTTTCTTTCGGCAGAAAATAAATTATTTATTTTATTTAATTTGAATATATTTTATTATGACTAAAAAAAGTTATCATTCAACAAAACTGACTGAGAATTACAATATGGCACATCGCATTTGTGCTGTCATTTACACCATTGACAAACGTTGCCACCAGTACACACTATTGCGTTTCCTTGCAATGACCCAAACTGCCACAGTGTGTTCTTGCCTTTACGTAGATGTTCAATTGCGTATATTTTCATTGTAAATTTTTTTGCTATTTATAGTATAAATATAAAGTTTCCAAAAAACATGGCTAAAATGCAAAAAATAAACAAAATTTATGGCCAAATGAAAACAAAACAATTAAAGCACTACAACCATAAACATGAGTAAATTATAAATGTTGAATTTGGTTTAATTAAAACAAGGCTGTGCTGCATGTAGCCTTCGTTTCATATATAATTTACATTTCTAATTTCTGTTGCAACTGATAATTTTTTGGCAGTTTGGGGACAAAAGCAAATAAGAATAAAATAATATGTATGTATGTCGCCATAAATTTGTTGTACTGGCGCAATTGTTTGTTGATTTTATCCTTCTTTAAAATACAATAGTGGATTTTTATTACGCTGAACACTCTTCCAGCAGATTAGCTCTCCTAAAAAAACAGACAGACAAAATAAATAGTTAAATTGGCTCAATCTGCTGTACCAAAACATTATTTGAACACAGGCGCTCCCATCGCCTTCTATGTAGGGCCAGCACTCGGGGGAGATCTCTACTTACCCAGTGTATTGCGCCGGAACAAAAAAAGGAGGAGATCGTATTGAGAACACAGATGAGAATATAGAGTATTTTTTTATACGAATTTTAATCGTTTACTTCGCCGGCTAATTTTTTTGCTACAAGGCGGACGAAGGAGGGTGCTGTTCCTCTGTTATTTAGTACATGATAGTGTCAGTCGCTGGCAGTTATGTTCAGTGACCAGTGCTCTGCTTTCGCCACAGAAATAGACTGACAACGAATGACACAACCGAGCACGAATGGTGATCAGAAAAATTCGATGCCACATGCGTGATTCATAGCGGAGTCGAACACCGAATTTTCGGATTCCTCCAAAAGTTCAGTGGTACTCGTATATTCACTCTGTCATTCCGTGTGTAACATAATGAAATATCGATCTAACCTCGTCCGTCCGTTGAAATTACGATTCAATCCAAACGAAAAGAGCCAGGCCCTTGAAATTTGGTAGAGATAAATTTCGTAGTATAGCACAGGTCAAATTCGTAATGGGCTGAATGGGGCGGGAGGGAAAAAGTTCCCCTAAGAAGAACTAAACCAACTTCTATAAAACAACATACTTTTTAAAGTTTATTTTGTAATTTTGTTAAGTAAGTGATATATATTTATGTCAAAGAGGGTCCAAAGCTTGCAGCCATAAAATCAGGAAAAAATTATTTTTAGACTCCGTTCTCTTTAGTGGGCTTCGACGTAAGATATTTGCAAAAATAATTTAAATATTTCAGAAATTATATTCCATATTACATTTGGAAGCTTCTATGACGAAGTTGAGACGCTATCTGATCGCCCTCTCGCCTACCCCGCATTTGCCCCTAAATGACACTATAAAATATATATGTATATATTTATTTTAATAACCCCAAAAATGTACTTTTTAGTGCTTTATTGCCAAAGTGATATGTTTCTCTCATGACCATGCTGAAGCGCCCCTACAAATGAAATATATATATATATATATATATCCATTGAAATAAGTGCTTAGATCCGATGCGAGTTCCACGAGTCGGTTATATTCCGCATGTCTTCTGAAGTGATACTAAAGCAGTTAAACAAATATTTAATACCTGTATTTGACTACGAAGCCGAGAGTTGTGGTTCAATCTGTGATCATGAGTGGTTGTTTTAATTGTTGTCAGTCCACTTTAATGATGAAGGCAGAGCACCACTGGCCTCTGAATACCACTAATCGTGATGGACACAAGCAGGCAGCCTAAAAGCCATTTCCTTTTTAAATATGTTTCCTGTCATTCAACTGGGAACTGTAATTCGTGTTCAATAAAGTTTTACATGGTTACTGCATTGAGCTCTTCACACATACTTTTGGGTGTTGTAAAGCTGCATATATTGTGGTTGTTACAAACTAGTTCGACCTAAGAAAACATCAAGGTTTTTGTTAAAATTTCTGTATCATTTTCTTAGGTATTATATGTTTGTAGTATGTAATAAAGAGCTTAAAATATAAACAACAGTAACGTAAGGATTTTTTCCAAAAGAATTTTCTTTATTTTATCACGTCGGTTTCGAAAGGGAACCAAACACACTGCCGTTCGCATAAATAAGGTTTTTTTATACATTCTATTGGAAGAGAATGAATTAGTGACGGTATTCCATGTTCGACCGTTTGCGTTGCAATCAGCGTTGCCGCGTTGTTTACTTTTAATTAATAATGTTTATTAGATCCCTCAATGTGGTTAATTTTGTATAATTTTCCGCATTTTGGATTAAATTTTACATTCCAAATATGTTATTTTTTTGTCAAGTTTTATAAATAGTTTTTATTAACCAAAATTTTTAAAAATTTAAGAGAGCAAAGAAAATGGCGAATGATGAAAAGAAAATTGCCTTAATTATCCAAAAAGAAAAAAGAATTTTGAATCGTTCAATTATTGGGGCTCAAAAAGGTAATCAAAATTATGTAATTTAGGAAAAATCCCTTCTTTTAAGAAATTTCGACTATTTGAAAATTTTCTTTAAAAGCATGAATAACTATTGAAATAAGTTAGAGCCAGTGTAGCGAAACCTGTAACCTTTTATATTATTAAAATTTAAGTTTCAAAAATTAATCTGTCTAATAGAAACAGCAGGGTTTCGGATGGTGTACGTCAGATATCGAAATATGGAGGTAGGGTTGCACTGGCTGCCAGTTTTGATTAGCAACTCCAGTCCACTTGCCCTTGTAGGGCACCTAAAACCGCTGTACTAATAGGCTAGCAGCGTCCACGATCAGCCACAGCGGCACCTTTTGGAATATGGAACACCTATTAAATTTGTTTTCATTATATTTTCTTTTTTTTTACCGAACACAACGCTAGGAATAAATTACTTGCTCGCTGAAAACACTTGCGATCTCCGGCGGTAGTCGAACACACGACCATTGGGAGCGAAAGAAAGTTTTTGTTAGGTTAGGTTAGGTTGAAAAAGAGGGGCATAAGCATCTTTAACTTTTTGTTACTTTTCTTTTTATTTGCTCAAATATTTTTAATATTCCGGTAACAATAATTTTTTACTTGAGGCAACACTGGAAATATAATCAACACTTTTTTAAAGCTAATAAAAATTAATAGAGCAAATTTCATATGAATTTTTGTTTTATTACGCTGTTATTAGACTCTCATAATTTTTATGAATAAGGGGGTAAATCTTTATCAAGTCGTACAGCAGCTCTTACAAAGTATGTTTAATACAAATACAATAAATCGGTATATTAGGAAGTAGTGATAATCAGGTCTGCTGACTGCCGAGCACTGATGCCACAACTGTTGGATGATAATATGCTGAAACTTCAGAATAAAAAAACCGCTTAATCGTGAAACGCAGAAAATATCCAGAGCAGACGAGAACTAACACATTCATGCGCTAATGCTAATCAGAAGAATACGACACCATATTCATAACTGAGTCCTCAGTAGAACCGGCGATTTTGGGCTTCTCGGTGCCGCCTTAACTAACAGCTGGGCAAATTTGAGGTTAGGAAGTATATTGAGGTTAGGAAGTATATTGAGGTTAGGTTGTCAAATGATGAAATGTCAAAAAATAAGCTGTTATTTTTTGACATACATATATTTAGTAAATAGTTGGGAAATTTTGCAATGGAATATTCTACATTCTTGAGCAAAGAATTTTAATTGTAATTTGAATTTTTCAACAAAATAATCTGTAATGATGAGGCCTATTTTCAATTAGGCGATTATGTAAACAAAGAAACTTGTCGCATATGGGGTTTACAAAATCCACAAACACTCCTCAAACACCATTACATTCAAAGAAAGTGACCGTATGGTGCGGTTGTGATCGGCCCGTATTTTTTCGAAAATGGATAAGAAAATGTCGTCACCGTGAAATCTCTGCGCTACTAAACCATGATAATCGAGTTTTTGTGCCCACAATTGCCAAAATGGCTCCAGAAGCCACATAGCCGTGCAAAGGCCACTGACGCTTTGAAAGATGAAATTTTGTAAATAGAGACATGTTTTAACCTTAAATTTGCCCACCATGGATTTTTTATAGCAAAGTGTTTATTTTTTCGTATATTTTGGAATTGACCTCAGACTGAGGTTTATATAAAAAATATTTTTTTTTAATTCATTTTATTGTTATTTGTGTGATAGTATATAATTTTAATTCTCGTGTATACAATTTATTTTATTTGATTCATATTTTGTGACATATTGAAATAGAAAAACATAAATTTCTAACGTGTTACACTCGACGTGTTTGTTTAAATTGGTCAAAAATTATTTCTACGCTTGAGGGTTAAAGTTTATCCCTTTAGATTCTTTATTTAGATGACCTTCAGTGTATGAGGGTACAGTTGCACCCCAGCTCCATCAACTCATATAAAATTGTATGTTTATGTGTGCAATTATTGGCAGAACATGCCAATTTAATAGATTCCATTATGTTCAACATATCAAGGGTATTTATAAACTATTGCTCAGATACGAGTGTAATAAAGGGTGATTTTTTCACAAGTATCTGTTGGTCAATGCTGTTTTTGGCAGCTCAGGTCGAACGAACAACTTATGCAGATTCTTGAATTTTATTGCCAAAATTCATGGTCGGTTAAGAAAATTGTATCGTGCTCATCTCTGGTTGAATGGATACGGAAACAAGCAAAATTGCAGCCAGAGGCATTGCAAGAACTGCCGATGCATCCCGGATAATAATTTTTTTTATGTGGGTTATGGACCGTTGGCATCATTTTTCAAGCACGATGATGGTGGGTGCTGTTGGCTGAAGTAGTAGAACACGAGACTATGAAGCGGAGGGTCCTGAGTTCGAGCCCGCGCTGAATCATGAATATTGTGTTGAGTTCTTCTGATCACCATTAGAGCGTACTTGTGTTAGTTGTTGCCAGCCTGTTTCAATGATGAAGGCTTAGCACTGGTCACTGAACATAATTGGCAGCGACTGACACTATCATGTACTAAAAGCAGAGTAACAGCACCCACCTTCATTGGCCCTGTAGCAAAAATTAGGCGGTGAAGTAAAAAAGGTTGAAATAGCTACAAAGAAGACTGTCTATATTTTCATCTTTCGTAATCTGTCCCCTCAATACTATCCCCTCGTTTCCAGTTCCGGCGCAATGCATTGTATATATAGGGGTCATCCCCTGAGTGCTGGTCCAAGATAAAAAAGCACCATGAAGGCGAGCACCACCATGCGATGATTGCAGATGTTATTATTACTGTTTTTTTTTTTTGCCAAAATGGAAGAGCTGTACTTTACTGACATGTGGTTTCAAGAACCCACGCATGACACACAGCTTTCGAAACAATGGCCCAATTGAGAGACGAGTTCGGTGAACCGTATATTTCATGTTTGGGGTCGGTCAATTGGTTGCCGTGGTCGTGAGATTTAATGTCTTTAGACTAGTTTTTGTGATGCTAAGTTAAGGTTCATGTCTCCAGGGGAAAGTTCGAACGAGTTGACGCTGTGGAAGCCAATATTAAAGAACTTATTCGTGAGATACCGGCCGATACGTTGGAGAGAGTATGCCTAAATTGGATCCAGAATATGAACCATTTGGGGCATGGCCGCGGTCAACATTCACCTGAAATCATATTTGAACATTGAATTACATAGATTGTTCTATCGACTCAAATAATGATTTCGTACATTTCTCTAAATTTAACGAGCTCTTAAAAAATCTCCCGTTACATGAAATTTTAAAAATAGAAAAGTCGAAGAGAAACCCACCGAAACACTTACGTTTAAGCATTCCTGTAGTGGACTTTAGTAGAGATGTGCAAAAGCAAACATACAATGAAAATATGTACTTTGGGCAAATACACACATACATACGTGTGTGTTGATGTGTGTTTATATGCATGATTTGCCATTTATGGGAGTTACTGGTGATTATGCGTGTGCAAATAATAGTTATTATTAGTATTAGCTTAAAACTCTTTAGGACTATAATCCTTGTAGAGCAGCACGTTCAACACAGATTTGCTACTTTCGAGCTTAACATCTACAAATTTGTACATACTAAGAAAACGCACAGACTCACACACGTGCTTCAATATGCAGGCATTGTTGCATGAACGCTTAATAGCTGGTAAATGTATGCGTGTGTGTGCCTGTGTCCATTTATTACAATACACTTGATACTTGATATTTCAATTAAGGCCTATAATCTCAAAGGGCTTTTCGTAACAGACCTTTTCTAACGAAATGAATGGCAAAGAAGATTACAATACCAAAAACAAACGCAAACGTTATGCGGAAATATTGCATGATTTGAGCCAGAGATGGGCACCGATTAATTGAAGCGTCATCAGTCATGATCGTGAGTAATTCTTCGCCCTGGTTACGTGAGTCAATGTGATCTTGGAAGTGATCAGTAATAATTAAAATATATCGTAATCGAAACGTTTCGGTGTGTAGTCTGAAATTTCTGTAAAGTAAAAATTCTAAAGCAGTAGCATCAATAAAAAAAAACATTTGAAGTCTAAACCCCACTTTCTGGCTTCAAAACTTAAACTTAACTTTTATTTAAATACAACATTAATTATAGCTCCTCACATTTAAATACAACTTAAATCTCCGACCGGGTCTGTTTAAATTCAACTTGAGTTTTTCATACACCAAGTGTTTTTGATAGTTTGTCTACATGCTGCAAGTCATGTGTACTTGGAGATTTGTAAAGCAGCTGTTCATTGAAGAAAATGTCGGTAATTTGTCGGTAACTTTTGTTACCTTTTAATTGTGCTGCCATACTTTTGTTGCCATTAAATACAAAATACAATTTTAGACTGAGAATACAACTTAAGTTGATGGAAAAATTACCTCATCTATAAGAAGTCAAAAACTTCGGGCAACTCATAAAAAATAATTTATATATGTAAACTGCTTAATTGACAAATTTTGTACAGGAAAGCATGCTGGTACCAATTAGTTAGGTCCCTGCAGACAACACAGCATGATGTCGTTGGCACGTTAAAAGATAACCTTTAAGTCACATAAAAAAATATTGTATATGTGTATCGTTTTTGTTCGCAATGTAAATTATGCTAAAGGAACAGTTTTTTGACATTCACAAATGCTCTATAAATGTGTTTTGTCGTGAGTGACGGGTTATTTACGATCCCACCTCTTATTGGAACTCGATAACAGTAGTAACCAGATGTATGTACTGGCATCTAACAATCCACACCCTGTATGCATGTGTGTAGGTAAAATTCAGTCAAAAGGATGGCACAAGTTAACGAAGTTTATTGGAAGACGTGTGGAAAGTCTTATAATAGAATGGCAAGAACGTTTTGCGGCATTTTAGAAAACTTTCGATGACACCGGGAAAATTATGTACAAATAGTCGATAAATATTTTTCGGCTTTCAGGAAATGCCCGATAAGCTTGAACTATCCCGAGGACATTTA
The DNA here is from genome assembly GCA_951800035.1 of Linnaemya tessellans. Classification (NCBI taxonomy): domain Eukaryota; kingdom Metazoa; phylum Arthropoda; class Insecta; order Diptera; family Tachinidae; genus Linnaemya; species Linnaemya tessellans. The sequence continues at coordinate 58,691,005 of OX637536.1, forward strand.
TTAATAAGCTATCGAAAAATACTTAGGCTGTTGTAATACTTTTTCTGATTTCTGAGGAAGCCAGCAATTTGGCAAAAATATTGTCAAGATCCTCATATAACGATTATTATTTTTACTGCGGCCTAAAAATGATCAGCTTTGCTACTATCACCTGCAGCACTTCTTAAATCGCCCTTGCGTTAGACATTTCGCTAATATTTATATCTTAGATCTGACAAATTTATAAAAGAAATTCACAACAAATGGTTTAGAATCATGTGAGAAAAAATCATTGTTAAAACTCATGGCATACAATACGGTTTTTATTTATTTATAATATTTTTAGTAGGAATGGCATCCCTACTCATGCAATGTATTGCGCCGGAGATGTGTGAACAGTCTTGAGAGCACAGATGCAAAAAAAGAGAAGATAAAGAATTTGTTGTAGGCATTTATTCTTTACTTCACTGTAATGTGATCGTTAGTCCGTCCATTTCGATAATGTTCAACTACCAGTCATATGCATTCGTCAGATGTTGATCGTCGGTTCGGTCGGGGCCCACAAACAGTCCTCAAAAACCATTACATACAAAGAAGGCATCATCGGGCAGTATTTTTTTTTTCGAAAAATAGAAAGGCAACGCCGTCACCGTGAATCCTCACCATGATAATCGATTTTTTATGGCCACAGTTGGCTAATGTTGATATCAGTGCCCTTTGGTTTCAGCAAGACGGCGCCACAGGTCACACAGCCGGCAAAACAATTCAGTTTTTGCATCATATATTCCCTGGTCTCCTAATTTCTAATTTTGGCGATGTCAATTGGCCGCCTCGTTCTTGTGATTTTACGCCGCTGGATTCTTTTCTATGGGGCCATTTGAAAGACTGGGTTTACGTGAACAAGCCGTAAACAACTGACGCTCTGGAATATGAAATTCGGCGCTGCATTGACAAAATAAGCGAAATTTTGTTGTAAAACGTGGATGAAAATTTTGCGAAAAGCAGCGTTATCAACTCAGTGCTTTTAGCACTGTTTTTAGTGCTTTTTAAAATTTATTACGCGAAAAATTTTGGCTTCAGTGCTATTTGATTTTTAGTGCTTTTTTTGGTGCTTTTTTTCACCAGACAATAAAAAATTTTGCTATTAAACTTTTATCTTTACCATATTCCAATGCTAAAGTAGAACGAGTTTTTAGCTCAATGAATCTTTTAAAAAGAAATGCGCTTGCGGTTAATGCGCTTTTACAAATCAAAAACGGACTTAAAAGGGAAAATTCTTGTTGCGAAACGTACGAAATTCCAGATGAGGTCAATATTCATATTAATACAAAAATGGTTTATGAAACGTTGGAATATGAAATAAAAACGGTATTATGGGCAGATGACCGTGATGAGGAAAGAATTCAGAGACTTTGATATTGACCTTTAACAAATTCAAATTGAAATTCATTCGTTATTATATGAACATATTTTGTTATTTTAAACGTTATTTTACTTTTGTTACAATATGTTGAGTTATTTTTTAGTGTAATATATAAATGATTAAAAATAGTAATAAATGATTTAAAATTCTTCTGGTTTTTAATTATAAAATTATTATTGTTCTCTATTATTTTTAAGCTTAAGGTCTCTTTTTTTTTATTGGAAATTAATTATTTAAAAATAATTAATTTCCTGAAGAAGTCACACAAAGGAGTGACGAAATATTGAAAAATAAAATATTTTAAATATAAATAAAGAGACCCTGAGCTTAAAAATAATACAATACTATAGTAATAAATTATCTCTTATTTTATAAATTTTTTGTTAATAAATGTCTTAAATAGAAAAAAAATTAAATAAAATCATATATTAAATAAAAGGCAATTAAAATAAAAAAATATTTATATATAGTGCTTTTTTTCAAATATTACGCGTTTTTTGTCCGACTTTAGTGCTTTTCAAAATTTCAAAGTTGACAACGCTGGTGAAAAGAGATAGGCATATGCAGTACATCGTATTCTATTATTAATTCTCATATTTCTATTTTAAAAAGTGTGCTTTTAAACCAATTTAGTTCCCAACGTAAAATTTTCCTACCGTGTATTATGTCAGAAAATCTGTAGAAAGTGCGAATGCTAAAATTTCAGAATGTTTCTGGTTTTGAGCCTAAAGACTTGGAGCCATTTCTGATTTACAAAATTCTCTTGCTTAGGATGCAATATTATCAGAGAGTGCTGCTCTTTAGTACATGATTGTATCAGTCGCTGAAAGTTATGTTTAGTGATCAGTGAACACAATCATGCACTAAAGCTGATCAGAAGAAGTCGACACAATATTCATGACTGAGCACAGGGTTGAACTCAGGATCCTCCACTTCATAGTCTCGTGTTGTACTACTTCAGCCAACAGCACCCTCATTTAAGAGGTGAATTTAATTTTGTTTGAAAACATTTTTATGTATTCCTCAATTTTTATTGTGTCCTCTTCAAAGTGGCACCGCTCAGATTGAATATACTTGTGCCAGAGTTTTTTTCCAATCCTCGAATCTGTTTCAATTTGTACTTTTTGCTAAGCCCTGCACTTCTCTCAGCGATTTGCTTTTGATCACAGGGACCAAATCCGCTGAACACGATGGCATGATTACGGTGTTGTGTTTGTCCAAAATATTGCGACCTCGAAGGAACTTTGCTGCCACATCAATTTCAGCAAGAAAATCGAATGTTTTTAAGAAGTTTCTATTATGCGGATCTTTAATTCATTATAACTGTCCTGTAAATGGCCCTCTTAATGTGACTGATATAACAATCGTAATTATTTGTTGTACAAATTTGTTTCGGCACAAAACTTCGTCATCGTGCTATTTTATTAGATTTCATTAGATATTTTGGATTCCAAAATGTTGAAGTTCTGAAATCATGTCAAAGCCGCTACTGGATGCGTGCACGTAATCAATCTCTTAATAAAACTTTTTCCGTCTAAGCACACATTTGAATATTAACATGTATTTTTATATTCATACGATACGCTTTGATTTAAGGGAAACCTTGTAAATACCACGTGTATGTATGCTAAGAATAGATTGTGTTAAAAAGGTAAAATGAAATTAATTGCCAAAGTCCTAGTAGGCAGTAATTAATTCCAAAAGTTTCCCAATAAAAGATTTAAGCCAATTCCACTGTCTTAAATAGAGAGGGATTTTTACGCAGCACTCAAATTAGTTTCTGCATGCACTTAGAATTGCATTTGTCTCAAGTAAAAAAATTTATCATTTGCCTAAATTGATCAATATAATTATAAACAAAAATCATTATTATTTTGTGTTGTTCAGGCTCTAGACACAAAGATATCAACAAATTTAATTTAGAATTTTGGGTATTCAGTTTCTAGTAGGATCTTGTTTCTAAGGGTGCACCGCGGTGGCAAAATAAGTTCATATTGAAATGTTAATTAAAGACAACTTGTATAAATTTGCGAATATTATTGAACAGCTCAAAAGGCCCAAATGCCACTTATTTTATGCACATATATGTAAATATATAAATATGTCTCGACGTTAAGTTATCAAAAATTGCCAACCCTAATTCACGTCAATCGCAACCAACACAGGATTACTTGAGAAAAAACAAAAAAAGAAATATGTCACTGATGCACGCAGCCATATAACATTTAAACGCGTTTCCGGGTCAGTGTAGTATATAGTATTTGTTTTTTAAATTCGTGTTATTAGGGAGATACATATAAATTCAGCTTTAATATTTAAAGAAATAACAAAAATTTTCCCAAAGGAGAAAAGGGACATAATAATAAAAATGAGAAACTATTTGTTAACACTTATTTTCATATTAGAATTTAAACTACGAAATTTCTAATAGAAGTTCTATAACTCTTCAAGTGTTTGAACGAACATGTTTTTTCAAATCCTCTGTCGTGCGAATTTTGTGTTTGTTTCTATAGAAAATAGCGCGGGTTCGTTCCATAATTTTGCAGACAACAAATTGTTTATTTGACAACTAATTTTTTAATGTAACCGATTTTTCACTCTTATGTGCGCACGCCGGTATTCAGTTGTCTTTGGCGTTTTTAACCAAAATTGTTCTTTGAAATTGATAATAACTTCTTAAGATTTACGATAGGGATCAATTTACGATTTATAAGCTTAACTGCACATGTTTTATATGATAATGAGGTCATTTAGGTATACTTTTGAATTTTAATAAATCTGAATAAATAAATGAAAGTCTATCATTGTACATAAAATGCCAGCGTTACTGACTGACATATCATTGCCCGGCCCAAGCGACTACAGTTAGACTGGTGATGTTTCTGTGCAGCTCCTGTTCCGATGTATAGATTAACTAAGAGAGCATTTTTGAAAATTAGTATTCGAATGGAGAAAAAAGGTTGACGTTGTTGCTTCTATATATAGACTAAAAGATAGACTAAAAATGTAGCTGAAAACTAACTCGATACTTTTTAAATCTGTTGAGCTGTGTGTACTTTTAGGGGCTAAAAATTCAAATTTGGCGTCCTATTTTTTTAAACGAATTCGCATATGTTTTGAGGTTTTTTGAAAATTCGCAAGTATAAGGAATAAAATCGAACCCGTTTTCGGTCATGTTTTGTTAATGATATAGATGAAGTGTATTCTTGAACATTCGTATTAAAAAGGTGCTTTGAAAATTAACTTGGTACTTAAAAAAAAAACGTGTATGCAAAACGTAGTTTTAGCGCTATTTTTTCCAAAATAGTACTTTCGAAAAAGTACCTACTTTTAAATTTTTTTTTTTTTGGAAAATTGCACTTTTTCGAAAGCGCGCTTTAGTGAAGTGGTATTTTTCAAAATGTTATTTTCTTGAAAATTAAATTTTTGAAAACGTTTTTTTGATATATGAAAATTTTCGAAGACGGTACTTTTTGAACTAGGTACACTTTGATAATGATATTTTATGACGGGAGTATTATTTTAAAAAAGATCTTTAAGAAAGTGTATTAACCTTTAAAGGCACTTGTCGGAAAATATAATCTTTAAAAGGAATTTTTATTTAATATATTATTTTTAGAAAAAAGTACTTTTTAGAAAAGGTACTTTTTTTTAAAACGTACTTTATTAAAAAAAAATTATTACTTTAAGTGTACTTTTTTAAGTGTTTTTGCACTTATATGTATTAAAAGTGATTTTTGAAAAAGTACTTTTTGGAACAAGTATTTATTAATTATGAAAATGAGAAATTATTACGCTCTTAAGTTAAGGCGCAGCTGTATGCAAATAAGGGTGTACTAAAGACCGATGCTTAAATATTTTGAAAATTGTCTGCGGGATATTTATATTGTGTATTCAATTTCAAAAATACGGCGTCAATAGTATTAGGAAACAGTTGCAAAGGTCATCGACTTGTACGTTTTTACCCAGTAATTAATTCATATTTCTAATTGCATGTTAATTTTGCAACACTTGTAACGGTTAAGGCTGTTTTTTAATATCTTTCACTTGAAAAATGTGTCATGTGCACTAGAATATCTTATCATGGTTATGGAAATCCAAAAGCATGTACTTCGATAGTTTCAACCTTTAGTAACAACTTTCTGTATTTAATAAATATGTGATTGAACTGAGATATCTGACGAGTGAAAAAGGCCTATTTAAAAGTTATTGCCCTAATACCTTTTTATTATACCAACGGCTTTGCGTGCATGTGTTCCTAAGAATATGTTTCTGCGTAAAACCTTTAGGGCTTACAGATGTTATTACCTTAAAATTTCTATTTATTTAACGTTAAGTGTGTTTGTGTTATTTTTGGTTGCCTTCCAAAAAATATGAACGTAATAATCCCTTATAAAATTGCTGTTTAAGCTGCTTTGTAGGTCATAAAATTGTGTAATTTTATTGTGTATGGGTGACTTATTCCTGTTGTGTTTTGAGATTTTATTTTATGTTAACACAAACTACTACTTACCTGTTTTGGCTGGCATAAAATATAACATTTTGACCTGCTGGAAATGTTTGTGCGTTAAAAGCGAACCGCATAAATTCTACTAAACGAATTTGAAATTGTTAAAATGAAATCAAAGAAATTATTCTTGAGCACATAAATTTGTGTCCACAAAAACGTGTATTTTAAATTCGAAATGTGTTTAGACTTTTATAAAAAAGATTAAAGATTCATTTACAAATTGTATATTTCTGAATGCCATTGTTCATTTTTTGGTGGAAAGTCTTTATTATGGCTAATTAAAAAATTATTTATATTCCAGTTTCTTTGATTATACTTGAATAATCCCTCACACTAAACGGCAACCAACTCTACTTCAGCACTTGCTGTCTCGATGTATAGCTGGTTGAATGAGATTTGTATTTTGTATTTTTAAGATTCTATAAAAAAAAAGAAGTTTGTAATAAAATGTTTATTAAGTTTTGTAAATTAAATTTTGCAAGAATTACCTCATTGAATGTGCCATTAGTCTCGATGGCACGAAATTCAATAATTCTCCCTGCTTTACTTTTTAAGGTCTTCTTTGGTGACTTTAATTAAAAATAACCCACTTGAACGTGACAAATATTGTTCACTGTAGTATAAATTTCAATATTAATTTAACTTAAAAATAAACTGTTCAAAACCTCGATACTGAGAAAATGAAGCCTTCTTCAAGTTATCCCTTCCACACATTTTCGTTATCTCTTAGCTTGACTTTGTGTATATAATTGGCTTCTTAAGAAAGAGTTTTATTAGACACTGAAGGTTAGTTGACATTTTCCACAAGGACTTTTTATTATTTCAAAATTACAAATAACTCTGATGGCAAAATATTATGGCTAGTACACGAAAATTTAATTTCAATTTTATGAACAAATTTTTAAATTTCTCCCACCACAAAAGCATGTATAAAAAATTTGGAATTTTAAATTAAATGAGGTAAACAAAATTACTGGAATGCAAATTACTGAATGAAACTAACTGAACCCCTAAAATAATCACTATGATGTGTTTTTCTATCCTCCAAAAAAGTATTAGTGGGTATTCATTTTATCACTCCGTGTGTAACGCAGCGGGATATCCCTCTCAGACCCCATAAAGTATATTCTCGTATATGCTTGATCAGTTATAAAATCTAAGATGATCTGCCCACGTCCGTCGGTCTGTAGAAATCACGATTCAGTCAAAACGAAAAGAGCCAAACCCTTGAAATTTGGTATAGTAAATTTTGAAGGATAGCACAGTCCAAGTTCGTCAATGGGCTGAATCGCGCGAGGGGGGAAAAGGTTCTCCTAAGAAGAACCAAACGAATCTCTAGAAAATAACATAATTTTCAACTTTTATGTGATTTTGTTCAGCAAATGACATATTTTTATATTAAATTGAATTAAGATTCGATAGGCTAATTGTTCGAAATTTTTAATTTAAATCTCAGAAAGACATGATAAATATTCTAAGGCACAAAGGCAAGTCAACATCAGTTTTTGTTATTCAACTTACACAGCAGAGCAGAACAGCTGTTTTCGAAAGACGCAACCCTTTCATAATCAGTGCTCATGTGTATTGTGTTTGTCACCACTTATTAGGTGGCTTAGTTGAATGTGATAACAGTTCCTATTTACACAAATTTTATTGTGAAAAAGAATCCGAGAACTGTATCAACCTGATGTTAACATGTTATTGTTATAATACCCGTGTTACCGTTTGATTATAAGTTGAATAAACCTGATGTTGACTTTCCTTTGTGCCTTGGAATATTTATCATGTCTTTCTGAGATTTAAATTAAAAATTTCGAACAATTAGCCTATAGAATCTTAATTCAATTTAATATAGCAATATAAAAATGTTCGTTAAAATTCTTACTACAGATATATTTTTATGTCAAAGCAGGTCCAAAACGTTGAGCTAGAAAATCAGAAAATTCAATTTTGGGCTCCGTCCCTTTTAGTGGGCGTTGACGTAACATATTTCTTGGAAAGATAGTGTAAAAATTTAAAAAATTGTGTAACTTAACCCTACATTCCTTAAAAATGATGTCTCCCCACGGCCATTCCCGGAGTGAAGGAATTTTAAAATTGAGCACAGAAATGTATTAAGTAACTCCAACACAGCATTTTTAATTTTTCTCCGTCCTTTTTTGTAAACGTTGACGTAAAACAACAAAATATAGTTTTTATTTAATAAAAAAAATTGGTGGGTATTAAGGATTCGACCTGGCCGAATATAACGTTCTTACTTATTAATATTAACTTTGGCAAAAAAGCAAAAATATTTGTTGTCTTGGACCAGCATAAAGAGGATGACCACTACATATGAGCTGCATTGTGCTGGAATTAGGAAAAAGTGGTTACGTGAAGGAGGATGGAACGAGTATCGTTTGTAAACATTAGATTTGAATTTTCCCAGTTGGCGCAGTAGGAAATTTATTCCACAGACAAATTCATCGGCTAAAGAATTAGCTCTCTTTTTAATGCGTGGTGCGCTTCAGTGGCACCGCAACAGCGAATGGCTGCGCCCTGAGGGATGTGGTGTAGTGTGCAAAAACTATCAACTGTCCTATTTTTGATATCGTCTTCACGTGGCGTTGACAAATGGCAACAGAATAAGAGGGAATATTTTCAGCGTCATTTGTATAGTCTATTGGCTATTTTGACAGTTCGACAAAACAAGAGTTGCATTATGAAATTATTATTATAATTTTTTTGTTTGCAATATCGCGAACAGTTCTTTCATTTTGAATACATGAATGAACACAACTCATATACATGAGCTTAGAACTTACTTTATAAACTTTTACACTAGCCCTATCACCACGCTGTAGCCGATGTTGTGCAGAAACCGGAAAATGTTTGCTCAGGTCATTTCGCAACAAAAATGTTCCGCGTCGAAGCCGATTTCTGAAAGCCCTTTAAGATTTTTTTTTTTTTTAATTTTTTATTTTATAATTATTTAACTGTTTATGTTTCTTAATGTAATTTTATGATTATAATCAAAATCACAATCTAAAAACTATCTTTGTTAAGTGAAATTAACTTAAGATTAAGAGTTTGTGTTGATTTGCATTGGGGAAAAATATCTTGTACGACTTTGATGGCGCGCTCCGCACAAATGTTTAAAATACATTTTAAAAAGTTGAACGAAAACAAACCTTTAAATTCGATTATTAAAAAATTAATGCACAACAAACCAAAGTGACAGCGCCTGCTTTATTTTTATACTTTTAGCAATAAATTATAATATTTCGCAAATTTGCATAAGGCAGAATATTATTCGATATTTAATGGAAAAACTTATAACTTATTTATCATTTAATGAATTTGTAAAGAAAATATTTTTATATTTTTAGAACTTACTGATCCCAAACTTCATTGCATTTGACGCGGAACCTTTTTTAACGACAGTTCTTAACAGCAGTTCTTATTGTTTTTTTATGCACTACATGGTATGGATAGGGCCATTTTGATATTTTCAAAAATTGTAAAAAAGTTGTACCCCTATTTTACACTAATGCTTTTATAGTTTCCCATATCATATACACATGTGTCTATGCATGTGCATGTGCAAATCTATTGAAACACATTTAAAAATCAATATTTTTCTTGGTCGCTTACAACAGGCAAATAAAGTCGCCAAATATCTTTTTTTTTTTTATTGTAAACATTTCTTTAAATCGAGCATTTTTAAATCGAAAAAAGAAAATTTCTGCCAACAACAAGTGTACAACAGGAATAATAAATAAGAAAACTAATTTTGTAACAACGAGCTTTTAAAAATGTACTCTTTTGATATCAATAGTACAAAAATCTTTTTTCTGCTATTAACTTTTAATATCTTATTTTTAGAACGTTATTTATAATATTTTTTATAACAATCTATTAAAACAAATTTTCTTACAAAAATGTGTTTTAAGGCTTCTATGAATAATTTTTTTTACAAATTAGGCTGTGAAAATTTAATAAGTACTAAAATAAACATCCTGCAATTGTACTTTTCATGTACAAAAACATCCTAAAATTATAAAATATGCGAATAGATTAGAAAAATATCTTATTAAATAAGTACACATGCACTTATGCACGTATTGTGTATAAAAAAGTTTAATGAGAATAAATGGAATCAAAAGCACAACTCTTTTGATAAGAAATTACTTGTTTTTCGTAAGTCTTATCTTGGGATTAGACTTGAAGCAGTTAACACATGCATTCTATTTCGTTTTGAGGATTGGGGGATTTCAAATGTATGACTACATTGAAAAAATAAAATATGACTGGTGTGAAACCCCCGTCATAATTTAGTGCCCTATTTCAAAATTCGGTCAACTGATAATAAAATAACACAAAAAATTAAGAGTTTAAAACTTTTTTAAATCTTCTAGAAACTCTTTAAATAAAAGCATGAAATTTGTCTTTTGCCACACACGATTTTTGGAATAAATTTGTATGTAAATATAAACAAATAAAAGTGCTGCCGGTGACATGAGCTGAATAAATTTTTTGGCGGCGGCAAGTGGAAAAAGGTTCAGTGGCTGCCAGTTGCAGTTTGAGAAGCCAAATTTTCCACCTACTTTTGCCCGCTAAATGACCCCATCAAAGTATATTTTTTCTGCACTTAATTTCCCCAGAAATTTACTTTTTAACTTCTTGTGGCAAAGTTGAGAAGTCTCTCTCACAGCCCTTCCCAGAGTGACCTTATCAAAATATTGAAAACGAGGGGATAGCATTGAAAGGACAGATTAGGAAAGATGAGACGATAGACAGTTTTTTGTAGCTATTTCAACCTTTTTTACTTCGCCGGCTAATATTTGCTACAGGGCCGACGAATGTGGGTGCTGTTACTCTGTTTTTTAGTACATGGTAGAGTCAGTCGCTGCCAATTATTTCAGTGACCGGTGACTATGACTTCATCATTGAACCAGTCAGCAACTAATACAACCACGCACTAATGCTGAACAGAAGAATTCAACACAATATTTCATAACTCAGCGCGGGCTCGAACTCAGCACCGTCCGCTTCATAGTCTCGTGTTCTACTACTTCAGCCAACAGTCGTGCCCAGTTTTGAAAATTGGGCACGGAAATGTCTTAATGGAACGCTGACCCAGCAGGTCAAACATTTTTAATTAATGTCCTATATATTTGGAGGGTATTTAAGATTCGATCCGGTCGAGTATAACGTTCTTACTTGTTTTTAAATTTAAAATGTAGCAAAAATTACAATTTTGGTATACTTGTATGCCTAAAAACTATTGCCATTTGAAAAAATCTTTTTTCCTTGATATTTTAGAAAGTTTTTCCCTAATGCTCTTACTGATTATCATATAATGCACTCTTTTGTGGAAACACATTTAAAATCAATATTTTTCTTGGTCCTTTGCCACAGGTAAACAGAATCTAACAAACAAAACTGAAGAAGACACTTAGCAAACTAGAAAACAATTAAAAGTTTGAAAGCAACAAAAAAGTGGCAGGTCGGTCTGCTGCAGATCTGAAAGCCAATATTGTATCACAAATGTATTCCTGTAAACATATGTCTTGATAACACACACACACACACTCACACACATACATACATAATACTGCATAAGTACGAGTATTTATTAAAGAAAATAAAAGCTACTCCAGCAATAGAATTAGTTTCAATAGTAAACGTAACTTTTATGTGAGAGTAAACTGCACTCGAATGTGCTTTAACTGCTGGAGGAACAAAAGTAACACAGTAGTGGGATTAAAACTAGCACAAGTTTTTTGTTATTACTAATAGTTAAGGTGAATATAAAATAAGTCTTATTTTTTATTTATTTTTATTTAATAAAGTTTGTTTGTATTCAAAATACTTTTTAATATCCAGTTTCAGTTCTACAATTTCCATTATATGAAGTTGTTTTTTACAAATTGTACACATTTCCTCTTAAATGTTCGTTTCGTTTCGTTCTATTTTTATGTATTCTGGCATTCTATTATATAATTTTAATCCCTTGTAAAATAGTGATCGTTGCATCGCTGTTGATGTTGTTCTCTGCAGCCTGAAGTTGTCGGAGCTTCGTAGACCATATGGTTGTACTTCCCCCACATACTTAATATATTCGCATAGTTATTCCGGCGCGTTTCTGTTTTCATTTTTTGTACAAAGCCTGAAGTATTTGTCTGCAATCGTTGTTTTATATTTAACCATCTAAGTGAGTCCAGCATAAAATTAATAGGTGTATACCGACTACATTTTAAAATACATCGCATCGTTTTGCTTTTTTGCAATTTCTGCATTCTTTCTATTTGTGACTCTAAACAGCATGTATAAAAATCGTTGACCCGTATTCAAAATGTGGCTTAACCCTCTAACCCGCAAACTTTTAAAAGTTTTAAAAAAATAGTTGGCTCATTTTTTTTTAAATAACTATGACCTAATAAACTTAAAAAAAACATCAGAAAGTCATTATCGAACTTAGTTTAAGAGTTCGGTGAGAAAAGGTGAAGAGTGCCTCAGGGCACTGTTGGCGGTTCCGGTGTAAGAACAACAAATATTATTTATGATAAGATTTTATTAAAAATTGGATGAATGTTATAAAAAATATGAATGTATGGTTTACTTTCTACGATGATATTCGTAAAAGTAATTTTTAGCGTTTGAGCAGCACAAATGAAGGCCGCACTTTGAACAAACACACTGTGTTTGTGATTTTTTGTATAGTTTGCAATGAAGCCATTAGATGGCACATTTACTGGACCACTACTTTCCATCAATGGTAACGAAGAACGGGGTCTTTTCTATGGTTTTCTTTCAGTTGTTGATGGGACTGGTTCTTTGGCTGCCGAACATGACTCAACATTTTCGACAAATGATGCTGAAGGTTCGTCATCATCATCAGTCAAAGAGGATAATTTAATACGTCTGCGGTTTCTATCTGTCATTTCTATCACTTTTTGACAAAAATTTTAAAATAATATAACAAAGAGATAAAAAGTAACGGAATAAAAGTGACCGATAAATTTAGCCGGAACGCGCAAGAGTGCCCTGAGATACTCTTTAGTTTTTGAGTTCTCAGTACATGTTCTTTGTTTTGTTTTGCATTTACAAACATATAAATTCAAAGAACGATATCATACCTTTCCAACAAAAATTATTTCGAAGAGATCGGAAGACTAGAAGTTAATACAAATTAGTTTAAAAAAAATTACAGGCAGAATTTCACTTGCAGTAATTTTGATTCCTCTTACTAACCAGCTGACACAATCGAAGCCAAATGTCGAAATTTATTTGAATCTTAAGATAAATGTAAATAGATATATAACTAAATGCTCCGTTAAATGGTTTCTGAGTAAATTCAATTTTTGATATAAGTGCCTTGAGGCACTCTTGCGGGTTAGAGGGTTAATTATGGTGGTATATATATATATATATATATATATATATATATATATATATATATATACATATATATATATATATATATATATATATATATATATATATATATATATATAATGCAGTTGTTATCGAAAGTTTCTTTCTTATTGTCTTGAAAAATCCAATCTTTTTACCAATTTTTTTTGCAAACGTGTTCTATATGATCTTTAAATTTTAGTTCATTATCTATTATAAAACTAAGGTATTTTATTTTCTTCGCCTTTTCTATTGTTTCATTATTAATTTTAAAATGTATATCACTGTTCATATTAATTTCCACAAGTTTTGTCTTATTTTCATTAAGTTTTAATTTGTTCATCTTTAACCAATTGTTTATATCATAATTTAGATTGTCTTTACATTCATCTTCAGTTTCGCCTTCCGCGTATGTTAGAGTATCATCCGCATATAGAACTATTTTACATTTTCTTACAATATTTGTCATATCATTTATGTACGAGTATATTATGAAAAGCAGTGCACCTAAGATAGAACCCTGTGGGACACCATTATCATTTCTTATGCTATACGACTTGACACCATTTACTTTTGTCTTCTGCATTCTATTTCTCAAATATGATTTAAACCATCCTAATTCGACACCTCTTATACCGTACATGTAAAGTTTCTGTATTATTATTTCCCGATCAATTGTTTCAAAAACTCTCTTAAAGTCTAAAAACAAAACAGTGCCATGATCTTCTTGTTTTTATCTATGTATTTCCATTGATTTATTACATAATTTAGCGCAGTTTCACATGAATATTTTTTTCGAAATCCAGATTGATATTTTGTTAAAAGACAGTTGTTTTCAATATATTTTTCTAATGGATCCTCAACCACCTTCTCCAATATCTTTTCAAATGTTTTTAATGTGTTAAGTGGCCTAAATTCTTCACATTTATCTGTTTTAGCTACTTTTTCTATCGGCGATACCATCGTGTGTTTCCAACTTTCGGCGAATATACCTGCCTCTAATGATTTATTTATTATATTTTGTAAAATTACGCCTGAAGTGTTTTTAGTTGTTATTTTGCAATAATCAGGCTTGATTTTCAATTCTCTTACAACTTTCTTAAGATCTGAAATTGTTATTAATCTAAATTTAACATTTATGTTCATAATATTGATTTGGTCTATATATTGCACATTTTATATCGATTCTCTTATTGATCTAACGCTATTTACAAAATATTCATTGAAATGATTAGCTATTTGTTTATCATTCTGAACCTTCTCGCCATTAAATATCACAGAATCTATCACAGTATGACTTTTTCTAAGTACTAGTTTCTTTATCTCTTTCCACATCTATTTCGGATCGTTTGCCTTATTTATCTGATCGTTTATATATTTGTTTTTCTGATTTTCAATAATATATGTTTCTAATGTATTTATAATTTGACCATGATGCTTCTGTAGTATTTAGATATTTTGCTATTTGGTATCTTCTAATTTTTTCGTTTTTCATTGTGTTTAAATTCCTATTAAACCAGCCTTTATTACTATCTTGCTCTTTTACTATAACTTTTTTACTAAATTTTTGTATCGTTACCTCAAAACATTTATCAAAATTAAAAACATTCTCATTAAGATCTTTGGTTTCGTCACATCTCAACATGGCATTGAGTTCTCTGTTAAATACTGCCGTATTGTATCTTAAAATTTCAATTTTTCTTTGACAATCTTTTTCTTCCATACTGCTAACTTCTATAGCAATTTCAATTATTTCATAACATGATATTTTTGCTGTTTTACTATTTTGTGTTGTAATTCTTTTACTATTCGTAATTACATAATCAATCAAAGTTCTTGTGTTTTCCGTTACTCCAGTATAAGACTCTACATCGTAGAGTCTACAATCTGTTTCAATGCATTATAATTTAAAAGTCTCTCGAATTGTTGTCTATAGATACTGTCTTTTGAGCAATCTATATTAAAATCTCCTGTAATTAGAGTATCACAGTTCAGTTGACAAATTTCCTCAACTAATTCTCCAAATATATCCCAGAAGTCAGACATACTACTACTAGGTGATTTATATACCGTAAACTATTGTTATGGTAGTCCCTGTACAGCCTAAAATCCAATATTTATAGTCCTCAAATTTCTCAAATTGTTTGTTTATTCTCCACTCATTTTTATAGTAAATGACTACACATCCTGTTCGATTAGAGTTAGATAAACACGCAACTTTATTATAATTTTCCAACGCTACTTCCTGCTCACCAACATCCTCAGTTAAATGGGTCTCTGATAAAATAATAAACTCTGGTTTTTCCGTTTCCGCCAGTATCTCCAGCTGACTAAAGTTATTAATAAGTCCCTGTATATATCTGTATAAAGCACTTTAATTTTCTTTGGTTGATATTCTGTTAACCCTATTTTCCTTCTACTATTATTTAATTTGTTTTGATATACTGGACACTGCTTATCATTAGTTAAATGATTCTCACCTAGACCCATATTCAATTTTGCATTCATACGCTTACAGTTTATACACTTTGATACCACTTCATTCTTACATTCCTTACTTTGGTGGTTTCCAAGGCAATTTATTTTATTTTATATATTATATATACATATAAAATAAATTTCAAACAGGTCTTACTGGTTTGCGTGCATGTCCTATATATGAACGTAATTGTCTGCTGTATTCCACTTATCCTAATCTCAATATATGAAAAAGTAAAATATTCATATACACATTTTCACAATCCCCGATTATCGCAACAAGTAATACTTCTTTACATTACAGTCGTTATAACTGCAACTATTTTAAAAAAGATTTTTAATAAGTCCAACATAATTTTAATTATTTATTTAATCCACCTTATACCTTTCACTATTTTTGGTTTGTCATTCCTCATATGCAACCCTATACGATATATAATTATATTCCAGGTCCTTATGAATAGGGAAGTCGAATAAGCGTTGTCCGCCGATAATGAGATCAAAGAGATGGTACAAAGTGTTGGAATGAATGTATGCACGTACTCCACACGTACGTTGGTGAAGGGTATATAAGATTACTTGTATTTCTTATTCAAAAGCGTAGTTTTATGAACGTGTTTGTGTTTTTGATCAGTTTAACAAATTTGAAAATGGGAACAAAAGAAATCCCAATAGGCTATTATTTTTACCAACACTGCATCCAAGTGTCCAGTTGATTTTATTGTCCAGCAGACAAATAGTTTAAATTTTATTATGGTTTTATGAAAAATTTCCAATTATTTTCTTTTCTAAACATTTATGTTTTAGATTAAAAATTTATGCTGCGCAAAGACAACAAGTAAAACTGAACAACAGGACAGAAAATAAAAAATAAAAAAATAATAATAAAAAATTAATTGAATTGACTAGAGTAAAGAATTTTAAAAAAGTGTTCAAACTGAACAAAGATTATTTCCCATGCAGACTTGATACACAAAACACGAATAGAAAAAAAATTGTGTAACAAACTGTAAACGAACTGAAAATAAATATGATAAAATAAGTCAGATATAAGATAAATTTTGTTTCAACACAATAAAAAAACATGAAGGAGACACTAAACGGAACAGGGGACGAAATGACTTTGTGGCAAATGCATTTCTTTTTCTGTCACACTCTAATAAATAGTAGGCCACTTGTGATATCGTTGTAACAATATTATGGGTGTGGCAAACATAATATGGTGATATCAAACAAATTATTCTTGTGGTTTATTGCATTAATTATTTTTTTTTTTCAATCGTATTAAAACAATTTTTGTTTATAGTTTGCTTAGAAAGTATCACTATACTTAAAAATTACCGTTTGGTTGCATTGTTTATTTCGCCTGCAATTGAATTATTTTGTAAGCTATTATTGACCAATATATGTTCAATTAGATGACAATAATATGATGAACGAACCTAACCACCTGTTTTTGCTTCAAAATTAAATGATATTTGAATGCGAAATTAATTTTCGCAAATCATATTTAAGTACAACTGAAGAAGTCAAAAAATGAGCTGAAGCTTTTTATAAGAAAATTTTTTAAATTATGTATGAATTTTTATTAGTCGAACTTTCTTATGTAAATTGTAAATTTTATTTTCAACGGGCTTAAGTTCGAATCTGCATGATTGGGTTGGGGAATTTCGTACTAACCAATAATAATATTTTAATATGAAACATTAAACCAAAAAAGTTTGACTTAAGTAAAAAGCGGGAAAACTTCAGAAAATGGGACATGAAAAATATAATAAAAATTAAAAAAAAGAAAACGGAGATATTAAATTAAATTCGTGTTAAATGGTAACAAACAAAAGTACACATGAGTACTGACTGACGATAGAAGTAACACGACTTCCGAAAACTGCGCTGTTGTACTCTGCTGTGTATGTTGTTGGAAATTGTAATTGATATTGATTTTTTCTTGTTTCTTGGAACAAGGACTTTACGTATCTCCGCGATTGAGGCTCAGCCGATCAATCCCCCTGATTGTGTAAGGCGTTGGCCTTTACGCCTCAGACGTTTTTCGTAGTAGATTAAAGAAAGCTGCTTGTGTGTTTCTTTAATCTTTTACAAAAAACGTCTTTGGCGTAAACGCCAACGCCTTACACAATCAGTCTGAATATTAATAATATGATGATTCATATTCTCAGTGCTACGAGAAAAAATATTTTACAAAATGACAGCATTTTCCTGGGATAAAAACTAGTTATTATATTATATATTTTATTATCTTAAATATTTTTGTTGCCTGCCAACTCGAAAACATTTTTGCCATAATAGCGAACGATAGAAAATGCTGGAATTATAAACGAAAAACCAGTGAATTGAGTGTCCCTAACGATTCTAGAGGGAAACGAACCTGCCACAGGACAATTCACGTGGTTGGTTCTCTGGGACAAGCAACTGCTCCGAGAGGTACTAGTAACTTTTAAAAATAGTTTTCACTGCAGGAGGTCAATTGACATTATTATGACAGCTTTAATAGCTATTAAATACTTGTTGTGGTATCCTTAGCACCAGTACTAGTGCCACTACCAGTTGTGCTTTTATACACACCAGTTATAGAAATATCGCAGTGAAGCCTATTCCTTAGTAATTACGTCACAGAATAGTTCCTTGAAGCTATAATGCACTTCTTTTTTTTAACTCGGACCAGCACTCAGGGGATGACCCCTAAATATGCAGTACATTGCGCCGGAACTAGAAAGGAGGGGATAGTATTTTTTGTATCTTTCTCAACCTTTTACTTCGCCGGCCAAACAACTAACACAACCATGCACCAATGCTGATCAGAAAAATTCGGTACAATACTCATTATTGAGGTCGAAGTAGAGCTCAGGATCCTCTACTTCATAGTCTCGTGTCAACTACTTCAGCCAACAGCATCCTAGATTATAATTTACTTAATTAATGTAACCTATGACCACAAACTAAAAAGATATAGAAAAGCAATACTTAATATATTTTTCTCCTGAAAGACTTACAGAAATAAAACATAACTCTTCCGAGGTTACGCGGGGTGAGGGAAATTTTTTAGCACTTTTAGTCTAATTTTGTAATATGTGCTCTTTTCACCAGTCACGACTCAGGAACATTTTGCACCCTTGTCATGCTCGCCAGTAGTAGTTTTCATTTGCATATATATATTTATTAACTTTAGTTATTTATTTAAAATATATAACATTTAGTGCTAGTTATTATTTATCATTAACTAATTCATCATCACGGAACAGACTTCAGTATAATTTCGTTATATTTTTCTGTTCAATATTTTTTTTTTAAAGCTGAACGAATTTAGAACTTACTCTGTTATGTTCAATATATTCTACACCAATCGCAACTTAGCTGTCGGTATTTCTTAACATATAAAACGAGTGGATTAGGCCCTACACGTTGCAACTGGATATACAATTTAGATGAAACAATCACTTTGATATTTCCAGCAATTTAACAATTCGACTGTATAAAACGGAAAATAGGGAACGATATCATTTGTAATATGACCGGAATTGGCTGACGAAATTACAAAAGATTTCATTCCGAAAGTATTCTTCTTTTTTTCATTTCTGATGATTCAAAATACTTTATCAATTCTGTTTTCAAACGGAATCGGACGGACTCCATGACAAGACTGTATATATGATTTTGTTAGTTTAAATAAATAATTGAAAGCGCCCAAAGAAACGATTCTGCTGTTTGATGTCAAATTGTTTCAAATTGACATCCCTAAATGCATCTAAAAATATTGGAAAACATTTTTCTTTTCACAAAAGTGAAATGTTACCTATTTTTCCCGTACGTCACACAGAGTTGCTTTACTTCAGTGTGCTTGTCATATTGGTAATAAAGCTGTTGTTTCTAATACATTTGATTATAGTATGATAACAGCATGAGGTAATTTCAGTAATTTCTCAAACTATTGTTCTGTTCGTAAAGTATTCTTTTCACAACGTTTTGTTCCGATGCACACATATTTATTGAGTATGTGAATTAATGCAAGTAAACATTTATGGTTAACCAGAATTTGTGAGATATTCTCCAAAGGGAAAATTTATTGTAATAATTGTCAATTAAATGTACAAAACTAATTTCCTGAAATTTCTTGCCACAAGATACTCAACATAAATGTATAAATAATTCCTACAATAAACAAATATTGCAGTAGTTTAAAGGTATTCATTGACCGTTAGCCTAGCGAGTCGGAATAACAACTGCGGTTGCACTGAAAGAGTTTTGATGTGTGAAAATGTAAATTGAATTCTTTTGAAAAGATGTCGAATAGACTGGGGAAGAGGTCTCCTCATCAACAACGTCCCATTTAAAAGGCATTGGCACTGTGGAAAGCCTATAAATATTGAAATTTTCATCACTCTACGCGATTCCGAAGATCTATTGCCTTCTCTTATATTGAATTCAATTGCGATTGATAGATTGAATTGAAGTTGCTACAATAACATAGCAAAATGCTAATTAAGACTTACAAGCTAATTGTTGGAATATTTAAATTTGTTTCAAATACAGAAAAAGATCAGAATAGCTGTTTTCGGAAGCCGCTACACTTTCATCCTCAGTAACTGCATATTATTTTTTTTATAAATTTTTTATTAAATTCAAGTCATTTTTATTAACGGTGGAATCTGAGAATATTTTAAATCATCAAACTAGCAGAAGGGATCAGTACTGATCGAGACCGCTACGCCATCTCATTTTTGGTTTATACAAATTTCATTAGGAAATTGCATACGAGAAGTGTATATGCTAACCGTAGAGTGGAACATCTGTTTTGTGGTGGTTGTTGCCAATCATGGTGAAATAAATATAAGTTGTCAGCGTTACGCCAGATGACAGTTTTTTGCTCAATCCCTTGCTGGGCTACATTGATGTGACGTTTTTACACAAAAAACAATTTCAATTTGGTTGCTTTAATGTTGTAGTTGTTGCCTCATTTTTATATCTATTTTACATTGTTTGCCTATATATTTTCTTTATTGAAATTGTTCTTTTAAAGCAATTAAACTTTGGCTACGAAAAGCTTAGAAATTATTTATAAGTAAAAGCAAATTGCTTTAAATTTTTAACGCAAAGTTTGAATTTGTAAGCAATAGTTTTGTATTAAGCAAAGTTAATGCAAGTAAATCGTGTACAGTACATTTAGAAAGTTATGGAACAAAACTTTTTACCAAACTGATAATAAAAGAACAGGAAAAAGTAAGAATTCAAGTCATATTATTTTAGAAAGTTTTAAAACATATTTTTAAATGCTATAAATGGTAGAAAAAAAATAAATGAGCTGCCCAATTTTATTGCTATTGTTACCGACGCTTCATATTAGTATTGTCGTCTTTGGTTTTGTTTTCAAATAAATGTCTTAGTTTATAAATTTTATATTAAATACAATATCGTACGTGGGTCGAAACTTTAAAGTACTGAATTTTGATTCTTGTGTAGGGTGCTTTTTAGCAACTTTTTTTGTGGCAGCACTATTTTTGACATGTCACCGGTTTTCGTGTAACATGTTATGTTTCAAACACATTCATGACAGTAGGCTACCGACTACATGACTACAGGTGCCGTGTTGTCACGTCAACATCAGATTTTAGTAGCGCCACTTTCAAATATATTTAGAAAATCACTTATTCTAAATAAATTTATACATATCGAGTCATAACCGCCAATAAAGCTTAAGCGACATGTTCTTTGAAAATCGTTTTTTGATGATAATCGATTATTTACAATAATTTGCACCATCTGCCACTATAGCACAAGGATATTAATTACCGTTATGGAAATACAGCGAAAGAAATTTTAGCTTAACTTATTTTTCCTTTACATTTTTAATTTCCTTACATTTTTTTTTGTAACTGCAAAATGTCGGTTAAGCAAAAAAATTTCATTTTCATATAAAGCAAAAGTAGTATCAAATATTCAAGAGTATCAATGAAACAGTTAAAGAACATCTTGCTAAGGACAATAATTACAAGTTTTAAAATTTTTTGATTAAATTATCTGATTTTTTACTACATCGAGAATATCTTAACCTTCAGAAACATGCATTATATTATAGAAAATTTATTAGAACTATTAACATTAAATATTACAATCAACTACAATCCTATATGCCCAATATGGAGGTTCTACTTCCATTTAAACCAAAGATAATTAAAAAATATTTCTCCTGAAAAATTTACTTTTTGTCGCTTAAGCTTTTTTGGCGGTTATGGCTCGATATATCGAACGATTAAAAAGGAATAAAATTATTTGCATCATTGTTTTTGCATTTTTAATACGTACTTGTATTTTGTGATCCTTTTCAAAGTGACGTAACTCTCGTATTTAATCGACAACGGCATCAATTATATACCAAATTGCAGTTCTGAAGGTTCTCTATATATAAAACTGTATATAAGCTAAAGTATAACATCTTTACGCGAAAAGCACTTGCAATGTATTAACATATTTTAAAGGGTTTTGTATCGATAGAAAGTCATTTTACAGGACTTTGAAGTGCTACCTATATCGTTTACATGTCTTCCATATTCTAGGAGTTGTAACCAAGAATAAATGCAAGTTTTGATCCTGTTGAGTCCTTAGATAAACGCTTATTTATTTAAGACTTTTCATTCTGTTGGCAGGACTAACATGTTTATTGTCGCCTATGAAAATAGGCCCGTGAAAATAATAATTTCTATATAAACACGTGTATTCTATTTATAGCAGGTTGTAGTCTGTAGCCTGCTGCCATGAATGTGTTGAATGCATTACTGTTAAACATGCTCAGTTTGGTATCTAATTTAAACGTAAGTCGCCCTACAATTGAACAACGCTTCCATTTAATTATCAAAATTCATAGTCAACGCACCGGATGCCAATGTTGAAGAATTTATTCGTGAGATAGTGGCCGATACTTTAGAAAGGGAATGCCTAAATTGGAAACAGAATATGGGGCATCGGTGCGGTCAACATTCACATGAAATCATCTTTGAACAGTGAATTCTATCGAAGCAATGCCGCGAGCTTTCAAAAAATCATCCATTAGGTCTTTTTGTAATTAACCAGATTAAAATTAAACGCAAATAGAAGTAACAGATTTTTGCGGCTGTAAAAACGTCATTGAATCTTTACTGAACAAGAAAATCAAAAAGCAAGAATCATTCTTAAATAATAAATAAATTGTAGTGCTTGAATTTAAAAATAGCAGCTATAACTCTGTAATGTAAAAATATTGATTATTGGTGCTGCAGTAATCGGATATTGTAAAAGTCGAGTTCGCACTGTAGCTGCAACAAGTTCACCATCCCTCCTTTCATAGGTACTGTACTATGCATTGCATAGTAGGTTTCATATCCTGAGTACAAGTAAAAAAAAAAACTGTACCCAGAGCTCTTGAGCAAAATAATTTTTCGTTTTTAACTTCCCGGTAAGAAAATTTTAAATCTTCAAAAAATCTGGAAGTTTACCCCTCTCGACGTTCTGAGTTTCTAGGAAAATTCTCTGACTACTACTGAGGGTCTGCATTCAAGTGGGTGTGTCAAAGTAAGTGACCCTCTTATAACTTTTGAACAGCTTGGCCGAATCGACTCAGACCGCATAGTTTGCTGTTCTCAGCTGGCATGCCGTATATATCCATATCAGTAGCTCCAACTCGTATGGGGTTGAAAACTAGCCGCTGTATGAAATGAAATCGAAATGGAAGGTTTTCGTTGATAGCATCAAAATCTCATCTTGTTGTTATAAAATTTTTTTGATGAAGGGAACTAATACATATTTTATTAACGGCAATACTTTCAACTTACTTTTTCTACACACTATCCTTATAAATATTTTATTTTAAGTAGTACGAAGGCTCGATGCAATTCCAAAAAAATTTCTTTATTAGCTTTTAAGAATTTGTAAAACCAAAGAATTATTTATTTGTGCAAAGGACAAAGCAACAATAAAAACATTTAAAGCAAGACTATCTGCAACTATGTCAATTTCTTTTGTATTTTGTTTGTAAAGGATATCATGAATTGCTCCTATAAATAACAAATATAAAATATTTTATTCTTTAATGCAGGCTGTAGCACCAGTATGTTAGGCATGAAAAGATAAATTGTAAAAAATTTTATAAAAATAAAGACAGAAGAAATTCAAAGCCTAGTGACTAACTGGTCCAACAGTGATAATTTTAAGGGGCTTAGTAGCCAAAAACAGTGTTGTCAGAAAAAGTTTCTAAAAAAATACCCTTTATAATTTTTCTTCAGACCCATATCGATTGATATTGGACAGGCACAAATAGTCGATATTTTATTAAAAAAACATTGAATAAAATTAAAAATTTTTTTAGTAGGACCAGCACTCCGGCATATCCAATGCAGTGAGAAAACACATGAACAAATATGAGAAGATTGGGAAAGCTATTATAATTTTTACTCGTATACCAGCGAAATAGGGTGCTGTCATGCGCTCTTTACTCCGTGGTAGTCTACAGCTCTGTCGGTAATATTCAGTGACATCTGCGTCATTGAAAAAGTCCGTCAATAACCAAAAAACAATCACGAGTTATTGCAGAAAATTTCGAATTTAAGTACTGAGTGCGGAAAATATAGTCGCACTCGTAACTACTTCAACCAATAGCACCTACAATTCGGACTGGTTTTCAAACTCTTTGTGTTGCTTAACAGGAAACTGTTTAACCGAGAAACAGTTTAATAAAAACATATTTTCCTCAAAAATATTAAAATGTATATGACAAGGATGCACATAAAACCATTACGGCTTATTATTCGAAAATGGAAAACATATTTTTATGCATGCCAATTAAAGTTTTGGACCTATGGGTCATCATATAAGAAAAATTTTACTTCTAGAAATTAGGTGGTTACAAACGAAATTGTCGCATATGGGGTTCACAAATTCGAAAAACAGCCCTCAGAAACCATTACATCCAAAGAAAGAGACCGTATGGTGCGATTTGTGGTCAGGCGAAACTGAGCAAGGAAACGCCGTCACAGTGAATTCTCTGCTCTACCAAACCATGATAACCGATTTTTTGTGGCCATAATTGGCTAATGTTGACATCAGAGATCTTTGGTTTCATTGGCGTTGCCATTTGGCCGCCTCCTTCTTGTGATTTAATGCCGCTGGATTATTTTCTCTGGTGCCATTTGAATAGTGGGTTTACATGAACAAACCACAAACAACTGGCGCTCTGAAAAATGAAATTCGCGGCTGCATTGACGATATAAGTGATGTTTTGTTGCAGACGTCTGCCGACCTGATAGAGATGGACATTTGCCCGACATCATATTCCATTATTAATTCCCATAATTTTACTTTACATTGTTTTCAATAAAGGATTCTTACTTATTTATTAAAAAAAAAGCGAAACATTTATAAATACATATATTTTATTATCTTGGACCAGCACTCAGGGGATGACCTCTACATATGCAGTGCATTGCGCCGGAACTAGAAAGGAGGGGATAGTATTGAGGAGACAGATGAAGAAAGATGGGAAGATAGAAAATTTTTTGTAGCTTTTTCAACCTTATACTTCGCCGGTTAATTTTTTGCTACAGGACCGACGAAGGGGGGCGCTGTTACTCTGCTTTTAGTACATGATAGTGTCAGTCGCTGCGAATTGTGTTCAGTGACCAGTGCTAAGCCTTCATCATTGAAAACAGGCTGGCAACAACTAACACAAGCACGCACTAATACTGATCAGAAGAATTCCCCACAGTATTTCATGACTCAGCGCGGGCTCGAACTCACGACCCTCCGCTTCATAGTCTCGTGTTCTACTACTTCAGACAACAGCATCCATCATATTAATTTAAGCGCTGTATGAAAAATAAAAATTTTCTAGTTTGTAACATTAATCTGAAACGTAAATCAGCACACATCTGCTTATTTCTAATGCTCTTATAGAAATAGCACTCAATTAGTTTAACCGAATTCGATCTGAACTTCATTTTATTGAAAGCCTCGCATTGACGAAGCCAAGTTCCTGTGGTATTACATTTGCCCTTAAACGAGTTCAACTATATTATTCGTGTTAGAAACATAAACCCAATTCTAGTAAAAAAAATTAAAAACAATTTAAAGCGCTGTGAGCGACACAATTTGGGATGTTGTTTTTGTTAATTTTTGCAGATTTGAATATTATTTAATTTATTTGTATATCAAATTATCTGCATTCACATGTGCTCATGCGAACATTCACATACATACATACATTCATAAATATGTATCAATGTTTGTTCAATAAAATAAAATAAATGCTTGGGAAATAAATGGATTTAGAATTCATGAAAGTATTAAATTTAAACATTTATTGTGTTGTTATTTTAAATTTACGTTTAATAATTTTTTATTTAGTTTGTATGTTCATATCATCATTTTGTATTTAAATTTTTTTTACACACATATTTGTTGTTCAAACATTTATCAACTTTAGTCATTCATAATTGTTTTATGTATGCCATTTTGCTGTAGTCATTCTTAAGGTATTTTTATTTTTTTACTTTTTTATTTTGTTATTTTGTAAACTGCATGTGAAATAAAATCTTGGATGTTTAGAAGATGCATGAGTATTAATGTGTGACTCATTGCATTTTGGAATTGTTAAAAGAAAAAGATTTTCGAAAGGCAAGAATGTCGGTACTAGTAATAAAAGATTTATAGAATTTTATAGCAAAAAATAAAACTTAGATATAAAAATATAAAATATCACTAAAAAAATTTAAAACATTCTTTTCGATATTTTATTATTCTAGGTTGTTCATTTTAATCGACATTTGGACAATAAATCTATTTGAAATGATATAATAGTCATACTACTTCATAAAGATTATTCGATTAATTTTTAATTTAACAATTAGTGGAGTCAATTGGACTCTCTTAATAATAACAAAAATATATATAGTAATTATGGCTCATCAGAGACGGGGAATTTCGAACTAACTCAATTATTTAACAAAATGAATAAGAAGTTCTCATATTTTATTTTGTTAAAAACATCAGTGACTGACTAGTACCATCTTCAAAAGTAAAAAAATCACTGACGACATGGCGTAGCGGCCTAGAAATCAGTACTAATGCGAGATGAGAAAAAAATTAAAAATTTTGACTTAGCCCTAGAATCATATTCTGACTTGCGTAAAAGACAATCATGCGTAAAATAGACTCAAGCCTTTTAAAGAGCATTAGTTATGTTGACTCATAAAGCCGTTACCGCAACGCAGTGTGTGTCTCCCGGAAGGTCTGCACATTGAGATATCCGAAGAACGCAGCGAACAATTTTGTGTTACTTAAACATGAAGTACTCAAATTTTAAATTTATTAAACAAAACAGTGGGAAAATTAACTTTTATTTTCACAGCATCATCTAAGTGCAAGTTTTTAGAAGAAAAGTGAAAAAATGTTACATGTTTTATAGAAGTTGAATTGCATTATAATGGTTTAAATCAAATAAAATACAAGGATTTATAATAATAACTATAAAAAATAATGAAAAGTAATTGTTTTTAGTTCAAAATGATAAGTAAATGGTTGATTTCGGTTACAATTTATATTAAATGTACTCCATTTTTTGTGTGGTTTCAATACAAAGTTTGTGTCTAACTTGATTGTTTTGGTTATGCAAATGACACTATTTCAATATTTTAAACTTTAATATTCTACATTTTCAATTTCCTGCCCTGATTGCGTAAATCGCTTTGCGCTAGTGAATTTTAATCTGCTTGTGCTTTTCCTACAAATATTACGAATAAATATCGTTAAAAAGCAATGCAGCGGGTGAATTTTTGAGTGTTCCATCGGTGCACAAAATATATTTTTACGTATTTGAAACATTTGCTTGTGCTTTTCACATAAATTTCACTTTTGCAGAGTTGGGTGCTTGCTGTATTGAACATTGCTGTGAATGGCGAGCGCTATCGGGCCATGCTGACTGAATTTTTAATTCCACAAATTAATCGTCTATTATATTTTTAATGGGATATATTAAGTCACTGGCATATAAAGCAGAGGAAGCCAATATTCTAGCCACCATTGACGCTATTCGGTCAGATTTGTTGGAAATTGTAGCCAACAATCGTACTTGCATAATGTGATCATATATATGCTTGCCACGTCACAAAGTGACAACGTTTACTAAACATACTTCAGTTCCTTTTTTTTTGTTTAATAAGGGCCAACATTCAGGGGATGCCCCTATAATTGCAATGCATTGCTTCGCAACTAGAAGGAGAAGCAAGTGCCCACAGACTTATGCATTAAACACATTCGAGCAGGGACCGTAACTGTTATGACTTTTATCAAAAAAATCAAGAAATAAGAGTTATTTTTGATTTTTATATTTTTATATAGAAAACAAGAGTTATTTTTGATTTTTATATTTTTAAATGAAAAATAAAAGTTATTTTTGATTTTTATATTTTTAAATGAAAAATGAAAGTTATTTTCGACTTTTATATTTATATATCAATAATAAAAGTTATTTTTGATTTTTATATATTTATATCAATAATAAAAATCAATTCAAAATTCGTGACATAGGTAATATGTTTGTGTTTCCATGGCTTCGAAAATTAGCTTTAATTGTTCATTCTGTACCTGCCACTCAAGTCAGTGTAGAAAGGTCATTTTCAGCACTCAGATTAATATTGGGAGATTTGAGATATAATTTATCTGAGAAACATTCAAAATCAATTATGATGGTAAAATTGAACACCTGAAAACGACCTCTTAACACTGACTTGAATGGCAGCCAAAACTTATAAGCTATTTCTATGCGTTCATGTTTTTATAGCTGATAATGGATAAGTCACATAATGTATTATATTCATATAGAAATTTGAATGAAGCATACGGCATCAACAAATAAATAAGAGTTTTTTATTGATATAAAAATATAAAAATCAAAAATAACATTTATTTTTCATTTAAAAATATAAAAATCAAAAATAACTTTTATTTTTCATTTAAAAAAATAAAAATCAAAAATAACTCTTGTTTTCTATCTAAAAATATAAAAATCAAAAATAACTCTTATTTCTTGATTTTTTTGATAAAAGTCATAACAGTTACGGTCCCTGGTCGAATGTGTTTAATGCATAAGTCTGTGGGCACTTGCTTCTCCTTCTAGTTTCGAAACAATGCATTGCAATTATAGGGGTCATCCCCTGAATGTTGGCCCTTATTAAACAAAAAAAAAAAAAGGAACTGAAGTATGTTTAGTAAACGTTGTCACTTTGTGACGTGGCAAGCAAATATATGATCAAATTATGCAAGTCCGATTGTTGGCTACAATTTCCAACAAATCTGACCGAATAGCGTCAATGGTGGCTAGAATATTGGCTTCCTCTGCTTTATATGCCAGTGACTTAATATATCCCATTAAAAATATAATAGACGATTAATTTGTGGAATTAAAAATTCAGTCAGCATAGCCCGATAGCGCTCGCCAAAAAAATCAAAAATTTAAAAATCATGCAATATGTTGGATTCATTTCGAATAAAAATCATGATGGTGTAATTAAAAGTTTTCTACGATGTTCATTTATGTATGATTTATTTCTTCAAAAATTGAAAAATAACTCTTATTTCCGGTCCCTGCATTCGAGACAGCAGGCTAAAATTAATAATAAAAACACTTTATTTGTTTATAGCTCTTTATTGTTTTTGCATTTGCAATAAATACATTTTGATGTCCTTTTTTTGTTATGGCACTATGAAAATGAGTTTATGAGTTAATTCATTTGTGACCTAACTAACGTCTTTTATCGATAACGGCTATCAAATATATAAAAAAATTAGAGTATTCAAAATTAAGGAATTTTTACTTGAAAAGTCAGATACAAAATTTCAACATTTAATAATACTTCCAATATGTGAATAAATTTGAAAAATATGTCGTTTATATGGGGCCTATATTCTAGGAGTTATTACCAAAAAATAAATAAATAAATTATAATAAATAAATAAAACTAAAAAATAAAAGTCGAAAGAGAACGCAAAAAAATTAATAAATAAAAATTACAAAATAATTTTTATTCTTGAATGGGCTATTACATTTTTTATTTTCAACAATTTTCATATTCTTGACTAGATTAAACAATTTTTTACACCTTTATTTATTTAAAACTTTTCATTGTATTGCCAGCACTAATCTGTTAATTGTCGCCTATGAAAATAGAAATTAGTTTAATTTGACTACAACCACAAAAGTAACACGGACAACAGCCTGTCGTGTAGTTGTGAAAATTCACTTCCATTTAAACACTTGTAT
The DNA here is from genome assembly GCA_951800035.1 of Linnaemya tessellans. Classification (NCBI taxonomy): domain Eukaryota; kingdom Metazoa; phylum Arthropoda; class Insecta; order Diptera; family Tachinidae; genus Linnaemya; species Linnaemya tessellans. Next base: position 58,721,092 of record OX637536.1, read on the forward strand.
TATATTTTTGACAGGTTGTAGTCACAGTTGCCATAGTTGGTAACATTCTACCAAAATTGGTAATTTTCTTTAGGGTTGGTAACTTTGTTTTTAAGGCTTGACAAACTATCAAACTATTGCTTTTCTTTTATCATTTTTCCGCATTACTCAACACTGAGAAAAAAAATCATTAAAAACAACTGTGTGAATGTGCGCCAAATTGTTCAACGGTGTAATATGCAAATGTCATTATGTTTGGTCAGCAAAAGATTATTTTAAATGACTGCAATATTAAATAATTTATTTAAATTAAAAACGGAATTCGTAGGTATAATGAATTGAAATATTTATTTATGTTCTAAAATGAATTAAAACGTTTTATGTTATGTTTTTTATTAATAAAAGTTGTTGTTTTTATTATAATAAAAATAGAGATTTTTGTTTTTATAAAAAAAATTTTGGTAACTTTTTGGTAACATTTTCGGAAAATTTTGGTAGAAAATTTTTTTACTCAGTGGCAACCGTGGTTGTAGTCGGTAGCCTGCTGTCGTGAATGTGTTTAATGCATTATGCATGCAGATGAGAAGACAGTGAATTTGTTGTTGTTATTTTAATTTTAATTCGCAGGCGTATTTTTCCACTGTGCCGATGTACATGATAGTGTCAATCGCAACAAACAACAAACAACACAACCGTGCGTTAATGCAGTTCCGAAAATTTCGATATCGAATCTGACATCCTAGGCTTCGTAGTCTCTCATTAACTATTTCCGCCAACAACGTCCTCAATAATAATTTGGTTTCGGTTAGGTGGCATCTTCAGTGTTGTATTCCATACGATGGCCTTGTATAATAACTTCCAATATAAGTGCTTTAGAATACGAGGGAAATATGTAAAACACTAAAATTAAAATTTTCAGAATTGCTAAATTATAATATTTTCTGTTTATAAAGATGAGTGTGTTGCTGTTGTTGTTGTTGTTGTATCTATAAAATATTTTTTCACTGCTAGATATTCTCTCGTTGCTTTTACCACGCAGTGGCATAATCACGCTTTTTAGTTTTTATTTAAAATAGATTAAAACATTCAAGCTTAAGTGATTTGATAACCAAAAGTTTTTTCGAAATATTTTTAAACACAAAAAGTACAAATAAAAATTTCCAAGAATCCATTTGCTTGTTAAATTTGCAATAAATTATTTAAATTATCATCTGGTGTCTGTTGTAACTCTGCACTATGAAGTTTTATTTTTACATGTTTTGTCTTCAAACGAACATCTAACTGCAGAATTTCGAAAACAAACGCAAATAAATTTATAGTTTTTGAATAAATTGCTGTTGTTTTTGGTGTGTCTGTAATATAGACTCTATATGTAAACATTTCGTTTTGTCTGCTCAGAATTATGCCAGAATAAAGCAAATTGCTATAAGCAAAAAAAAAAAAAAAGGCGTATTTATTATAAAAAAGTTTATGCATTTTCAAGAACTGCTAAAATAAAAACATGAGCAACACGATGAAATTAAAAGAAATAAATACTCTGCTCTTTAAAATGGATTATTTAAACTGTAAATACAATATTTTTCGTTGTTGGAAAATCTCCCTTTTGCAACAAGCAGCTATTAAAGCAATTAAATAAGGAAGTTGCAAGAGGCCATCAAATATAAATGATTACTATGGCTGTACTGAGCTGAGGCAAGCGAGTGTGGCAAGAGCTGAAAGATTAAAATGTGCGATTTCGTTGCTTATTTTTTCGTTTTTGTTCTACATAAGTACGCATATTAATGGGTGAGTTTTTAGGAGTTCTTGCATTTTATTAAAAAAAAAAACATAAATATTAAATTTTTAAAATTTTGACGAGTTTTCTCAATTAATCTATTAAATATTACAGAAATTATCATATCTTTATTTATGTCGATGGAGCGATCTACATGTATAATTGAATGTTGAAAGATGATTTGATTTAAACTGGGCCCAATTATGGCATACCCTCTGTAACGTTTCGGCCGGTACCTCACGAATAAATTCTTCAATATTGGATTCAAGTGCGTCAAGCCTTTTGGGCTTATCTGTATGGACATGAGCCTTTACATAGGCCCACGAAAAATAGTGTAAAGCCGTCAAATCACACGACATAGACGACTAATTGAACGACTAATTTAACATGAAAAAAAAAACTGTTCACCGAACTCGTCTCTGAATTGGGCCATTATTTCGCTTGCTGTACGGCATCGTCTCGTTGAAACCACATGTCAGCCAAGTCCAGCTCTTCTATTTTGGACAAAAAAACTTTGTAATCATCACAGGATAACGCTCGTCTTCCACAGTAACGGTCCTGCCACCGACCAAATAGTGTATTTTTCGGGAGACATTGGTAATGCTTCTGGTTGCTCTTCACGGCAATTTTACTTTATTTTTTTTTACAATTGTTATTTATTGAATCTTCAATTTTAAATTAAACTAACAATAAGTATTCAAATCTTAAATCTAAAAAATATTAAATTTTATGTTTAGCTAATGCTAGACAAAATTTTAGTTTCAGCGGTTGATTTGTTGCTGTCTACGTCTCTCGGGTACGGCTGATAGAAAGAGTATCCCTCCTTCTCAGCCGAATGTGGCCTCTAAAATTTAGAATATTGCGCGCTAGTGGATTAGGGTGTACTTCAAGTTTTTCTATATATTTTGTTACTTGATTTGAAAAGACAGTCTTCACCAATGGAACGTCTAGATATCTATGAATTCGGTGATTTCGGACATACCAGGGAGCTGCTGTAATTATACGTAGTATTTTATTTTGTTGCCTTTGAATTTTTTCCACATTAGATGCGGAGGCAGTGCCCCATAGCTGGATACCGTAGGACCACATAGGTTTTAGAATTGAATTGAGCGCAAGGCCCATTCTTAGTCGAATATGAATTTTGACAATAAAATTCGTTTACAAGTCGATTCATGACTAAATTATAGACCAAACTGACAACAGTAACATGGTAGCACTGTTTTTGAGCTGCCAAAAACAGTGCTGCCAAAAAGAAAGTTGTTAAAAAATCACTCTCTATTAATGGAGTTTTAAATAAACAAAAGAATTTGATGTTTAGTTTTTTAGTACATCATTTGGTGATTTTGTAATCGATCGCATATTCAAGAGTTAATTGACCCTTAAACTTTTTCAAGTCAAAGGAAATTTAAAGTCAAAGCCTGCATAATAATTAGTTTTAATAGAGCAATCTTTTCATTTATACTTCTTTATTCTTAGATGTAAAACAAGTTTGAAACTATTTGGGCTCAAACCTATTTTTGAAACAGACCGCTTGAACAGAAAATATCTGCTGCATAATTTCCGCCAATAATAAATATAAAAACATAATGCAAATAATTCGCAACAGTAGAACAATTCGTTTATTGCCACTTCCTGTACTGCGCTTAAAAATTGCCTGACTGTCGAAAGTTATTTTTAAGTAATATTTTTAAGAATTATGCTATTTTCCTTTGCAGCTCTGGTATATGAAACCGCTCTGTTTACGACCTCAAATACCGAACATTTTCATTAGCGATATCCAATATGTTTTCATTCTGCTTTATTTGCAGAATGCACATTTTCTTTCCTTTTTGTTGCCCTTTAGCAACTCACACAATATGCCGAAGATGAAAATGACACCTGAGGAAAGAAGAAAATAAATAAGTGATAAAGAATTCCATTACCGGCTTGTTAAAATTTTGCAATTGGCAATTAATTTCATTCTGCCCTTTAAGCAGCAGATTTTAATTTATTTCCACTGCCGACAACCAACACACGTGCACACACACACACACACGCGCGCGCGTATATATATTGACAAGTTGGGAAAATTTATCCTGCCGCTTGTTGGTTGTTACGCAGTTAATGTTACTTTTGCTTCTACAATCAAATAGTAGAACTTTTTGAGAAAAAGAAGTTGAAAAACCTGCAGATTCTTTTTTGAAGAGTTTCAATAAAATTTGCTACAAGAAGGAAATGACAACAACAACTAAAAGGAAAATATCTTTCGTAATTAAAGGAGTTGATAGACTTTTAATTTTTATATGGCACAGGGTGTTGTTAAAATGATGTGTTATACACACAAATGAAAAAACCGGATTGTTGCAGTTTGAATTTATTTCTTTCACTCGCTACATTCGAGTAAAAATTGAGTAATTGAAAGAATGGCTGAGCCTTTTAATTTGTTGTAGTTTTAAAGTTCATCCTCTGAAAAACCAAGAAAGAGATTTGTGTTCGTCGGGTCGTATCTTAAACGCCCTCCAAATATTTAGTAAATAAAAACTTTTCCATCTGCGTAAGCAATTTACTTAGGTTTGCAGTTAATATTTTATACGAACGTGCACAAAAAAACTAAACTAAACTAAAAATGTTCAGTTCCCTTAAGACATTTCTGTGCCCTACGAAGTTGAGCTCTGCTTCAGAATTTATTTATGCCAAATTTCAAGGGTCTGGCTCCTTTCGTTTGAACTGAGTCATGATTTCCACAGATGGATGGCACTTATCAAGAATATAATTATATATTATGAGTTCTTAAAGGGATATTTCGCTGCGTTGCACAAGGAATTACAAAGTGAATATACCCCCGAATTAATTTTTGGAGTGTATACAAAAAATGATACGCTTTGGTTTGATTGAGGACAGTGCGTAAACGTAGTTAACGGTGAAAAAATTGAAAATATCCTTAATAAAAGTTACAAAGCAGATTGATGTGAAGATGTGGTGGTGCAAACGACTCGTACCATTTTCTTCCAAATTGTTCAACATCATTCCCCATTAAATTAAACTCGTTTTAGCCGCTTGGCAGCTAAAGCGATACATACAAAATAATGCCGTGACGTCGCGATCAGTAGAAAGTATGGTATTCATTTAATCGGGCTTTTACTTTAATCGATTAATCACTCGATTGATTAAACGAAGTGTACTCGGTTAATTTTGTTAACCAATCAATCAAGTTTCTTATGAATTAATTAATTTCAATAAATAAAAAGGTATAAATAAGTTATTATTTTAAATTTATTATTAAAAAAGCACTAAAACGAATTCATAAATATGTAATACATATTACATATTATGTATAAATTAAAAAAAAAACTATTCTATGGGCTCATTTTATTAGATATTTCAATAGTTTAACGGGATCTTATAAAATAACTTTTTAGCAAATTAATTTGGCTTAAATGTTTAGGATTGAAGCCACTCTTTTCTGTAGTTTTTATAAAACTTGACTTGGAAAAGTTCTTGCACTTCTCGTAGATGTTGGAGAAATCGAATGCAACCCTGAATACGCCATTATTAATTTCTGAGTTCTTTCTCTGGATTTTTGTAAGCATATAAAATTTTCCGTTACGCCATTAGAGTCCTGTTTTGATGTTTAAAACATTTTAGCACTCCCAATTGTTTCGGTTAATGCTGTCAAAGGATTGCTTGTGTTATTATAGAGTTTATCATCATCTGACTCGTCCTGGCAAAGCTCAGCACCGAACATTCTGCAAAAAGGTTTATATCCGAATTCCTCACTTTTTGTTTTTGTACTTAATTTTGGGAATGTATTGCTGGTAGGAAATATGCCTGAGTGGAGGAAAAAAAAACTTGAATTCAGGTCTCTTTATTCTCTTTACTAAGCGTACAACATATAAAGGCTTTTAAAATTTACTTAGGTGTTCTAAACTCGTTTATTAAATTCAAACATGACTCACACATTTAACATACGAAGGGAATTTTCCACACCATTTTGAAGAAAGATGACCACCGAAGTTTAAATCACGGAGCAATTAATTAAAAACACAAAAAGAGATGCTGCTGGCTTAACATGCAAAGGCTCGTAAGTTCATGTATTAAAATTTTGAATTTAGCTCCTATGGTGTTCAGGCATGAGTGAGTATCCACTTTATTGCCGTAATTATCTTCCTGTTCACATATACAAAATTTAATCAATTCAATTAACTTATGACAACGAAAAGTAAAAACTTTTTATAGTCATGAAGACCTCAAATTTGGGATCTTATTTTTTTTAATATTCTAATTAATAATAAATTTAATATCAAAAATGTAACATCAACATCTGCATTTTTTTACACCTGTGGTCGCACAATTTGACAGAAATTGTTAAACTGTTTATTGTTAAACTGTTTATTGTATTAAATTGTACTAAGCGCTTTTGCACATCACTACAAAACAACGAGGTATTTTGACTTATTACTGCATTCAAATCTCAATTTCTGAAAAGAGTGGAGTTAGAGCCTTTGCATGTTTAGCCAGCGATATTTTCGAAAAAAATAAAAAAATTAAAATATTGCCACATCGGTTAATCGACTGAAATTAACTGGCTTATAGCCATTTTCACAATGTATGATTAAGACTTAACGTTTACTTTAACGACAACTTTTGTATGCCAAACATGACGTTAAAGTTAATTTTTAATCGCACATTATGAAAAGAGCCGTTAGTCGTTAATTGAAAGTAGCCAATTTCAAATTAACCGAATCAATCGGTTGACTGAAAGAATACCCTAGTAGACATTAAATAACTTTGGGAAGGCACTTGTCTAATTTTTTTTTAAAACATACATTTTTTGAAACAAAAACAATAATTGCAACAGCAGATTGATCGTTTGCATGATGAGGTGTCACTTATAAAACGGAAGGCAGACACAGAAACAGGGGATGGCCCCTACATATGCGATGCATTGTGCCATAACTAGGAAAATTGGTTATGGGAAGGAGGATACAGGGCGTAGGTTTGTGGACGTTCGATTTGAACCTCTCCAAGTTAAAATTGGCAGGAAAGACCTCTGCAGGACTCTACGAGTCGTTCGGTCAAAGAACGAATTCTCTCTGTAATGCGTGGTGCGATCCACTGGCAACTCAACTACAAAAGGATGCGCCCTGTGTGAAGAACGGGTAGGTCGCAAAAATAAACTGTTTTGTCACCAGAACACAATTCCGTTGTAGTATAAGTAAAACAATGAAACATACGCCACGTTGCGTCGATGCTCCAGTGAGTCAATAGAGTTGGCAACCGTACTGTCTCCGATGAGCTTTTTCGCTCTCTCTTGTACGCGGTCGACCAACTTTAAAATAGACTTTGAAGCACCCGCCCATACATGAGAGCTGTATTCCATTTTATGCTGGTTCATAGTGATACTAAAAATTTCTGGCTGAGGAGAACGCTAAACCTTAAAGAGGTAACGATTGCAATACAGTCAACTTGAGATAAGTGCACATTTTTAAAATCACTTAATTAATATTAAATATTTTTTTTCTAATTATTAGTTGGGAACGACTTCCAAGCAGTTTTGTTTCCTTGAAAGAAAATACTAGTCTACCTTGTAACCACGGCCCATTTTCATCATAACAAATTTAAAGCAGGTGAAAAAACTATTATTCGGTTCCTAATAGGGACTAGTTTATTATTGGGAAATAGAAAAACATTTCTGTTGCCTGCAAATCTACTCTCATTCGTTTGATACCTCGACCGCTAGAATAACTAATTACCCGTTCTTGTGTGCTTTTTCATTTCAATTACTCCTCTTTATGGAAAACTCTTTACTTTCATAACAACTGGAACAACCAACTGCGAAGTGTTTTGGTAATAAATCTAATAGACTGCAGTTCGTGCAGTTTGTTTTAACACTTGATATACGAGTATGAACTCTGGACTCGCTACAACAATCTGGCTCGGTCGCTAGACGGCTGGTTGGTTGCTTCCTCATGAGGATGCTTCTTTTTGCTTCTTATTGCCTGCATTATAAAACATTATTATTAGCACGTTTCGTGTTTATGCATGTGTTATAAATAATTTCATATTTTTTTTTTGTAATTTTTATTTTTTTCAACAAAATATTGTTCAAAATTTTTGGTTGGAGGTTGAACTTTTTAATAGCACAGAAGAAGTCGAGTATGTGAAACTCAAGTACTTTGGGGAAACTCAAGTACTTTAAGAAAATGATGTAAAAAAAAGATTCTTTTATTTTCTATTTAAAGAAAAAGTTATTATGAAAAAAACAGAACTTTTACAAAATATGTAATAGAAATTTGTGCACTTTAAACTCTACATACGAGTAGACTGCAAACTAAATGCCTCCTATTTGGGGCATTTCATGCCAGTGAGTGTGGATGTGTGTGCGTGTGTCTGTGTGTTGAAAATGTTTCTCTGCTAACAAACATAATAAAATATAAAATATTTAACGAGTTATAAAGTAAAATATAGTTTTATTTATTTGCTTTTTTTAGTTACATACGTGTAAGCGAGAAATATTGTTTTCATATATACACTCACAAAAAAAACACTGATCAATCATGAACACGAGGGAGAGAGTTAAAGTTAAGATTTTGGCAGCTGATTAGATGCTGACATGTTTACTTGCGGGTTGAATTAATCCTATTGTGTGTTTATCCGTCCAAAGTTTTATTTTGGGTTGTTTTATTTCTGTGGCGCCACGTTCATTGTCTTTTCGTGATTGGTTTATTTCGGGAGGTTGATTAATCAATGCGCCTGAGCATAAGAGTGCCACTCATATACATACATACGAGTATATACCTAGATGTGGGCAAATGTGCATGGATGTTACTTATGTACAATGTCAAGACAGCAGCAACAAAAAGTAAAATAAAAAATGCCAGTGACAGATGGCTTATGTTTCATCTCTACAAATTCGTCTGCTTGTAATATTGAAAAAAGCTTTTCCATAATCTTAATATGAACCCATAAAACTTCTATAACTTTGACGTTTTAAGCGTGTGGCATATAACAATAACTCATTCATAATTTGAAAGATCAATCTCTTATATTCGCCCAAAGAATTTAAAGTTAAGTGAATTAAAAGTTAATTAATTTCAACTTTCCCGTTCGATCTTAAAATCAGAATGCAATAAACGTCTTATTAGAGTTTAAAAAACCCGCAGGCAATAGATTTTGTGTTTTGCATTTTGTAGAGCAAAATATCAGTTTGAGCCATATTGACGGTATTCAGCTTTCGGTGCAAACGGACACGCCTAAGTGCACTACACATTCTGTTCTGTTCCCCAGGAAAAAATGAAAGAGAAAAGTGAAAGACTTCGAGAAAAAAAATTCTTCACATTAAGGAAAATTTTATTTGAGCATAAAATAATTTTTACGATTTTTTTGGAAAGAGCTTTCATCTAAACTCCATAAGGCCGTAACTGACAAAAAACACAAAATAAGCACCCCTATTGGGAATAACAAGTGAAATTGTCGTTCCCATGAAATGAATATTCCCCTCGAAGGAAAATGTTTTATCGTAAATTTCCCGTAAACTGTTTGTTCCCTTCTTGGAATAAATGTTTAAAACAACGTAAACTATTAATGCACAGCGAATCGTAAAAAGCTGTTTTTTTTAATTGAAAGCAAGTACAGGAAAAAAATAGGCAGCAACGAATTGATCATCGATGTTTTAGCAACGAGCATAATGCTTCAAAAAAATTTTCGCATTGTTAATAAGTAGCTTAACATCAATTTGCACTTTATTGACATATATCGAACTAAAGCATTTTTATAAAACTCAAGTATATGTATGTGTCATGTAGTTAACTAATTAAACAAACAAATACTACCGCGAAGTTGTACAATTCCCAAGAAATTAAATAAAAAAATAAATAAAATAAGATCTGCTAACGCTAAAGCTACGGTTACACTTGGCAAATATTTGCTAAAAAAAAGAGTAAGAGCGTGAAACAGGGATGGAAAAGGGCTATTTTGATTTTGTACCAATTAACGAAATAAAATGTACTTTTCATACCATGACGGTACGATTTTTTTATATTTTTTATATTTCTATAAATAGAAATTCAAAAAGTTCTCTACACAAGTATACAACAAAAAAATATTATATACATAAAAATCTAGGAATCAGTTGATTAAATTTTATTCAAAAAGTCATACAATTTAAGATAATAAATTTTCTGGTAGTTGAAAATTGAGGCAACGAGACATTGATTGAAAACTTTTTCGGTATTTGGAAATCAATTAGTATAACCTTTTTCAACGTGATTGTTTTTGAATCAAATATAAGGCAGCCTAACGATGAAAAATGTTTCTGTTGCGAGAAATTATAGCAAATAATTGTAAGTCCGTTACTTAAATGAGCCATAATTTAGCAGAAATATGAGACATAAGACACTATTTTGAAATATTCGGGTCTAAAGAACCGTTTTCTCTCGAAAGAACAATAATTTTCAAAAAGAAATGACAAAATAAATATATAGAACAAGCAGAGGAGTAAGAAACGATCCGAAAATTTCATGAAGTGCTGACTGGAATACTGTACGTAATAAAAAGTTGACACACAATCTTTGATTATGTAACCGTATAATTCACAGAAATATTTTATGTTTATGAACTAGGTGTAAGCTTTTGATTGAGATATTTAAATTGTACCAAATTAGTCGTGGTAGTACCACGGTACCAACAAAGTCTAATTGTACCAAAAACAGTACAATTGTATCATGTTTTCCATCCGTGGTGTGAAATGATACATTTTTTCGTTAGTTCTTAGTGGTAAATGGCTGCCAAATGTGACCGTACTTGAAGGGAAATGTTTTTCAGCTGAAAGTTTTCGCGCTATTATTCTCCATTGAATTACATAAAATGTTGCTCATGAAATATTTTTCAGAATTAAAAACACGTCAAAGGGATAAACTACCAGATTTTGACATTCTGAGTTCCTCGGAAGCTTCTATGACTACATCTGTATGTATGTATGTATTTATGTGTGAGTGCGTGTGTTTGTAAGTTTGGAATTTGCTTATAACTTTCGAATGCCTCGATCGAACCGAACTAAATGGCGTTGCAAAAAATGCTATCCAACTTAGATTTTGAAAATCTTAAAAAACTAAAAAAATTATTTGAAATGTGTTTTATTTTAATAACTTTTAAATGGTTTTTTACCGATCGACTACACAACCTAATCAGCTCTCGGCATTGAAAAACCACATCGGGGGCCATTAAAGACAATTGGTTAATGCGTTCGTTAACAAACAAATTCAAAAAATATTAAGTGTCTGATCTGTTTGAGTTTTCGATTGTCTTTTAGGACTTGAAAGACTTTATAAATCTCCGCTTATCACGTGGAAATCGATTAATGTATTCAAAAGTTATAGCAGTTTGAAATTCTAAATAATAGTGTTTTGTCAAACTCTTATTGAGCTCGAAGAGCTTTAAAGTAGAGATGTGCGCGTGAGTAAAATTAAGCTGACAATTACGAAAAGCAAATGTTTTTCACGCACGCTCACGCACGACACGAAAGCTTTATATTTAAAACTCGATGGTAAAACTTTTCTAAAACTCGCCTGCCCTCACAGTAAAATTGTTCTCGTGTGTGAAAGTATGAATCTCTATAACACATAGATGTGTATGTGTGTATGTGCATGCATATTTTCCTTAATATTCAAAAGAAAGAACGTGCGTGAATATGTCATGCATTAAGAATCACGCGCTATCACCCACGGTTCTAACTTTTGAATCACGCCCACGGACGCACGCGTGATTTTAATCATTTATAATCACGTGAATGGCGCGAAAAAAAAAATCACGACATGTTCATATCTCTACTTTAAAGAGTAGAAGAGCACTACAACCCACCTTACGATAGTTTCAGTTTAGCAGCTAAAATTTGCGTGAAGTCCAAGGCAGGTTTACCAGGTACTCTCACTAGTACAACAATTAACAACACCAAAAACCACACGTAGAAAATTTAGAGCTAATGTCAAAATCAAGGAAGAAGAAGCATCATTAACAAAGAAGATTTAAGAAAAAAAAAACATTTTATCTGGCTTGTATATAAACTTTTGACAGTAGTTCAACACGCACCAAGGAAAATTCAATACACAGCTGCGCTACTGAGAGTACCTGGTAAATCTGCCTTGGTGAAGCCGCAAAGATGGCCTTTAGGGTCAACCGTTTTCCATATACAATATATTTTTTTTAATTTACATATTTTGTCACTTGTGACCTTTTGCTTAATAAATGACGGTCGTCTTTAATTATATGATATATATCACATTCAGATATGCTCCTTAATTGCACATTTAACAAATTTAAAGCCGTAATTGAGCTCAATTTATCATACAGTAATTTAATTACAAGTTTAGGATAAATTTTGCCATGCAGCCTTTGGAAAGTATGCTGAGTGAGATTACATCTTCAGCATGAAGGCAAATATTCGAGTGTACAATAAAAAAGCATCTCTAATTTTCTAAGTTTTGGTCAAAATTGTGAAAGAAAATAAGAAATGTAGAAAAAATGTAACAACGTCTAGGAAATGTGTCGTCACAAAACTCTAAATACCCAGCGTAATTGTAAACGGCTACTAACTCTTATTTATTGCTGCGAATGTTATCCACCAAAAACTGTTTTTTTTTTCTTATTTGTTGCAGAAATATAAAAATAATAAGGAAAAATAAATTTAAAAACTAGAGAGAAGAAAAGTGGCGATAATATGTTCAAGGAGCTACAAATAGTTTAATATGTCAGCCAGCTCTGGTGTTTATAAAAGAAAATTATTTAGTTTTGTTTTCGAAAAGTTGCATTTGCTGTTTATAACGTTTGAAGTTTTAGCTATTTTTTTGCTTTACTTTTCTTTTTATATTCATTTATTTATGAAACTATTTATTTCTTTCAAGAGCATTCTGTTTGATCTGGGTTATTGTCAGCTGATGGCATTAATTTTGAAAAGCCACAGAAAGGAAATGTGTTTCTTTAGAAAAAGTCTTTGAAAGCAAAATAATTGTGTGAACAAGAAATTAGTGCATGTGTTTGTTTAATTTGATATCAAACTGCGTTAATTCAAGTGACTTGCATAGAAAAATATTTGTCTCGAAAATTATAAATAAAAGATGAAGCAATAATTTCGTCATTGAAAGCCATTTTCGTTTCTTAATAACTCTCGCTTCGTTCCTTTTCTAATATGAACGAAAGCAAATTAAGAATTAAATAACTCTCACTCTGCTTTGTACTCCGATTGATGTAAGTCCGCTTTCATATCATGAAACATTTGTTGCGTTGTTAATTTGTACTTAAAATTCGTTGCGTTCACACATCCATTTACACACATTGAAGCATGAAATGCAGAATGTTCTGAAACAAGAATTCCAAAGTTTGACGTCAATTTTTAGTTTGAAGAGAAAACACAAGAATTGATTCAAGAAAACGTTTGTCATCTAAACGCAGTCTAATGAACAAATGATGTTCATGCACATCATTAAAATGTATGAACAAATTTTAATTATTATCAAATGTTCTTCATACATCCTTACATATAATTACATATGTGTGTGTGCGTGTTTGGATTTGTATCCGATGTGTTGCGAAGCATATTTCTTTGTATACTATTTCCATGCATAAATGTGTGATTTCATTTAGAATTTAAATGATTTATTTATTGTATTTAATAGAGAGACGGCTGAGAGAAAGAATCAGCTGAAAAAAGAGTAATTACGACTAATTAAAACTATCTATATTTAATAATTAATTTTAGCGTGTGTGTAAACAGATTTGTTTAAGATTAACGTCAGTACTTACCTTGCGTTCTTACTCGACGTCGCGTTCAACGCTAAGCATAGTTAAGTGCAGCTCTCAGCCTCGACCGTACTCGGACCATCCATGTGACCAAGACACACGAGTAGCAACTCTCATTCCTAGCTGTAGTTTACCTTCCTTAGGTGTGCGGGCCGATCCCAAACGGTTACTACTTCCGAGTTTTACTCCCAATCCCTCAGTAACCAAAGAATAACAGGCAAGACAAACGTCTGCCACCGCATACGATAGCTATAATGGTCTTCCCAGGACCACTTCGGCAGCATCTGTTGATTTCGCAACAGCACATAGAAATTGCTACAATCAGTTTGAGCGAAGGCCAACATGCCACTGGCACATGTGGAGCCAGATGCTCGACGTACAAACCATATCCATCACTTGGACTCGCTAGGGAGATATCCGTCCACAGTAGAAATTTTCTGCACGGCATTCCAGAACCCTTTGGTACCAGTGCTAGGTTACTGGTTGAGTCTCGAAAGTCAAACCTAGACTGATTTACATTTTTTTTGCATACTTTGGTTCCATTTTATATCCCACCAAGGCGTCCTTTCAACTTTATTCTTATATCAGACTAACGTAGCCGAACCTTTTCAATTTCTCAAAGACACTCCCGTTGCTCTGTTAATTCATGGGTTAACAGCAAAATTTATATGTGGGAAAACTGTGTAGCCCCGAAACAAAACCAATATAGATTTTTAGTTTTCTATAGATTTTGAATCTTTTACGGAACCTAGCCGCCTCTTTAGCCTACTTTCTTATACCAGGCTTTGTAGGTGTTTATCCTGTCTCAAATTTCCGTGTATCTTTTCGGTACCTCTCATTTTCAAAGGGACGTCAATTCTTACTTCAGAGATTTTACTGGGACACAGCACTATTTAGGGAAGGTGGACCTACTCCTTTTTGTACTCCCGCGACTCTGCCAGTGGAGAGATTGAACAGGAACATTTAAGTTCTACGGGCTTCCAGCAAAAGTTGAGCTTAGGAGAACTGCATAACCCTCTCTTCCGATCTGTGCTTGCTACGACGTCTAGAAATATCCAACCTCCCTCCCTCACTTGCATGCTCAGTCATGAATATTGTGTCGAATTTTTGTGATCAGCACTAGTGGATGGTTGTTGCCAGCCTGTTGCAGTGATGAAGGCATACCCCTGGTCACTGAATATAACTGGCAGCGGCTGACACTATCATGCACTAAAGAGCAGAGGAACAGTACTCTCCTTCGTCGGCTCTGTAGCAAAATATTAGCCGGCGAAGTGTCATCTGGCGGCATATAATGTGTCCCTGTCCACTAAATATTCCCCAAAAACAAAACTGTTGTGTTCATTACGTTAAGGATGTTTTGTGTACATATTTATTATGGGTTCTCTCATCCATGTCTAAACTGAACTAAAAAGAGCATCCAATATTTTTAAAGAATTAATTTCCTGCGCCCTAATACCTTTTGTTTGTTATATACACCTGGGGGGTTACTCTGTAATGCTATGCGAAAGGAATTGCTTTCGCGATTTCAATGTAAATAGCATACAAATGCGTTCAGTCATTGGCATCGCATTAAAGAGTAACGCCCCAGTATCTTTCTTCCTATGACCAATACATTAGCATGGCAATGCCCTACATATGTAGCGGTCTTCCCCTGGGTGTTCAACTATATGTTATAAATGTTAGAAAGAACAATAAATAAATAAATTTCCTATTCTAACCTGCACAGCAGAAGACTCTACACTACTCTCGCTATCGGGACTCATATGCCAAAACGTTTATCGTGGCACGTTTCATGAATTTTTTCAATGGCAAAACACTTTCTATTGATACAGTTTTTTAATAAATTGTTATACGAGAGTTGCATTAGCACTAAAGCGATGTTAAAACAATTTTTTTTAATAACCGTAGATATATCTTCTTGTTTTTGTTTCAAGTGTTTTTCGTTCGATCGAACAGGCAATAATACTCCTAACGCAATATTCCTACGATACGACATGAAATTGTTTATAAAATCTCTGATAAAACTTAAACCATCAAATACAGCAAAGGTGTATGCATTTGTATGTAGTACGAGGGTGACTCAATAAGTGAGAAGTTATTTCATTTTTCAACATAGTCTCCTTTGCATTCTGTACACTCAGTCCAGCGTTTCTCCATTATCATTTTGAGCTCATCAAAATAGGCATTTGTTTGTGAGATGATTTCGTCTTTGGAGTCAAATCTTTTTTCGCAGAGCCATTTGCTCAAGTTTGGGAACATGAAATAGTTATTCGGCGGTACATCTGGAGAATAGGTGCGGATGAGAAAGCATTTCGTAGCCCATTTAATGGATTTTTGCCTTGGAAACTGCGGCACACATCTTGCCGAAAGCTTTTTTGTACAAAAATGATCATTCAAAATTAGAACCACTGAGACGATTAGGGTTTTCACACTGAAAGTTAAAACCTGGTTTAAGCGTTAAAACTATAAACACACTGCAAATTATGGTTTTAACATCTATAATAATTTAGCTCAAAATAAATATATTAAATTAAATCTCTCATAGAAATTAATTGACAACCTGTAGAACAGACGTTTTTGTTTGAAGGAAAAAAGAAAACTGTTTGTAATGCGCTCTAAAATAGAAATTATTTTACATTTTGTGAATGAATATTTTAAAATTGTGGAAATTTTTATACAAATCGAAGAACTTTTTGGAAATCAAGTTGTCATATATATAAAAAATAACAAAAAAATAATTCAGGTGTCAGTATGTACTACAGCAGCCCAACCATTATACAATATTATTGTATGTGTTATTTGCCATATTATTTCCATTTTGGCCTCTATTATTCAATAAGTGGCGCAATAGTTTCAAATAAAATATGGCACAACTAAACAACAAGTAAACATAACCTATAAGCCAAACGAAAACAATATTGTACAATGTTGCCAACACACTTCGCAGTATATTGCACTTTTATTTTGGTTTGAGCAATAAAAATCAAAATCTTTTGATTTCTGCCAATATATTGTGCCACCTTTGAATACACATTGGCGATATGATTGCACAGTACAAAAAATTGCACAGTTATATTGCAAGTGGGTGGGCCGCTTAACATAAACAATAACAGTTGCTTCTAATATGTAACTTGGCAGCACTCAATTTAGCACAGTCAAAAACAGGGCTGGATTTCATAAAATCAATTCGAAAGTGGTTTTAAGTTGGTTTTAACAAAAATATTTTGTATAGTAAAAGCAGGTTTTAACCGTTGGGTTTAACTTTAAAACCAGAATTTATTAAAACCATGTCAGTGTAAAAACGCTATATGGCTTCCACAATCTCTACTTTCATTCTTCGATCGGCAAACACCATATCATGAATTTTTTCAATTTTTTCGTCTGTAGAGACTTCCACTGGGCGTGCGGAACGTTCGGCACCTTCCGTACTTGTCCCTTGGTTTGAGAAATTGTTTTTTCCGCTTGATGAGCACATGAAATTCACTCTTTCCATTTTCTTCTCCAAAACGCACCGTAGTCTGCAGTCAAACACAAACCAAATATCGCAGCTTGTTCACATTTTGACATGAGTCAACTGGCTGAGTTCCCTGTTGACAGGAGAAGGGCTGCCATTTTAATTAGCTGGTGGCCAATTCAAAAGGTCACGAACTTATGGACCCGCTGTAGTATTATTACATTAAAATTTAAAATTCTTTAACATTTATATTTAAATCACATGCCAAAGTTAAATTAAAAATGCCTGCAACAAAAATATAATAAATTTAGAAATTTAAACAAATGAAGGAAAAAGCTAATCTTTAAATATACTCGTATTTACACAAGACTCCCGTCAGTACTAGGATTATACATTCCGTAGTGCAATAATTTAATTAAGTTGTTAAACAAACTGTTGCTATTTAATTAGTTCGATTTTGTTGTATTAATAAGGCAAAATAAGAAATTGCATTAATTGTACATTTCCGCATGATTGAGCATTTGAAAAATTTAATAGACTTCACTAAAAATGTAATAATTTGCTGAGCAAATATTTTACATTAATCCTTTAGGTTGACTTGCTTTATAAAATTTGATATCGACTTAAGCCAAACCATTAATTGTGGCATAGTTTCATATGGCAGTGCAACGTTTAGTTAAGTAAAAACTACTCGTGACTGGAATTTTGATAAAATTTTCCAAGAAATTAGATTTTATGTTCACTTATTCAGATTTTGAAATGTAAATGAAGATTGAAGCACATGTGTTTTGTTTGTATACAGTTAAGCATTTTTAGAATAAACAAATAATAAGATTACAAACTTGCACTTACATAGAAATATAGTTATAAATATACATACATATATACAACTATTGCTCATGCTGCAGAAAATCACTCAACATGAATGAGTCTTATTTGATTCACTTGCACTATCGAAATCAGACTCGGAGAGATGTTTCTTAAAATATTTGTGGTATCTTGTAGGTAAATACGTCGTAGTTATTTTTGTAGTACACTTTTAAATACCATATTTTTCAACTATCTGGAATAGAACATATTTATTTCAGACGATATTTCTGTGTAGATATGCTCAATATATCGCACTGGTTCCTCTAAAGAGAGTCAACTCAAAATTTTACAATTTTCACTTTTTACATGAAATCGATGTACAGCGGTCATATCCACCCACTGTAAAAATCTTATCTCTACTCTTTCGCCAAAAAAATATTCAAATCTATATCTGTTTGTAGTATAAAATATCTGCGGTTTCTTGCTTATACTGAAAATTTTTAAATTTTGAGTTGACGCTCTTTAGAGGAACCAGTGCGATATGTATATAGTTTCGCTATACTCTTTTATTTATTCATTTATTTGCTGGACTTAAGTCTGCGGATAACAAGGCCTACTTTATAACAAATAAGTTATACTTTTAATTTTATATAACAAATTTCTATACAAAACAAATTTCTATGTCAAATAATCAGTTTATAAACCTAGACTATTTTTTATGAATTGGGCCTGTAGCCTATAAGTAAATTCGTTCTAGTGTTGTACTCGCCCACACCCTTTTGTGAATGTTCAAAATTCTGTGTGTCATATTATTGGCTTGTAGAAACTAAATTCTTTTTGTTGTCCTTTTTGAAATTTGCTATACAACGATTAAGAGGACTTCTGAAACCCCATTTATTGCGGATATGTGACTGGATCAGTTCCCTCAGGATTACAAATTGTAACTTGGCAATACTTCCAGGTTTAACTTTTGATGTGATGTTTACGAGCATAGTGTGAACCACCCCCTAATTGCGCTGTACAACAATTTCAAACTTTTTCCAAATTTCAGGGTTAATTCTGGTAGGGACAAAAAAAATACACTTGTGTCGGAATTTTGAAGGATCAAATCGGAATTTTATTTTAGAGAATGTTAAAGTTCCCCTCGTTAGGCTTGTTCTTTCAACATCTCGAGGAAGTTCGAGGAGCTTGTGTTAAGCTTGAGGTCTGTTCTGAAATATATAGTAAAATTTTGGGGAATCATTTTTGTAGAACATTCCATACCCGCCTTTCCCTTTTTCCGTGTTTATTTTTTTACGAAAGCCAACAAAAAAAAAACGTTGCGAGGGGGAATTAGAGGGTTGATATGTTCTACAAGAATATTTGTCATATCATTTTGTGCAAAGTTACTGAAGATACCCTACACTTCAGATATAGAGGAAACATAGTTTTACATACCGACATGTTGCAAGCACAGGGCAAAGCTGGGAAACTTTACCAGCCTCTAAAATAAAATTCCGATCTGATCTTTCAAATGTCGACACACGTGTAATTTTTTTTGGTCTCCTCTACCAAAATCAATCGTCGGAACCCCGTAATTTTTCCTCCTGTTGAAATGTGTTATTGCCCAGTGTAATATTGTTGTGTTGTGTTTTGTTTTATCAATTTTTAATTATTTACTCTTGTAACTCATATATGTAGTGCGCTACGTACAAAAGAAATAATGATCCCATTTAATTATAATTTAAATTACAAACCCCTTTTTATACCCTCCAAAAAAGAATTGGAGGGTATATTCACTTTGTAATTCCGTGTGTAACGCAGCGAAATATCCCTCCAACACCCCATAAAGTATCTATATTCTTGGTCAGTGATGATATCTAAGATGATCTAACCATGTCCGTCCGTCCGTCCCTTCTTCTGTGGAAGTCACGATTAAGTCCAAATGAGAAGAACCAGACTCTTGAAATTTGGCATAAATACATTTTGAAGGATAGCATAAATCAAGGTCCTAAATGGGCTAAATCGGGACAGACGGAAAAAAGTTCCCCTAAGAAGTAATAAACAAACCTCTAAAAACAAAATGAAAAGATAGACAGTTTTTTTGTAGCTATTTCATCCTTTTTTACTTCGCCGGCTAATTTTTGCTACAGGGCCGACGAAGGTGGGTGCTGTTACTCTGCTTTTAGTACATGATAGTGTCAGTCGCTGGCAATTATGTTCAGTGACCAGTGACTATGCCTTCATCACTGAAACAGGCTGGCAATAACTAACACAAGCACGCACTAATGCTGATCAGAAGAATTCAACACAATATTTCATGACTCAGCGGGGGCTCGAACTCAGGACCCTTCGCTTCATAGTTTCGTGTTCTACTACTTCAGCCAACGGCACATGATGTATTTTTATGTCAAAAAAGATTCAAAGCGTTGAAATAAATTTTTGGACGCCGGCTCTTTCAATGGACGTTGAAGCAACATATTACATGGAAAAACGATGCCCCTCCCGGGGTAGTCCCGACAAAATAGTGTTTTTATTTGCAAAAAATTTCTTACTTCTTTTAATATTCAAACTGCTATAGCTTTTGGATTGATCAGCCAATTCCAACGTGATTAGCGGTGATTTATTTGCTATAAAAGAATCAGGAACTCTAATTGATCTGAAATAAAATTTTCTTCGTGTTTGTTTTAAGAAAACCACTTTTTTCGATTTGTTTTGCTAACGATATCTCACGATCGCATGAACCGATTTTGACCCGGTTAGTAGCTGTAGAATTGATCAGAGCCGTTTAAAAGTTATGAAAAAAAAACACATATAACCAAAAAAAAAAAAACATATACGGTTTTTTTATATTTCCCGTAATTTACCGCTCCAGACGGTCGAGAGTTATAAGTGTGTACATACTTATACGGGTAATCATCCACTGAAAACGTCGTGATCTGCTGAAAACCAGATATTTTCAATGAACATAGAACAGTTAAATGCACAATGTTCAGCCACAGATGTCTATGCAGAATTTGAAAGGGTTGGTTCTCTGCAAAAATGGTTAAACAAAAGCCACAAGTCAAGTCATCTGTCTTAGCTATTTTCTGTAAATTCAAGGTAATTCTAAAATAGTTATGCAGCATATTATTTGTTGCAAGGAAATGTAAATGAGTGTCATTCAAATTATATGCTACAAATTTGTGGATGTAGTGTTTGTAGTTCCTATTACTTGTTCAAATGAACACAATTTGGCTTTATCTTTATTTCAAATAACACTTGGAAATGTAAACATTAACAAAATCCTTGGAAATGTAGACTACATACTTTAACACTTGTGTATACAACACATTGACTTAACAAATCCAATGGTACATTGCTCCATCAGGTATGGGAAAGTGGTACATTAATTTCTTGTGAACTGAAACATCTGTAATTTTGCTGGATAGCAAGTATTTTACAAAAGTTACCTGTGCTATTTACGAATTAAACGAATGTGCCCTTTTTTCTCTGTATGATTCATGTGGTATATACATATGGGTTTCCAGCCCTGGTCTGTATACATGTGTGAAACTGTTTAATCTAAAGGCATCATTGCAAGTTAGTTTAAACATATTTTTTCCGACAATCCACCAAAATGAACAAAACTGAGCTGCTGCCCTGTTATTTTGAAATGAATCTGTTTAAGGTACAAGCAAAACCAAAAGTACGGCTGCTGCTATCTGGAAGTATTAGGACGTACATCTTCATGTGCACTCGTGTTTATTTAAGAGTTGGACTGAAAAACTAAATTTGTTTTTATTTGCTTTGAATTCTGCTTACTTTTCAACCTAATGAAAGAACAGAAATAATCCAAAGAAACGCTACAGTTTTTCTTTGCTTCTAATCATTATATTTTAAACTCAAAAAGATAAAATGAAAATACTTGTGCAGATGAATGCTGAGAGGTTTTATTCAAAAGTTTGATGTAGTTTCTTTTTTCTTTTGTGAAAATTTGTTAGGTTTTTAATGTAGCATAGAAGGAAAAACTATGTTTTATATTATTTTATATTTATAATTAAACATAAGTGTATGTGCATACCATATGTTTAAACACCCTACATCATACAGGTTGGCAAATTGTCTACGTGAGTCATTATGTAACAGCACGTAATAGATATTTTATTACATACAGCTAATTTTAAAAGGTTTAATGTGACAAAAAATTTGTGGAGCGTTGTTGACTCTTTGTATTCAGTGTGTAATAACAAAATCCCAAAACTTCGTTCAGTCATGCAGAGATGCATTAAATTTACAGTCTTTATATTACACGATTGTCCCAAATAAATAATACCTTCTTTATTTTAAAGAGTTCTTGAGTTCCGCGTGGCACTGGCTAAAATAGAAATAAAAAAGTTCACAAAAAACTTTTTGTGTAGCATCAAACGAATGCCAGTGAATCCTCTGCCTTACACAATTGTAAGCAGCTTGTGGTTTTTTCTTTTTTTTTTTTGTGATATTCAACATGCCAGCACACACGCGCATGTGTTTCAAATTCATGCAATTTGTTTATAAATTTTTCTTTTGACTTCATTAAATCACCACAAAGAAATAACCGAAAAAATGAGAAAAACTAAATATACAAACAGCAAAAAAAAATATATATATTTATCTACTAAAAAACATCACTGAAATTTTTTCAAGTGTATCATCATTGACTCAACAAATGTAGTTGGTTGTATGCGTGATAAAATAAAAAGTGAAGCAAACCCAAAAAACTCAATGGTAAAAACAAAAATATTAAACGAGATAAAAAAGGTCATTGCATTCAATCTAGATATAATTAATTTGTTTAGAAATTTGTTCAACTTTTTAATGAATTCTAGATCATCTAAAAGTGTTAATGTGTGTTTATATCTTCCGAATACCAGCATTAATTTTTTATATCAACTTTTCCGCGAATTTCTATTTAAACTCTTAACAAATCATCAACACAGATGTAAAATATTCAAAATAAATATACGAGTATCATTTGCAAATTTTATTTATTTATTATTCATATATTAAGCCTGAAATGCGTATTCTTGCCGGCCATTAAAACTAAACCGAATTGGTAATAACAAAATTAAAATATAAATCGAAATGGTTTACACAGAGTTGTTTGTAAAATTATTATCAAACTCATATCTGTGAGTCATTTAAATATTTTCTCCATGTTTATGTACGAGTATGTGTTTTGAAGAGAAATCCTTACAGACTGACTGTACGAGTACTAGTTACAAATAAATATTACAATATAAGACAACCTGCTTAATTGCATGACATATTTTTTATGAATTCGTCCTTAAGATCACATAATAACAAAAAATAAACGATGGCTGTGCATAATGCAATTAAACACATGCAGAACAGCGGGATACAGACTAGAGAAATAGAATATATGTGCAGCAAGGACAACAACCTGCCATGTAGCCGTGAAAATAATCATTCCCATATGAACACATGTATTGTAATTCTGCAGCTGTGTAGTCGGTAGCTTGCTGTCGTGAATGTGTTTAATGTGTAAATGTACAATAGCTTATTGAGAGTTTAATTAAATTCCGATATCTTTGATATATTTGTTGTGGTCTCTACCCCATTATAGGCGTTTGAAAAAGTGCAACTTCAAAGTTTGTTTACACAGAACTTTACTGGTAGCGTGAAACTGTTTTGTATATTTAAAAAAATTGATTTAAACAAAATCAAAAATAAAATAAATAAATTTAGTTTTGCAAATTCGTGATTAAAAAATTTGTTTGATGAAATGTAATTGTTATGATAGCTATGATTTTAAAGTCCATCGCCGAAATTTGGAGTTAAAAAATTGTTAACTTTCAAATGCCGTTTCTAATGAGTTTTTATTAAGAACTTTCGGATTTAATTACAAAAACACGTACATTTTAGAGAAATGGATTAAATCTTTATTTGAGTCGATGAGAAAGATGTTTCTAATTCAATGTTTAAAGACGATTTCATAAAAATGTTGACCTCGGTCACGGCTCAAATGATCCATATGCTGGGCCCAAATTCGACACGCTCTCTTCCAGCTTCCAGTAAACCATGAGCCTTAACACAGGCTCATAAAATATAATCTTAAGGTATTAAATCGCACCGTCTAGACGGCCAATTGCCTGGTGAAGTAAATTGTTCACCGAACTCGCCTCTAAATTGGGCTCCGTCTTGTTAAAACCACATGCCATTCAAGACCAGCTCTTCTATTTTAGGCAAACAGTATTTGTAATCTATATTACATCCTGTAATATAATTTACATAAGAAAAAG
The DNA here is from genome assembly GCA_951800035.1 of Linnaemya tessellans. Lineage (NCBI taxonomy): Eukaryota > Metazoa > Arthropoda > Insecta > Diptera > Tachinidae > Linnaemya > Linnaemya tessellans. The sequence goes on from OX637536.1 coordinate 58,745,141, forward strand.
TTAAACTAATAAAATAACTCATACGTAATATTTGTAATCATCTCACAGTAGCGCTCGCCATTTACAGTAACGTTCCCACCTTCGTGGTCTTTGAAAAATTAATGTCACCGGCCTATAATTCACACCGAAAAGTGTATTTTTCTGGATGCATTGACAGTTCTGACTGATCTTCCCTGAACACAAGAAGTGCACGATTCACTTTCTTCCATTCGGGCCAAAAAATTTTTTTCCTGAAAGCAGAGAGTGAGAATTTTCACTTTTCCCATGTCAGCAATTATCCGCGTGTGCACCGGTACACACACGGCCCCAGCAAGTGATTTTACTTCCTGGGGCCCGCGTGATTAGCTAATTTGGAAAAGAAATAAAAGATGTTAACGAAAAAACTTAGTTTCAAAAAGATAAATGAAACTTTCAATGCTGATCTTTCTGATATGACAGATTTTAGTGATTCTGAAAATGATGATGGTGTGGATAGAGACAGGGATTACATTCCTTCTAGTAGTTGTGATGAAGAGTCAAAAAATTGTTTTGGTATGGTAAAAAATTGTTTATTTCAATATAAAAATGAAAAGAAATACTATTAAGAAAATCTATGCACCTGTTTTAATTGAACCAAATACTCTTAAACTTTGTCCGCCCCTGACACATTATGGGTATCCAAAACGCTCGGGCCAAGTACAAAGCCGCGTTATCCTGGGGCCACAGACTCGTTCCATGTACATATATGAACCCAATGTAAATCGTGTACACTATGCCACATTCACACTTAAAGATATCAAGGTTGTGTGTGGATATGTGCAAACGCGGCCCGAACGAGTACTCAAGTCGTGTGCACGTGTCGCTAAATGTGTTAACCGACCATAAGTTTTGATAATAAAATTCAGTCACCTCCAAACGTTGTTCGGTTGTAAGTCGACTCATAGTTAAATGTTGCCAAAAAGAAAGTTGCTAGTAACCGCCGTATCGTCAAGCGTAACAAAAAATTAGTAATTGCATCATGGATAAGCGAAAACTTGAAAAAGCTAATAGAATTTAAAAAGACCTTGTTAAAAGTAAACAACTACCAAGAGAGGAGGGTGGGGACGACAATATGTGATTTACAATAATCATCAATGAATAGTTATTATGAAGATAATTTAAATCGAAGTACGAATCAAAAAATGTTGGTTTATTCTGAAGTCCATGGCAGAGAATAACAAAAGACTATTATGATAAAAAATGACGATGATGAACTTATTTCCGGGGATTTGTGGAAGTCCGAAACATATAGTCGGATATTTTTTAGATCTCTAAATGATTTAAAATTACTCAATTTGCATTTTCCTACAGATTATTTTGAACGTAATCTAACATTCAGAAATATATTACTAGTTCTTTTTCCAAATATATTTTTCTAATTACTCAAACGTACAAATAAATTGCGCTAATGGATCTTGGGCTGTTTAAATGAAATTCAATTAAATAACAATTCACTCTTTTAACAAATTGTCAGCTGTTAAATAAAGTTTATATTTACAAACATCAACAAAATACATATTTACATATACTCGCATATGTATACAAATATTCTATCTGCTATGAAATTAATAAAATATAAAAGAAAACAAATAAGAATCTTATTGCAATATAAAAAATATCTCTTACGCACTGAACAATAGAAATTACGATTATTATGCCAATCATACTTTAAACGCTGGGAGAAGCAACACCAGCTGGTTCGCCTTTCTTTTTTTGTGAATATATTATGTAAATGTATGCATGAAGACAACATCATTAACTTATATTACTTATATGCGCTATAGGAAAATAGATAATAATGATAATGATAATGATCATAAAGTTTTTATTGTCCTAAAATCCCTTAATATACACTTAAACATGCTTTTAACACAATTTTACAAATGCCACAAATATTTATAGAGTATATGAATTGTTTAAATTCAACAAATCTTAGGATTCATTAAAAATTCTCTTCACAGTGGGTCCAATCAAAAAATAGTAAACCGTTTATGAGAAAAATCTCAAGTCATAAGGCTTTAGGCCTTAGCAACTTTTTGAAGTTAAAATATACGATTAGTGTGTCAAGTGCGAACATTTGGCCTTCAAAGCTTTACTTGCGCAAATTTTGATCGACTTCAATTTTTTAAATCTCATGGCAACCTTTAAAAGATAGTGCGCTAGTGTGCTTAGAAAACTTAAAACATAGAAACAAATTATTGGTGATATTCAATTAAATTCCAAGTACAGTGACAGCTGGTTATAACGAATGGCTTTATTCAGAAGAAGGGTTATATAGGAAAGCTATTTCGTGAGCATAATTTAATTAATTTTGGTTTATAGTTGATAGAAAACACATACGGAAGATAATGTGATATGATTTTAGGACATTTTAAAAATATTATTTTGTTCATACAAAAGCTGTCTTAAAGTAATCCCATTGAACATCGTATGTTTATTTTGCTGTCATAACAATTCTTTGTAATTAAAAAGAAAATGTTGCTTTATGCATAAAAATGCGGCACACATACGAATCACAAAAAGTCGCAAAAATGTAATTGATCCACGACCGGAAATGTGTTTGAAAAAAGTTGAATATCAGAAGAGCAAAAGTATGCTGTTGCCAAAATTGGCAATATGCAGAATAAAACTTATAAAATTGTAAACGGGTTTTGTATTTGATCAAAATGTGTTGCTACCATAAATTAGGCAAGAAGCTGGAAAATTTCGTATACACTAATGAAATGGCGTGACAATCTAGTAATTTGATTATTAGGTATCTCACGAATAAATTATTCAATATTGGCTGCCAGTACGTTAACCCTTGCAGGTTTGTCCCTTTAGACAGGCGCCTTAATATAGGCTGTCTGTCATGCGTCTTTTTGAAACCACAAGTCAGCCACGTTCAGTCTGCCATTCGGTAACCAGTCTGTCTTTTGGTAGCTCTCGCCGTTCATATCAACATGCCTTACTTCGTCATCTTTGAAAAAGACGGTCTCGGCTCATAATCCCATGCATTGACAGTTCTTGGCGTTCTTGGTGCTCTTCACACCAAATGTCGAAATTTTGCTTGTTCACGCATCCATTCAACCAGAAATGAGCACGATGTACTTTCTTAGCCAAGCGTGAATTTTGATAGATAATAATTGTCAAAAAAGGTTTTTCGTTTGTAAGTCGATTCACGATTTGCCTGAGCTGCCAAAAAGAAAGTTGATAAAAAATCCCTTTATTAGATATTATTAAATCAGTAAAGTGTAAAAAATCTAGAAGAATCAACAGATTTACCATTTCATTGGTAATAATTTTTACAGTTTATTGTTTTTGAATATGTAAAAATATTTTTTTTTATAGCAAAAAAGCTGAACAATTAAATTCTGTATATTATATCAGGTGAAATGCATCAGCACTTTCAAGTGTTTTCTATTGATTAATTTTCAAATATTCCATGACACACACACACATTGTGTATTATTCTGATTGACAGCGCCACTGTTTGCTGTTTCAAAAACAAATCCAAAAAAACTACACACATTTTCAAAATATATCAGCGACCATTTAACACACGTAACATAACACTTTAATGTTTTTTGTGCGTGTTTAAATACCATTTTTTTTAGTTACAGGAATTTTTCAATCAAATAAACGATATTAAAAACGAACGAATAACGCCACTAGTATTACAAGAAGCTGACAACAGGAGCCCATAAATTTAACTCCCCCTAAATTAAGGTTTTTTTGTTTTTCTTTTGGAAAGCAACAGCCTATTAGAATCATTAACAGAATTTTTAGAATTTTCCGGCGGCTTTTATTATAAGAAATTAAAAATTATATATTGACTTGTTGAAATAAACAAATTGTTGATGTAAATACGCCTGTTTATTTACTAAAACAACATTTTTCATTTGATTTCGCTTGCATTTCCATAGTAATCTTAAGGTGTTTCTATTTATCTACTCGTAATAGTAAGTGAATAAAAATGATTGATTTTATATTGGTTTTGAAAACATGTCTGTATATGAATATATAATATTTTTGTATATATATTTGTTTAATATAATAACAAACATCATCCTGGTGTTAACATTCCACTTTATTAAGTAACTTACATGTCGTAGACAGAAATACAATCATACAGATTATTAGAAAAGGAAAACAAATTTATTTGTAAGGTAAGGAACAAGTCAGCACTATGCATTAAACACATTCACAACAGCAGGTTACCGACTACACGACTACAGAAATTGAATACATGTGTTTATATGGGAAAAGTAGCACAGACAACAACCATCCCTTTGGCCGCAAATATAATCATTCCCATATAACCATATGTATTCTATATCTGTAGTTGGTAGCCTGCTGTCGTAAATGTGTTCACTGTGCTAGATTGCGCCACTACACCAATCGATATTCGTAAAATTATGTGTTCTGTTACTTTCCCAATTAAAAATATGCAAAATGGAAACGTATGCATTTAAACAACATGAATGATATTAAAAATACACAACGAAGGAAAGGTGATTTTTTAATGTCGTTACTTGTGGAAACGCTAACTAAAATTTACAGTTGCAAGGTACAAAAATAAGAAAAAACTGTTGTTCTCAGCAGCCGGTGGCTCTGGAAAAAGAAAAGAGAAAAATAGAATATTTAGAATAATAACCCTTTCGGAAATTTTGTGCTAATGAAACGTGAATTAACTTCAAAATTAATGCAAGAAGCTCTCATATTCGATTTCGTTAAAAATAGTTGATATTCCTAATGACTAGTACCAGCGTGGAAAGTGGAAAAAATTGGACAAAGAACGCTGATGAGATAGCGGAGCAGACCCGAAATCAGTGCTGATAGTTTGATGATTACAAAAATATTCTAAATATTCCACTCTTAATAAAAATAACTTGAATTTAATACAAATTCTCTAAAAAAATTATTTTGAGATTTGAACTTGAGCCTGAATAAAAACTTCTTAGCTTAATAATAAAATTTAAAAAAAATTACATTCATATAAAATAATATTGTTAGATTCGGGACGGATTATAAATGGGGTTCGTCGAAATGGTGGGAAAAGTACTTAGAGTATTAAAAATATGAAGGTTAGTCTAGGGTCAAAACAGCATAGAATTAATTAAGTTTTAATTAAATCTGATGGCGCAACGGCCTTGAAGTCAGTACTGATCTGTTCTGCTGGTTCGATTATTTAAAATATTCTAATATTCCACTATTAATAAAAATAAGTTTAATTTAATAAAAATTCATAAAAAAATAATTTCCAGATTGCAGAACCCAATAAAGGAATTCTTAACTTAATAATAAAATTAATAAGTTGGCAAATAAAAATTTGCATTCATGATTAAAAATCATTTTTTTTCTGAAGTCTGAATCTTTATTTTCTTCGTCGATACTGTACCGAGAATGCTCCTGCGAAGTAAAAAATAAAATACTTACACCAAATTTTCTGTATTTTTATATTTCTTCATGTCAAATTCCAGCTTTCACAGAATGGCTAGTGCTACCGTGGGATGATTATAAAAACATTTTTTCCCCCAAAATGGAAGAGCTGGACTTTTTTACATGTGGTTTCAACATGACGGTATCACATGCCACTCAGCACTCGGAACAATGGCCCTAATTTAGAGGCGAGTTTGGTGAACAGTTTATTTCTCGTTTGGGACCGGTCACTGGCATCGTGCAATTTAACGCTTTTAGACTATTATTGGTTGGACTATGTTAAGACTCGCGTCTCGTATCGTTGGCGTACTGGAAGCTAAAACTGAACAATTTACTCGTGAGATACCGGCAGATATGTTGGAGAGTATATGCCATAATTGGACCCAGTGTATGGTAGTGACAAATATATAAATTTAAATAAATTTCATAGATTTCGAAAGTGAAACTCATTATGAAATTGCAGAAATTGGTTCAGTTGTTTCATAATGCTGTGTTGATTTAATTTTAACAATTTAAAAAAATTAACAATTTACATAAGAAAGTTCGACTAATAAAAATTCATATATAATTTAAAACATTGCGGGGGCACGCGCACTTGTTTACATATTCATTGCAAATTGTTAACTAAAATGCAATTCCTTGAACATAAATAACAAAGAAGTTTTAGCAATCAGCAGCCGATGGCTCTGGAAAAAGCGAAAGAGATACATGGAATATTGGGAATATTAATCGTCAGGGTTGGAGAATTTCGTACTAACCAAAAAGGTAATAACTTAAACAAAATGAATTTGGGAACTTCTCATATTCAATTTTCGTTAAAAACATTGGTTAAATAGTTGATATTCCTACTAACTAGCACCACTTGCAAAAGTGGAAAAATTTAACAAAGAACGCTGATGAGATGGCGTAGCGGCCTCGAAATCAGTACTGATCCGTTCTGCTTGTTTGATGATTATTGTTTTTAAATTATTTAATTAATATTTCATATTTGCTGTTGTCCTAACAATATCGAAATAATTCTCTTGTATGTTGCCATTTTCCAATTAGCATTTCGTACATTTGCTTGAAATGCATTTTAAATTAGTTTCAGTTTTGCTCTGTGTTCTCTATAGAAAGAATATTAATTGTATCATTTAACAATTGCTATGAAATCAAGAATTACGCACCTCAGTTTCTCCTGTACATTTTGTTAGTCTTTACGATTGTAAGAACATGATTGAAATTCTATCTTAAAACAAAATTTCTGTCTTTAACAATTCATATAATTTTTAATTCATATAATCTTTAAACAATTTGAAAACAATGAAAGATAATTATTTATTTGTCCAATTTTTCTTTTTTCTAAGAAATTCTTATAAATATAATTTCCTAGTTCAATCATGTACGAGTTAATAATGATTATGTCTTTGTGTTTCAGTTACGTGTGAAAATATTTTTAATAATTCTGTATAGTTTTTTCTTTTTATTACAGATGCATTGAGATTGAAAAGTGCTAACAATAATTATATTTTTCGACTTTTATCAGCTTGTAATTGTAAAATATTTCAAAGTTTTGGTTTTTAATAGTTATTTGAAATACTTTTCAACAAAAATGGTAAATGGTGTATTTAAGTTTGTTATTCGGTGTGTAGTTTCCACAATATTAATATGCCGGATCCGTATAAAAAGGATAGCCGAATAAGCGCTGATCGTCTGTTTGTACTTTAAATCGGGTTTCCGTTGAATTATTGTATTGGAAATGGTCCTGAATAAAATTCCATTGAAGAGCATCAAAATCCAAAATACGGCTTCAGAGATGGGAAATTTTGTTGTGTTTTCTGGAATTTCAAATCCAATGGTTTTGCTTGTGTAATTCTCAATTCATTTGTGGGAGTTTTTTATAAGCTGAGAGGTTTTGTTATTTTTGAATTAGGTTGAAGTCTACTGATGATTTGGTGTAAGACCCGATGAAATGAGACATATAGACATACTTAACCACATAACAAACAAAAAGCACGAATAAACATGTTTTGCTTATTAAATTCATTAATACATGGTGTTAAATTATTGAAATAGCTTCTCCCAAATAATTGTTATAAGGACATTACGCTTCTATTTATTTCATTACTAACATGGAGTTATTATACTAATTAAAATAATGGGGGACCATTCCAAAATTGTGTAAAGCTTTTTTTTCTTGGAAAATTGTAAATATTTGAGATACAAAATCATGACCGCTTTTCACACAGATTCCACAGAGATTTATAACTGTAATTTCATAAACAAGCAGCCTCATCTCATCAGTTGCTCTAGTTTCATCTCAAACTTTTATTATGCATTCGGCTGCTTGTGTTACAAATTGTTTTACTCGTGTTGTCGGCCTACAAAATGCGTGCCTTCTGCGATGCTTAAGTAATTTATTGTCTAAAAAATAAAATATAAATTTTGTTAATAATAGTACGTGTATTTAAATAATTACAATTCTAAACAATGCAATAACAATTAATGTACTAACTAACGTGTCTTTTTATATTTTTTTTTCAGGTGCGTATGTGTGTTGAAATAAATATTTCCATGTGTTATTCGTTTCGTAAAAGGGTTTGTATGATTAAGCTTTTGTAAGGAATTTTAAAATTTTTTATGTATTATTGCTTTTAAATAAGAAACGTAAAACCAGAAAATGCTTTAAAATGAAATCACTTTTAATAACTAATTCCGTTGGCGATATTAACAATTATTTCATTCCGAAAAACGGTTTAGGTTTACATTTTCTGCAAAATACAAAATGTACTTTCGATATAATTGTCTCATACACAGCGTTGCCAAATGTGCAGATTTATCTGCATTTGACAGTTTTTCTAAGCATTGAGCAGTTTTGCAGTTTTTTTCTTTAAACACCAGTTTTTCTGTAAATTGTGCAGTTTTTGCAGTTTTTACATTTTACTTTTTTACTCTTAATTTTGTTATTTTAATTCCAATTTCTGAAACCATAATTTTACCCCATTTGCTTAATATAACAGTGGCAAGGTTTAACTATACTTTTTTATACGAGTATGTAATTATCATATACATCTTTTTGCACCACTGACCACAAAGCAAGTTGAATTTTACCAAGGTGTATATTGCAGGTGGGAGCACGAGCTCACTTGCCTAACCTGATAAAACATCAAACATAGTAGTGTCGTTTAACGATTTTTGCAACTGTTAAGGTAGTTTCTACAATAAGTGTTCTATTTTTGTAGAAAATGTCTAAAATGACGATTTACGTTAATATTGTATTTTTAATATATGTATTTATGTATGCCTGTTCCACAATGTCGACAAGTCGATGTCGTTCTCATATTTATATTGAAAACAAAAACAAATTTAAATTTTTAATTATTGGTTTCAATATATATATATATATATATATATGAGAACAACACCGACTTCTCGAGATTCTGGAACAGGCAGTATTATATCTGAATAATAATGAACTCTTTTTGTTTATTTAAACCCTATGTACCTATATATTTTTTATTAAAATGAATTGCTTTGTTATATGTAGATGTATATCATATTTAATTTTTTGTGTTATGTTTATGTTTTAATAAAAAATATAAAAAAAAAACTAAATATTTTTGTGAATTTTTTATGTGCAGTTTTTTTACGTGAAAACCAGTTTTTTTTCTAAAGTTGCAGTTTTTTTTTTAAAGTTATGGCAACGCTGCTCATACACCAAATAATCAGTTTTGCAAAGTTCTTGGCAGATAAAGCAATTAATAAAATATGGAAAACAGTTGACCTTAAAGGCCATCCCTGGAACTTCCGTTAATTTTAACCGCTAAAAACGGTATTATTTCATTTTTAAAACTGCTATAACTTTTGAATGGATCAGCCGATTCGCACGTGAGAATCGGTGATTGTTGTATTTCTTTGAGTCCTATAAAATAATCGAGAACACTAATTGATCACATGTATAATTTCGGAGTGTATGGAAAAATTCACTTCTTTTCGAATTTTTCGCTAACGATATCTCGCGAACACCGAAACGGTTGCCAGCTTTTGACGTGATTTTTTATTGTCAATATTTTGATTGTTGATCGGAAAAGCCGTTTAACAGTTACCGTTTTTTTATGTATATCTCGAAATTTACCGGACCGGTTCCAATCCACAGCAAATCCAAGTTTGAAGGAACCCTTTAAAACGTGGCTAGTTTGGTTGGAATCGATTCAGCCGTTCAAAAGACATAATCGGGCCACATACTTACACACACGCATACACACATATACAGACATAGTGACGGCTTCTTAGGAGTAGTCAGGAAAGCTTCCTACGAACTCAAAACGTCGAGATCTGGTGAAAACTCGATATCTTCAAAACGGTGTAAAACCAGTAACATCGCGGTTTTAAACATTTTTAATTTTGTCAGCGAGAAGTTAAAAAACTGATTGATTCAAATAAATTACATGAAGTAATCGTAACCCTCTAGAAGCCCTGTATGCACTCATGTCACATGCATTCAATTGCATTCGAAAAGGGAATTCATTTCCTTAATGAATGCAATCATTTTAATAGAACTAACAGGGTAGTTTTCCCAGCAATTACTTATAAATCTACTGTCGTATTCATATAAAATAATGTGAACTTGAACATTTAATGATGTGTTCGAACATGCATTTTTAACCACTTTGCTGCCATAATTATCTCTCTGTTCACATGTACAAAATTTAGTCAATTCAATTAACGTATGACAACTAAAAGTGGAAATTTTACATATTTATGAAGACTCTCTCAAGTTCTAATCTGGGATGTTCTTTTTTCGCTTTTTTTTAATTTTAATTTTCTAATTAATAATAAATTTAATGTCAATAATTTAACTTCAACAGGGTTATGGTTCTTTATTTTTACTTTTCCCACAATTTAGGTGCTAAGTCTTTACTAACTTTGTTCAGTGAGCTGTGTTTTGCTCACTAAACACACTTTCTAGCAGTGCTTCATTTGTATTTTTACTCAATATTATAGCAGTTTCATATATATTGAACAATAATTAATTGACATTTTATATGGATTATTGAGCTCAATAATGCTATTTATTGCTATAATCTCAATTACGTTGTATGTCTGAACACGGCATGAGCCCTAATTCATAAAAAATAGAATTTTCTTATTTGACAAATTTCTATACCATAGATGTCAAATGATCAGCTTATAAACAAAAATTTTTTTATGAACTAGGACTTAAAAAGTTTATTACACTCGTAGCACAAACAAACAATTAGTGCTTTCTAAAAGTGCCTTCCGTAAAAGTGTGCCTGGGCATACATTTTTCTTAATTGAAAAAAAGCAATATTAGCTTTTTGTCCTTTGCAACGGCCTAACAGATTCCTGTAAAAGTTATCATTACGACACCTTTTTATTTCCTTACAAATAACGCAAAACATAATGGCTTTTCTACAAAATCCTGATTTTAATTCCAAAACAAATCCTTAAAACAGAAACTGAATCTGAATCTGTGTTTTTAGTCTTACGTGCATCTACGAGTTCATTTGTGCAATTCTCATCCAAAGTGTTATTGTTTGTTTAGCACTTATGGAATTATGAGCCAGTAGCAGAATATTTCATTCTGTTTGGTTAAAGCATTGTAAATGTTTGTGAAACACAAGAAGAGCAAAAAGCCACTTTGTCATGTCTAAAAAGTATTTGTCAAAATGTTTAGACTAACTTTATCAGTGTCATAATTCAAATATCCATTCGCATGTCATAAAAGTTTGACAAACATACGACACATGCCATTTTAAATGGAAAAACAAGGAAGCAACTCCTTTAAGTTTTTGAATTATGCAGAAAACTTGTAGAATATATTATTAGTAGCAAGACATATAACTTTCCTATTGCATGAATTGTGTCTTGTGTAAATGCTATTTTTAATTTCCAGGCAACCGTTTGTAGAACATATCGTCCTATGTTTTCACAAAAGCCCTAAGTTACAACACAATTTAGAATCGACTAAGATGTCCTGTATCAAAATACACGTTATTGCAACATTTTGTACTCCTACAATTATAAAAAGCATTCTTATCAACAAGCTTAAACTGAAAAATGTTGAAAATATTTGGAAACTTTTTCACACTAGGGATTTTTTTTGCTTCTCATTTAAAATTTTTTCAATGTAACTTAGGGCTTTTTTGAAAACATATGACGATATATAAGTATGGAAAGTCGAATTATGTAATGGCTTAGTTTTGCGATGTTACTAACGCTCAATTACAGTATTTTAGCGAATCTAAGGAATAAGGATTTTTAGTGTTGTTGTAATCCAAATCATGTTAATATATTTTATATAATGATATTAACAACTTAGTTATATTAATGTATAGAATTGATAACTTCCTGGTAAAAAATTTAAAAAAAATCGAGAAGCAAATGGTTTTATTCTGTTTTGAATGAATCGAGTTTGCACCAGATTCCGACGTTTTGGGTTCCTAAGAAAGTCACTACTCTTGAGAAGTCGTCACTGTGTCTGTATGTGTATTTGTGTGTAACTATGTGACCCGTTTTTGAACGGCTCAACCGAATCGAGCCAGACTAGTTGTGTTTCCAGGATTCCTTAAAACTTAGATTCCTGTGAATTGGAACCTGTTCGGACCGGTACATTTTCATAAATATTAAACAAATTAAGAAAAAATGTTTTTTTTTTAGAATAACTTTTAAATGGCTTTGCCGATTGATTCCAAAAACTAACCAGCTTTTGACATTTAAAACCCACGTTGAGCACCACCAAACGGGTTAAAAAAGTGAATTTTTTACAAACCTTCGAAATTATATATGTCGACGATCAATTATTGCTCTCGATTATTTTATAAGACTCGAAGAACTCCATCAATCACCGCTTACCACCTAGGAATCGACTGATCCCATCAAAAGTTATAGCAGCTTGAAAAAATAATAGCATATTTTTTAGCTGTAAAAATTAGCGGGAAGTTGCAGGGATGGCCTACATTCTACAATCTGTCCGTTTCAGATTAACAGGGCAATTTTATTAATTTTTTATAGGCTCTTTTATTAATTATTATTATTATTATTATATTTTCTTTTTATATATTTTGTATAATTTTAATGTGTTCTTGTTGAATTATTTATAAATTAAAACAGTCAATTTAGTGGAGATAAAGTACAAAAAGGAAAAAACTCAAGAGGCATTTTTTCAGTAGTTTCAGTTAACAGTAGTGTCCGACCGAATGTACTTCGACCAAACCTACAAACTTTGCGTGTTAAATTTATTTATTTAAAACAAAATAATTTTTAACTTTCCCATGTTTGGGAAATGTGACTTTTTTATAAATGTGTAATAAATTTCGTCGAAATAAAATTCAATAGATATTTTTTGGTGCACTTTTTAAACACTTCTGAAATTTAAACGCAGTTTGGGCACATGTAATAATTTTATTTATTCTTCGTTGTATTCTTATACCCTTCGCCAAAACTGGTTTATCATTTTGTGTGTAATTTTCACAATATTAATATGCGACCCATATATTTTGGATCCTTTTGCTTGGGAAGTCGAATAAGCGTTGTGCGTCCGTGCATCCGTCTGGACGTGAAGTCGGCTTTCCGAAGCCATCAGAAAAGCCAGCGGTCTTGGCTTGATGTATTGGAAATAGTTCTAAATAGAATGCTACAGATAATTAAAAAAAATTGTTTTATTTATTTATTACTATTATATGTTTGTTATTTAAACTTATTTTATTCTTCAACGGGTATTAAAAATCCAGAGGCCAAATTACCGCATTCGATATCAATACACATTTCGATCCATTTCGATTCCCGTAATTTGCCCCCAGGTTTGGACAGTGGAAACAGTTTTTTTGTTTTGGTACATAAAAGTTACCAACTAAAATTTTTTTTTGGATTTTCTTTACATATAAAACATACTGGATGCCTTTAAAAGAAATTCATTAGTATTAGAAATCAGAAAAGCCAAGAAAATAGTTCTAGAGCTGGAAAATTTAAAGATTTTTTTTTGGAATATGAAAGTATTTAAATTATTTGATTGCTGATTCTTCGACCGTTTTAGATATAAAATTCTCTTTTTTTTCAACCTTTGGTTCACTTTTTTATAAAAGAAATTGAAATTTATTATTATCCGATAATTCGATATTCTCTGGATATCTTCTGCAGGGCAATAATTATAATTAAGATTAGTTTTACAATATTTAAAAAAATAATAAAATAAAAAAGTAAAAATTATTTTTGTTTCTTTTTCTTTTTTTTTATAAAAATTGAATAAATGCAATGAAATCAATTTAAAATAATATTTTTTCTTCCAGTTTTATGTTATATTAATCTTAATTACAATTATTGCCCTGAAGAAGATATCCACAGGATATCGAAATATCGGATAAAAAAAATAGATAATGAACAAAGTATTTAAATGAAACTAATTTTTTCTTTAGCAGTCAAAACTATTTTATATTTAAGAAAGAAATGAATTAGTATACGAAGTCAAAAAGGTGTTTCCAGGGTTGTAATGAATGGGTTTACTACAGGCATAAAACTTTGAAGGGTTATACTATATAAGATTCGGAACAGCAGAAACCTTCTAACATGTATTGGGTTTATATTATATTTATATAAACATTACAAATATGTAATTTCCAAAAATGTTGTTATAAATTCCGAACACCGAACTTTAGCCGAATATGGTATTTGCCAGACTCTGCCGAATGTTCGGTCGGACATTTATTAATGGTAAAAACTAAAAATACTATAGTTTGGCACGAAAAGTTTGTCCAATAGGTGGTAAAAAATGCAAACAACATTTTTCTGTTATGAAATCTTTATTTGACATATTGTTGTTACAATACATCAGTAGACTTCATATAAAGGTGTAGAAAAATAAAAGTGGATTCATATCGAATATAATTTATTTATTGGGTTAGTTTTGTATGAGTTTCAAGGCCTACTCTGATGATTCTGTTGTGATTTTTGAAAATAGTTTGTAATTTACAAATAGTGAATTCTCAGATGGTTTTCAGAAGTATGTGCATAAGATAAGAGGTTTTTAACTTTTCAAAACTGTGGTTGAAGTCTACTGATGATTTGGTAAAGCACCAATGAAATGCATATACACATTGCTTGACCACCAACAAATAAATTTCATTTAACACCATTTTTCTTTGAACTGTTATAATATATTTGAAATTATCTAAAAAAAGGTTTGATTAATAAATAAGAAATCAATAAATAATTTATTGGTCGTGGTTAGGCAATTTTTTTTAATACTTGTTCAGTTTCAAAGAACTATTTTAGCCAATAGTGAATTTTTTATCTTAAAATCTTGGATTTTTCTCAATCAAATTGTTGATATACATTTTATTGAATTGCAATAATATATCTCTAAACATAGTATTTACTAATTCATTGATTAATTTTGTGCAACAATTCCATCAATGAGTCTAATGGATCGATTGTAAAAGATAATATGCGTGGCAATTTCACTTTCTGTTGTCAATTCGTAGTTACCGAATGGCAACTCATTTCAACTTCAGTTGCTGTTTGTAACGTTCCTGAATATAATTTTTCTATCTAAAAGTTGATCCTTTCTAAGATTGCCCCGTGTTCCTTCTCAAATAGAATATACGACCACTTACGGTTCTTGTTGTTGTCATGTTACTGAGACCACAACCTATGTAACATCAGTAAATGGATTTGTGTGTTAAACAATACGAATGAGTGCTTGCCACCCGTGGTAGCTGCAAAACTACAATTGTTAAACTCATCACGGTAGTGATACCACTTGGTTGTAACTAATAAAAGCATTAACTTATCTTGTCTTTTAACATGAGTGGAGATAATTTGTATAACCTTTACAAGGCTTTTGATATTGTCGGCAATTTTCCATTATACCATAGCTCCTGGTGTATTTTCTGAAAATTATATTAAAAAACGTCTTGCACATTTAGAACTACATAAAGTTTTGCACAGAACTACAAAGCAACACTCGAAATATTAAGTCAATCACAGTCGCCGCATATTTATGTATTCTACTTTAGGGAAAAAATTTAAATGCATTTCATTGTATACCACGAACTACAGCAACTCAACTTTTATATGTTCCAACTGTTACTTATCAACTATATTTAATCTGTGTTTTGAGCTGGGTTCATCAAAAGGTTATATTGAAATTCTACAGTGATTCAAAATATAAAAATGCTATCATTGCTACTCAATAAATATTTTCCCGAAGTGAATCGATCTGATTTTCATTAATTATTGTTTCGCAAGTAGTGCCATTGAATTAATTGTTTGCTCAATTAATTGTTATAATATGAAGTAAAATTACAAATACGGCACTGTTAAAGATTGTGTTTGGTGACCAAAACACAACTCACTGAACAAAGTTAGTAAGGACTTAGCACCTAAATTGTGGGAAAAGTTAAAGAAGAAATTAAATTATTGACATACGATTTTTTATTAATTCGAAAATTAAAAAAACAGAAAGAAACAACCACGATTTGAACTTGAAGTCCTTACGAATATGACAAGTTTTTACTTTTAATTGTCATACGTTAATTGAATTGACTAAATTTTGTTTGCATATGTGAACAGGGACATAATTATTTTAATTTTTTTTTCTCGTTTTATTTATTTATTCTTAACTCCAAAAATATTTATTTCTAAAATAATTATTGTTATGAAATTTTTATTTGACATATTGTTGTCACAAAACTATTTTAAATGAAATTTATTTGTTGGTGGTCAAGCAATGTCTACATGCATATAGACATTGCTTGGCCACCAACAAATAAATTTCATTTCAAATAATTATTAATTTTACCCGGCCAATAGTAGACAAAAACAAAATATATTACTTTAGTTATGTTACGTCTCTTGAATTCTGCTGACAGCAAGGGTACCCTTCCTCATCAGCCGGATGTGCTCTCTATAGTTTATTTCGCACTTCTTTACATAAGTTGCCAAATATGTATGTAAAAGTCATATTCGTTACTACGACACATCCAGGACTTTATGCATGCGCGAATTTTTTACATACCAGCTGTAATAGTTCGAAGAATTTTATTTTGTCCCCTTGAGGATTTTTTGATGCCGAGGCAGTACCCATAGTTGGATACCGCAGCACCATATGGGTCTAGAATCGACTTGTATAAAAGAAACTTGCAGTCTA
The DNA here is from genome assembly GCA_951800035.1 of Linnaemya tessellans. Lineage (NCBI taxonomy): Eukaryota > Metazoa > Arthropoda > Insecta > Diptera > Tachinidae > Linnaemya > Linnaemya tessellans. The sequence goes on from OX637536.1 coordinate 58,761,726, forward strand.
ATAAGCTGAATTAAGAATTTCTGCCGATGAGTCAATTAATTTGAACTGCTTTTATCTTCATTTGGGCTGACTTTGATTTTATGTGCGTATTCCATGTTAGACGACGGTCTAGGTGAAATGCGAGGTCTTTAACTTCACAACGTTGCTCTACAAATGGGTTGTTTATTTGTAAAGGAGGATATGTCTCTCTTTCAAAGGTGAATATAATTGAAGATAATTATGTCAATAAAGTTAATATTGACTCTATTAAAAATGTAAATCTGATCACCAATATTACATTCATATAATTTTTATTTTTGTTTGTTCATACAGTATTCATGACTGAGTGCAGAAGTCGAACTCTGAGACCTTCCGCTTCATACTGTCGTGTTGACCACTTCTGCCGACAGCACCCACCCTCACTACATATTGGCAAAAAAATATTCTGTATATTACAACCCCTATTATAACTATTTAGCAGATGGCAATGACATCTATTACGTGATAAACTCTTTGGTGTATATCTTAAGGGGCTACTTTTAAATATTTTAGAAGTACATGACCAATAAACAACAATAGAAATTATAAAAGAGGATGATGACAAGCAGTATCATTGAACTAGTTTACACCAAACTTTAACACTTTCGGTTCGCAGTTGCCCAAATATAGAATAATTAAAAAAATGTATATTTGTTATGCTAGAGTTAATGTCGACGCCGTTGACGGCGTTTCAACGCCGAAAAAGTTGAAATAGATTGAACTTTTACGGCGTTGCAACGCGTTGAGATTAACTGCTCTCATACAATTTCATACGATTCAACTTTTTTTTGACATTTGACGCCGTCGACGACGTCGACATTAACTCTAGCATTAGTATATTAAAGTTTTGAGTTAAGTAATACATGTTTACTAAGTAACCAATTTTTATAAAAAGTGTCAACAAATGAAATCGTTATGGAAAAAGTGTATAGAAGGGAGCAGTTTATTGTCGGCCTTCTTTACATTAATAAAGTGTGTTCCATACATGTATGTAGGTATGAATACCATGAATTATTTCAGCTTAATATGTTATATGTGTGTACATTTGTACATACATACATACATTGTATTAATCATTGGCAACAGTAATTTGTACATGACATATTAAAGTTTACCGGCCCATGAATGATATTGCTTACTTTCTGCTTCTTCTAAAATCTTATTGTAAGTAAATAAGTGCTCCTAAGAGCATGCAAACAAATTTTATTAATTTTTCGAGAATTACTAGAACAACCGTAACACTTGGAAGGGATATATCAACGCGAATTCAATCAGGTGACCTTATTTCAGAAAATGTCGATCAGGTGATTTTACTCCGGTCTATCAAAATCTTCTTCTGCTTACTTTGTTTTTTTATCAATTAAAACTAAAGTTTTTTTTTCGTAACTTTGTTAAGCAAATGATATATTTTTATGCCAAAGAAGGTCCAACGCGTTAAAGTTGGAGCCATAAAATATACAATTAAAAAAACAGAGTGGACTATACGCGAGTTTTTTCCATACAATATTAGCTACGCGTGCCAACAAAACGTGGACTTCAAGCGAAAATGGATTACAAGCGGTGTGGACTTTAGAATAAATAATTTGTATGAAATGAAAAGAAACCTGCAAATGAATACGAACGTTTTGGCTTATATCCGTTTTTGGCCTTTAAGCGGAATGGACTATAAGCGAAAAGTACTGTAATAATTTCAATCATTTGTTACAAATTAGCTGTTTAGTATTTGTTGTATTGAAAAATTAATAAATTTTGTTTAATATACAATTTTGTATGATCAATTTATTACTGGAAGTATTCATATAAATATATGTCATTATTACAGTGTGGAATAAAGAATAATAAATGCAGTCCAATCGCCATCATTATTGACCATTGGTAACGTTGATTTGCTGGCACCGTTGTTGTGCAAGGTTTTTGGCATTATAACCATACAGCGTCTTGCAGCGCGGCCACATCGAACAATAGGACCAGCATGTTTAATTTCCAACTCACGAGTACGTTCTCGTTGCCTTTCACGTACACGATCATTACGATCCCTCTTCCTAGACTCTGCACGGCCACCATAACTTCTCAAAAACCTTTTACTCTCTCATCATAATTGTACTTGCGCAACGACTGTTTGGCCTCTATAGCGCTAATGCCGATTTTGGTATGATCTCCCTGTATGACTGATACACAAATAGTCAAGCCCTTACCGACTTTAAGTTGAGTAGCAAATGCAACGATTTTGCGATATTTCGACATAAAACTGTCATTCAGTTTCGAGAACACCTAGATCTGAGGACGCCAGTGGTGGCCCTCCTCCGAACGCAACAAAGAATAACAGGCTGCTGTAAGAGCCTCTTATACCATCACTCCATTGTATAGTACTATTAATGCATTTCCCGATGAAATAGTCATTTTGTGAGATAAAAAGATATTAAAACCCTTAATTTTTGAGGAGGTTGTAATACAAGTACAAATTAAACTGGTTCTGAATCATTTAATATAAAAATAAATAAAAAATAAAAAATTTTTTAAATTTTAGCCCCGGTATTCATAAAATTTAAAATGAGTTTGAAATGTATTTAAATAAATTTTTTTCATAAAAAATTTTCTTAAAACAGATTTCAAATACGTTTTATTTTTTTATGAATACCGGGGTAATATTTAATATCTTAATCGAATGCATAGCAGATATGGATTCTGTAGTGTTATAGTTTGAAGAGGAAAACGAACGTGTGGAACGAGTTACAAGGAGAATCTTAAGAGATAGGTCCGATATACTTTCCTTAATTGACCGCAAGTAAGATAAAAGAAAAATTTTGTGGAAAATATTTTTAAATACCTATTTCTTTAGCTTTGTGCAAAATTTCCGCTTAAGTAAGGAAGCGTTTCTGTATGTTTTAAACGCTATTCAACACGAGCTGAAAGTTCTCAACATCAAATTGGCCAAGATCCTCTTTTAGGAGTATCGCAGCAGTCAATGTCTCGTTGCTTAATAGAGGTTTGCGAGATGATTGAGAGAATACTATGTCCCCAGCATATACAATTTGAAAGATCTGGAGAAGGGGAACAAGAAGTAAAAAGATATTTTTACCACACATGCGGCATTCCTGGTGTGATTGGATCAGTGGATGGTACACACATACGAATGATTAGACCGGCCAAAAACGAGCACTTATAAATACTTCACCAGAAAATTGAAGAACAGTATGAATGCTGGTATGTGAGCTTTTCATATATTTCGATATTTAAATTTAACTTTGATTGTGATCATAAAATGTTAATTAGATTTGTTGATTGCCGATACGGTGGTGCATGTCATTACTCACATGTATGGAGTCTTTCTAATGCAAAGCAAAATCTAAAATAAGAGACGAAATTAAAAACCATTTAATATTGAGATCATAAAATTTAATAAGAAATATATGACTTTATTAAAACATAAATATTAAGTTATTTTATACTACGAGTATAAAAATAAATTCACTACAAAAAATATCGTCATATATTATGATCACAACATATTTTATGATCACAATAGTGAAATTTTTACTAAGTTTTTCATCTCTCTTGAAAAGTTGTTAAGAATGATTACAGACTATTTTGCATTTAATATCACGATATACTTCATTACAAATTTTAAACTAAAAATTGCATTTCATTGACATAGTAAAACAGATATATCGTCACATAACATGTAAAAGGGCCTATAATGATTTTTAAAAATTTTTCACTAGAGACAGAAAACAATAAAAATCAAACCATCATGATTATAAAAACGATTTTTTTTGGTAGTATCATCAATAGTCCGAATTAATGACACTATCCTGAAAAAATTGGCTTTGTAATCACAATAATGCGTTTTTTATGAAAATTTTCATCTCTTGAAATTTTTTAAGAATGATAATAGACCCTTATGAATTTTATATGACGATGTATTTTTTCATAAACTTAGAACCTAGTTTCAAATTAAAAGTGATAAGCCATTGGCGTGACAATTAATAGATTTTCTTTTAAATTTTTATCTACAGTTTTAAACTAAAAAAAAACACATCATTAGTATAATAAAAAACACATTTTAAAAAACTTATCTAGTTTTAAAACTGTCCCACGATGCCGAAATAATTCTTTCTATCTTACAATTGCATTTAAAATAAATCTATTTAGAAATTTTTTTTCTAAATGTAATTATACGACAGAACGAATTCTTTCGACATCGTGCGAAAGGCAGTTAGTGAATCATTTCATGTCAACATAAAAATATCAAATAAATTAATATCAGACTGAGTAAAAACATCACATTGCTGTTCTTTCTATTTCTAATTCTAAAATTCTCTTTTTTAATTCTAATTTTTCCAATTCCATTTTTTGTGTTTGAAGCTTCGACTCTTTTTCAATTTTAAATTTTTCTTTGCAAAATGAGAATTATTTTTCTTTGCAAAATGAGATTAATTTTTCTTTGAGTTCGAACGGCTTCCTATGATATATTACTAAATCCTTTAAATCATTCCGTATCTCACCAAGCAATTTAGTTGAATCCTTATGAAACATTCCTTGATTTTCTACTTGTGTTTTCAATAGATTATCCCGGTCATTTACATTTGAAAGCCGCGGGCGGTTTTGCGTAGATTCCAAAATTCACTAACGTGTCATTGCTACTGCTATCAATGCTTGTACCAAAGCATGTCGCCGTTGGCAGACCGTTAACTGTTTCTTTCATATGAAGGACATTTATAATTTGTCCTTCCATGCGTGAAAGTGGGCAAAACTGTGAGGGCCCGCCACCTGTGCTTGAAATACTCAATTTATTTTTACGCATCTTCCACTTTGTGTGATTTTTTAAATCAGCCCAAACCTACATACGTATGTGTGTATATATATATATATATATATATATATATATATATATATATATATATATATATATATATATATATATATATATATAATTCGTAAGCTTCGAATTTAGTGATTAAACTACGTACAGTGATCTCAGGAGAAGCCTGATCAGCTAGAATCTTACGAAGTGATACAGTAAAATTTGCACCATTTTGATGTGAAATTTTCACAACTACGATTCTTTGTTCAAGAGTATAACGTTCCATGGCTAAAATTTCCCAACTTTTTGCTTGATAAATGTCAAATGATGGCAGCTCAGTTATTGACATTTTATCATTTCACATTCCAATCAATATCGATTAATAAGGAATAGATGGAATAATATCGGGTATTTCTGTACTTCTATCAACAAAAGCTATCAAATATAAAAACTCACGAGGTGAGCGCAACTTTTTTTTTGCTGATTTCAATCGACGCATAACAACAAAATTTTATATTCAGTATTTGAACAAATTTTTATGTGTCTTTCCTGTTTCCTCTCATATACAATAGTTTTGAGTTATATAAACAGTAAAACCGTTGGACAGGACTATGAAATTGCTTCGTGAAAGTTTAAACCTGGTTTTAGCGTTACGACAATTGTGGTTTTAATACACAGTCTGTATAATAAATTTCTTCAAAATGAATTGCATCGAACATAGAAATGTGTTCTCTATTTTTACAACACTTAATTGACAACCTGTACAACAGAAATTTTTGTTTGAATGAAGAAAGAAAAAGTTTTACAATGAGTTCTAAAATAGAATGAAAATATTTTCAATAATCTACGTTCATAATTTCCTTTTTCTATGGCATATTTTACTTCTACTTGTATCTGCATTCATTTTATAATTTTTCAGGCTTCAGTAAAAATATTTAGTAACATATACAATAACAGCTGTTTCTAAAATATAACTTGGCAGCACTCAACTTAGCACAGCCAAAAACAGGCAAAAATTCGAAATTGGTTTTAAGTTGATTTCAACAAAATGATTTTGTATCGTAAAACCAGGTCTTAACAGTTGGTTGTTTTAACGTTAAAACCAGAATTTATTAATAGCATGTCAGTGTGAAAACGCTATAATTGAGATTAAATTCATTATTCAATTTTCGCCTAATATACTATATATATGTAATTTGTAGATTCTTCTGGTTTCTTGACCTCTGTTTAATTATTATTATAGTCTAATATTTTTAAGCTTAAGGTCTCTTTATTTATATTTGAAATATATTAATTTTCAATATTTTGATTAAATAAAATAATTAATTTCCTGAAGAAGTCACACAATGGAGTGACGAAATATTGAAAATTAATATATTTTAAATAAAAATAAAGAGAACTTAAGCTTAAAAATATTTGAGTATAATATTAGTAATTTGTTTTGGACTCATTTTTCTGAGTGTAATTCATATTTAAAATGGTATTAATATCCCGTAATGCTCGTATGGTATTATGTTTAGGGTAAAAATATTGAATGTTACTTAAATACTCGTATATTATCTCTGTAGCTTTTCTTATTTCTTCAAGGGATAATATAAATTTGAAGCATATAATTTGTCTTGACTTTCGTTACAAAAGGATGTTACGGTTATGAAAGGATCGAGAATTGCATGTTGCTGTTGCCTATTTTAATGTTCTTCACTGCTGCATACACATGTTTGCGACAAGTCTGTTTTGTGAGCTGTAATATTTTTATAATATTTTCTTCCTAAGAATTCTTTGTACACAGTATTTGTAACTTTAATACACTTGATGTGTGTTTGCAAGGACAGCAGTAGAAGAGTTACCAAGAGACCTGTGTGTATGTGGCCGTTGCACATACGTTGCACGTGTTCTTGGTAAAGACTACATGTTTGACAGTCGTGTATATATTTTTTACAGAATAGTTTTATATATTTTTATCAAAACAGATGTTGTATCAATTTACAGCAAACAAAACCAACAACAGCAAAATATTATTAAATACATACTCGCATGTTGTATGTGTGGGGTACATTAAAAAGGCCAACCATACAAAAACAAAAAAAAATGGTCTTTGTCAAGTATTTTGTTATTTCGTAGACCGGAGTCTAGAACATGAGAGTGTGGCTAGTCAAACATAAACAATTTTTAAGCCCGTTTTTCAGTTCATTTTCCAGTTTGTTTGCTTTGTTTTTGTTTATATTTATTAGCCACTAACAAACACTGGTAACTGGCAGGCTCTGTAACATGGTCCTTGTTGTTATTAAAAGCTTGAAAAACATTTACGTAGTGTCTAATGAAATGAGGCATGCAGTACAAGCCGCATTTTATTTTGTTTAACCAACAAACAACTTCTTTGCCTCCTTCTTTTTTTCTGACTTCTCTTTCATTCTCCATTTATTTGTTGGCTTTCAAAACATAAAATCAACTCAAACAAAACTATTTTCATGAACCTCGTCATATTGCATTTGTCGTTTATGTTTGGATGCTTCTTCATGTAGGTTTTCTAAATGTTCGCTATTTTGTGTCTGTATGTATCCGCTTATATATTTTATCATATCATTTTTTTTTATCATATCATGTAGTGTATTTATTCAAAACTTTTGTTTTGACTTCAAATATCGCTTTACAAATACCTCTAAGCTTTGCATGTGGAACCTATTTGGTATTTTTTCGTATTTTTATTTAATTTATATAATTGGCCTGTTCTACGTTCGTATAGAAAAAGAATTATAAATTGAGTATGAAAATGTTTTGTGTATGCCGTTCAAATGTATATGCCGTAAATGGGCATGCCGTTCAAATGGCACCTACAGTAGTTTTGGTACATACAACCAGGATATTCAACACGATTGTTGACAACGAATCCAAAGATTCTGAATTCGACAGCGCACTCTGTCATGATTATGATATCACTATTTTCTGATCTGCATTAGTGCGTAGGTTGTGTTAGTTGCTGTCGGGCATCAATGGCAGAGGTATAGCTCTAGTCGCTGGACATTGCTGAGAGCTATTGAGACTGCCACGTACTAAAGGGCTCATTACTGCAAAACGGTTGACCGTAATAGTGTTTTCACACTAAAATGGGTTTAATAAATTCTGACTTTAACGTTAAAACCAACTGTTAGAAGTCGGTTTTACCATGCAAAATGATTTTTTTAAAACCAACTCAAAACCACTTTCGAATTGGTTTTAAGTAGGTTTTATGAAATGCAACCTTGTTATTGTTTGTTTATGGCTGTGCTAACTTGAGTGCTGCCAAGTTATATTTGGGAAAGAGCTGGTATTGTTTATGGCCATAAGAATATATACGGACGCCTGAAATTTTATGAAAACATTGTCAAATTGGAAGCAGCCACAAGAAGTGTTTACTTCTTCTTGCCAGAGAAAAAGAGAAACTATGCACGGAGATTATGGAAATATTTGCATTCTATTTTAGAACTCATTGTAAAACTTTTTCTTTTTTCCTTCAAACAAAAACTTCTGTTGTACAGGTTGTCAATTAAGTGTCGTAAAAATAGAGAACAAATTCACACATTTCTATGAGCGACTTAATTTATTTTGAACAAATTTATTACACAGCCTCTTAAAACCACAATTTGCAGTGTGAACGCAAAATCAGCTATTTCTCGAAATCTACCGGTCTGAATCGATTCCACTTGACAGGAAATCTACGTTTAATGGATTTATTTGAAACGCCGTTCAATAGTTATAAGCGATTCAAACGCTGACACATAATCACATTCATACATATATGCTCTTAGAAGTAGCAAGGAAATGCTTTGTAGGAACTCAGAATGTCGAGATCTGGGGGCAAATTACGTCATTTGATACCGAAAAATCGAAATTTCCATATAAATTGTATAGAAATTTCGATCGATATCGAATGCGGTAATTTTCACCTGGTAAAATACGATTTTTTGCAAAGCAGGGTAAAACCAATAACTTTCTGATTTTTTGAAAATTTAAAATTTTCTTAGCGGGAAATTTGAAGGGCTTAAAACAAAATATTTTTTTAATGAGTAAAACTTTAGATAAATAAAAGATCAGCCCCTCAGGCCAGTCTAGAGACAATGTTTGATTTAGCTCCCATTGGGGTTTACATCAAGTACATATCTGCAAGATCTGCCCTCAGACTAATCGAGTCAGGCAGCTTCAGGCATGACCGTACGGGACATGGCATTATCCCACAAAGGCAGGAGGGTAGGTACTGGGGAGACGAACTTATTATATGACTCCGGTCATGGACTTCGACAGATCCTTCTCAGTCGCATTTCCGGAGAGGAAGGACTGGATGGAGGACTCCGCGACTCGCAGCAATGCAACCTTGGTTTTTGCGGGCGGCTCGAAGATGGACACTGGCACTGGTTCGGGGGTGTATTCCGAAGATCTCGACCTTTCGGTATCGCTCAGGCTACCCGATACCTCGACAGTTTTCCAGGCGGAGATTTATGCCATTACCGAGGCAGGATTGATGGGCTCAGTTTGGAGGCAAGAATTATTGACATTTGTGTGGATAGTCTGGCAGCAATTAGGGCTCTGGACTCGAGGATAATAAGGTATGGCTCGATTAAAAGACATGACGTCAAGGTAGTGTGGGTTCAAGATAGTTTGGGTTCCAGGGCATGAAGGGATTCAGGGGAATGAGATGGCGGACGAATGCGCAAGAGCGGGATATTGACATTCCCTCAGTTGAGCTGCTGAATACGATTAAGGAGAAGGCAGAGAGGAAGGTGACAGGCAGGTGGTCAAGTATTACCTACCACCTGTAGGGTCTCTAAAACTCTATGGCCTTCGCTTGACGGAGTTAGGACTTTACAGCTTCTGACTTTTGGGAAGAAGTCGTTGGCACTCCTGGTAGGGGTCTTGACGGGGCACTGTGCAATTGGGCACATGTCGGAGCGTTTGGGCTTTCCCCAGGATGGTCGCTGCAGGAGTTGTTTCGATGAGAAGGAAGAGGAATCAGTACAGCATTTCCTTTGTGAATGTCCGACCCTGCAGGAGCGTAGGCTTTGACATCTAGGCTCACGTTTCCTGCGAGATCTGGACTGCCTCAGGGATGCACCGCTGGCTGCCCTGGCGGTCTTTGTGAGAAGTTCTGGGTGGTTCTCAGGAACCACTACTTCGTTTTGAAAGCATTGTGTAGGTTGTAGTCCTCTTGGCATCAACCAAGAGGCCTTTATGGCCTCCGAGTGTTTTTCTCGCTTATGGCGGGCAGTCCCTCTAACCTAACCTAACCTTAGATAAATAAAAACTTCTAGTTATTTTTTTACTTATTACCATGCATTTTTCAATTCTTTTGTTAGAAATTTTAATTTATTTAAGTTATTCAACTTAAAATAAATTAAGGACTTAATTTCTGTACGTTCGTTCGGCGAACAAATTTTTAAAATTCTTTAATAATTGCAAAGTGTTTTTTAAAATTAGGACTAAATTAGATTTTTGTTTTAATAAATCAAGTACTGCCAGATTATACATACGATCGTTTAAAACAAAGCGAATTATTATCAGTACAATAAAGACATGATTTGTGATTTTAAACTTAAATATTTTGCATTTTGCAAATTTCTTTTTTTATGATATGCACACAAAAATTCGACTATATTAAAAACAAGTAAGAATTTTGTACTCGACTGGGTCGAATCTTAAATACCCTCCAAATTTTTAATAAATAAATTAAACATGTTTAACCTGCAGGGTCAGAGTTCCATTGATATATTTCTGTGCTCAATTTTAAAATTTTATTTTGTCAGGGTAACATCTTTTTGATAAGGCACGGGAAGATCAGAGAACATATCATCTAATGTTTAAGGAATGTAGACTTAAGTAACACAATTTGTTAAATATTTGCACTATTTTTTCATGAGTAACATATAACATCTACGCCCTCTAAAGGAAGCGGGGTACTGTTGTTCATTCTATGCCTCTTTATTGAGACAAACTTACAACTAGCTTACAAATATAATTCAAATACATATAGCAATGTAATAGATTAAGATGAATTAAGGACATAATACTCATATATACCTTATGGGATCTTAGAATAATATTTCGCTATGTTGCACACTGAATGACAAACTTTATATGCCCTCCAATTCTTTTTTAGAAGGTATAAAAGGAACACAAGCAGCCTTAAGATCAAATGAAATAATTTCTTAGCAATCCATTGAACACTATTTAACTAAAATCGTTATACACTCATATATATCTATATATGTATGTACGTATATGCATGTTTATCGTTTAAGGAAATGCCAATTTGAAAAGCACAAATTATTAAATTTTTAATGAAAAATAAAACACAAAAAATTTAACGTAAAAGCCGCAGAGATTGAAAACGAAAAATAAATTAATGAACGAAAAGGAACAGCAAAACGGAAAACGCCACAGTGACAACTTAGTTAAAGGTTTTTGCAATTCACAAGAATTACCATGATATACAAGATTTACATACACAATCGTATTAACACAAACAATAACAGCAAAATTTGCAGCAACTGCATGAAAACTCAGTTACACTTGCTCTCATGCAAAAAACTGAATCTGAGTGAAAGAAGTGGGAACTGAACGAACAGAAATATTAAAAAAAAAACGAAAGAACGTTCAACAGGGCTTAAAAGAACAATCCAAAACAACCAACCACATGCCAGCCAAACAACAACAAACGACAATAATCTAAGCAAATGCCACACGAAGCAATGACAAATAAATGCAGCAAATTAGAAAAGCGTTGAAAAAGCTTTGACTTAACCTTAGTGTTGTTGTAACTATGGAAATAAAAATCCATGAAAAAAATTACTAAACCTTAAACTACTCATATCGGTTTCCAAGTTGCAACTTGAAATTTCGCATGTGCGCTGGTGTTTAACTCAATTTCAACGTCTCCACGTTACTCGTTGTATGCCACTGCATGCAACGTTACATTCTTATGTCATGTTTGGTATGCCATCCAGTAAGTGAATGCGTGAATGCGACATGAATAAATAAAATCATACAATATGAGACAAAACGGATTGAAGAAACGGGTATTACAAACACCATTAGTTACTTACTCGAAGCAAAGTGGCAAGAGAAATTAACAAACAAAGAAAAAATGCACATGAATAACGAGTTATAGATAGTGGGAACACACTTGGACACATCCCTCCAAACAATTGAAAGGTGCTTGCTTGCAGCCTTTAGCCATTTAAGAAAAAAGCAGGGCGAAAAAGATTGCACTGCAGCATGGCTGTCTTCTGCACCGACCCAAACATGCTACTCACTTTTGGAGGATGAAATGAAGACATTCGATTTCTGTATACCACAAATGCGACGAACAGGGGAAAGATAATGTCACTTTAAAGAAAAGTCTTAATGACTGAAGTAATAAATAATGTTTGCGGGGATACGACAATGATGCAACGAACGCATAAAATTCTTTCAACTCGGCAAATTGATATACAAGTGATGTAAGTATGTGACTAAAATTGATAACAACTTAACTAAACAAAATACTGACACTCTTTTCTATGCATATACGAGTATTTCCCATCTAACCAGCAGTATGCGGTATACGGTGACCAACTGTTTATTATTATAACGGACAGTGTGAATACTTTTGTGTACTCACTGTTGGGATTTTTAACAACCCGCTGAGAAAATTTAAAATATTCAATAATTCTGAAAAATACTGAGTGACATATGTGTGTGTGTGTGTGTAAGTATAGGAAGATCAGAGAAATTGTACAATTTGTTAAATATTGTAAATATTTTTCCATGTAATATGTTATTTCAATGCCCACTAAAGGGTTCCAAAAAATCAATTTTTCTGACTTTTTGGCTGCAAGTTCCACTCTTTGGACCCTCTGACATAAAAATATATCATTTGCTTAACAAAATTACAAGAAAAAAACGTATGTCGTTTTTTAGAAGTTGGTGTAGGTCTCCTCAGGAGAACTTTTTTTTCTCTGGCCCGATTCAGCCCATTTACGAACTTGACCTGCGCTGTCAAAATGTATTTATGCCACAATTCAAGGGTCGGTCTCTTTTCGTTTGGACTGAATAGTGGTTTCCACAGACGGACGGACAAACGTGGGTAGATCGTCTTATATTTCATCACTGATCAAGGATATAATACATTAAATGACTCCGATCAATTCCACAAACTAATCAGCTCTACAAATTTAAAAACCACGTGGATCGTTAAATGAAAAAATTGTTTTTTTAATCCGAAGTTATATATCTGATCGTGAAAAACTAAAATGTTAGATATGTCGTTTTGCATTTTTTGTGACTATATACTCAAACATTCATTCATTAAGCTGATCGTTGAAAATCTAATTTTTCCAACGCCATTCCTAAATTTCCATTTGGAAGAAAAAAAATCACGTTAGTAATTTTTTTATTAAATAAAGCTCATCTGAGTTTTATTGCTATAAAAATTTCGAATATAATTTTATTTAAATTTTAAAGGAACATATTTATTTCTTGGAAACGGAACGTCCTTTATCAAAATCAAATGAAATCCTTAAAAGTTATTAAATTTAAAACTTTTTTAGATTTTAAGAAAAAACAAGTAAAAGTGCTATATTCGGCTGTGCCGAATCTTAAATACCCTTCACAGGTGTAATTATTCTTTCTTTCTTGCTAAAACAGGAAGTAGGTTTAATTAAAATAATTAAATAATAATTAAACATAGTTTACTTGACAAAAAAATTTTAATTTTTAAACTTTTTGGTCACTTTCATGTACCATAAAATATATTATTTGTTCAACCCTGGAGTCGAAATTTTGATTTTTTAAGATTTTAATACCAATTTTGTTCTCCCTGAATTAGAAAACAGTTTTAATTAGCAAAAAAAACAACAACCTCAATTGCCTATTTGATTACATTTATGCAGAACAAATATTTCCATTTCCCAACCCTGGAAACGAAATTAAAATTTTTTTACCAATGCAACTCTTAATGAGGCATGAAATAGCTTTATTTAAGAAAAACTTAATATTTGTAACCATTTTGGTCACTTTCGTGTACTACAAAATATTGCAGTTATCCTAATGTTTGATAACAATTATGTTTTTGCTGAACTAAAAAATAGTTTTGATTAGTAAAAAACCGACGTTAGTTGCCTTTTTGGTTACTTTTATGAATAAAAAAAATTGCAATTTCCCATCCCTGTAAGCGAAATTAAAATTTTTTTTACCAATCCTAGTCTTCATTAGGTATAAAGTCGTTTTATTTACGAAAATCTTAAAATTTGCAACCATTTTTGTCACTTTCATGTTCTACAATATATTGAATTGAAATTTAATTTTTTTTTGGTTTTTTATAAATGCGATTCTTCATGAGGTATAAAGTAGTTTTATTGAAGAAACATTTTAAATTTTTAATCATTTTGGTTACTTTTATGTATAAAAACTTTCCATTTCCCAACCCTGGAATCGAAGTTTTAATTTTTTAACATTTTTTTATCAATGAAAATCTTCATGAAGTATAAAGTGATTTTATTTAAAAAAAACTCAAAATTTATAACCATTTTGGTTATTAAATGTACTACAAAATATAGCATGTACCAAAAAAACTTTAATTTTCCCAACCCTGGAAGCGAAATTTTAATTTTTTGTTTTTTTTTATCAGTGCAACGCTTCATGAGGTATAAAGTAATTTTTTTTTTAAGAAAAATTTAAAATTTTTAATCATTTTAGTCATTTTCTTGTACTATTAAATATTGCACTTGTCCATCCCTGGATTTGAAATTTTATTTTTTATTTTTGAATTTTTGATACCAATTTTGTTCTTTCTAAGTTGCCAGAACTTCTGCAAATATTTTATATGAATAATGTACCGTATGGTACGCCTTAAGTATTCATATAATTTCAATATATTTTTTAAAAAGATGACAAAGAAATGCAACAAAACTGAAATGTGTACATATATATGTACCTTGTGTATGTGTACATAATCGTATGGCTAAAATATGGCTGCTCATGCTAAACACAAGACAACAGAATAATAATAAAAAAACCAAATAGTTTGCAAAAACAGTTGCAATCATGAAACTATTTTAGTGTTAAACATTCTTGTTTAATATTAATTGGCTCCAGTGTGCCACATATTGATTCTATTACGTCCAGTTTCAAATTTTCTAATTAATTTCATTTTTCATTTTTAGCCCTCTTCTATGTTTTTAGCCCTCTTCTATATATCTAAGAAACGATATGTAAGTTTTAAAGGAATATAAATTAATGGTTCTATCTGTACATTTAACTTATGTCGTTGCCAGATTCAATAAAAAGTATTCCTGAAGAAGCTGGAAAATACCATTGAAACGTCGCACAGTGGGGTCTAATGCCCTTTTTTCACTGATATATTAATATCTCCACAACAACAATAGCGACAATAGCAAAATTTTACATGGATAGCTTTGAAACCAACCCGCACATTTTAGCAAAATTTTACGGTTATAGGAGGGGGAAGTCGGATACCCCTCATGTAAAATAATTATTAAATACGATATATTATCTAGGACTACAGTAGTTTTATAGAACTACCATATTACATTACCATCATTATATCAACTAGTGATGGGAGGATGACTGAAAGAGAACGTTCCCAACATCTGTTCTTAAAATTCTTTCGATGCGAATAATTTAAGAACTGATTTTTAACTCAGTTCGAAAAAAACATGAAAAAGTTAAGAATAAAAATATTTGAAGCGGCTTAATTAATATTCACCGTCAACATCAGTACCATCATCGAACCTCTGATTGAAAACATAGATATCGTTATCATCTCCATCACCATGTCTAATTAAGTTCATAGCCTCCTCTTGCAATGTATGTGCCTTCTTTTTCGGCAACGTCCGCATCCTAGGAACAACAGGATCAGAGCTTAACAAGAGACAGTTTATAATATCGTCATTAGATTTTTCATGCTGCACTTTCTTGAATGAAATTCTCTAGATTTTATGAAATCTTTATTTCTAGCTTCTTGCGCTTCTTTTGATAGTTGGCCAATAGGTAAAAGAGCGTGATTAACAATTTCTGGTCCGTGCATAAAATAAAGCGTGTTTTTTTTTGGAGTATCATACCACCAGATCAACGCGTGCAAATTGTTGAAATTTGTAATCAAAATAATTGTTCTGTTTGTCAAAGTCATCGTGCACTTCTTCCATTTAATGGCGTACATAACCGTTCTTGAGATCTGTTAATAGAACGTTTCGAGCCATATTTACTGTTACTGATAATGTGCATCCCGTGAGACGTCGAGCATTGCGCACTGAAAAAGCTATAGCCGCTGTATAGCAAAACATTGAAGATGATCCTAAGCAATAAATTAGGATCATCTGTTTTTATTAGCTTTCTTTTCTTGCACAAAGTAGGGTTCATGTTGTACCATGGATATAATTCAACTAATTTCCACATAACTCCTGAGGCGCACCGATGCGCAACATATTTCTTTTTCATTATATTTAAACCCCTGCCCAACTGACCCAAACTAATAACTTTATGTCCACCTGAACTTAGAAAATCAATTTTTCCCCCTTCCAATATAAAAAGTAAAAACTACTACGGCAAATAATTTAAATTTAAGCAAAACATATTGATATTATTAATTTTTTGAAATTATTCATTGTAAACAGTGACTGTCCGGCCCTGCAGAAGCATAGGCTTAGACATCTAGGCTCTCGTTTCCTGCGTGATCTTGACTGCCTCAGGGATGCACCACTGGCTGCCTTGGCGGGCTTTGTGAGAAGTTCTGGGTGGTTCTCAGGAACCACCACTTCGTCTTGAGAGGAGTGTGTAGGGTATAGTCCTCTGGGCGTCACAATGGGCCTTTTGATGACCTCCGAGTGTTTTTCTCGCTTTACTTGCGGGCAGCCCTTCTAACCTAACCTAACCTAATCTCAAAAGACTTAATTTGCTTAAAATTATTACGAAATTTGTCTATTTGTCTAACACTTCGCCCCTGCCCTTCTTACAAATGCAAACTTAAGGTATCCATCGTTGGTGAATTACAAATCCGAAAAAGTGAAATTTAAGTAGGAATAAAAGTGCGCTGATTTTATTGCTTGAATATAATTTACAAAGAAACTCAATTTTATTTTTATAGCTTTTCTTTTTATATTGCCATTTCAAGTTAACATTGAACAAAATTTTTGCCTTTTTCTTATGTTAAACAATACAAAAGTCAAATTGATTTCGAAAATTCGAGCACAAAATCACTTATAACGTAATGCAAACACTTGGACATAATTTCCTCAAATCAACTTAATTTGCTCATAGTGTAAACGTACTACATATTACATATTACTTTGACTTTTCACGATACTTGGATTTTTTTTTCAATTAATCCACAAAATTAACGTTGTACCTTTGGTCCCTGTGTGCGTCAGATAAAAAAAATTAAATAATAGTTTTTATTTACATTGAATCATATTCATATCCATGAAAGCCCATTAGAGGTAACTAAACAATAAATATAAATTCAAAAAGGTGGTTCACAAAAAATTTTTAAAATTTGTTATTTGCGTATATCTCCAATATAATCACTCGTAAATATGTACTTTTATATAAATACATGCGTACATATTATTTGGTATGTGTGCATGCATGTCCCAGTCAGCATTTTATGAAATTAATGATCATATTCGAGCCTTTTTCGACTCCTTCGCACGATTAAAATAAGCATTTATGCGCTCGTTTTCGAATCATATTGGAGGCGTTTCAATAACTCGTTTCCTTGGAGGTATTTACGCTTAAAACACCAGTGACGTGGTACCTGCGCAGTATTTCTGTAAGCTTTTAATTGTATATACTAGCAATTTGGGATCACGTGCAGTGACGTCGTGCATCTCCACAACATCCGGCCGCGACACAAGTTGTCTTAATTCAGCTACACTGAGCCGCGTTGGCTTCTTGCGTTGTCTTTTTGACAACTTTTCTTTATCATCTTTATTCTCTTCATCCAACTCGTCGTCTTCACCACCTTCCTGCAACTTATTTGCTAAACTTTCCTGGTTAAGTTTTCCTTCTGCACCGTCAATTCCATTTTTGTCTTTTTCCGGAGCTTTGGGCTTATTTTCTAATTTGAAAATTTCAAAAACTCTATAGATAGGGGGTCAAATCGGCAATGGTTATCTTCTCCGCCACATATGTATCTGTAAAGAAGCTGACAATTATGTTGTTTGAACTATAACGATATGAAGTCCTTACTTACTTACTCGTTGTTTGCATCTCCTGGCGATTTTTCTCGCGTTGTTTCATCACTTAAAGATTCATTCTTCTTTTCTTTTGTTTTTACTCCTTCATCTTTGTGGGTATTGTCATTTACATCGGATTTATTTTTAGATTCATGCTGAATATCTTCATTTTCACGTTCATTCTCTTGGTTCTGTTTAAGTTTTTTATTTAACTTCTTGCACCGTTTTATAGCTGAAATTACCTTTTTTTGTTTCCTGAAGTTTGTAAAATTAACTTGTGGTGGTGGCGGCAGTATCAAACCATGTTTGTCATATTAGCGCCTCGTGGCGCGCATTATGCCATGACTGCTCAAAGTATGAGCAAAATGATGAAAGCAACAAAGACAAAATCTAACAGCCCCGTTCTGTAAAGAGGGCCCTTTTAAATCGAAAATGATCCAAAAAGAAATTATTATCATCAAGAGACATGCTTGGTTATTATAACTTTTCTTTGTTTTGTTTTTATAAATTTGGTATAAAAATTAAAAGTAATCGACAACAGAATAGGCCTGAAGAAAATAGTGCATTCGTGTTGTGCATATTAGAAACAGTCTGTAAAAGTATTGGCTTAAAGCAACTGAAAGTATTCGTATATACGCCAGTACTGAAGCCAATTAAAAGTACATTTTGAAATAGTTGGCACAGGAAACAACAATGACATTCTAGCGCTCACACACATTCACACACACACACACTGAACTTCAATACACAGCCACAAAACATTTTAGCATGGCTACTGTCGTAACAACTACAAACTCTGTTAGGAACTAGTAATTTTAAATTTTAGATTCCAAGTTCAAGAAACTTGGAATAGATGAAGAATTTTATTGATTTTCTGAATGCTAGTTGTTTGTTTTTTGTTCTTTTCGCTTGATTTTCTATCTACTTTTTTTGTCATTTGTTTTTTAATTTTTTTTTGCCACCAGAAATTGAAGTAAATGAAATAAAAAAAAATTCCTAATGAAAACTTCATTTATAATTTAAACGAAATCGAAGTAAAAAAAGTACCATTGACATACAAACTTAAGATATCCTTCAATTAAATTAAAAATAAAAATTCGAATAGTTAATTAAATAAAAAAGAATTTCCACCGGAAATATGTTTATGTGCATATTTGATAATTTGAACAAATTAAAAAATCAAAAATGAATGCTTTCGGAAAGTACACTTAAAAACGACTTGTATTCCTAACTCTTATAATGGGTGCTTTTTTAGTTGCTTTAGAACTTAGAATGATAATACAAGACAGAAATATTTTAGGAACGAATTTTTTTTACTATAATCTGGTAGATAATTTCAATACATTTATTTTTTAAATAATATTTTTGTCCGCCGCAGCTACGAGTTACAGTCCAATTTTTGACTTCTTTTTACAACAAAAATATGTTGTATGGTACATCAAGAGGAACTGGTTTGAAAAGTAATTCAATGTCTCAAACCAAATCCAAGAGATAAAAACAAAATGGGATTTGAAGAAAAATAATCAAACGGCAACACGGGCATTAAATAAAAGAGTGCTATCATCGGTTTGATATTGTTCTCGTATGCAATTTCCTAATAAAATTTTTATAAATAAAACCTGTTATCACATCCAAGGAAGCCGCCTAGTGAATTATGACAGTCAATAATACCCATGAGAACAGATGATGAAAGTGTAGCGGCTTTCGAAAACAGCTGTTATGTTCTGCTTTGTAAGTTGAATAATTAAAACCGATATTGACTTTCCCTTGAGGCTTGGAATACATATCATGTCTTTTTGAATATAAAACATATTTTCGAACAATTAGCTTATCTTAATTGAATTTAATACAGTAAAGCAATGTCCACCAATTTAATTTTGCTATAAATCGATTGTTCAACGCACATGAAAGATAACACTGTTCAACACGAAAAAAATTACGGGGTTCCGACGATTGATTTTTGTAGGGGAGACAAAAAAAAATATATGCGTGTGTCGGCGTGTTAACAGATCACATCGGAATTTTATTTTAGAGGCGGCTAAAATTTTCCATCTCTGGCTAATTCTTGCAGCATATCGGTATATAAAACTATATTTTCCTTACATCTGAGGTGTACGGTATGTTCAAAAACTTTGTAGAAAATATCACGACAAATATTTTCGTAGAACATATTAACTTTCTAACTTCCCGCATAACTGCGTTTTGCGGCATTATTCTAACAAATGTGGGTACTAACAGTATTGGGTGCTATTACTCTGCTTTTAGTACATGATATTGTCAGTCGCTGCCAATTATGTTCAGTGACCAGTGACTATGCCTTCATCATTGAAACAGGCTGGCAATAACTAACACAACCACGCACTAATACTGATCAGAAGAAGTCAACACAATATTCATGACAGCGCAGGCTCGAACCCACGACCCTCCGCTTCATAGCCTCGTGTTCCACTACTTCAGCCAACAACAAAAATGTGCAATATGCACTTTATGTAAATTTCGAGACACGAAAGTTGTTAAAAAAAATCGCTCAAAATTTGATTGAAAATAAAAAAAATTTTTTTTTTTATCTTAAATTTTTTTATTTTTTTCTTCTTTTTTGCATTTACACACAAATGTAAAGAATCAAAAGTTTCAGTGTATTGTCTTCACACAAATATACATGTGTATCTATATATTTGGTGCCATTTTGTCTAAAATATTCACTGATTTTGTTATACAGTTTAATTTTTAAAATCGATTTATATAATTTATGCTAAAAAATGTTTTCCCCAATATAAAATGTTTCATAGATATTTTGTGTAATAAAAATGTATAAAGTCGTTGATATTCAAACTTTTTCGTTCGAAGTCTAGAATTTGTGTCTTTAAAATAAAACTTATTAAATTATTATATGTACAAAATTGTATATGTCGGTAGACCAACAAGTTGTGCTTCACTAGGAGACTGGATGCTCCATTGTTACCAAAAGTCACATCTGCTTCACTAAACCGAGAACAGAAGAAGTGGGTTTTTTTTTGTTATACTCGATAAAATAAGATAAAAATTTGCAATTGTATATGTATTCTTCAAAATAAAATAAATGACCGAGCGAAATGCTGCATAATTAATATCACTCCCTTACACATTTCAACGAAAGATGTTTCTGTTGATAAAACTTGTTAAAATTTAAATGAATAACCATCCTGGGCAACAAGAAGAATGATCCAAAAATTAAATCATTATTTATTGTACATTATGATATAAAATGAAAGCAGTAATTATGGAATAATTTGTATTTATTGTATTAAATTATACGTATATACTAAACATTTTTATTATTGTAATTGTATGCATGCATTACAATAAATATTTAATATGCTGATGAATATTGCAAACAAAATCCTTCATCTGCAATAACATTTTCTCTTTCAACTTGTATTTTATCTTCTGTTTGCATTTAAGTTTTGCTAGAATGTATTTTGTACGAATAAATGGCAGATGAAGTGTTCAAACAGTTGAGAAATAAAATGCCAGAATTTTTATAATTTAATATTAAGATGCTGCAGACTGCACAGTGGTCCATATCCAGAATGTAATTCGCAGAACATTATTGAACATGCAAGGTTGTTGCAGTTTTAGGATGATCAGTCTAAATGACGTACGATAAGTTTCAGTACAGCATTTTGGAGTTTTTACTAAAAGTAATCAGATAAGCTGATTGCAATCTGGGCTGCCAAAACTAGAAATTGTTCCACTAAAAATTTTCCAATATCCGATTTGCTGCCTTTTATCCATCCAGTTCGAAACACAGTAACCACGATTTCAAGCGACATTTTTCTGTAGGAATGAGAATGAGTCACTGAAAATATATTTTGCTATTACTGGAAAAATTTACAAAATTTAGACAGTCAAATCTCTTTTACAGTGAAAGTTAAAACCTAGTCTTAGCGTTAAAACATAAACAGCTGATTTTTCCCTATTTTTGCAACACTTAATTGACAACCTCTATAACAGAAGTTTTTGTTTGAAGCAAAAAAATATAAAGTTTTGCAATGCGTTATAAAATAGGAATTATTTTATATTTTGTGGATGAACATTTTAAAATTATGGAACTACTTATATAAAGTGAAGATAAGTCAAGTTATTATATATAAACGTAAACGGATTCTGAAAGAAAAAATGCGCTTTTGTAACAACATAAACAATACCAGCTGTTTACAATATAAAACTTGGCAGCTCTTTTACCCATATTTATCAAAAGTTATGTGCATATATTTTTAAAGCATACAAAAATATGTTTTAAAAATATGTTTTTAGAAACATTCATTTTGGCAACACTGTTTTTGGTAGCACAGTTGTTTTCGCGTAACATTTCGCGGTAGCTTCATTGGATTTTACTTTTTCAAAAACTACGAAGGCGTTGCTGTGAATAGCGAGCGCTACCGTGCGATGACTACAATTTTGTTTTTCTTTCTTTTTTTGTCCAAAATAGAAGATCTGGACTTGGCTGACATGTGATTTAAGCAAGACGCTGCCACACAGCACGCGAAAGAATGGCCCTATTAAGAGGAGAGCTCGTGAACACTTTATTTGACGTTTGGGGCCGATCTATTTGCCGCCTAGATTGCGCGATTTAACTCCTTTTTTTAAGACCCATGTCTATATGGACAAGCCCGCAATGGTTGATACACTGAAAGCCATTATAGAATTTATGCGTGAGATATGATGGAGAGGATATGCCAAATTAGACTCAGCGTATTAACCATTTGAGGAGTAGTCGCGGTCAACATTAACGTGAAATCATAGATCGTTCCATCGACTCAAACAAAAATTTCGTACTTTTCTCCAAATTATTTAATCCAATAAGGAAGCTCTTAAAAATAATCCACCTTGTAAGTGTTTTGTATCGAACTTTTTATTGCTAAATTAAATTCAGTTAAGAATAATAGTCAAATTGTTCGAAAGTTTGTTTAAATTCATAAAGTCATGATAAGTATTCCAAGCCACTTAACATAATCAGCAGAGCAGAACAGCTGTTTTCGAAAGCCGCTACACTTCCATCCTGAGTACTCATGTGCATATATTGTGTTTACTGTGAAATATTCAGAAATCATTTGCAGATGTCAATGGCATCTAATAATCTTTCGAATAAAGCAAATATTTTGTTTAAAATCTTATTTCTTATTTAATTTGTTACAATTTGAAATTGTAGTGGGTTTAAAAATCATTTTCTATATAAAACGTTGCAATTAAATATTCAATACTTAAAAGCAAAGTGAAACGTTTGAATAACGTAGTGTGAGATGTAAAACAGAAGTTTTTTTATTTCTATTAAAAAAAGGCACTTTTAATATGCGCTTATTTGTTGCTTCATTATTATTAAAATTTAAAAGTCTGGCATTAAAATAGTTTTTTGTTTGTTTTGCTACATGAAACACCTGCTCGCCAGCAAGTAATCCGCCAAATAACACCAGCCCACCACATCTTGAATGATGTGCCCCGTTTATTCAATCAACGCACGGCATTTTTATTTTTTGTTCAACTAAATTTATAGACACATTAAACAGAAAATGGGGAAACAGGAAAATGTCAAATTAAAGAAAAAGCATTAAGAGATGAGAAATATAGAAAAAAGTAACGCGGCTTATATTAAGAACAATAATGCATTTTACATCAAAATGATGAAATTTTTAGAAAAAAAATTGAAATACCATCGTTTAAAAATGTTCTTTCAAAATTCATTTCCTTTTTATCCACATTACGTTTATCTTCTCTAAGTTGTTGTTGTCATTGCTTTAACCACATTTATTTAATATGGAGCCGTTGTTGTTGCTGCGTTGTTCTTACCGTATTCATGGCAATGAGCAACTTGTTTTAGTTGTGAAATATTTTTGCTCCTTTTTTATTTACTTTGTGTTCAGCTGGATAAACTTTTTAAATATTTATACACAAAAATGTTGTTCATGTAAAAGAATGTCGTTGTAATTTTTTTATTTTTTTTTTTTATTTCTGTTTTATGTTGAATAGTGTCTTTCCTGAAACGTATCTATAAGTTAAATGTTGACGGTTCTATTTATGCCCTATACTAGGTCATTAAGTTGCATGATATATTGGCACTAGAGTAGTTAAATGTGATCTTTGAATGACGTAATTAGTTAATCATATTTATTTTTTTTGGCATTTGAAATGAGAATATTTCATCGCAAGTAATAAATGTCAATTAAATGTTTCCCACGTGTTTACAGGGATTTTATATAATATAAACGTTTACCAATCTATGAGAATTGAAAACCCCATAGCTTTAAATTCATGTGCTGATGCAAAGCTTTGGCGTAAGCAAGATCCTTCGCAGGAATTTATCACCAAGTCGAATTCTATCTGTACTCTAACCAGCAAACCAATTACTTTCTTTTTATATTTTAAATAAATATTAGGAAAACAAACATTTACCTTAAATGGCAAAAGTTGTTGCTAAATGTGTAACTCGTTCTTCTTCCAAAGCACTAATCCGCTGCTAAACTTACTTTGGAATGTTGAATTGTGGAATCAACCAACGACATGCCTTCAACAGTAGATGTTGTTGCATCACAATATATTACATTAAAGGTAAATTTGTTCGTCGACAGCCAGGGGTAACAACGCCAACCGACAAATAGTGTGATAGCAGTGAAATATATGGAACAGAACAAATTTAGAACAGAGCAATTTTTTGCAACACTTTGCATATGAAAATATATGAATTTAAGTGTGAAGGAGATATTTTTACAAACAAAACGACACTTCTGTGTTTAAACAAAAATGAATAACCACACATTTCTATTTATTGCCATCATTATTTGAACGCATATAACTCAAATGCTGTGTGAAATTGGCTGCACAAGAAAATATATTGTGGCTAAACGAAGTCAGCCAGAGATCACATCATAAGTTGTGTGTTGTTTCAGGCATGAAAACTAATGTTTAGTTTACAATGATACTAAATTGAAACGTGCGAGTAGAAGGTACTTATTGTAATTAAAGTACTATAGTTGGCAAAATGACCACCAGCTTGCTCTCACTTAATATATTTGGCCAATGGAAAAGCTTTCACCCTAAATGTACAAGCTCACGTTTATGTTTTTGTGAAATAACTATTATAGATCTAATAAAATGTTATAGATCAGTGGTAGGGTGTAGGTCAGTAGAGAAGAAGTTCAACACTGACATTTTGGAGAATGTTCAATGTATATGCTGGCTTAATATAAGCGGCACTGAGAATTTTTTTCTGCAAAGACATTCGACACAATCACATACGTACAGGGACATTCGCATCGGATACAAAGCGAATATCCCATATTTTTACCATTTTGTCCAATAAATCTTTATACAAGTCACAGACTATGTGACGAGTTGTACAACATTATGAAGTTGGTTATGAGATTGTAAAGTGTATGGGGTCTCGGTTGTACGAAAGATTAAACAGATTTGATTTTTTTGGCAAGTTGGACAGATAGGTTGTAAAATTTGGGAGCATGTTGTACAACTATGTATAATTTTCTGCTAATTTTCATTGTGTTCACATAAAAAACGATGCGCACGAATTCAAATTTGATAAATAAATGAATTTGTTTAAATTCTATTTATTATTTTTTATATTAAGATTGGAATATTAAGAATATTTTCAATAATCATCAAACCAGCAGAACGGATCAGTACTGATTTCGAGGCCGCTACGCCATCTCATCAGCGTTCTTTGTTCAATTTTTCCACTTTTGCAAGTGGTGCTAGTTAGTAGGAATATCAACTATTTAACCATTGTTATTAACGAAATTTGAATATGAGAAGTGCCCACATTCATATTTTTAAGTTATTACCTTTTTGTTTAGTACGAAATTCCCCAACCCAAAAAATAATAAATAGGATTTGAACAAATTCATTTATTAATAAAATAATAAAAAAAATAATTTGCAGTCATGCAGATTCGAACTTAATCCCGTTAAAAAAAAAAAAAAAAAATTAACAAGAAAATAATTTTCATAATATTTTTGTTAAAAAGAGGTCAAAAAACCAGACAAATTTTAAAAACTACAAAAATTGAAACGTTAGAAACAAAAGCTACAATACCCGATGTCATATTTACTCAAACCAATTTTCTATGAAATCAAATTGTTTTTTGATGTTGTACTCAGTGTTGTATAGTTTTTTTTTTTTTATCTTGGACCAGCACTCAGGGGATGACCCCTATATACGCAATGCATTGCGCCGGAACTGAAAACGAGGGGATAGTATTGAGGAGACAGATTAGGAAAGATGAGAAGATAAACAGTTTTCTTTGTAGCTACTTCAACCTCTTTACTTCACCGCCTAATTTTTGCTACAGGGCCGACGAAGGTGGGTGCTGTTACTCTGCTTCTAGGTACATGATAGTGTAAGTCGCTGTCAATTATGTTCAGTGACCAGTGCGCTATGCCTTCATCATTGAAACAGCCTGGCAACAACTAACACAAGCACGCACTAATGCTGATCAGAAGAATTCAACACAATATTTCCTGACTCAGCGTGGGCTCGAACTCAGGACCCTACGCTTCATAGTCTTGTGTTCTACTACTTCAGCCAACAGCAGCCAACAGTGCCCAAAACACACAACTTGGTAAACCAACGTGTTGTACTAACCGTCGCATAGTCTGTTGTTTGCATTAGTTATAGTGTCAATGTTGGCTTCCGAAGCTTCAGGAGTTTCTGGTTTATCGGTATGAACCATTGGAAAACAAACGACTTCACACAGCCAGATGAAAGCTAGTTTAGGGGGGGCCAATAAATGGGACCAGTTCTCGAAATAACGCAGTCCCCCAATTTAGTTTTGCTAAAAGGTGATTTCTTAGCAACTTTAGTTTTGACTACGCTGTTTTTGGCAGCTCATCGTATATGTTGTTGTTAAACATGTTCAGTTTGGTCGACTTACAAGCGAACAATGCCGGTAGATTATTGAATTTCATTATCAAAATTCATGCTGGGCTAAGAAAAGTGCATCGTGCTCATTTTTGGTTGAATTGATACGTGGACAGGCAAAATTTCCGTATTTGATGTGAAAAGCAGCCAGAACCTGAAGATAGGAATCATCCTACGATTGAATTAACTCATATCTACCAACCTTTTCGTCAGTTAAATACATCTCAGAAAAATAAAATTTTTCGTTTTAAATCAACAAATTACACTATACTTCAACGTGAACTCTCTCAAATCGACTCGTTAAATGAATTATCTTATGGCAATGATTTAGACAAAAGAATCCTATCTTCAATACCTAGAGTACTACATGCGCCCTGCCATGGTCCATCTTGGAACACTAAACAACTTTCAATACTTAAAAACCGAAAGAGTCGACTATTTAAAAGGTACAAGCAAAATGCATCTCAATTAAATTATTCTCTGTACTCTTCAGCAAGATCTAGATATATCATTGCTAATCAACTGGCTTATAGTGCATATTTAAACAGAACAAAAAATTATTTAAAAAATTATCCCAAATCTTTTTTTATAAGCTTGTTAATTCGAAGAGGCGTGTGTCAGATTTCCCTTGTGTTATGAAGTTTAAAGATTGTGAGTCTTCAGATGATAAAGTTATAAGTAATATGTTTTTTGCATCATCGTCTACGTTTAGCAGTATCGAGCAGTATTCTACCCATATCCCTGAATCAGTGAATTTTTATGTACTGTTTGGTGTGGATTAAGGGCTGGTGGCAAACTTTTTCAAACACGAGGAAGGCAGAAAATTTACAGTGAATGGTGACCGCTACTGTAACCAAAATGGAAGAGTTGGACCTGTAATTTTAACAAGGTAGTGCCACATGTCACACAGCAAACGAAAGAATGACCCTATTGAGAGGCGAGTTCGTTGAACAGTTTATTTCACGTGTTTGGGCCGGTCAATTGACCGTGCAACTTAACGCTTTTAGACCATTTTCTCTGGGTGTCAACCATTGGAAATGAAATCATCTTTAAGCATTGAATTATATATATCGTTCTATAGACTGAAATAAAGAGTCGATATATATATATATATATATATATATATATATATATATATATATATATATACTTTTTTTTAATAATAAACACATCCCGCGAAGCGATTTGCTTGTCTGCGGAAAACACCCAGAGTCTCCGGCGAGAATCGAACCCACGACCATAGGACTGACAAGCTAGCAATGTTACCCATCAGCCACAGCGGCACCCAAATTAATTATGTGGTTTTTTTTCATCAAACTCGAAAGCTCCTAAAAAATCATTTATTACAAATCGAGTGCCAGGGCCCTGTATGCCGAGTTGCACCATCTCGTCGCCGTATAATAATAATTATTTTAGTTTTGACTTTGAAAGTTCATTTAAAATGTGTAATTTATATAAGCGATTTAATAATCAATTTCTCCTATTAATAAAACCGATTATAAAGATCGATAATAAGAAAAAATACTTGATTAAAATAGAAATTGATTATTTATACACTTCTTTTCTCACAACAAGAGGCAAATTTCGCCAAAATGTACGTTATGTAACAGAGTATCCCAATTAGAGATGTGCGCGTGAGTAAAATGAAGCTCACGATAACGCACGATCACGAAACTCGAACTTTTATTCACGCACGACAGTATTTAAGGCTCTCACGATAACGTACGCTCACGAAAGCATTATTTTTAATCACGTTCTTTTACGCACGATTGCAAATTTTTTTTGAAAATCGCCCGCGTTCACAGTAAAATTGTTGTCGTGTGTGAAAGTGTATATCTCTATAACACATTGATATGTATGTGTGTATGTACCATACATACATATTTTCCTTAGTATTAAAAATTCAAAAGAAAAAAACGTATTTTCTGTTTTGCGTGAATATTAAACGTATTAAAAATCACACACTATCACGCACGATACTAAATTTTTTGAACCACGCTCACGCACGAACAAGTTATTTTAATAAATTATAATCACGCGTGACACGCGTGAAACGTGTCAGAAAGACCCTATATTTGACGTGGAATGCTCTGGAAATTAAGTCTATATTTTTACTTGATTTTCAAGACTCAGAAAGGGGAAGATTGCTATCTCTGACATTATTAATTTCCTGATATTTGCGCCACTACAACAGTGTCATTCTCTAAATTTGATCTTATTTGGCCTCTAAATAAAGCCAATTTTTAAACAGAATCTGGACGGCATATTCTGGGGGAGAGCTATACCCACTGCACCCAGAAGCTCATACTTTTGTTATCTACGTTATGTGTATTTTGTGGCAATTTGGTTAGCGAAACACACAGGGATACCGGCTGTGGCTGCATTGCATGTAACCGACAAGGCACTACCTTCCAAGTGAGATAGCATTAGAGAATTAAGTCAAAAACAAATTTAAAGAAGCACAGCTTCAGTACAAGTTTTTGCGACGTCTCCACACCACTTTGCTAATTTGAGTGGCACGAACATGATGCAAGATACTTTGTGTATGCAAATAACATTTGTAAGACTTGTCACCGAAAGTGCACAATCATTGTAATCATTAACAAACAAATAAAGTAACAGAGTTAAAAAAGTGAATAAAAATAATTTAAAAGAGATCGTAATAAGTATGTAATTTAAATATGTAAAAAAACTTGAAAAATGTTCTACAAAATTAATTAAGAATTTCTTAAATAAAGGCGGATTCACCCATGTTGTCCGAACAGAATTTTTGTCCGGACAAAATTTTTTTATATATGGTTTGACGTCTCTCTTCTTGAGAGAGAGAAAATATTTTTTACGAACAACTTTCAGCTTGAATTGGTTTAATTTTATATATTGTCCGGACAAAATTGAACTGAGGTGCCAATAGGTTAAACTTTTTCACACAAAGTTGAGGTGTCATTTTGTGTTTGATATATTAAATTGTATATGAGATTTAAAATATAAATTATGAGAAATAATATTATATATTAGTTTTTTTCTTATATGTACTTGTCTAATAACAATGCTTTATGCAATTCAATAGCCATAAGGAATAGTAATTTTCTTTTTTCGTCCATTACACAGGGCAACAGCAAAAATATGCTCGAATAACCACTATATGCATTTGATGTATCATGGGTACCTTAGTACAAAAATGGTAAAATTTTTAAATTCTATGGATAGATTTTTTTTTTTAATTTTTTTGTAAAATTGCATTTTTTTTTAGACGCTTTTTCACATTATTAGTGATAACTCAAAAACGGCTAATCGGATATTATTCAAATATAATCAGAAAAATTAAGATTTACATAGCCTTTACTCCGTCTATATCTTTTGCTTTAATCGGATCAACAGTTTCGGTGTTATAATAAAATATGTAAGAAAAAAATATATTTTTTACGTAAAAATGGCAAAAATTTTTGTTTTAAAAAAATCGTGCAAAATAGAAAACGGCAAAAAATGTTCAGATTCATTATTCTATTACAAAGCCACAAATAATAGCAACAAATACAAATACAATAGCAACAAAACGAGATATCGACCATAAAAATCGACTATTTTCGAATTTATTCACAATTAAGTAAATTAAGCAACTTCTTTTGCCATACATTTCTTATTCATCCAAAACACTTCAGCAGTACTTGGATATTGTATAGTAGTTTTAAAAGCATCTATAAAGCATAAGAAATGTATGGCAAAAGAAGTTGCTTAATTTACTTAATTGTGAATAAATTCGAAAATAATCAGTCGATTTTTATGGTCCATATCTCGTTTTGTTGCTATTATTTGTGGCTTTGTAATAGAATAATGAATCTGAACATTTTTTGCCGTTTTCTATTTTTCATGATTTTTTTAAAACAAAAATTTTTGCCATTTTTACGTAAAAAATATATTTTTTCTTACATTTTTTATTATAACTCCGAAACTGTTGATCCGATTAAAGCAAAAGATATAGACGGATTAAAGGCTATGTAAATCTTAATTTTTCTGATTATATTTGAATAATATCCGATTAGCCGTTTTTGAGTTATCACTAATAATGTGAAAAAGCGTCTAAAAAAATGAAATTTTACAAAAAAATTTAAAAAAAAAAATCTATCCATAGAATTTAAAATTTTTACCATTTTTGTACAAAGGTAGTCATGATACATCAAAATTGTATAGTGGTTTTAAAAGCACATGAAATTTTTTTTATTTTGTTGCGTTGCGTTATTATTATCACAAATTCTTGAAAAATAATTTAAAATATGTAATATCCAAAATATCAAGAAAACAAAGCAAAACATAAAAAATCGCTGCAGTACTACCATTTTGTAAACGTCCTTTTTTATGTGTATGGCAACTTTGATTTTCCGGACAAATTTTTCGAAATGAGTGAATCGCGCTGCAGAAAACTCTCAGTAAAAAAATTTTCTCCGGACAAAAATTTTGTTCGGAAAACATGGGTGAATCCGCCTTAAATGTTCCTAAAAAAATTTACTTTTTGTATTTTAATTAGTGATGGAACAGTAAAACATTTAAATGGTAGTGAGAGGCAACCAAAACAGCAGTTGGTAGCTTTTATGAAAGGAAATTGGAAAAAATAACCATTTTTTTTTGTAGAACTAGTATCCACTGTGCAAAAACGGCAAGATTTGCTCTACTTCCTACTTTTTTATTTCTTACCCATTGTCCATAAACGATTTGGTTCGATAAGTCGTGATAATGACAAATATTGAAACCCAAAGAACGTCTTAAGCAAAATTTGTTTTTAGAAGCTAAAGTTGATTAAAGTTGTGCTTTTCTGTGATGCTCAAAACAGAATAATTAAAGAATACTTATATTTTACATTTGCTTAAAACTTGTTATATGAATTTTACTGATGCCCCAATGAAGTAATTATCAATGTCGTTAATATTGTTGATCAGTATTCTGCTATGCAATAAATACGCAGAAAATTTGGATTTTAAGAAACATTCTTTTCAAGTACAAAAATATGAAAGATATGTATAAAAAAAAAAAAATATATATATATATATATATATATATATATATATATATATATATATATATATATATATATTAGGGCGGTATAATTAATAAAATGACCTGATTTACAATCACGATAAAATTCAAGATATTCATAATATAAAAGAAAATGTCCCTTATGTTGCGATCTTATCCCGCACCCATCTTGTGCCATTTGAATTCGGATTAAGAAAACATACAAACCCAAACAGCTGATTGAGAAAGACAACAAAAATACCGGATATGTATTACAATCAGCACTTTTATAATAAAAATATTAATATTATGAATATCTACATGAAAGCAGCTTTTGAACCATGTAAGATTTGGTCATACTGGTTGACAATAAAATACATAAAAGTGTACCACAAAGAAATGTGTGGCGTATCTATTCATAAAATTTCGCTATGCTTATTAGACGGTCGTTCGTTGTTGTTTTTTTAACTCGTCCTAAAAGTTGTCTTTTGGTGAAAAAAGTGGAGTACTTCCTTCGCTTGTTTTTGCTTAAATACTTATTGAAAATGTCACAGAGAGAAAATCCAAGTCGTGCATTCATCATACTCTCATTGAAATCAAAAAATTATTTACTGCCTGGCCAAAACAAATTCTTACCGTTAATATTGAATATCAATAACATTTTCTATGCCTGGAATAGTAATTTTTGTTAAATTATTTGATTGCTTGAACAAATCATTACAAATCAGTGGATTAATATTAATTATTTTCTCGCTCTTCATACTGTCCTTAAAGCCCCATATCCACATATAAAATCCATATCCACTAAAAAATATTCGTTCCAGAAATCGGCGATGCAACACCAGAGCAAAACTAAAATTTTCATATAATTCGTAACTGAATTCAAAAGAAATGCTAAAAGTATAAGGTTTTTTATCTAATAACACCAGATTTATTATGAAATTTAATACCTAAAAAATATATTTTGCTCAACGTAAAAAATTGTATTTGTTCAACTAATTAAAATAACATTTAACCAAAAATATATATACCCGTACAGACCAAGGTTGGCAACTGGTGTCGTAAAAATGCCGTTATCTATTTAAAAACCTTTAAATTGAAATTCTCATAACATGACGGATACCGAAACTTGTTTCGGCTAGAAAATTCCGGTATCCACAGTACCGTTTGTGTCTTTGCCGGTATGTACCGACAAACCAACTCACGCAAAAAAGATGGTAAAATAAAATATCAGAAATGAATTTCAATTCATTTCAAAATTACATAAGAACATTTTTGTTCCCCATTAGACACCGATTTTTGAATAAATTAAAAGAACTGGGCGGTAAAGTAGGTGTGGTCAAACTTTCTTTCCACAAACACCTAAGAAGTGTCATGACAAATATTTTATGTATCTTCTTTGTCATTCTGTGTGTATCCCTCGAAGACCCCATAAGTTAAGTTAAGTTAAGTAAATTTATTGAGCCTTGTTTCGTATAATAATAGGATATGAAAGATGTGTATAACAATTTTGAAATATTTAAGATTGAAATGTAATGTCTTAAAAACTATGTTATGAATATTACAGTACCAAACTTAACATAAGAAGTAAACATTTAAAAAAAAAAAAAACATTATTTTAAATTGACAACGCATTTGCTCCCGATGCTAACAATTTCGTGAGTGTATAACTCTAAAAAATAATCATAGACTTGTTGTTAAAACTTAAAAACTATATATAAAAAAATTATATAAAATATGAACAAAAAAATAAATAAATTCTATAATTAACCTCTATGTGAACCTGGATAAGCTTTTTGAAAAAATTCAGAAGACAAATTAGCTAAGTCAATCAAGTCATTTTGCATACCAAGGGGAGATAAGTAACTAGTATTTTTCCAATTAAAACTATGTTGAGACAGAATAATGTTCTTAATAATATCATTTTCATGAATACGTAATCTATGAATATAATTTTTAATTATTTTAATAACATAAGAACTTAAAGGAGTTATTGTTGATTCCCCATAAATTACAGCATTTGAAAATCTTTTCGTACGAGAAACAAAGTTTTTATCAATACATGAACGTAATATCATTCGCTCAAAAATTTCGAATTTATTCATTATTGATGGTGAAATAGTAAACCAAATCGGAAATCCATATAAAAGCAATGGTCTTAAACAAGTTTTATAAATTAATAATTTTGTTTCAACAGGAAGAGACTTATGCGATAAAATTCTTCCTAAACAATGTTTCACTTTGCAAACTTTATTTAATACAAATTTACCATGAAGGCCCCATAAAATATATATATTCTTGATCAGTCATGAAATCTACAACGATCTAGCTACGTGTGTGGAAATCACGTTGCAGTTGAAACGGAAAGACCTAGACCATTAAAAGTTTGTATAGATACATTTTGAAGGATACCACAGGTCAAGTTCGTGAATTGGCTAAATCGGACCAAGAATAAAAGAGTTTCTCTAAGAAGAACTAAACCAACCTCTAAAAACAGCATAACTTTTTAATATATTTTTTTTGATTTGTTAAGCCTATGATATATATTTATGTCAAAGAAGAACCAAAGCGTTGAACTTCGCGTCGGAAAATTAGAAAAATTCGTTTTTTTATCCCGCCGCCTTTTGCGGGCGTTGAAGCGACATATTACATGGAAAAGTAGTGTATATATTTAACAAATCGTATTCCTTAATCCTACATTCCTTAAAAATTAAATTTTTAAGCTTTTCCGACGAAGATAAGATGTTGTCTGATGTCCACACCTTTAAAATCTAAACAACCCTATCAAAAAAGAAATCTTCTATACTTAACCCCGCCAGAAATTTACTTGCTAAGATTATGCGACAATGGTGAAATTTCTTTCTCACGGCCCTTCGCTCAGTGACCCTATGAAAATAGAGTGGTAAAGTGCGGCATAGAAAGGCTAAAACTCGGAACCAGAAGGTTAAACATTTTTAAGTTATTTCCGTTTTATGCGGGTTGATATAAAACGATAAAAATATACCTTTTATATAATAAATATTTGGGGAGGTATTTAAGATTCGGCCCGGTCAAATATAACGTCCTTAGAGATTTTTAGAAATGTAACCTGGAACCGAAATTTAAAAATAAATTATACCATTCAGGTTAACGCGTTAAACATTTTGACTTAATAGTATATCCTTGCACTGGTGGTGGATTGTAGGAAGATGGTTCCAGAGATAAACAAAGGGAAAATTGGGTAAAAGATGCACTCTTTCTAAACGCTGAAGTGCGAATACTATTTTTATTTCTTGCAAATGCGACCAATGAAAGACCACTTCATTTGAGATTTTGTCAGATTCAACAGGCAAAATCTGAGAGAAACTCTTTCGTAAAGAAAATTGACGTTCTG
Source organism: Linnaemya tessellans (assembly GCA_951800035.1). Classification (NCBI taxonomy): domain Eukaryota; kingdom Metazoa; phylum Arthropoda; class Insecta; order Diptera; family Tachinidae; genus Linnaemya; species Linnaemya tessellans. The sequence goes on from OX637536.1 coordinate 58,797,037, forward strand.
AAGATCACTTTCAAACAGCAACCAGTAGAATTAAAGAAAAAAAAGAAAACGAGTCTATATTTGTGTATTGATTTACCACGTTTGAAAGTGAAAATGTCCTCGACAAGTATTGCCAAAGAGCGAATAGGACACCGGTTTCAACGTTTCGCGACTTTGCTGCCACATCAGAGCTGTAATATGAATGCCGAAACTGAAAATACTGGCTTCAAGTTTCATTTAAGAAAATAATTTGCCAGAATTCAAATAATTGAAACTTTAAATAATTTCAATCTTAAAAGTAAATGAAGGAAAATATGTTTTAAAAGTTAAATTTTGTTAAAACAATATTTTTAAATGCCGAACGCAGCAATGAATCCATTCCTTCTTCGCCAACTGCGGGAATAGACGCCGTAAATAATTTCTTATTATCGTGTCGGATGGAATTACCGCCTGGAATCCAAAGTTCTTTCTAAAATATTGCATTATACTTGTCCTTAGACGCTAATATGAAGCGGTTTTCTAAAGGCGGAGAGACTTTTGGAAGACATTCTTGTGAATGAATCGTGCAATTGTGTAGGATAGCCAGTCACGGCATTTAAATTTTGAATATTTTTCAATGTTTTTGCAACTGTAGTGTGGGTTAAGGAGAAACTTGTGGCCGAAACTGCCAGGTTAGCAGTGAAACAGTTAATGAATATCTTGCTAAGGACAATAATTACAACTTTTTGAATAATATAATCGGCATCAAGAATATGGCCAATATTAAGACTGTATTTCGATTAAAGCCAAGGTTGACGGAAAAATACTGTTACAAAGTTCAAAAGTAGATTTAAATATAACGACAATGTGGCTATATGTACTTGGCAGCACTGCCAACTCATCTCTAGATGTCAAAATGTTACAACCCTGGTCAACACCATGCAGATAATATTTGAATTAACGGAAATGGAATATTCCGGATACATCGTTGAGAATATACAAGATCATTCGAGGCTGTGCAATAATAAGTGTAAACAACAATAACGAAAAACCTAGTAACATCAATGCTAAGAGATGATGATGTTATTCTTAATGATCTTGTACGCAAGTATTCGCTGCTAATAAAAACTAAACATGTACATCAATATACACAGCAACATACACACAAATATACACAGCAACATGCCCACATAGCACAAGAAGAAACAAAACTACACAACACACAGAACACTCATACATACAACCACACATAGTTACAATAAACAAGACAGCATTGTCATATATACAAACACACGTATATAGCTACATGTTAAGTAAAGCACAACCAACAACAACCATGACCAGATGCTTCGCGAAGTTACCAGACGATGTCATTTTGCTATATAAAGTCGCTGCCAGTAGTAAGCGGGATCAGTGTGATTTTAAATCTAGACGTGTTTACATCGCTAGGTGTTTAGTAGTACAAATACTCGTGGAAATAAAGTAGTAAATAAAGTGTTGCCGCATTATAATTCTAAAAGTAATTGTCTGTGTTTTTAATTTGATGCAATTAAACGAATCCTTGAAGGATAAGTAAAAAAAGCGTTTTTACGAAAAGGTCTAAAAACGTAACAATTGGTGTCAGAAGTGGGATTGCAAAAATAATTAAAAAGGACATTGCAATTTAAGGGAAAAAAAAGGACATTAAAAAAAAATATAATTATGAAATTTGATGAGCTAAAAGTTGAACAGCTAAAAAAGGAGCTTAGTAAGCGGGAATTACCAACAGCAGGTAACAAGGCTGAACTGCAGAAGAGGCTGATAGATGAGTTTAAGAATCGCGGCATCGACATCGGTACATACGAGTTTGAGGACAAAGACGATGTAGAGGTATGTCCTCCAGCTACGACCAGCAGCATGGACATAAATTCAATGTTCGCTGCTATGATGATTCAGATAAAAGGAATCAATGATGCACAAACTGCATCAAAAATCAGCAGTGACAAACTTGTAGCCGAAATAGTTGAAATTAAACAGAACTCTCAGCAGATGCAAGAGGCATCAAGGATCAGCAGTGAAAAGCTTGTAGCCGAAATAACTCAAATAAAACAGAACTCAGAAATCAGCACTGGAAAGCTTGTAGCACAAATACAGGAGTCAAATAGAGCCACGAACGAGACTCTGGTAGAGGTTTCTGAGGCCATTAATAGGAGGGTGGATTCTATTGAGAACAAATTCTCAGAGCTGGCAGAGAGAGTCCAACATCTAGAAAGCGGTGGCCTAGAACAGCATGCAAAAGAGTTCGAAGAAAAATTTCATGCTCTAGAGGACAAAGTGCATAACCTTGAGCGTAGTGGCGGGACAGTACGAGCAGTTGCGGAGGTTTCTGCGCGAATAAAAGCGCCATGCTTTGACGGCAGCGTACCATTGGGCATCTTTAGATTCCAGTTCGAGACGGTTGCTAGCAGAAATGGATGGGATGCTGAAGAAAAGGCCATAGAGTTAATTTTGTCCTTAAAGGGTACAGCCGCAGAGGTACTTGAGACCGTGCCAGTAAGCAGCAGAAACAACTATAATGAAATAATGGCAGCATTGCAGCGCAAGTATGGTGGTGAGCACAAGCGCGATTTATACAGAATGGAATTGCGATGTAGAGTTCAAAAGCCTAACGAGTCTCTACAAGATTTCGCAATGGAAATCGAGCGTTTAGTGCAGCTCACATATCCAGGCGAGAGTCACCCGTTCCTGGACCACTTTAAAACTGAGGCGTTCGTTAACGGCATTCGCGACTCTGATGTTAAACTGGCTGTGTTCGCAACGCAGAAATCCACTTTCGCTGAGACAGTTTCATTTGCTCTGGCTCAGGAGACTGCAAGGATGGTTTGTAATCCACAGATATGTAAGGTGCAGAATATGGAGGTTTTGTCTGAGGAAGATAACAGCCTAGTTGCTAGTTTTAAGGAGGCAATGCGACAACTGTTGGCGGAAAGTGCTACCAAAGAAAAGCCTAAGTGCTTTAACTGCGGAAAAATCGGTCATTTTCAGCGCAGCTGCAAAGCACGAAGAAAAAGAGGTAGATCTGTTTCGCCACCAAGAAACAGCAAACGAGTGAACTTAGAACCACAGCAGCAACATCATAAGAATCATCAGAATAAGTCTAACCATGGCGGTGGTGGTCAATCGTGCGATGCTGGTCGTAAGCGGCAGAACCATCCAAATCAACGTGGAGACAATCAGCAACGCAGCAGCGGTAATTATTGTTCCAGTCGTATGATGGAAAATTATAGCATGAATCATTACAACCAACGCAATTATCAGGGCGGTAACCCTAATCGGCGCAATTGGAATACAAGTCGTGGCAACAATATGAGCAATTATGGAATGGGACCACGTTCTAATATGCGTAACATAATGGCCTATAGATCAGCTAATGGTCCCAGTGTGAGTCAGAAGCCTTTAGGTAATCCCATTAAGTTTGAGCAAGATTTCGATTGTGAACAAGCAAATACCAAGTTCGAAGAACTTCGGTCACGACTACCAAAACATAAGGTGAGCGATGAACCAAAATCAGAACAGATGAGTGGCGAAACTGATAAAAAGGATGAGTCCGGCAATGAAACTGGAGCTGGTGAACATGAACCAAGAGAAAAAGAAATTACTGTAGGCTACGATAAGACCAAAACATTCTTTGATAATATTTCCGGTAGAACTACACGAGTTCGTACAAAGCATAAGAATTATGATTGGCGCCAGGAACGGATATTGAATGGTGAAACATTTGGTGTGTCATCTACAAGGCGCGGAGTTTATAGAGGATGCGGCAACTACAATAATCGTAATATAAGCAATTACAGTGGTGACAGTTACAACAATCGTGGTTATTATGGCAATAATTATCGTAATCGCAGCAACAATCGGAGTGAGATGCATAACAGAATCCAGATGGTCAGTGACAACATGAAGGCTAGACAATTGGTTCTACTTTATAAAACCCAACGGAAGAAAGGATTGTCCCCAAAATTACAGACTCACTGGGATGGCCCGTATAAAGTGATTAAGAGAGGGAATGACGTCGTGTACCGGAAACAGAAATGCTATAACCCAAGGTCGAAAATGAAGATGGTACATCTCGAACGATTGGCGCACTATGGAAGAGGTGATTGTATGCCTATTCGGGTCGAACAGGCTTAAGTGGGCGGCAGTGTTACAAAGTTCAAAAGTAGATTTAAATATAACGACAATGTGGCTATATGTACTTGGCAGCACTGCCAACTCATCTCTAGATGTCAAAATGTTACAACCCTGGTCAACACCATGCAGATAATATTTGAATTAACGGAAATGGAATATTCCGGATACATCGTTGAGAATATACAAGATCATTCGAGGCTGTGCAATAATAAGTGTAAACAACAATAACGAAAAACCTAGTAACATCAATGCTAAGAGATGATGATGTTATTCTTAATGATCTTGTACGCAAGTATTCGCTGCTAATAAAAACTAAACATGTACATCAATATACACAGCAACATACACACAAATATACACAGCAACATGCCCACATAGCACAAGAAGAAACAAAACTACACAACACACAGAACACTCATACATACAACCACACATAGTTACAATAAACAAGACAGCATTGTCATATATACAAACACACGTATATAGCTACATGTTAAGTAAAGCACAACCAACAACAACCATGACCAGATGCTTCGCGAAGTTACCAGACGATGTCATTTTGCTATATAAAGTCGCTGCCAGTAGTAAGCGGGATCAGTGTGATTTTAAATCTAGACGTGTTTACATCGCTAGGTGTTTAGTAGTACAAATACTCGTGGAAATAAAGTAGTAAATAAAGTGTTGCCGCATTATAATTCTAAAAGTAATTGTCTGTGTTTTTAATTTGATGCAATTAAACGAATCCTTGAAGGATAAGTAAAAAAAGCGTTTTTACGAAAAGGTCTAAAAACGTAACAATACTTATGCTGTCGCTGATCAGGCGACTAGCAGCATACAAGTATAAAAATAAACTCCCGACAAACAATTTATGCACATTAAAATAAATAAAATCAAATCATCGGTGTTGTATTTAATTAATATTTTTATTGAAATATTGTAAATTTTTATTTAGTTTTTTAATGTTTACAAATACGAGAATTAGAATTGAGTAAAAGATTTCTTCGAAAAGTATTATTGCTAACATTCCTTTTCAAGTAATTCCAGTGCCGAATATTTAGATAGTTGCTTGCTGTTTACAAAATCTGATACTACGCCTAACTCACGTGGCAAATTATCCGTTGTATTGGTATTGGGATCAAAAAATCCAACTACACTTGTTAAATCAAATAAACCAGATTGATAGTGAACGGTGTGTTTCCTTATACTGTATATGGGATTCACTGAATATGAATAGATATCGATCTCTTTTCCCTGTTTCTGGCTTTGATCAACGCAAATCCCTTTAACTTGCACACATGACCGGCTTTTATTATTATTGTGTTCCGTAACGACACACACATAGGTGTCGACGGGGCAGTTGAGCTTGTCACAAAAAAAGTCTTCTACAAAAGTAAAAAAATATTTTATAAAATGGAATTAAAGTGGGTTGAACTCGTTCATCTGCCCCTCTTTGCACAAAACCTTCATAAGTCAAAGGTCAAAAGCGAGGTAGTGAACGAGCTGGATTCTAGTCTAGTATTTAATATTTGGTTAATTCTTTACCATTAACTGGTTTAGCCACAACGTAGAAGGCCAAACATAATGCTGTTACCGCAAACAACTTGATCATTTTGTTGAAAACAATTAAATAGGAGTAAATAGAACTTAGTTATGAACAATTCTGCAGCAATCTCCAGACTGAAATGTCTAATAATTTTATGCCATATGGAAAGCTTTGAATAGAAATCTCAAGGTTCCTAATGGATCTAATCAACAGATCTGTGATGTAGTCGCTGTTGCCGAAATATCACGAATTGCAATTGTGAAGCAACAGCTACTGTCTAAGATGTTCTTTTGTGTCTTTGTTACATTCAGAAGTTATGATATTTAACTGTTCGGTTAATAGCTTTCCTTTTTTAGAAAAAAATTTTAAATATTATTTTTTTTTGTTATCTGCCTTCTTTATTAGTACTTTTGCAAAGACAAGGTTTTTGTATATTAGAGATGAGCGATGCTTTAAGGAACGTCGTCATTAGTGAACGTGATATAAAAATTACTGTTTCCCAAAATTGTGATGGTGATCACGGTTTGTGAGTTCTCTTTAATAGGTATATACACATGTATCTAAGCATCTATATACATGTATATAAAGTAGATAACTCTACAATATCGACATTGTACTTTACTCTCAATCAAACTCCATATATAGATATACAAATGTTGTGTTCATTTTTATATGGCGTTTGAGAAAGACAGAAGTCAACACAAATGATAAAGTTTACTTGAATATTCATTGTGTATAAACTTTGGCTTTTAAAAGCCGACTAGTTCGAGTAAGAAAGAGCAAACAACAAAAGAACAGCAACATTATTCGTTTTAGGATACAAAAGAACGCTATTACCCAAACGGAGAAATATCACAATTTGGGCGTATAACAAAAACACAAAACAACAAGTTAGCAAGTAGCTGTTATTTCATAACTTTTGGTTACAACTGAGATTCGTGCTTTTTCAGGGACAGCGATTACATCAGAGGTACACAAATATCGCTCATCTCTCCTTTATATTGTATATTGGAGTAGACGTGATCATTGATGTGGTCTCAACGTTTCCCAAATCCCTACAAAAATAACAAACAAAATTTTTACATCTTTATGGAATTTTGCTATATTTTTTGGGAAGTTGCGTACTTAATAAATATACACAAAGTGGCTGATGAGTGGATTGCTTTAAATCATCCAAATTTGTTGGTTTTCTTTCATAAACTTCCTCTTTGCAATAACACCACTGCTGTTGACTGAAGTAGTAGAACTCGAGACTATGAAGCGGGGGGTCCTGAGTTCAACCCCGCGCTGAGTTGAATTCTTCTGATCAGCGCTAGTGCATGGTTGTGTTAGTTGTTGTCATGATGAAGGCATAGCACTGGTCACTGAACATAGTTGGCAACGACTGACGCTATCATGTATTAAAAGCAGAGTAACAGCACCCTCCTTCGTCGGTCCTGTTCCAAAAAATTAGCAGGCGAAGTAAAAAGTTCAAATAGCTACAGAAGATTCTCTATCTTCTCATATTTCTTCATCTGTCCCCTAGTACTATCTTCTCCTTTGTAGCTCCGGCGCAATGTACTGCATATGTAGCGATCATTCCCTGAGTGCTGGTTCAGGATAAGAAAAAGGAGTAGGATAGGTCAGGAGACCCGGAGGGCCAACTTTCACAACTTTCTGTCATAACAGGCGTGGCTATGAATTCTCTTTCGGCGCAGTGTTGGAAAGAAAAACTCTTTCAACATCTTTAAGTAACTGTCTCCACAGACCGTTTTCTTCAAAAAAGTAAAGCCCGGCAATGAACCTTTATGAAACTGCACACCGCACTGTGACGCGAAGTGGATGCAATTGCATCTCATGGAGTATCTGTCGGTTAGAAGTACTCCATACTCGACAACTTTATTTGTTGTTTGCCGTTTAGATCAATATGTGCCTCGTCAGGCATAAAAATGCAGTTCAAGCCGTTTTCATCCTCTGCCGCCACTTGATCAGTTTGCTTGTTAATTGAATCTAATATGGAAATAAGTTTAAATCTTGATACAAAATTGTCTGCTGTGACTGTCTGCTGACACCTATTTGAGCAGATAAGCTTTTTGTAGAAATTCTAGGATTGGATTGTATGGCAGCAGCGATAGTTTCCTGCGTCCGGACTGAGGGATTTCGATGATAAGGCCTTTTTGTGATTGTGCCACGCTCGGCAAAATTATTCACGAGCCTCATTATAATCCATCTGCTACGAGGAGTGCAGCCAAACTCTCTTTGGACGGAAACTACTGCCTCTAAAGCGTAAAAACGGCGCACTATCCAAATTCTTGTTTCATTGTCCCAATTCTTAATTTTGGTAAAAATCTAAAGATCAATCCATAAAATATAATAAAAATGGAACCTGTTCCGGTTAAACAGAAAAAAGTTATTACGGTTTTTTTGGTTGCAGCTTTTATCAGACACCCGTTAGATACAGACACGTGTACCTTGTGAAACGAACAAACAAATCGTGATCGCAATCACAGGTTTTCGAAACAGTGTTCCTTAAAAATTACGGGATCTCTCATCTTTAGTGCACTTGTAAAGGGTGTTTTTAACAGAGTTATAAACGTTTAAGTTGGCAACACTTTCCTTACTGGCAGCCATTTTGTCAGCTATTAAGTGATTTATGTTTAATGTGGTTTTTTTAGTTTTTTAACACACGATCGCGTATCCATGTGTAGATTCGATAAATATGCCCAAAATAAGATTGCCGTTGATCCCGAAAATCACTTTTGTTTGAATGGATACTTCATTAAGCAAAACTGCCCTATTTGCCAACTGCCACCGTTGCATCCAGAAAAACAGACTCTTTCATGGGCTGGTGGAATCATTGGTCCGTACTTCTTTAAAAACAGTGCTAGTCAGAACGTTACAGTCAATGGTGACTGCTATAGAGCCATGATTACTGCATATTCCGTTCATCAATTGAATAACCACGATGTGCATGAGGTCAGGTTTCAACAAGACGGCGCAACATGTGACACCTCGTGTCACAATTGATTTATTGAAGGAAACGTCTATTTTCTTAATTTTTCTTTTTTTAATTAAATTAGTCTATGGACAATTTCGTTACAGACTATTTAAGGAGAATAGTATATAATTCAATTAAATTAATACAAATTAAATATTGCGCTATTTAAAGAACAGAATAAAAGTTATTGATTTAAAAAAATATATGACGTTACGTTTGATGATACAAGGGTTCTGAGAAAAATCTATAAAATTATACATTTCGTTAAAGCAAGTACATAGTTTTCTAAGAGGATCTGACATTTCATAGTTAGTACGACAAGCTGCAACATAGAGCGGGTTAAAAGAACGAGGAGAACGTTGAGGAATATTGAAACATACGTTGTTCAGTAAAAATTCGGAGTTGATGTTACCACTGAAAAGATTTACCATAAAAGAGGTGTTGAGCATTGTTCTCCGGCTCTTTAAAGTAGGAAGATTAATTTTTCATCATTTCTCGTAGAGTATGATGGAAGTGCCATCCGATTTCTATAAACGTTTCTTAGGCAGAAAATTAGAAATTGTTTTTGAACGGATTCAAGACCTTCAATATGAACGTTATACAGTAGATCCCAAATTATGCTACCATATTCCAAAATTGGCCGAACTAATGCAATATACAATGTTTTAGTGACATATGGATGCAAGGATAATTCGGGATTTTTTAACACTCATAGTAATGTGTTGGACAAAATTAAGTTTACTATCGAGTAAAATTCTATAACTTCGTGAAGCGTTTTTAAATTACAACCATCTAGGTTATAATTGAGAACAGGGCTGTGTGATCTTGAAAATTGCATATGATTACATTTGTTCAAGTTCAATTCCATTAAGTTTAGTTATGCCAGCAGATTATCTTTCGAATAAAGTAAACTTTACAAAAATCATCTTTGTTTTATTCCATTTCAAAGTTCAATATCCCTGTAAAAAAATACCCTACATAAGAATGTTAAAAAATGTGTCTACATACTCGTATATGAGTGCAGAAAGAAATTGACAAAATGCCAGACTTACTTTAAAATATTAAATTAGAACACCATGCCACCCACTAGTAACATAAATAATGTAATATTTCTTTTTCTTTGCAGGTACGTGCAAGTTCAAATTAATATCATTTGGTTTATAAAACGGTATGTACCTACTTGTACAATTTATTGGCGAACACATTGAGAATTGGAAATGTTTAAAGGATTTTTATAATAAATTTATAATCAAAAAACAATTAAATTATTATATCCTTCATCAAAAATGGTGAAATGTTTGTCATTGCGTATGTAATTTGCAGAAAAATAATATGCGGCCCCACAAAAAATCACATATATGTATATATTGTGGGTCCTTACGGTCCTGTAGCAAAAATTAGCCGACGAAGTAAAAAGGTTGACGGAGCTACAAACTATCTCCTCATCTTTCTTCATCTGTATGATTACATTTTTGTGAAATGAAAAATGTTTTCGAATATTTCTAGACGCATTTAAGAATGTCAATTTGAAACAATTTGACTTCAAACAGCAGAATCGTTTCCTTGAGCGCTTTCAATTATTTATTTAAACTAACAAAATCATACATACAGTCATGTCATGGAGTCCGTCCGATTCCGTTTGAAAACAGAATTGATAAAGTAGTTTGAATCCTCAGAAATGAAAAAAAGGAGAATATTTTCGGATTGAAATCTTTTGTAATTTCGTTAGCCAATTCCGGTCATACTACAAATGATACCGTTCCCTATTTTCCGTTTTATACAGTCGAATTGTTAACAGCTGTTCTGCTCTGCTGTGTAAGTTGAGTAACAAAAACTGATGTTGACTTGCCTTTGTGCCTTGGAATATTTATCATGTCTTTCTGAGATTTAAATTACAATTTCGAACAATTAGCCTATAGAATCTTAATTCAATTTAATATAGCAATATAGAATGTTCGTTAAAATTCTTACTACATATAAATTCGGATAATTTTTGTAGACCAATTTTCTAAGTGCATTATTCATTTTTTAATAATTCACGAACCAAATAAATCGTTTGTTCAGGAACGTTAGTTGAATAACAATGAATGAACTAAATGAATTACCTTACAAATTTCGCATATTTTAACACAAGTACCTACTTTTTAAATAGAAAATACCTAGCTGAATAATGAAGGGACCAATGAATAATGTGCCTGAAAAAAGTTAAATTTTTAAACATGGAATGTAATAGATAGGTAAGGCTTATTGCAGTGACAAGTCAAAATTGGATCAATGTGGCCGCATAAAGAGCCGCAAAAGTCATCCTTTTTTCTTTTTTATAAATAATCCTTTTTTATCTACCTGCTGAACTTCGTTTATCAAAATATTTTCGCGGAACACATTTAAATTAATTATAGGTGTAGCAGTTTCCATAACCGAGTGACAAAATGTAATTTTTTTTGTAAGTTTTATGACTTAAAACTACAGTTGCGCAAAATGTCATACATAAATAATTTTTTTTGTCAAAAAGAAGTAATTTTACTTTATAGGGCTTTTTCTCAAAATGTAATTTTTTTTTGTAAGTTTTATGACTTAAAAATACAAAGTTGCGCAAACTGTCATACATAAATAATTTTTTTGTTAAAAACAAGTAATTTTACTTTATAGGGCTTTTTCTCAAAATTACAATAGACATGTTTAATTTTTTCCAAAAACATCACCATGACACTAAAATGTTCTTCGGATTTATGATCATTATGGTGACTTTCATACCGTTTAAGTTAATTTTAAAGGTAGTATTTGCATGGTAACTATAATCAGATATGGGCTTATTCGAACAAAACTCAGAACAGTGATTTAAGTTTAAATACCTAGATAATATATGTGCTTATTTTCATGTAGATGGAAGCAAATTTGTGGATTTGAGGGACTTCAAACTATATTCCTGGAAGAAAGTTGTATAGCAGGTACCACAAAATTGTTGACGATTTTGTTTATTTTCAACCGAATTTATCCTTGTAGCAAAAATATCTCGTGCCAAGCATCATGAAGTTATTTTAAAAATTGTGACCTCCACTTAATTCCACTAAGGCTTGATGTGCCAAATTTTTGCTAATTTGGGTATTTTCACTTTATTGTTAATAAAACCAACATTTATTCGTGTATTTTCACGAAATAAGGCTTCAATTATTTAAAATATTTACAGTTTTAAGATTGTGAAATAAAATTTTAAGTTTTTGCCATCTTCGATTTCAATGAATTTTTAAAAAATAAAAATGTTTCTCTAATTTTTATGTGAATAACTCCATAAGCGTTGATCATACGATAAAATTGTCTTATCATGACTTAAAGAAAATTTTGTGGTGAATCCGCTGGTGTTTCTTCCAACATTGGATAAGCCATTCCCAAGATATGATAAATTCAATGGAACGACCTCTCTGAAAATCCGTAATTATAGAAAAATAAAATTAAAAAAAAAATTGTATCCATAGAATTTTAAATTTTGGGTGTTTTTGCACTTATGTGGCCATAATACATCGAAATTAAATAGTTAGACTTCAAAGTAATTTTTCGTGTTGACCAGTGCTATCATCACTTCAGATACGGCAGCGTTGTTTAATGACTTATCCATTCAAACAAAAGCTAGCTTCATCGCTAAACAAAATTCGCTTATGAAAATCGGGATGAACGGCAATATTGCTACCATCTCAAAATTTTATATCTCTATAAAAAACACTCTTTATTATTTCGACTTATAAAATGATCTACAAAAATTAAATATTTGCTTATAGTTCGTATTAAAAATAAACAAAATGGCATAAGTAATTTTCGTCATTTTGTTATTTTTAAACCGAAATATAAGCAAATATTTTTGTAGATCATTTTATAAGTCAAACTAGTTAGACTTCAAAGTAATTTTTCGTGTTGACCAGTGCTATCATCACTTCAGATACGGCAGCGTTGTTTAATGACTTATCCATTCAAACAAAAGCTAGCTTCATCGCTAAACAAAATTCGCTTATGAAAATCGGGATGAACGGCAATATTGCTACCATCTCAAAATTTTATATCTCTATAAAAAACACTCTTTATTATTTCGACTTATAAAATGATCTACAAAAATTAAATATTTGCTTATAGTTCGTATTAAAAATAAACAAAATGGCATAAGTAATTTTCGTCATTTTGTTATTTTTAAACCGAAATATAAGCAAATATTTTTGTAGATCATTTTATAAGTCAAACTAATAAAGGGTGCTTTCATAGAGATATAAAAGCATCCATTGATAGCCATTTCGGAATAAAAGTAATCAAAGCGGCAACGCTGTTTGTGACCATTGTCCTATTGGTAGGCTAAAAGAAATCTGCTTAAAACACGTCTAGTTTATGTACTAATTTTATTATGTGGGAAAATGCAAACAAATAAAAAATCAATTGTCGACAAACGCGCATCTAATCGTCCTGCTTTGGAGTGTGTATTGCTACGCAGTCACAAAAATAAGAAGAACATAATATTGGAGACGTAGAAAAACAAAAGAAAATTAAATAATGCAGAGACGGATATAAATCCTTTCGTGCTGGCGTTGTTTGCCGTATGACGTACTAGAATTGTAACATTTAAGATCTTTCAAACCGTTTGTTTTTCAATTTTCAAACTTTTTCGAAGATAATATTCCCGGCAACAGGCGCTCATTCGGTATTTAATTAAAATATGTTGGAACATGTACGAAGTCTCTTAAAAAATAAGGTAAATTTTAATTTTTCTAAAAAAGAAACGCTAAATAGACAGCTCCAGAGCTGCACAATTTGAAGATATTTTCGGTATAAATAAAATAACTAAACACTTTAAAGTTTAAACACATCTTTTTAAAGTAAAGCTCTAAACACATAGACGGCAGCAGGCTGCACGAATGCGTTTGGCTGGAATTGCTGTTGGCTTCAAATTTCGTTGTGCAGTAGTAAAAATGTCATCACCAAAGCAATAATGATGTGTAGCTGTCTGTTGTTAAAGTAAAAACCCATTCACGACAGCAGCCTACCGACTACACGACCACCGAAATAGGTTACATGTGTTTATATAAGAAAATTAGCTCTGCCAACAGCGTGCCATGTAGCCGTGAAAATAATGAGTCCCATATTCTATTTCTGTAGTCGTGTAGTCGGTAGTATGTCTTGAATGTGTTCAATGCATTTCTCAAATCAAGCAATACATATTTCTTTGTAAAATAAAATAATAGAAATTATTAAAAAAAGATGCAACACATTTTGTTAAAAGGCCATCAAAATTTTTCATGTGTCAGAAATTTCACGAATTCTACTAAGTTTTTTCCTTCCACTGTAAAGTAACACAAAATCGAGTTAGGCCTTTTTTTATATTAAGCCATCGTTATGAACTATTATATAATAATATTTTATGAAAAGTTTTCATTTTAAAGTGCTGTTCACACGACTGCCATCCTTGAGCCGTGTAGCAAAATTTTATGGAAATCACTTAAAAAACTATGCAACTATTCCTTCTACTCAAGTTTGTCGTATGAATTATATGAGCACTCAATAAAAGTTTTGCTAACAATTGATGGATACTCTGGCGACTGCATAATTCGAACAGCAAATTTGAACAAAGTGAAAAAAATTTGAAAAGTGTCTAGTCCATTAGAAACCATCAATAATTTATAAAAAATTTTAAGAAATGATTATTAAATAGACGTCTAAATGTGCACATAAAATAAGTGTCAAAACTGATACGAATAGATTGCGCTGCCGCTGAGGGGTGTGGTGTCAATACAAGATGAAAAAAACACAGTAAGATATTCTTAGTTTTTTAATTAAGTCTGAGTTGATTCAAAGTCAAGCAGAAAGAGATTCATCTCTTCCCAATAATAATTTTTTGCAGACAAATACTCTTTGTAGAAAGGAGAAACTCAATAAACGAAATTTATTTTGTTGACTTATTGTAATAAGTTTGAATACTTACCAGGATAAGGACATTCCTAATAATTGATCATGTTCCTCTTAAGAAGGTGTGTGTTGTGCGGAACCGTAATATCTGCATAACCGCCCAACACAGCCAAATAAAACACCATAAAAGAAAAGTTTTTAATTTAATTGCGACAGTCATCTTAAAACCAACTATCGAATTGAGGAGTATGCCAAAAGCAGGGCATAGAAACCAAAGTTAACGATTTTAATTTTTGCCCATTTCAAAAAAACTTTAATCTTAAGAGTTCAAATTTAGAGTTATAGTGTTGAAATACGAACTAAAAATTATAAAATGTTGGCGAGTGAGAGTTGAGCAATTTGCTTTATCTTTTCCTTTATTTTCCTCGTGCTAAAATAATTGAAATACAAGAGCACCGGCGACCAAAATTCGATTGAAATAATTTAATAATTTTTCAAAGAGGACGATCACAGGAGTGTTACTATGAATGGCGAGAGCAGTCGTGCGATGGTTAAACAATTTTTGTTTAGCCTAAAATGAAAGACCTTGGCAGACGTGTAGTTTCAACAAGATGGTCCCACATGCCACATAGTACGCAAAACAGTGAACCAATTTAAAGGTGACTTTGGTGCAGGGAAAGCCAAATGTAGGGCGCGGCGCCTTTTCATTTACTCTTCTGTTACGTACCTGTGTACACGCATTGTAGAGCTGTAAACAACTTTAATCAGTCTAGTTTCAGCATTCAAACAGGCAGGTTGTGTTTATCGCATACTTTAAGAAACATCATATATCATATATCTCTATGAAAAAAAAATGATTGCTGATGCTAGTACAGGGAAAGGCAAATGCTTTGGCGAACAGTATGAAGAGATGCGGAAAATTATAAATGACATTCCCTTATGACCACCTCGTGTTTTGTTAACAATTTGAACCACAATTCGTTGTGTTCATTATATTCAAACTTTTTGCAAATAATGCCTGCTGGTGAATAATGCTGTGAACATATGCATGTGTGTATTTGCATTACTCCTTGTCAGATGTCCTACAAAAGCTTCTTTTTTACACACCATCACTGCATACAGAGCCACAAACATAATTTTACTCCAATGTCATGCCGATACTAATATTCTAACATATTGCAAATATCCATAATAAAATTAAGTTAGCTTTTGGAGATTTTAAAGTTTTAATTGGGGAGAAGTGACGAAAGTTGATTGGCAAGACCGATTCGTAGTGAGAGCGCAGAGAGTATATAAGTAATACAATCGCAAAATGTAATAGTATAGGTTGCCTTTCCCTGCTTTGGTGGACAGTTAATTCAGCCATTTGTGCAATTTAACGTCTTTAGACTATTTTTTGTGGGACTCATGTCTACAAGGGCAATCCCTCAACTCTGGAATTTAATACTGAATAATTTATTCGTGAGCTACCGGCCGATAAGTTTGAGACGGTATGCCAAAATTGGACCCAGGGTTCGAATAATTGGAGGCGTAGACGGGTTCAACATTTACAGGAAGTCGTTGAATTATATAAATTGTTTAATTGAATCAAATAAGGATTTCAACCATTGCATGTGTTTTTTTTCTTGTTTAACAAATCCGAAAGCTTTTAAAAGACCACCCATTACATGCGATTTTTTATATATATCGAAAGTTTTCCAAAGGACCTGGAAAACAACTCAAATTATCGCAAATCAAAGAGATTAAAATCAGCAAGAGTGACTATAGTTGGTTTCAGCTTGAAAGATGGACACTCTTGGACCTTATAGCTCATGATGACGTTTTTTCAAGATATTGCTGTTTTTAACCGATCTGTTGCAGAAAAGACTTTGCCGGGATTCCAGTTATTTTATGAAACATTTCCCAAAACCAAAGTTGTTGATTTGTTAAACTAAAATAATAAAAGATCTAGTCCATATAATAAAACTTATCTCCTAACCAAATTGCTCCAAATAAGTTATATGGAGAACAAACGAGAGTGTGTGTGTGTATTGAGAGATGACATATTTTCAGGTTTAAGTAAATATAAAAATTAAGTTTATGGCGCAGAGTTTGAACAACACAGAAATAAAACTAAAACTCATAATGAGATAAAATAAAAAAATATCAAAACTAAGAAGTTTATGGATCCCAGTATGAATATTTCAAAACATCGCCATAAAGTAAAGACGTGGATAGAGTTAATACCTGCTTTAGTTATTTGCGTTTTGCTAATAATAAACAATTTCTAGAGTGCAATTAAAAATGCTAAATTATCAGTGCTTACGCACGTTGCGAAACATGTTGTAAATGTTTTGCTATAAATGCTGCGACTAGAACTAGACTATGAAGTCAAAGAGAGTTGAGCACATCAGATTGTTAGATTTGCGGCAGAAAGAAATTTGTAAGAAATGAAATTTCGCATTTACTTTATATTTTGTGTTATAATTGCAAAGTCTCTGGCACAAAATACATCTCCTACTGGCTCATCGTCCACATCTCCGGAAGCTCTAGGAACAAACACTGCGAACCAACAATTAGCAACTATAAAAACCCAAGAAAAAACAATAGCATCACAGAATGACGCGTTAAGAAAATTACGACGTCGTAACAGAAATCTATTGGATAAAATTGAAAATCTGGAAAAAGTTATCCGCAACCAACAAGTTGAACTGCAGGAGCAGCCAAATCAATTTTATAAGATGCCAAACAAGATGATGATGGCGGCAAAGCGGCCATATCGCAGACTTGGACCAAGAGTAATACAGATTTATTACCCCCGTCATTAGAAACAACAAAGTGTAAAATTTTAAAAATTAAAACAATAAACATCCCACTTTGCTTTCGAAAGTTACAGATATTATTTATTCCCGGTTGCGATTGCAGTGTTCGACATTTTATCGAATAAAACTTAACAACGTTTCTTCTTCGATCGATTAAATATATTGGAAAAAAACATTTTACCAGTTAAAAAAGAAATTTTATTTTTGAATTGTTTTACTTGCCAACTTTCCGCACCAACACTTTGTTTTACTGATAGAATTATACTCCTTAAAATTGAAAACAATTTTGCTTTCAAGTTTCTTTGTTTCTCTTTACATTCACCACCTCAGCTGACCATCTGTCTTTGGAACAAGTTGTTGCTTTTCCTTTTACCCTTAAAACCTTATGGTGCCATAACTTTTGGCATTTTGAAAATAAGAATTTCAGCAGTACAGTTAACTCACAGAAACGTGAACATCCAGTAACGTGAACTTTTTTCACAACATTTTTGTTAATTTCTTTAGCAAGATTTTTATTTTTATTGATTCGGGGAATTATTGAAAAATCAAAATGATCTAAGAGTATTGTGAAACCGGAAAGAAAAAGCAGTGTTACGGATGCTAAAGCAAAAGCAACAACAAGAAAAAGCTGCTTCATATTTTGTATAGTATTTTTTTCCTGTATTTCTTTAATTTAGTTTTTACTTGTTTTTGGAGAGACTGAAATGTTTTTTCTGTTATTAAGCCTAGTATTCTGTTTAAAATTTAATGTGAAATTCTGACAGAACCCATACAAAAAATATTCAATTGAAATATTTATGGAAAAATTTTGCTAAACTAGTACTCTGTTTTAATTATGAAAAACATGTGAAATAATATGAATGTTATTTATTTCGAACGATAATTTTTTGAAACTAAAAACTTTCTCATTGAAAATGGGAAACATAATTTTAATTAAAAAGGAAAAAAACTGAAATTGAAATACCTGATGTTGAGCAACATATTCCACAAATTCAAACAGAGTACTAGGCTTTATAGTGTTGACTTAGAACAAATTTAATTTTTCAAATTATGATAGCAAGCATTTCTCCAAAAAAATTTTAAATATTCCAATAAAATTATTAAACAAAATGTATACAAACTTCATAACTCGTTATACTGATTCCATGTAATGTATTTACATGAGAAAAACCCAATCTAAAACGTGAACAAAATCGAAAACGTGATCACCCTCAGTAAAAGTTAGTTCACTCTTTTGGGAAAATTTTTAAAGCAACTCAAAAACGAGTGACTGCAGGATAAGGAATAAAACTACTAGTCTCGTACCGTTTATAGCCCATTCATCCATCTTTAAACTAAAAATTCTGGCTTTTCCTTGAATTTATCTTCACGAGAGATTAGGGAAACAGCTGCTATGAAGCAAAAATTAAATTTTTTTTATACAATGATCGATATAAAAATAATAAAGATTAAAAAAATAAGAGCGATTATTTTTTTTTCTTGAGTTTTATGTCATCACAGAACATTTATCAACAAAAAGGTATTTTTCAAGAAATTAATTGATATCAGGCATTGCACGTAGACCTTCGATTAGCTGAAGTAGTTCTTAATTAATATGTAATTTCTATATATTATGGACATTTTAACGCTGCTGTTAGGTTGAAAAAAACTTACGAATCTTAGGTAAGACACCATTTTGGTCCACCTCGTATATTTCATATGTAATTTGATATTAAACTTCTTTGATCAAACATTTTAAATAATATCTGTATTTAACTAAAAACATTTAATTTAAAACCAATAGCAATAACAAGTTCAGTATATTTTTAAATATTTAAATTAACGGTCAATTTTCACTGGGTGACTTAGAGTAAAAATAATTTTATAGCTTTATAATTCTCGGATTGCCCACTCTATACAGATATGTGTACAACCCATAGGTGTTAAGTAATGATTACTAATCATAATAATTAGTAATTAGATTTTTTTTTTGAAAGGTGAAGTAACGATTATATTACGATTATTTTCAGATTTGCACGATTACTAATTGATTACGATTACAGATAATCGAAAAAATAATCAAGATTAATAAAAATTACGAAAATATAATCAAATATAATAAAAAGTAATCGAAAAATAATTTGACTACTTCCGAAGATTACTTTTGATTGTTTTTGATTATTTTTTTTTTATTTTGCGAAATTATGGCAATGCTGTTTTAATGTTAGTTTTTTTTATATTTTGTTATAGTTATTGATGTGCATCGATTTGATAATTGACAACCTGTTTGCATTCTTCATGATTTTGCATTCTTCATATTTATCACGGGTTCACGGGTTTGTACTCTATTCATATAAAGCAGGGACCGAAAATAACTGCTATATTTTTATTTCGGAGCAAAAAGGTTACGCAAAAATGCCGTTTATATGCATTTGGGAACTTTTAACCATTATGGTTGCATTTATATTATATTGATTTCCGTAACCAATTACATTGAGAAATATAGAATTTTGGTTATAAACCACCATTATGTCAACCAGAAAAATATTTTGGTTATAAATAACCATTATAGCAACCAGTTTTTTTTTTTTGGTAAAAATAACTATTATCTATGATAAATAATTTTTTTTTTTTTATCTTGGACCAGCACTCAGGGGATGACCCCTATATATGCAATGCATTGCGCCGGAACTGAAAACGAGGGGATAGTATTGAGGGGACAGATGAGGAAAGATGACAAGATAGACAGTTTTTTTGTAGCTATTTCAACCTTTTACTTCGCCGGCTAATTTTTGCTACAGGACCGAGGAAGGAGGGTGCTGTTACTCTGCTTTTAGTACATGATAGTGTCAGTCGCTGCCAATTATATTCAGTGGCCAGTGACTATGCCTTCATCATTGCAACAGGCTGGCAACAACTAACACAACCACGCACTAATGCTGTTTAGAAGAATTCAACACAATATTTCATGACTCAGCGCGGGATCGAACTCAGGACCCTCTGCTTCATAGTCACGTGTTCTACTACTTCAGCCAACAGCAGTGGTGTTATTGCAAAGAGGAAGTTTATGAAAGAAAACCAACAAATTTGGATGATTTAAAGCAATCCACTCATCAGCCACTGTGTATATATTTATTAAGTACGCAACTTCCCAAAAAATATAGCAAAATTCCATAAAGATGTAAAAATTTTGTTTGTTATTTTTGTAGGGATTTGGGAAACGTTGAGACCACATCAATGATCACGTCTACTCCAATATACAATATAAAGGAGAGATGAGCGATATTTGTGTACCTCTGATGTAATCGCTGTCCCTGAAAAAGCACGAATCTCAGTTGTAACCAAAAGTTATGAAATAACAGCTACTTGCTAACTTGTTGTTTTGTGTTTTTGTTATACGCCCAAATTGTGATATTTCTCCGTTTGGGTAATAGCGTTTTTTTGTATCCTAAAACGAATAATGTTGCTGTTCTTTTGTTGTTTGCTCTTTCTTACTCGAACTAGTCGGCTTTTAAAAGCCAAAGTTTATACACAATGAATATTCAAGTAAACTTTATCATTTGTGTTGACTTCTGTCTTTCTCAAACGCCATATAAAAATGAACACAACATTTGTATATCTATATATGGAGTTTGATTGAGAGTAAAGTACAATGTCGATATTGTAGAGTTATCTACTTTATATACATGTATATAGATGCTTAGATACATGTGTATATACGTATTAAAGAGAACTCACAAACCGTGATCACCATCACAATTTTGGGAAACAGTAATTTTTATATCACGTTCACTAATGACGACGTTCCTTAAAGCATCGCTCATCTCTAATATACAAAAACCTTATCTTTGCAAAAGTACTAATAAAGAAGGCAGATAACAAAAAAAAATAATATTTAAAATTTTTTTCTAAAAAAAGAAAGCTATTAACCGAACAGTTAAATATCATAACTTCTGAATGTAACAAAGACACAAAAGAACATCTTAGACAGTAGCTGTTGCTTCACAATTGCAATTCGTGATATTTCGGCAACAGCGACTACATCACAGATCTGTTGATTAGATCCATTAGGAACCTTGAGATTTCTATTCAAAGCTTTCCATATGGCATAAAATTATTAGACATTTCAGTCTGGAGATTGCTGCAGAATTGTTCATAACTAAGTTCTATTTACTCCTATTTAATTGTTTTCAACAAAATGATCAAGTTGTTTGCGGTAACAGCATTATGTTTGGCCTTCTACGTTGTGGCTAAACCAGTTAATGGTAAAGAATGAACCAAATATTAAATACTAGACTAGAATCCAGTTCGTTCACTACCTCGCTTTTGACTAGGTTTTCAAAGGTTTTGTGCAAAGAGGGGCGATGAACGAGTTCAACCCACTTTATTTCTATTTTATAAATATTTTTTTACTTTTGTAGAAGACTTTTTTTGTGACAAGCTCAACTGCCCCGCAGACACCTATGTGTGTGTCGTTACGGAATCCAATAATAATAAAAGCCGGTCATGTGTGCAAGTTAAAGGAATTTGCGTTGATCAAAGACGGAAGCAGGGAAAAGAGATCGATATCTAT
Organism: Linnaemya tessellans; assembly: GCA_951800035.1. Lineage (NCBI taxonomy): Eukaryota > Metazoa > Arthropoda > Insecta > Diptera > Tachinidae > Linnaemya > Linnaemya tessellans. The sequence continues at coordinate 58,818,918 of OX637536.1, forward strand.
TCATATTCAGTGAATCCCATATACAGTATAAGGAAACACACCGTTCACTATCCATCTGGTATAGTTGATTCAACAAGTGAAGTTGGATTTTTTGATCCCAATACCAATACAACGGATAATTTGCCACATGAGTTACGCGAAGTATCAGATTTTGTAAACACCAATCAACTATCTAAATATTCGGCACTGGAATTACTTGAAAAGGAATGTTAGCAATAATACTTTTCGAAGAAATCTTTCACTCAATTCTAACTCTCGTATTTGTAAACATTATAAAACTTTAAATAAAAATTTACAATATTTCAATAAAAATATTAATTAAATACAACACCGATGATTTGATTTTATTTATTTTAATGTGCATAAATTGTTTGTCGGGAGTTTATTTTTATCCTTGTGTGCTAAATAATTTATTTGTTTTTGGTTATCACTTATAAAACAAACCCACAAAATCAACGCAGTTCCAAATTGAAGGTCCGTCTCCAATACAAATAAAATGATCACATATTTTAACGTATGCATGTCATTAATTTTTTTATGTTTTAAATGCAAATTTTTCAAAATAAAATGTATGTATAAAATGATGCGCATTCTAAATTTTTCAAAAATAATCGAAAACAATCAAAAATAATCCTTGAAAGTAGTCAATTATTTTTATATCCTCCAAAAAAGAATTTGGAGTGTATATTCACTTTATCATTCCGTTTGGTCTAAATGGGGCAAGAGGGAAAAAGTTCCGCTAAGAAGAACTAAACCAACCCAGGAAAAACAACATAATTTTTAAAGTTTTTTGGTTATTTTGTTAAGCAAATGATATATTTTTATGTCAAATACGGTCCAACGCCTTAAACTTGGAGCCTAAAAATAACAAAATATTATTTTTGGACTCCGCCCACTTTAGTGGGCGTTATTGTAGACAAAAATCGCATAAAAATTTAACAAATCGTTTTACTTATGCCTGCATTCCTTAAAAATAACATTTCTAAGCTTTAATGGCGAAGCTGAGACGAAACCTGGTACTACTCCGCTTTAACCCCTCCTCCCCCTCCTGGCCCTCCCAAAAAAAAAAGAAAAAAGTTTAATTTGTATACAATTATCCGAAGCATTTATTTTCAGAGTTTTATGACTGCCGATTTCTGCTCTACCCCCTCCTCCCCATTTGTCCCCTAAATGAACCCATTAAAAAAATTTTTTTTATTTTGTATGTAATCATCCCAAGCATTTATTTTTAGAATTTTATGACTGCCTGTTTCTGCCCTACCCCCTCCTCCCGCCCTTCCCGCTAAATGACCGTATAAAAAATAAACTTTTTTTTTTAATTTTGTATATAATCATCCTAAGCATTTATTTTAAGAGTTTTATGTCTTGTCTTCACAATAATTCTTAAATACTACACACATGCATGCAAGAATGATAAAATAAATATTACGCCTTGCGCATGATTTACCGTTCGATGACGTATTTGTTCCCTCGAAGAGATTGCCAAATGTTTATTATATGCAAAATTAATACATTCTCGTACAAAATTAATATTTTATGCTATATTTGGCAACTCTTCACACAATTTACTGAGAGAGATTTCTAATTTACTCAGAGAGTTTTCCAACAAGCAAACTAAATCGGATTTATGAAAGTGCAAGTTTTGTGTTATATTTTATAATAAATTGTGTTATATTTTAAAATAAATATATTAAAATAATTATTAATAACTTAAAGTGTTAAAAACTTATTAAAACTTAAATTAAAGAGAAAAGAAAACAAAAAGAGCAATCATGAAATGTGCAGTGGGCAATTGCAAACAAAGTGACAGCAAAAAAACAAGTGAGAAATAATTGTGTTAAAATGTAATATTGTTATCAAAATTTTTTTTGTTTTCAAAACGCTGTGTCATTTTATAGTTTTCCAAGAGATGAAGCTCAAAGGAAGTTATGGCTGATATTTTGCAAGCAAAAAAATTTCTTTTGAATGGGGAAAAAGAAAAATAATTAGCAATTGGGTTCAATATTTATATAAAATAACTATAAATTAACAATTTTAAATAAAAAATAGTGGAAAATAAAATAATTTTTTAAAATTGTTTATTATGAAACAAATTTAATTTGAAAAATCGCAATTTGCCCCACTGTTCAGTTTTTATAATAACATAATAGTTCTCCAGTTGAATTTTATTAGCCAATCAGAACACATGTAGAGTGACGTCAGAGTTCCATCATGCGCAGAAAAGTATTTTTATTTCAGCTTTGTAACGACACTCTCTGGCTGGTGGCTGGGGTAAGCTCAGCGGAGTCCAGTGTCGGGTCACATAAATTTATGAACAACACAAAGTCAAAGATTTTGTTTTAGTTCTTTATTAAAAATGGATGTTCACAATCCTTATACTAGTTTCTTAAGCCTATAGCTAGTAGTTCTGTTCCCTGTGCTACTGAATGTCGCAGACTTTTGGGCTAGTGCCGGTATGAGAGTAGTCGTGGGCTATCTTGCTCCTATTGGTCAGAGTCACCTTGGATCAGCAACCTGAGTTCCAATGGTGTCCTCTGCCCACCCTAGCTATTCCTAATCCACGCCCTACAAGCGGAGTTCACGGCCTAGGAGAGATATTGAATCAGCAACCTGGATTCCAATATCTTTCCACGCTATGGTTTGGTACGAATTATATTGGAATAGCAACCTGGTTCCAATATATGTTCTTACCAGAACGAGCGCTGCACACAAACTCTCTTTACCCTAACTGACCTTGGATCTATAGACGGAGTTCACTGCCTAGGAGAGATATTGAATCAGCAACCTGGATTCCAATATCTTTCCACGCTATGGTTTGGTAAGAATTATATTGGAATAGCAACCTGGTTCCAATATATGTTCTTACCAGAACGAGCGCTGCACACAAACTCTTTCTACACTAACTAACCTAGTGCCTACAGACGGAGTCCACTGCCTAGGAGAGATATTGAATCAGCAACCTGGAATCCAATATCTTTCCACGCTATGGTTTGGTACGAATTATATTGGAATAGCAACCTGGTTCCAATATATGTTCTTACCAGAACGAGCGCTGCACACAAACTCTTTCTACACTAACTAACCTAGTGCCTACAGACGGAGTCCACTGCCTAGGAGAGATATTGAATCAGCAACCTGGAATCCAATATCTTTCCACGCTATGGTTTGGTACGAATTATATTGGAATAGCAACCTGGTTCCAATATATGTTCTTACCAGAACGAGCGCTGCACACAAACTCTCTATCTACACTAACTACGACTACACTAACTACAACTACACTAAGGCCTACAAGCGGAGTTCACTGCCTAGGAGAGATATTGAATCAGCAACCTGGAATCCAATATCTTTCCACGCTTTGGTTTGGTAGGAATTATATTAGAATAGCAACCTGGTTCTAATATTGGTTCTTACCAGCACGAGCGCTGCACGCAAACTGAAATTATCTTTGCAATGACTCGCCTTTTATACCTTTGTCTGCCATGTAAAACAATACACAATCACCCGTACACAAGTATGCCTATTCGCTGTGTGTTGTGTCTGTTTTCTTAACAGCGCACAAGCATACACAGTCATACGAACACATGTATGCATATTCGATGTGCGTTGTGTTTGTTTTCTTACTAGCGACCCTACATGGTGGTAGGTATCAGTGTTGGGTGACAGCAGGGATAAAACCAAATAAGGTACGAACTAAAGATAACAATTCTTCTTATAATAATGATGAAAATAATACTTCTTCTTATAATAATGATGGAAAATAATACAAATAACAATTCTTCTTATACTAATAAATAATAAAAATAACAATTCTTCTTATACTAATAATAAAAATAAAAAAATAACAATTCTTTTCATAATAATAACATAGTCAGGCAATTCATGCATAACAACTTAAAAAGTACTTCAGCGTTGTGGACCAAAACAAGCGGGTCGACTTTGGTCGTCACAATACTCTCCTTCGTCCGGGGGGGGGGCTTGATGTTGGGTGTTGCCTACGGGTTGAGCCACAATATCCGGACGACTCCGGCCCTCGAGATGGTTATTCGGTAGCGTTGGTCATTTGTTACCATCAACCATCTGGCGGTACCTCTGGCGTGCGCTCGGGCTAGCTCCTCTTTTACCTGTGCCTGTACTGCCGCTGGGGCCTGATGCAATGGTATTTCGGTCGGTACCGGAGCAGCCTTAGTATTGTTGAGGGAGGTGGCTTCCATGGGAAGTAGTGACATTTGTTCCGCTGTCGCTTCGTCCGGGCTTAGTTCAGGAGCAGGTGGAGGGATGGTGTCGTAGACTGCATGCAGATGACTGAGCCAGCCGCGCCCTGGTGTTATTGGGCCTGTCGTGCTTGGAGGCGATCTTGGGGGACTTGCGCTGCCGTGTAGTGTCTTATCGCTTCCACTATCGATCTGGCCGTCTCGCGGGTAGGTTATTCCGGCTCGTGGATTGGTTTCCTTGACCAAAATTCGGGCTCGCCAGACTCTCTCATAGCAGCGCATTCCCCAATGCTGAAACTGGTTGTCTTCTATCGTAAACGCACTCAGGGTCTGCTTGGGGGGTGGTGTCGGTGGTCTGAAGTCTTCGCTCTCCCAATCGAGTGAGGATGGGGACCGTGGTGGTAATGGGGACGGTGGTGTTTGAGGCCGTAATTCGAGGGCCGTTTCCTCCCACCCAAAGAGAGCCCGCCTAAATTCTTCCATCATTTCTTCGTCCCATTCGACTTCCTCCAGGAGGACATCTTCGAATCCCTCTAGCTCGGGGCGCCCATCGGCGTCGCTGTCACTGTCCAGGTCGATGGTGATGGTCGGCTGGGTGAATACGGGTGTGGGCCGCAGGCCTGTGTCGTGCAGAGACGGTGGTGGCGGACACTCGGAGGGCCGTTGTGAGGGCATTGGCCACTCCTCGTTGGGGTTGCGCGGAGATCGGTACCCTGGTTGTATTGGTGGGGGTGGTGGGCATTCTTCGTCGCTCTGGAGTGGTGGTGGTGGTGGACAATCGTCAAACGGAGCGACCGTAGCACAGTGTGGCTTCGGTCGAGGCTGTGCTGTCATTTGTCGGTGAAATTCCGTCTTGACGGTACGGCCGGTTTCCCGTGGTCTCGATGTTCGAGGTAAATGCCTGGGGGTGGGTGGTGCCGGACCTCGGCTACGCCTGCCCCGACTGGTACCTGGTATATCCTGGCTGTCGAGATAAATTGTCCGCCGGCCCCGCGCCCGCTCTTGTTCGAGGTTTTTCCGGAATTTGGCCCTGGAAGCTTCAAATTTGTGGTTTTTCTGGCTCATCTTGTTTTAGGTGTGTTGTTTGCTGGAGCACTGCTGGTGGGGTTTTTTTTTGGTTTCGTGCGCGATAAACAACCTACGATGACTGGGAACAGAATAGAATGTTTAATAACTCAGCGGGGTATTGCAATTTTAATGATGTTAGTACGCTATTATTCTACAAAAGGTTTTAATTCGCCAAGGTGCGCCGTGCGGGTTTCGCCACTCTCTACCCTACTCAGTCTAACTATGACAGGGGACACAAAACCTATAACGGTGTACGGGCCCCCAAATTTTGGTGCCAGCTTTGCTGTGAAATTGTCTATCGCTTTCGACAGAGGGTGCTGCCGTACCAGGACAAGGTCCCCAATTTGCGGTTGCCATTGTCGCCGACGTAAGTTGTACTGGTGACTTTGCTTCTGCGATGCTATTGCCATGTTCCTTCGTACGATGGTGAAAATTTCATGTAACTCGCTGGCTCGTTCCTCCGGACTCGTGTTTCGTGACCCCGTCCCGATAGTTACTTGATCGTATAATGCTTTTGGCAGCCTTGGTTCCCGGCCTTGGGTTAGGAAGGCTGGACTATAACCTGTGGTCGCAGAGACACTGCTGTTGACCGCTAGCATTATTTCTGGAAGCAGATCATCCCAGTCGTTATGTCTTTGTTTCGTATACTGGGCGATTATTGTTTTTATCGTCCGATTAGCGCGTTCCGTCGGATTCTCTTGCGGGGTATACGGTGCCGTGAATTGTTGGCTGACTCCGGCCTCCGCCAGATATTTCTGTACCAGCCGTGCGGTGAATTGGGTGCCATTGTCGCTATGGAAGACCTTTGGTACCCCAAACCTAGCTACGATTCTTTCTCGCAATGCCTTGACTACTCCTTCGGCCGTGGCCTTCCTCATGGGGACGAGTTCGCACCACTTGGAAAATTTGTCAAACAACACTAATATCATCGTGTTACCGTGTTTTGTTCTGGGCAATGGGCCGATGAAGTCCGCACACAAGAATGACCATGGTTCTTCTGGAATTTGGGTCAACATTTGTCCTGCCGGTTTTTGTTGTGAGACTTTGTATCGCTGGCACACCTCGCAGCGTCGCACGTACCTACAGATATCTCGGGCCATTCCGGGCCAGTAGTAGCGGCTGGCAATTTTATGCAGCGTCTTCCTGACTCCCAAGTGTCCTCCAGCAGGTTGGTCGTGAGCCTCTTCTAGCACTTTCGGTCTTAGGTGACTGGCCACACACAGCTTCCAGGGAGTTGCGTCGTCGTTGTTCACTTCTCTACGGGTGTGCCGGTATAGCTGTGAATTGACGATGGAGTAGTCAGTGAACTCTTCTGGCCGTTGTCGGACTGCCGCCATTTTGCCCTTGAGCCACTTACAGGTAATCTGGGATGGGGTTGTCTGGGCCATGTTGACTTCTTCTAGGGGCTGCCGCGACAGGGCATCGGCTACGACGTTCTGCTTACCCTTGCGATAGAGGATGTTGAATTTATATTGCTGGAGTTCCAGCGCCCACCTGGCCAGTCTGCCCACGGGGTTATTTATAGAATTGAGCCACTTTAATGATAGGTGGTCCGTGACGACGGTAAACTCATACCCTTCGAGGTACTGCCGCATTTTCCTTATTCCCCAGACTATGGCCAGGCATTCCTTCTCTGTGGCCGAGTAGTTCTTCTCTGCGGCGTTTAGGTGTCTGCTGGCGTAGGCGATGACTCGTTCCGCGTCGTCCACTTCTTGGGTTAGCACCACTCCCAACCCGAAATCACTGGCGTCTGTTTGTAATGTGAATGGGCGGGTGAAATCTGGACAGGCTAAAACTGGAGCGCTGGTCAGTTTGGATTTTAAGATCTCGAAGGCCTCTTGCTGTTCTGGGCCCCAGTTCCAGTGCTTGCCCTTCTTCAATAACTTCGTCAGGGGTTGAGAGATCACTGCGAAATTCGGCACAAATCTTCTATACCATGAAGTTACCCCCAAGAATCGTCTTACCTCCCTGACGTTGGTGGGGACAGTCATTTGGGCTACTGCAGCTGTCTTATCGGGGTCTGTCTTTATACCGTCCCGAGTGACGATATGCCCCAAGTACTTTGTTTCCGCCTTAAAGAATTCACATTTTTCCACATTGATCCGTAGGTTGGCGGCTCGGAGGCGGCGGAATACTTCTGCCAGGTTTTTCATGTGCTCCTCGATAGTGGCCCCGACGACGATGATGTCGTCTAGATAGGCGAACGCGTATGGCTCCATTTCGGGCCCTATAACGCTGTCTAAGGCGCGTTGGAATGTCGCCGGTGCCGAGTGCAGACCAAACGGCATGACGCGCCATTGGTATAGGCCGCGGCCAGAAACAGCAAACGCGGTGTACTTTTTGCTCTCCGGCTCCATTGGGATCTGCCAATATCCATCTTTTAGGTCGAGGCTGCTGATGAACTGCGCGTTTTGGAGCCGGTCTAAGATGGTATCTATGCGGGGGAGAGGGTATGCGTCTGGAACGGATCGGGCATTTAGCTGGCGATAGTCCATACAGGTGCGCCAGGTACCGTTCTTTTTCTTAACCAAGGTGATTGGAAAGCTGAACGGACTGCAGGACGGTTCAATGTAACCTTTCTCTATTAATGCATTCACCTCTGTATCGATTATGGCCTGCATCGCGGGGTTTCGTGGCGCGTAGCGTATCTTAACCGGTCGTTCGTCTCTCATAACGATCCGGTGCATCGCAGCGGAGGACAAGCCGGTAATGTTTTGGAACTTTGGCAATTCCTTGGCAAGAAATCTTTCAATTCTTTCCTGGGGGCTAAGTATCATAGCACTGCGTAGGGCAGCCTTGCGCCGGCGTGCTGACCTGGCTATAATGGGACTTACCTTAGTTTCTGCGTCGGCTACGTTGGGTCTGGCTTCTGCTGTCAGTCCGGCACAGGTAACGGTGGTGTTGAACGCCTTCAGGAAATCTACCCCTAGTATCAAGGGTTCCGTGGCGGCATCCATTAGGAGAAAGTCATGCTTGGCGGTGCGGTTACCCAAGGTTACACGACATCGTACTGCTTCAGAGATGCTGGTTTTGGATCCGTCGGCCAGCAGGACATCAATTTCTACCGCCAAATACTTTGGTTGGGCGAACAGTGTTGTTACCAGACTTGGTGCTATGAAGCTGCGTGTAGCTCCCGTATCGACAACGGCGGTGAGCCTGTGATTTTCGACCTTGAGGACGGCTTTTAGTTTGTCTTCTTCCCAGATGAGGTTGGTGGTGCCCGTTCTGCTCCCGGCTGTTTGTATTGCACAATGTTCCTGTCGTGATTGTTCCCTTTTTTGGCGGACGGAACTGTTCATCGTGCGGTGTTGTTCTCCTCGGCTGTGGGTTGAAGGGGTCGGGATGCTCTCCATGTCGGCTGCCAGAGCGATGAGGTCATCTAGGGTAGCGAAATCTTGCCGGCGGATGTACCATTGGTAGTCCGCATGAGCATTGCGGAAGATGCGCTCTAGCTTTTGTTCGGCGGACATCTCTGCGTGCCGCATCAGATCTTGTAAAGCTAATACGTAGTCCTTGAAGACTTCTCGTGGCCTTTGGACTCGCTTTCTGATCTCATCGTCGAGTTTCTCAAAGTACCGAGGTGGCAGGAAAAAGTTGTAGAAGTTTTTCTTGAAGTCCGACCACCGTTCCCACTGCTTATTGTTGTTTCTGAACCAAACGAGCGCCCGGTCGCGGAGGAGTTCAGACATGACTCTTACTATATGGTTTACATCGATACCATACAGATTGGCCAGCTCTTCCACCCGTTCGATGAATCCGAGCGGGTCCTTTCCACCGTCGTAGCGTAGGCCCCACTTTCGTACGAGCTCTATGTCGGCGAGGTGTGTTTCCGCGGCTGGCAGCACCGGCGAGGAGGATTTAGGCGCTAGGACTTCTGTTGCTATCGATGTGGCGGGTATTTTATCATCTTCGAAGTCTGGCAGGGGCTGCCGCATGGTCAACGTGGCTTCGTGTCTGGCCTGCCATTCGAGGAGTTTTTTAGTTTGTTCGTCCCCGTGGTCTAGGGTTAGATATTTCGCTAATCGTTTGCGAAGTTCTTCTACTGTGCCCACGGTGTTCTGTTCGCATTGAGCTAGATAACCCATTAGCTCCTCCTTCTTCAGGGAGTAGACCCAAGTAGTCTTCAGCATGGTGTCAATGTCTGCTCGTAATTCTTTTCTTAATTAAATGATGTAGATTTTTATAACTCTTTTTTTTTCGTGATTATTATTTCAATTTTTTTTTTCTTTCTAAGGAAAACAATATTTGATATTGTTGTGGACAAATGTCCCTGCTCGGGCGCCAATGTAACGACACTCTCTGGCTGGTGGCTGGGGTAAGCTCAGCGGAGTCCAGTGTCGGGTCACATAAATTTATGAACAACACAAAGTCAAAGATTTTGTTTTAGTTCTTTATTAAAAATGGATGTTCACAATCCTTATACTAGTTTCTTAAGCCTATAGCTAGTAGTTCTGTTCCCTGTGCTACTGAATGTCGCAGACTTTTGGGCTAGTGCCGGTATGAGAGTAGTCGTGGGCTATCTTGCTCCTATTGGTCAGAGTCACCTTGGATCAGCAACCTGAGTTCCAATGGTGTCCTCTGCCCACCCTAGCTATTCCTAATCCACGCCCTACAAGCGGAGTTCACGGCCTAGGAGAGATATTGAATCAGCAACCTGGATTCCAATATCTTTCCACGCTATGGTTTGGTACGAATTATATTGGAATAGCAACCTGGTTCCAATATATGTTCTTACCAGAACGAGCGCTGCACACAAACTCTCTTTACCCTAACTGACCTTGGATCTATAGACGGAGTTCACTGCCTAGGAGAGATATTGAATCAGCAACCTGGATTCCAATATCTTTCCACGCTATGGTTTGGTAAGAATTATATTGGAATAGCAACCTGGTTCCAATATATGTTCTTACCAGAACGAGCGCTGCACACAAACTCTTTCTACACTAACTAACCTAGTGCCTACAGACGGAGTCCACTGCCTAGGAGAGATATTGAATCAGCAACCTGGAATCCAATATCTTTCCACGCTATGGTTTGGTACGAATTATATTGGAATAGCAACCTGGTTCCAATATATGTTCTTACCAGAACGAGCGCTGCACACAAACTCTTTCTACACTAACTAACCTAGTGCCTACAGACGGAGTCCACTGCCTAGGAGAGATATTGAATCAGCAACCTGGAATCCAATATCTTTCCACGCTATGGTTTGGTACGAATTATATTGGAATAGCAACCTGGTTCCAATATATGTTCTTACCAGAACGAGCGCTGCACACAAACTCTCTATCTACACTAACTACGACTACACTAACTACAACTACACTAAGGCCTACAAGCGGAGTTCACTGCCTAGGAGAGATATTGAATCAGCAACCTGGAATCCAATATCTTTCCACGCTTTGGTTTGGTAGGAATTATATTAGAATAGCAACCTGGTTCTAATATTGGTTCTTACCAGCACGAGCGCTGCACGCAAACTGAAATTATCTTTGCAATGACTCGCCTTTTATACCTTTGTCTGCCATGTAAAACAATACACAATCACCCGTACACAAGTATGCCTATTCGCTGTGTGTTGTGTCTGTTTTCTTAACAGCGCACAAGCATACACAGTCATACGAACACATGTATGCATATTCGATGTGCGTTGTGTTTGTTTTCTTACTAGCGACCCTACATGGTGGTAGGTATCAGTGTTGGGTGACAGCAGGGATAAAACCAAATAAGGTACGAACTAAAGATAACAATTCTTCTTATAATAATGATGAAAATAATACTTCTTCTTATAATAATGATGGAAAATAATACAAATAACAATTCTTCTTATACTAATAAATAATAAAAATAACAATTCTTCTTATACTAATAATAAAAATAAAAAAATAACAATTCTTTTCATAATAATAACATAGTCAGGCAATTCATGCATAACAACTTAAAAAGTACTTCAGCGTTGTGGACCAAAACAAGCGGGTCGACTTTGGTCGTCACAGCTTGTTGGCGTAATCTTTATTTTATCATTCTTGCATGCATGCATATGTATGAAGTTTAGCTTATATGTACATTAAATTAATATACTCAATATTATCATAAACTCGAATATCACAAACATTATTGCCTTTCATAATAAATTGTGGAGTTTAGTTAATGTTGCAAATTCAGCAGAACTGAAATATCACCCCTACACCACCGCCACCAGGCTTCTAATACGAACTCACGTTGTAACCGAAAAAAGAAATATCTTAAATGGTCTATAACTAAAATTGAATTACTGAATAACCCACCCACAAAACGTGTATCCGCTTCGTTAACCAAAAAAAGGAAACCGAAGTAACGGAATATTTGAGATACACACGTCCATACATACTCGCACTACGAGTTCAAAAGAGAAAAGAGAATGAGCAAAAAGTGCAACAATTTTTCATATTTTAAATACTGGCAGGCATACATGCATACATATGAAAATTATATCAAAACAACATTGACACAAATATTCTGCTGCTTCGTTTTTTTTTCATTTTCTTGAAAAATAAAAAATTATTTAATGAAGTATGTCGTCGACCTCAACAGGAGGCAGCATGTCTTTTAATTGTTGACTATGAATAGCATAGGAAAAATTTACTTCTAGTGGCAGCCCATATTTATATTTTTATGCATGAAACCTTAAGGGTGCAGCATGTTAATGAAATTTATAGTAAATGTTTTTTTTAATTTTAATGTTGACTTAAGCACACGTGACTTCATAATACTTTTTTTTCATTTTTATTTTTATTATTATTTTCGTGGCATTTCAGGAACAACTTGCCTGAAATCTTCAAATCCCATACAATTTATCACAAAAGCCTAGAAAGCGCACAAACAAGCAGCAAATTATGAGGAAACCTTGTGGCAGTTTGGCCTGGATTAAATCAACCAAAAATATATTATAATAAAAGATTGTCAAGTTAATGTGTTGAAGTAAATGTAAAAAAACTGCTATTTTATTTTTATTCCCTTCAATACGTTCTCTTTATTTAACATTTTTTTTTCTTGTTAAGTCATTACAATGCTCGTGGTTTTATATAGGGTGATGTAATTACACCACTGAATTTCTCTTATAAATAAAACCCACCATTATTTCCGTTCATAAAAACTCGCAGTTGCGTTAACTGCATCATTTTCGAAGAAGTACGTTCCAATAACCACAAAAACCAAAAGCCAAAACGTGCACTGATTCTTTTGAAGGCGTGCGTGTGCATTTTGTGTACTTTAAAATTCATTATTATAAAATCCAAAAAAGAATTGGAGGGTATATTCATTTTGTCATTCCGTGTGTAACGCAGCGAAATATCCATTTGAGACTCCACAAAATATATACATATACATATATTATTGATCAGTGATGAAATCTAAGACGATTTACCCATGCCCATCCGTCCGCCTGTGGAAATCACGATACAGTCTGGTATGTACATATCTTGAAGGATAGCACAAGCCAAGTTCGTAAATGGGCTGAATCGAGCCATAGGGATAAAACTTCCCCTAAAAAGAACTAAACCAACCTCTAAAAACAACATCATTTTTAAAGTTTGTTTTTCTGTAATTTTGTTAAACAAATGATATATTTTTATTTCAAATAAGTTTCAACGCGTTAAGCTTGGATCCATAAAATAAAAAAAAAATAATTTTTTGACCCTCCCCCTTTAGTGGGCACTACTATATGAAAAATAGTGCAAATGTTTAACAAATTGTATTACTTAAGCCTACATTTTTAAGCTTTTAGGGCGAAGCTGAGACGTAACCTGACCTCCTCTGCGCTATCCTCCTCCTTCCCCTTTGCCACCAAATGACACTATAAAAAAATGTTTACACTAAATTATCCCAAAAACTTATTTATAGTGCTTTATATCAAAGGTGAAATATCGCCCTCACGGCCCTTAACAGAGGGACCCCGACAAAATACAGTTTTAATGCCCTCTAAAAAGAACTTGACCCCATAAAGTATATGTATATATTCCTGATAAAAAAATAGTGTAAATATGTAACAAATTGTATTCCCTAAGCCAACGTTCCTTAAAAATTTAATTTATAAAGTTTTACGACGAAGGTAATATGTTCTCCAATGCTCCCCTGCCTTAGCCCTCCACCACCCTTTTGCCCCCGAAATGATCTTATCAAAAAAAAGCTTTTTTCTACTCGTAACTACCCCGAAATTTTAGTTTTTAAGTTTTTACGATTTATGTGAGATGTCTGCCCCCACGACCTTGCGAGAAGTTTTAAAATTGCCCACAGAAATGTCTTAAAGAAAATGTAGCCCAGCAGGTTAGACATTTTTAACTCAGTCCCTTTTTTGTACCTTGATATACAATATTAATACGTTATGCCGTCTCAGTCATGCTCCTCCCTACACATTTGAAACGATCTTATTAAAATAAATTTTTTTTCTTGGTTACTTAAGCCAAATACCATAAAAAATTGCATTTTAATAACTATAAAAATAGAGTTTTTATTTACTAAATATTTGGAGGGCATTTAAGGTTCGACGCGATCGAATATAAAATTTTTACTTGTTTGTTTTTACAAAAAACAATTATTATTAGTCATTGCTGTTTTATCTCTTACAACTACAATTTGAATTGAAATAAACTCAGCCTATGTGAATTGATGGAGGAAGAAAATAAAGAATATTTGTAAATATTGACTTTTTAATACTTTTTTAAACTTCATAATCAATTTTAAAGTTTAAAATATCGCCAGTTTTTCTAAAAAATGTTGTTTAAGATTTGCAGATTTGAATTTGCACCCGTGAGATTCTCATAATCACTTTGAAATTTTTAAATATGTTTGGAAAAAAGAATCGGGGGAATTAAATGAAATTTTGTCGTTAAAGTACAATTCTCCAAAAAATGTAATTTAATTATAAATTCAACTAAGATCTATCAAGAGTAATGTCTATGCATCACAACAGCTGTTGCCGCCATAGAAAGCACTCACAACAGACGTTCTTGTTGCAGATACTATACGATACTATACGATTGACAGACTGACCTTAGATTCAACAAATATGGAAGTATTTTATTTATAAAGGAAAATGTTTTGTCTTATTGAATAACTCTGTATGTGTGTGACCGCATGCATTTGTGTTGGATGTTGGAGTGCTTAGATTACAGGGTTGCTGCTAAAACAGGAAATATTTTAATCTAAAAATTTATTACGTGGAAACATTATTAATATAAGAAGATTTGTTTAAAATTTTCAGAAATATATATTCGAATTTATTTAATGACCTTTCACTATGTCAATGATTGTTAATGCTTTGCTGCTTAGGATATAAAACCTGATAAGAGTGATTTATACAGAATATATAAAAGTTGGTGGGAGCTAAATACATGTAAGGGTGTTAAAGATTTTTTTTAATGTGTGTCAAAAGGAAAAGAAACAGGCGACACTTTCATTGTGACTGCAGGCATATACTCGTACATCTTAAGTATAAAAAATATTTTCAAATCAGTACAGAAACTCGAAAATACAGTTGAACGTCGAATCTAAAATTAAAAGTTGAGGTTAAGCCGATGCCGTAATTTGCTTTAAAATAATATTGCTTAAAGAAATACAATATTATGTAGTAAGAATTTTAACGAACATTTATATTGCTATATTAAATTGAATTAAGATTCTATAGGCTAATTGTTCGAAATTTTAATTTAAATCTCAGAAAGACATGATAAATATTCCAAGGCAAGTCAACATCAGTTTTTGTTATTCAACTTACACAGCAGAGCAGAACAGCTGTTTGCGAAAGACGCAACCCTTTCATCATCAGTGCTCATGCGTATTGTGTTTGCCACCACTTATTAGGTGGCTTAGTTGAATGTGATAACAGTTTCTATTTACAGTTCTCGTATCCTTTTTCACAATAAAATTTGTGTAAATAGGAACTGTTATCAAATTCAACTAAGCCACTGTGTTTCTAAATATACTTCATAGTAGCGGCTTGCACTCAAAATTTATTCGTTGAACACCATAATGTGAAGTAGAGTTATGGGAAGTAATAATGGAATATGATGTTATTCAAATTTCAACTTCTAGCAAGACATCCACTCTTCTTACAAAATTTTGAACTACGTTTTGCAAGAAAGCTTCGCTTATCTCGTCAATGCAGCGCCGAAATTCATATTTAAGAGTCTCAGTCCCGGTCTTTCAAATGGCCCCAGAAAAAATAATCCAACGAGGTTAAATCACAAGGACGAGGCGGCAAATTGACATCGCCAAAGTTTACTGATGTCAACATTAGCAAATTGTGGCCGCCATGGTTTCGTAACGCAGGTAACTCGCTGTGGCGGCTTTCCTTGCTCCTTGTGTTTGAGATATCGTCGAGATCTTTCAGTCGTTTGAAAGACCTATTGATGAAATTATATATGAAATATAACATCGTTCAAATCTTCCCCATGGCTTCTCTGGATGGAGCGCATCCGAATGCACTTAGTTCGGACCTCATTTCGTTCATCGAATTCAGGCGAAAAACAGTTGGCAATTCGACTTACAGCGATCATCGTGGCAGTCATGGTTGTTCCCAAAGTAATATGGAAAAACCCACACCAAACAGTAACTTTTCCGGCATGTATTGGACGCTCTTGGATCCCACGTGGCTTAGAAGATGATTTTTTGATGAACATTAGGGTCAGTTGCCAGATTTTACTCAGTCAACACACGTCGTTGTTTATGATCATTTAGCTTCAGTTCCTGGGTCGCCTATATTGTTGTTACGCGTGCAGGTCCAAGTCACGCTGCAAAATTCGCCAAGTTGTAGTCTGCATAAGGCCGAGCGCAATCGACTTCCTCGGATTCTCTTGCACTCTCTTACGGACAGCGAAGATGTCTTCGAAAAGTCTTGCGCATCCTCTGCATACGGGTGTTGGTCGATTGCTTACTAACCAGTAGACTCACATTTATCCCA
The DNA here is from genome assembly GCA_951800035.1 of Linnaemya tessellans. Taxonomy (NCBI): domain Eukaryota; kingdom Metazoa; phylum Arthropoda; class Insecta; order Diptera; family Tachinidae; genus Linnaemya; species Linnaemya tessellans. The sequence goes on from OX637536.1 coordinate 58,835,139, forward strand.
CACACTTCGAATAGTTCTCTCGGTAGGACGATTACGGCGAACGTAAAATGGGCGAAGCACGCTGCACTTTGGCTGAACAGAACACCATTTTGATAAAATAATTTTGCTTTTTGTTCAAGTGTAGTTGAATGCTATATCCGTGCATGGCAAAACAGACTGAATAAAGGACAACTACTTTCACAGATATGTCATCACCACGATTGCCGTTATCGAATGTCAAAAATCGGAAATCTCTGTTGGAAGACCCTTTATTTGTTTTTCTTTTTGTATTATTTTTTTAGTAAAATTAAACGTTTTGGTGCTTCATGATATTAAAAAGTTGACAACTCTGGTTCCAATGGAAGTTAAAAATTATGATAAGTTATTGCTCTTTACTGCTATTGTAGAAGTTAACTGGGTTAAGAAAAGGAAGGCCCGAATTGTTTAATATTTGTTAGCATTTCATCGTTCTGCTTATTTATTCTTCATGCTCCTATTTCATATAAAATTTCATCGGTTGTATTGCATAAGTGTGTAACTAAGATTTCTTATACTTCTGAAACTAAAAGCAGTCAACAAAGAAATAAATTAATCGATACGAGTGTAACGGCGAAATAAATTTAAGCAAAAAGCTATTCAAGAACTACTCCTGCTGCACCAACCATAAATGTACACGCAACATTGTTTTGGTTTTTCATATTCAGTTTTCTTTTATAAATTTAATATTTTATCAGTCACACACTGAAATATTTAGATCGTTTATGTAGATTTTTGTGTAAAAACAATCCATTTACTTGTTTCTGTTTGTTTTATAAATTTGCATTCGGCTGTACTGCAAAATAGTTTTTTTTTATTAAGGCGCCCAATGTTGCGTAAAGAAATATTTCCGGTTGTTTTCAATGCCGGTTTAATACGCAAAGTTAAATTGAAAACAAAAGTGCGGATTTTGTGGATAAATTATGGAAATTAGTTTATATTCTAGGACGTCTTTATACATTAATTTTTAATATCGTTCACTTCGTACAGTGGCTCCAACTCATATGAAGATAACTCAAGGATGGAGGAGAATATAATGGATGATTTTCTGATTTGATTAAAAAAATATATATCAAATTTAGAGAAACGTATCAAATCTTTATTTGAGTCGATAGAACAATCTATATAATTCAATGTTTAAGAATTATTTCATGTAAATGTTGATTGCGGCAACACGTCCAGTAGTTAATACGCTGGGTTCAATTTCGAAATACTGTCTCCAGCATATCGGCTGGTATCTTACGAATAAGTGCTTCAATATTCGCTTCGAGTACGTCAACAGTTGAGGAATTATTCCTTTAGACGTGAGGGCAAGCAAAACAAGTTTAAAGGCGTTAAGTCGCATGATCTAGGCGACCAATTGACCGGCCGCAAACGTAGTATAAACTATACACTGAACTCGCCGCTCTTAACACCCAATAAGGCAATTTTGCTTGTCCACATATCCATTCAACCAGAAAGAAGCACGAAGCACTTTCATAAGCGACTATGAATTTTGATAATAAAATTTAAGCATTTGCAGGCGTTGTTCGTTTGTAAATCGACTCATGATTATATTTTAGATCAAACAGAACATGTTTAAAAGTAACTTGTCACATGAAAACAGCTGAGCTGCCAAAAGCAGTGTTGCCAAAAAGAAAGTTATTAAAAATCACTCTGGTTATCTATCAATATATTTTTAGCTAGGAGCATCACTCTGAGGATGACCCAGTTATAATGCATTTTGCTTTAACTTTTTCTTCTGATCTTTTTCCAGCTGATCTCAACATTATTTCCTCCATTCTAATTCCTCCGCAATGCACTGTATATTTAGGGGTCATCCTTGAGTTAAAAACGCTGCCTTCCAAGGTTAAGCTGATTGGAGTGAAATTATTTTGAGGTTCGCCGCTTAAGTCATTTTTAATTTAAATGAAGAATTTTCAAATACACTCTAATAGCGCATGTAACGCAAAAATATTATAACCGCGAAATGCATTTCCTACAACTGGCGTACCTTATTCTAAATGTCTTTATATGTGTTTTGTTTGTAAAAGTGGAAGCAAAGGATGGCTTTTAATAATGACAATACTTTAGCACATGGAGTATATGCGCTAAGACCACATGGAACTCGAGGAAAAGAGACTGTTTCAAAGTAAAGTGTATTTTATTTAAACTTTATTCTAAGCACACAATATCATCAGCATATTTCAAAGCCTGTATACGAAGTCTGTTCGGAAAAATAAGGCGGAATTTGATATGCTTTAAAATACAGTTATTTATTCTATTTTGTGCCCGTCAAAATATTTCTCTACTCTTAGGCCATCGTTTATTTTTTCCAATTGTCGAAGCAGTTCTGATATGTACTATTTGGTTGTCCTTGAGCTCTCTCAGCGATTCGGTCTTTATGTCCTCAATTGTCGGAAAAATTCGTTCTTTCTTCGGGTCTATTCAATCTTGTGAACCGGAAAACATCGCAAGGGGGCTAAGGCATAATTGCGTCGTGGCTTTTGGAAAAAATTATAGTTTTATGGTAAAAATTCGTTCGTTTTGGAAAGAACTGGTCTGCCACTCGCTTCATACCTAAAATTTTCGAAAAAAATTTAATGACACGAGCCAATCGATATGCCGATATTTTCTCTAATATCGTTTTGACGATTCGCTATAACAATTTTCTTCATTTTATCAACGCTGTGTTATCTAATGCGGTCGTCACCAATCACATTTTCTCGACTTTCTTTGAAAAGCTCGTACCACTTGTAAATACTTTTATAGCTAAACTCCAGTTCTCTGTTCAAGATGTCATGGGAAATGCGGCTCAAAATTTCATGTAATTTTTTAGCAACTTTTTTTGACAACACCGTCAGCTCAGCTGTTTTCGTGTTACTGCTAAACATGTTCAGTTTGGTCTATAATTTTACTATGAATCACCTTACAACCAGACGAAGCTTGCAGATTGTTGAATGTTATTATCAAAATTCATACTGGGTTAAGAAAGGACATTGTGATTATTTCTGGGTGAATGGATTCATGAAGAGCAAGAAATGCACTGTGGATTATAGGCCTATAACATTTTTGGCAAGTTGTTGCTAAAAGGCAATAACGTTACTTTGGTTGGCGATCCCTTGGGATGATTACAAATTTCTTTTTTACCGAAAATAAAAGAGCTAGACTTGGCTGGCACGTGCACATCAGGCGAAACAATACCCCAATTGAAGATCTTATTCGTGAGAATTTTTTGGATACAGTATGCCAAAATTGAACCCAGCTTATGAACTACTGGAGACGTAGCGGCCGTCATTATTTACATGAAACCGTCTTTAAACATTGAATTATATGGATCGTTCTTTTGACCCAAACAAAGATTTCCGAAATCGAAATAATGTTACAAAAGTCGTACTCTTATAACCAAAAAATACAAAATGAATCTAGGGATATGATTTTTCAATAAAAATGATTCTAGTAGCACTTTTTTTATACCCTCCAAAAAGGAATTGGGGGGTATATTCACTTTGCCATTCCGTGTGTAACGCAGCGAAATATCGCTCTAAGACTCCATAAGGTATGTATATCCTTGATCAGTGATTGAATTTAAGATGATCTAACCATGTCCGTCCGTGCTTCTGTGGAAATCACGATTAAGTCCAAATGAGAAGAATCTGACTCTTATAATTTGGTATAAATATATTTTGAAGAATAGCACAGGTCAAGTTCGTAAATGGATTTAATCGGACCAGAGGGAAAAAAGTTCCGCTAAGAAGAACTAACGAAACCTCTAAAAAACAACATAATTTTTTCATTGGCTGAGTCATGAAATATTGTGTTGAATTCTTCTGATCAGCATTAGTGCGTGCTTGTGTTAGTTGTTGCCAGCCTGTTTCAGTGATGAAGGCATAGTCACTGGTCACTGAACATAATTGGGAGCAACTAACACTATCACGTACTAAAAGCAGAGTAACAGCACCCACCTTCGTCGGCCCTGTAGCAAAAATTAGCCGGCGAAGTAAAAATGTTGAAAGGTTGAATAGCTATCTTCCCATCTTTCCTAATCTGTCCCCTCAATACTATCCCCTCGTTTTCAGTTCCGGCGCAATGCATTGCATATATAGGGGTCATCCCTTAGTGCTGGTCCAATATAAAAAAAAATAAAAAAAAGGGCAAATGATATATTTTTATGTCAAACAAAACCGTAAAACTTGAAATCATAAAAACAAGAAAATAAATTTTTGTGTTTTTGGGAAACCCCCTTGCCAGAGCGACTCCGAAAACTAGAGATTTTAAAAGAAGATTTTTTTACTTAAGCCAAATACCATAAAAATGTAAATTTTAATAAAAACGAAAATAGAGTTTTCATTTACTAAATGTGTACTTGGAGGGTATTTAAGATTCGATCCGGTCGAATAAAACGTGTTTACTTGTTTCAACTGCGAAAAATGCTGAGCAGAACTTCTATCGCACGAAAACATATGGGCTCTGTGTATAAACCTAAAACAATGTTTCATACATTGAAGCAAAAAAAGCAATCAAATATAAAAAACTGCGAATGGGCTACATTTTACGCATGAAAAAAAAATCAGTTTTGTTCAATAGTGGTTTGACGATTCTTTATAACAATTTTCGTCACTTTCCGAACATTTCCATCGCTTTCTTAATGTGCTTGGTCGTCCTGGACCAGCTTTATCATCCCCACCTCAATTTTTTTTTAAAATTTGCCCCTGTTGTAAACATTTTTCGGGTTTTTTTGTAAAATGTTAAGCAAATTCTTTGATGTATTTCTTTGGACTGCAAAAAATCGCCGAAAACGCAAAACACGTTTAACTTTTATGGCTCTCACAAAGAAGCTAAACCTGTGAAACAGCGAAAGTCTTAAAAATTCATGGTATTTTCTTACCATACCTCGTATGTATCCTTGTAGTAAAAGCCATTTTACACTATGCCAGCCACAAGTTGAAAGAACAAACACATAAACACTTAAAACTGCAGTAACATCAGCATCACAATCACAATATCAGCAAAAATATTTACAATAAAACAACAACATGAAACATACATACACACAGCACTCTCTTCATGTCACATCTTATGCTGTGTTGCATCTACATGAACAAACTTATATTGCTGCCACTTTAACTGGATCCTGCCATTTTACTCTTACATTGTATAACTTTTACTGTAAATTTTATATATTTATATGCTGGCTGCCATTCAGATTATTGTGATACGAGTACTAGGTGACTGGCTACGCGTGTAATTGTGTGTGTATTTGCATATGCGAAGTTAAAATTAAACACAAATAAACTTTAAATATTGCATGGCAATATTGTGTCTTAACACTTATCCGGTCTACTGTTTGACCAATTTAAATGTAGTTTTTAAAAGAAAGAAAAAAAACAGAAATAAATTTGAAGCGTGAAACCTAAACACAAAAACCTGAGGACCAACTTCAAGTGGTGGCACTTTTTGCTAAATACCCTTCTGCCAATATTTGTTCTGTTTGCTGTAAGACAGTCACTTAGTCAGTCATGCACTGAGTCACTGCAGTAAAAATAAAACTTTTTGTAAATATTGTAATCTGCATGTTACTTTATTGATTTTGTCATTGTTTTTCAAGCAACACACACTTGGATTACGGACAAAGATCGAAATTGAAAGTACCTAAAAAAGGTAATTAGAACATTTTCTAGGCAAAAATTAATTACAGTTGAACGGCTAGATCGACTTTACTAATTTTTTCGAATCCAACTCTAAAAGAATTCCTCTTAAGGCCCTAACAAATTCCATCACACACGGTCATGTTCTCTCACGCACGCCAATTATAAAGTATTTTCTTTGAAATGTAAAATTTGTTTACGTATTCAACAACCAAAAAATAATAATAATAAGTCAGAGCGTTATATATTCGACCTGGTTGAATTTTAAATAATTGGTAAATAAATACTCTACTTTTATTCTTATTAAAATTTAAATTTTTATGGTATTTGGCTTAAGTAAACAAGAAAAAATTATTTTAATACGACAGTTTCCCATGTGTTGGGAGGAGTATGACTGACACACTTTTCCATTAGGATATAAGCAATTTACGTATTCATTTTATTTTATTTATTTTTACCTCGGACCAGCACGGCTAATTTTTGCTACAGAACCTGTTGTTACTCTGCTTTTTAGTACATTATATATAGTGTCAGTCGCTGCCAATTATGCTCAGTCACCAGTGACTATGCCTTCATCATTGAAACAGGCTGGCAATAACTAACACAACCACGCACTAATGCTGATCAGAAGAAGTCAACACAATATTCATGACTCAGTGCCGAATTGAAATCAGGACCCTCCGCTTCATAGTCTCGTGTTCTACTGCTTCAGCCAGCAGCACCCTTTTATATCAACTCGCACAGAAGTTAAAAATGTTTGACCTGCTGGGTCGGAGTTCCTTTAAGACATTTCTGTGCCCAATTTTAAAACTGTATACAGTGTCACATCTCACCTTTGTCGTAAAATCTTAAAAAGGAAATTTTTGGTGGCAGTTAAATGTTGAAAAAAAAAACATACTTGATACGGTCATTTAGGGCAAAGGTGGGTGGACGGTTAGGGCAAGTAATATAATTTCCTAAGTATTTACAGAATATTTCCATGTAATATGTAACTTCAACGCCCACTAAAGGGGGCGGGGCTCAGATGGACGAATGTGCATTGCTAGATCGTCTTAGATATACAAGTTTTATTAGGAAATTGCATACGAGAACTGTATCAAACTGATGTTAACACATGTTTATTTAATACCCGTGTTGCCATTTGATTATTTTCTTCATATCCCAATTTATTGTTGTTATTGTTTTCTATTAATAAATAATAAATTATTTATACAGTTTTGTTTATTTTAAGACAACAATTTTTTATCCAGATATTAAGTTCAAATCTGCAAATCATTTTTTAAGAACTTTTTATTAAATTCAAGTTACATATGTTATTAAGAGTGGAATATTCACAATATTTCTATAATCATTAAATTAGCAAATTGGGTCAGTTTGTTTTTTATCGTAATTAGTTTTCAATTACGTATGAACTTCTATTTTATTAGTCGAACTTTTTTATGTAAATTATATAACAGGATGTTAATTTTTTCAACGGGCTCAAGTTCAAATCTGCGAAACTGGAAATTATTTATTTTTATTTTTATTTAATAAATGAATTTGTTCAAATTATATATATTTATATTAAGAGTGGAATATTGAGAATGTTTTCCATAATCATCAAACCAGCAGAATGGATCAGTCCTGATTCCGAGGCCGCTACGCCATCTCATCAACGTTCTTTGTTCAATTTTTCCATTTTTGCTAGTTAGTAGGAATATAAACTATTTAAGAAATGTGTTTAACGAAAATTGAATACGAGAAGTTCCCACATTCATTTTTTAAGTTATTACTTCTTTTTGGTTAGTACGAAATTCCCAACCCTGATAGCTAAAGCTTTTTTGTTATTTATGTGCAAGTAATTGAATTTAGTTAACAAGTAAACAAGTACGAGTGCCCTCGCAATGTTTTAAATTATGTATGATATAATTTTGAAAAATATTGTTTAATTTACGGATTGTTTGAATTTTTGATTCTTTTTTTTTCACCAAATCATAATGGTTTTGATTTTTGAATTGATCTTTGTGTATATAAGAGAAAATTTACTATATAGATTTTCGTTATGAATAATTTCCACTGTCGGTCGTAAGTAGTAGATATCAAAAATCTTAGCATCATGAATAATTTGAAATGTTTTTAATATTTTGCTTTTACTGGTGATTTTCTACATTCAGGTAGAGCAGAAAGAACACAGCAACATGGAAATTTAAAAACACAAAAACGACAACGCATTGTAAAGTACTTTTATGTTGTTGTGTGGGTATTTTGTGTCATTGAATGTACTCACATACAAATCATACTACGGATATGAAGTCAACGTTATTTCTGTCACATACTAAACTAAATTGTTTTTCTTTGTATTGCAGCTGAAAAAAGTTAAAATGGGCTAAAAACATCACAACACTAACCACTGAACATATGAATGCTCAACTGAAATTTTCACAAAAAATGAAAACGTTTCTTGTTGATATTTAGAGCAGTTTTTATACATCCATGTGCTTAAAATGCTTTGGAGTAGTACTTGATTTTATATATTTTTCTTTCTTTAAAGTAACATCAATACATGCAAGAATTAAAAAAATAAAATAAAATATATTTACCAGTCACCTCATTTCCCAGCACTCTTACTAACGTTTCATCCCTAAAACTCATCTTTAGCACAGTGTTTTGCTTAGATCGATTGTGGTGTCCCTTTTCCTGTCGTGTGTGCTTGTGTAATTGTTAAATACCTTCAACTAAATACACCCAACGGAGCGACACTAAGTGCTGCAGAATAACTTGAAAAATTTTAACAGCAAATAGAACAACAACAATAAAGTATGCAACATTAACAATATAATTTTGACAGAAAAAAAACTGAAAATATGATCACATAAAATTTTTTGCACAAAATTACAATAAAAGTGGCATCCACAGCATAAAACAATCATTGTGGTCAAATTTGTCATTGTTTTGTGGGTATTTCACTTGTCGACTTGCAAGTTTTAAAAATCCGTAAACAGAATTAAAAACAATGTTGAAAATGGTTGATCCTAACGACCGTCCCTCTAACTTCACGATAATTTTAACCATATCGATTTTTTTTAAATTCGTTTTTCGAGTTTATCGTTTACGATATCTCATAGAAGAATCAACCGATTCTGGCGATGTTTTTGAATGTCAGTAGTTGATTAGGTTGTGGAATCGTTCGATAGAGCGGTTTGAAAATTATTAAAGAAAATCAAGTACGAACGTATTCGACAGTCTCGAATCTTAAATACCCTCCAAATATTTAGTAAATAAAACCTATTTTTTCGGGGTCACTCCGGGAAGCGCCGTGGATCACTCCGGGAAGCGCCGTGGAAGAGACATCTTACCTTTGCCATAAACCACAAAAAAGTAAATTTTTGAGATTAATAAGTGAAAAAAAGAGAATTTTTCTTTCAGGGCATAGGAAGATCAAAGAACATTTCAGCTTTCTCCTAAAAAATTCAGAAAATTTAATTTTTAAGGAATGTAGGCTTAAATTATACAAAGCTTTAAATATCAGCAGCCGATGGCTCTGGAAAAAGCAAAAAGAGTCATATGGAATATTGGGAATATTAATCGTCAGGGTTGGAGAATTTCGTACTAACCAAAAAGAAGTAATAACATAAAAAATGAATGTGGGAACTTCTTATACTCAATTTTCGTTAAAAACAGTGCTTAAATAGTTGATATCCTACTAACTAGCACCACTTGCGAAAGTGGAAAAATTGAACAAAGAACGCTGATGAGATGGCGTAGCGACCTCGAAATCAGTACTGATCCGTTCTGCTGGTTTGATGATTATAAGAAATATTCTTAATATTCCACTCTTAATATAAATAAATAGAAATAAATAAAAAATAGAGTTTGAACAAATTCATTTATTAAATAAAAATATAAACTGCAGTTTAGCAGATTTGAACTTAAGCCCGTTGAAAAATTAACATCCTGTGCGCAAGAAAAAAGTTCGACTAATAGAATATAAATTCATACATAATTTAAATTATACAATTTGTTAAATTTTTGCATTTTTTCCATTTAATATGTTACTGCAACGCCCACTAAGGGGGGAGGAGTCCAAAAATTGAATTTTCTGATTATCTGGCTGCAAGTTCAATGCTTTGGCTTAAAAATATATAATTTCCTTAATACAATTACAAAAAAATTAAAAAAATTATGTTGTTTTTTAGAGGTTATTTTAGTAATTTTTAAGAGAACTTTTTTTCCCTTTCGCACAATTCAGTACATTTACGAAGTTGATCTGTGCTATCCTTCAGAATGTATTTATACCGTTACACACAGAATGACAAAGTGAATATACTCTCCAATTCTTTTTTGGAGGGTATAAAAAGACATAAAAAAGGTCGTAGTTTTTCTGATATTTTTCAAAATCTATTAACCCGAGTCCCTCCCAATTCACAGAAAATCTAAGTTTGATAACCCTTTGAAACAAACACACACACACACTTGACAACCTCTCAGGAGTTCGAAAGAAAGAAAGCTTCATACGAACTCAAAGTGTTGAGATCTGCTGAAAAACCATTTTTTTAAATCTTAGCGGAAAGTTCAAAAATAGTCCCCCTTATTCTTTAACTATTTGCCGACGTCAACAACAAGACAATATCAAAAATAGGACAGTTATTTAAACTTTTTGTTCGCTAAGTGTCTTTTTTTAACAGCCACTGCAAATATCGCAGATGTTATTATACATAAGAATGATTTCTTCGAAAATTGTATTACATACTGGTGCTAGTCAATTTTAATTTTTTATTTTTTTATCTTGGACCAGCACTAAGGGGATGACCCCTACATATGCAATGCATTGCGCCGGAACTGAAAACGAAGGGATAGTATTGAGGGGACAGATGAGGAAAGATGAGAAGATAGAGAATTTCTTTCAACCTTTTCACTTCGCCGGCTAATTTTTTTCTACAGGACCGACGAAGTACATGATAGTGTCAGTCGCTGCGAATTATGTTCAGTGACCAGTTCTATGCCTTCATCATTGAAACAGGCTGGCAACAACTAACGCAACCATGCTGATCAGAAGAATTCAACACAATACTCATGACTCAGCGCGGGGTTGAACTCAAGACCTCCGCTTCCTAGTATTACGTTAATATAACAATGATTCCTAATAAAAGAATTATTTTCTTTGCATTCGTTGTGCCTACATTTCAGAAGTTGAAGTTGTAAAATCATGACGCAATCGATGAGGATCGCTGCGCAGCTCTCGTGTTTAAACATGGGTATACTTGAACGCCTTTCAGAGTTATCAGAGATCTATCCAAGTGACCTGATCTGATGTATTAGTGCAAAGAGCTGAATCTAGTGCCCTTCAAATGATCCGAGTAAATGGATCCGGTGAAGCACAGGTTACCACGAATGAGTGGAGTTGCCTGTCGAAATGACATTATGTGGATTCTACTTGAAGGTAGTGGGCAGAGCCACGCAAACCAACCACTAAAGTTAAATTACTATATTAAATCTTTCTCCATGTTCTTGACTCGTTATGTTGGGAATACCACTGAGAGGAATGATACATTTTTGACCGCGAATATTCGACGTCAAAAACAAAACTCATTTGTGTATATGAAAATACTCAACATTTGTCTTACGCCGCGAACTATGCAACACATTTTTTTCCTTTCCACTAAGAAGTAAAGCGTGTTTAAATCATGAGTGTCACAAGTTTAAATCATAATAAAACAAGAAATTTATTTTTATTATCAATGAAACGGGCTTTATTGGAAAGAAAATTTTATGAAATTAATGTTTAAATATCATTTCTGCCATGTGGCCGCCACGGCTCGCGCGTAGAAGGTGCAATCTGGAACACTAATTTTCAACAACTAAAACAATCTTCCATAAAGCGGAAGGACACTACCCCAGTTGCTGAAAACGGCGACGAATTGATGGATTAGTATCATCTTCAATGCTTTCCTGTACAGTGGCTACAACCTCTTCAGTGCGTACTGCTCGGCTCCTCATGGGATGCACATTGTCAGTAATAGTAAAAATGGTCCGAGACGATCTATTAGTCGCTCGGAGGGACGATTATGTACGCCATAAAATGGATGATTAAAAATTGCAACAATTTGCACGCGTTGCTCTGGTGTTGTTACACTCGAAAAAAGCACGCTTTACTTGGGAGGATGGTTGCCTTTCTATGGGCTCTTGAAGTTTAATCAAATATACGGACGAGGATAAAACATCAGAAGGGGTTGGCACATAAGTCTGTGGAACCAATGTAGGATTTTCTTTGGCTGTAGGCAAATCAATCAAGGTCTTCCGGAACATTCTCACTGCAGAGGCACAAAATACAAAAAAAAAATCATTTCGAAAAACAAAATAGGATTTTTTTAACTTGGACTCCAGGTCACAGCGGACACCAGGGTAATGAAACTGTTTTCGTTTAAAGGTGTTCTGAAATTTAGCAGGTGGGACCTGTAACTGTTTACTGGTCATTTTGGACCGAATTACCATTTGTGGAAGAGTAAACTGGGGGAATCACCACCATACTGTTTGTGAAAGAGAATGAGACTGCGACACACATTTTATGGGAATTGTTTTGGCATCAAACTAGCTGCTCCAAAGTCCGTACTGACTCTCATTGCGGCGGTCATGCAATACATTTGCTGTCGCACTACCGGTCTCTGAACCAGATCTTTTATCTCTGATCTATTTATATCTGTCACATTATAACACTAAAAAATCATTTCCACAAGACTTCGGCCTTGTACTATCATCCTAAGTTTTCATACAATAAAGAAAGCACCCGCTACCAACTGTTTGTTGGCGACTGCAACATTTCCAAAAGAGTGTATTTTGGCTCTGCGGGACATAAAAACATGAAAACATGACATAATTTATACAGGTGCCCCTAGGCTCAAAAACTCGTGCTTACTTTGCAATTAAAGTTTATGGAGAGCTTAATTCCTCCGGATTTTAAGAACTAAAAACTATACGTTTAAATGTAGAAATTATTTTCTAAACAAATATACGAATAAATGCAATATATTTTTGAACACCTCCTGCAGCACTTTGCTGCTCAGCTTAAAACCAAACAGCTTTACTGCAGATTCGTAGGAAACATTTCATTCGCAATACACGTAGTAATTGAAATATCTGGCAATTCATTCAATAATAATTTCATTAGAAATAGTACTTGTACTTTGACTAGCACATCCAATTTTGTTGCCTGCAAAGGAAAATGTTTGAATACATTAATTCCAAAAAGTTATATTCCAGTTTGCTTCTGCATCCTTGGAAAGAGCAAGAAATTTTAACTACAATTACAAAAACCAATAAAGAAATGTAAATGTCAACAACAAGACATGAATAAATAATTGCAAAATACATATTATATTTTATGCAATTATTTAATGTGTTGTGCACCTTGGAAACTAAAATTTTCGGAAAGACAGAACCAAAAACAGGTAATAAAAAGGCTTTCAACTCTTGCTGTAATAAATATTTAAATACTAAGAGGAAATTTTAAAAAGTGTGTATTGCCTGTGGCCTTAAGGCAAACTGAGGTAAATGGAGTGAAACAAAAATATATTTGAAAAAAAAAAATAATATATTATTATTGTGAAGCAAGTTTGTTTACTGAAATTTGAAAAGTGACTTCGCATTTATGCAATTAAGTGCGTTGTTGCAAGACACTTTGAGCCATTGCTTTATTTTTAATAGAACATTCTTTTGCAGAAAAGAGGCGACTCTTAAAAACCATATTAAATGAACTTAATTTTTTGTCATTCACTTCACCGATTCCAATTAGCAATCGTTTCTTCTGCGTATTTCGAATTCATTGCAATGAGTCGTTTTGTTTTATAAATAATTGTAACGACCCAACCCTTTAAATACTTCTACGTCCAAGCATGCGTTGTATGACATATTACGTTTGTCACTTCCCGTTTTCGTGCATTTACATGCAAGAGACATTAAATTGCTTTAACAATGGTTTGTGAATCGCATAGTATTTAATGCTTTTCCCAAAACGACTTTGAACATACAATTATAAAGAAATTATCAAAAGCGTCCCGTGGCCATGAAAGTTATAGAAAATATGGAAATTAAAAAAAAAAACAAGTAAGAGTCCTAAATTCGGCTGTTTCGAATCTTTCTAAAGCAGAAAATAGGATTAAGTACCAAAAATGGTGGAAATGGTGGAAAATATAATATTGCTCGGAATGAAGATTTCCATCCAAGCAAATTCCGATTAAGCGTAAATTTAAATCATGGTTTAATCAGACATGCAGAATTGCTGTCAGATCCAGAGAGGTTGCATTTAGTATCTGGCGTGATCTTCGTGTGCCAAGGTACTAAGATGCGAAAAAGCTCTGTACGAGCAGCGTCTTCGTGCTAAGATTCTTTCTGCCCCTCGGGGCAGTAAGAGTTTCTAGTTCCTCGATCCCGACTCTTTTGAAGGGTGACCAATTATTCACTGACCCGGTTGATAAAGCTAACCTTTTAGCTGAAATATTCACAAGTAATTCGCACTTGCCGGAAAGCAATCAACCACTGCCGGTTCTTGAAAATGTATCCACAACTATGCCAAAGATGCGTTTTCGGGTCCGGGCGGTCAAAAGGCTCTTATCGGATCTCAATGTAAACAAGTCTTCTGGGACGAATGGAATTCCAGCACTGGTCTTAAAGCAGTGCTTTTCGACGTTAGCTCGTTCTCGGCAACCCTTTTCAGCACTATTTACCATATAGGCGAATTTCCCTCGTGCTGGAAGGTTACGAATGTAACGCCTATCCCTAAAAAGGGAGAGGTCAACAACCCCCAAAACTACCGCCCAATCGCTGTTTGTTCTGCGCTTTCCAAGGTGATGGAAAGCATGGCGAATTTCCACCTAGTGATGTATCTAGAGTCTAATAGCTTACTAACCGACCGCCAATATGGCTTCCGTAGGGGCCGCTCTACGGGGGATCTATTGGCTTTCCTTTCGGAAAAGTGGGGCCAATCTATCCAGCACTTCGGCGAGAGTAAGGTAGTGGCTCTGGATATATCTAAAGCATTCGACAGAGTGTGGCACGGAGCACTTTTGTCGAAACTTATGGCTTTTGGTGTGGGTGACGTCTTCTCTCGATTTATAACATGCATTCTCAGAAATCGTGCTATAAGAGTTGTCAGGGATCTCTTTCCCGATACGCGCTCTTTCCTACGCTCAACACGCTCTACAGTGCGATCACACCCATATGTGGTGGATTTATCAGTGAACCGCACTACGCATTATAGGGAAAAATCATTCTTTGCCCGTATGTGGAATAAACTCCCTGTGGAGGTCTTTCCTGCCGTATATAGCATGGATAAATTCAAATCGAATGTCCATAGACACTACTCCTTTTATCCTCCTTCCCACAACCAATTTTCCTATTTTCAGCACAATGTACGCATAAGTAGGGGTCATTCCCTGAGTGCCGGTCCTAATAAAAAAAAAAATTAAAAAAAAATTTTAAAAATTTGGTTATTGATATGATATATTTTTGGCTTTTCTTGTTTCTAATAGCAATGAAAGTCTTTCAAAAATATTAAATATGTTTAATTTACAAACAAAAGGAAAAAAATCATTTCAGTTGGTTACTTTTATGTACGAGTACCAAAAAAAGTTCTAATTGTCCAATCCTAGCCTTTCTGCATCCCTTGTCCTTCGTACGTTCCTTTGGGTCAATATGCCCCACCAATAAAATGTAAACAACATTTCATAGTTAATATAGAAAATTTATCTGTTTTTTTTTCTTTAGTATAATAAACAAATGAGAACTAAAATAAATAAACCCTTCCTATTTTTTTTTTTTTTGAATTTCTTCTATGTTAAAAAAAGAAACACCGCTGTCGTTTATTTGGAAAATTACTGGACAATGCTGGATTTGTACTATTTTGCTTAGAAGATTACGAGGTACCTGTAGCAACATTTTATTCTTGAATATATTTAGCAAGTTTTTCTTGCTGATGGAATTCTAGGCAGGATTCATATCAGTCCATATGACGTAGGAATTATATGCTGGTACATCTGTCATGTGTAATTAGCAACTAGTTGGTCAGGGGCGTCAACTCCAGCTTTCGTTTGGTTGTAATGGTGTATTATTTTAGTTTTTTGCCATCACCTCTTAGATCGGCTGAATGATAATAAAAGGAGAGCATATTTATTTTTTAGGAACATAGGATACCATTGTTATATCAATGGGGGAAAAAATCAGAGTGCAATACAAGCTTTTTTTCATATCTAGAATTTTTGATGCCAAAAGAGTTTTATATTTACAGACAGTGCTAACTAATCTAATATTCCGATAAAGTAGTTGAATGGCAAGATTGTCTTTTGTAAAAAAATTATCACATGTAATTGTGCATCCCTTTGGTAGAGGGTCTGATAATTTTAGCACCACTCTCTCTCTTAAATTGAAAATATGGAAATGTAACAAATGTAATACGAAATACATAAGTCTCATCTTGATTTTCTTCTGGCAGCGTATTTCTTGCTCTGGTCGTGTACACCTCCATATTTCAGGCATATTTAGTTGTGGAATGTGCCCAAAATATGTATGCCATATCTGGCGGGCTTTGGGAGAATATGTTGCCTGAAACTGCACTGACCTCGAAATGGAACCAATTGCTGTTCATTTACAGTAACATTTTCATGGTGTTGTAAAAAGCTTTGACCTGATTACTTCACTTGTCCCAAACGCTTCTTATCGGTGCTAGTTTGTCACGAAGTTTATAAACTCCTGCAATTACTTGTAGACCAACTCCTATTTTGACCTTTGAACTCCTATTACTTAAATATTACCGTTCTATATATGCCAATAATAACTCCTTCCGTCGTGCATGTGAAAACTTCAATAAATGCTACCATATGATCGAAATGTCTGAGAGTAATATAATACTGAAGAGAAAATTAACTTTGTATTTAAATACTTGATTCCTTTTGTTTGATGTTATATGTTAAAAATCTCACTTTGTTTAAAAACTTATTCGTTGTACTGTATATTGTTATATGTATATAAGTAAACTTTGTTATTAATGTTAGTCAGTAAGGATATAAAATCTATTGACATAAATAAATAAATAAATATGCATCAAGCTCTATCATATCAACGTTTTGCCAATCATTTCGACAGCGTTTTGATTTGTAATTTGAAAAACAATATTTTTTATATTTGATGATATAAACAAATCGAACGAAGACTTTATATCTGTAACCATAGATGTTGTTCTTTTGGTAGGCCCAGGCTTATTCAATAAAATTTTATTTTTTGGCAACCTGCCTGTTGGAAGTGGTGACTGCTTTTTCCAAACTACACTTTTGTCCTTAGATAAATATGTAACTGAAATGCTGTGATCTATTTGTATTACATCTTCCACCTCCACGCTTTCAATGCTATTATTTGATGATGAATATAATTCGACTTCTGCATCGCTGTTGGGTGAAAAAATTGCAATATCGCTTGTTGGGTCGTATTGACCCAAGGGATATCAAATGTTCGTAAATCGTATTTTGAAATGTGGAGGGAAAAGGAAAAACCTAAATTTTATTATTTTCTTTTAAAAACATAATTTTCGTCAATATAATGGATAAATTCAAGTTCAACGTCCACATCTTTTGCTTCGGAAAACAAAAGTTGGGTCAAATTGACCCAAGGAATGCAGAAGGGCTAGAATCGTCTTTTAGATTTTTTCGAGTTTTCAATACCAATTCTATTCACCCTGAAGTATAAAACAGGTTGAAATCACAGAAAAAGCCAAAGTTCGTAATCTATTTAGTTATTTTTATGTATCAAAAAATGTTTAATGAATACTATTTTTTTAGAATTTTAGTACCAATATTTGTCTCCCTGAAGCATAAAATAGTTTTAAGACCAACCAAAAATTGGTTTAGTTAACTAAAAAACCAAAATCGAAAATATGGCTACTTTTATAAACCAAAAAATTTCGATTCCCATCCTGGAATCGAATTTTATTTTTTATTACCAATGAAATTCTGCTTGAAGTATAAAAGTTATATTTGATTCACTGCAAGAATCATAACTGGGACCTTACGTGGCCAGTTTTATCTATAATCCACCATAAGCATCAAAATTATTAACTTAAATAGTACTTTTAAGTACCAAAAATTTTGATTTTCCAACCCTGGAATAAATTTTTTTCTTCTTAATACTCATTTCATTCTTCGTAATATTTGAAAAAACAAAAATTAGGAACTTTATGACTATTTTTAAGTACAAAAAAAAATTGCGACTTTCCAACCCTGGAATATAATTTCTATTTTTTTTTTAATTTTTACTCGAATATAATTCTTCATGAAGTATAAATAACTTTAATTCTACACCAAAACTAAACTTAGGAACTAATTTAGTTACTTTTATGTAAAAAAAAATGATTTTCCCACCCTGGAATCGAATTTTCTATTTGTATTTTAGTTTTTAATAAAAGTTTAAATATTTCTGAAATATAAAATAAGTTTAATACAACCGAAAAAGTCATAATTAGGAACGTATATAGCTACATTTATGCAGAGCTCCGAAATCTTCGCTCGAATTCGAGTAGAGAGTGAAACTCGCTCGAATTCGAGCGCGAGTACTCCTGCGAGTGAAAGAAAATATCGAGTGTACTCCATTTTTCTATGCCACTCGAATAAGAGCGCATATGCTTTGCTCGATTTCGAGTGCGAGCAAAATACGCTCGAAATCGAGCAGATTATACTCTTGCCGAGTACTCTTTCAGTCTTTCTCATACAAAAAAAAACTCCCACTCTTACTTTTTAAAAAGGAGTACTCGCGAGTACTCCCACCTAAAACAAACGAGTGGAGAGTAAACTTTTTATAACACTCGTAATCTTCGAGTACTCTTCTTCGCGAGTATTTTTCACTCGCGAGTAAAATCGAGTAAATCTGAGCTCTGCATTTATGTACCAAAAACAATTTCGATTTTCCAACCCTGGAATTGGATTTTTAATCTTAATGTAATTCTTCCTGAAATATAAAAGTGTTTAATTCACAGAAGAAAAACCAACTTAGGAACGTACTTGGTTACCTTTATATACAAAAAAAAAATAATAGATTTTCCAGCCCTTGAATCGAATTTTTAATTTTAATTTTTTGGTTCTTAATACCAACTTAAGTCTTCGCGAGGTATAAAATATGTATGTCCTATTTACTCTTTCGCAGTTGATAGCAGCCTTTCGCATTCCTATTCATTTAACTGCAGGCTGTCAACGTCTGAAATCGAGACGAGGAGGCAGTTTATGAATGACGTTCTGGATAGTGACCTCGCGAAGATTTCCGAATGGGGTCAGGCGAACAGGGTCGATTTTAATGCCCGTAAGACCCAGTGTTGTATGCTTACGCATCGACGTACGTATGACCATGCTGCTTCACCTGTTTCTATGGGTGGTGTAAGTATTATGGAGTCAGGGGCTCTTGATGTTCTGGGCATGAAAGTGCAGTGTGATGTCAGATGGACGGAACATGTCTTTCAGGTCGCAAAAGAAGCATTCAAGTGCCTTGGCTTCTTAAGACGGTGCAAGAGATACTTCACCACTTCTGATCTTCTTAATATTTACACCACTTACATCCGACCGAAGATGGAATACAACTCTCATGTTTGGGCCGGTGCTTCAGGAGAGGGCGATGAAACTCATCGGAGACAGTAGGGTAGCCAACTCTATTGACTCTCTTGAGCATCGTCACAATGTGGGGTGCGTATCGTTGTTCTATCGTTACTATAATGGCAGGTGGTCTGGTGAAATTAGGGAACTTGTTCCTGAAACCCATTCTTTCTTACGCTTAACGCGTTTTCCATCAAGAACGCATGCGTTTGTGGTCGATATTCCAACGAATCGCACTACGCATTGCAGAGAAAATTCGTTTTTTGGCCGAACAGTCCGTATGTGGAACAAACTACCCGCAGATGTCTTCCCCGCCACTTACAATTTGAGCAGGTTCAAATCGAATATCCACAGACACTACTCCCTTTATCCTCCGTCCCAAAATCTATTTTCCCAGTTCCAGCGCAATGCACTGCATATGTAGGGGTCATCCCCTGAGTGCTGGTCCTACTCCTAAAAACAAAAAAAAATAAGTTTAATTAACAAACAAAAAAATTTCATTTTGCTAGATAATTTTGCGTCCACAACTAGGTGTAGGCTTCCCAGCTCTGGGACCGTATTTTCTTGAATTTCTGTACCACTCCATTTAAGCTCATTTCCAATCTATCAGTCCAAGAATGAAATCTCTAACTCTTCTGAGGGCTCAGGAAACCCCACGGACAGACGAACATTGCTCATTCGTCTTCTCTATTACTCAAAGAACGTCATAACTCAAAAATTCGACTTTGCCAGAAAACGTGTTTGAAGTTTTCAATTTACACACAAGTTAATGGGAAAATAAAATTTTATTTTTCTCTCAAGAGTTGAGTAAACACGATATTTGTATGACATTTTTACACAATATGATGGACGGCATGAGGATTAATTCTGCATCACTAACTCAAAAAATCCATTCTTTAACTTATTCTTTTTTGGACGGCTCATGCCGTAACCTGGTTAAAGAGAAGGTCTGATGCGACCAATAATCCAAGCGAAAAAATGCCAGTGTTTATGGAAATTCTATTGGTTTTCCTCGAAAACATTTAACTGCACTTCCTGTATTCCTTATTTCTTACGTCTTTCGACTCCTCTTCTAGCACTCCAGTAGGAAAATCGCTGCATGCATGATTTCTTTTGCGCGCATAATTATTTTATGGACGGCAATGGGCCTTATCCCAAGAAATTATCAAACACAACAATCAGCATTAAAAAAGTCAAAACTTCGCAAAAATATTGTCATTTCTACCCCAATTGTAGTGTTTTGAGACGAAGAACTGAACACAACGTAGCGAATATCTTAACGTACGATAAACGGGTCTGTGTACAGACACACCAACACTAAAAAACCGTTTATCGTTCTTGTGCGGAACACTAATTAAAGTAGTGTTTTTGTCCAACACTGATTTAAAGTTTGTTCAGTTATAAAGCATCATATAGCTCTTATAACTGCTTCATAAGTATCTTCAAGATAGTAGATAATATTCGTTTTTAAAAAATATTTTAAGAATGGCAATAAACGTATATTTTGATGTTATCGTGCTTTATAAAATAGTTGCGTCTTTATTCGCAAAGATCGTTTCTATATAAAATCGCTTATCTTTTTATGTTAGTACATGCGAAAACTGTGACCTTCTGGTGTTTATAACTTGTTTTTAGCTAAACTTGTTGATAACTATAAAAAAATAATAAAAATTTTGATGTACAAGTTTTTGCAATTATATACACTCACTTTGCGCCGCTATAACAAATTTCCTCGCAGTAAAACTTCATTCAGTATTATTCTTGAAAAATAGAAATTCCTTCAAAGTGCTAACCCTAAAAATGTACGAACACATACTAAAAAGATATGAAAAACGGTTGATCTTAAAGGCAATCCCAGAACATCCCTCTGATTAGTTTGTGGAAAACCGTTAAAAAGTTAT
Organism: Linnaemya tessellans; assembly: GCA_951800035.1. NCBI lineage: Eukaryota > Metazoa > Arthropoda > Insecta > Diptera > Tachinidae > Linnaemya > Linnaemya tessellans. The sequence continues at coordinate 58,856,280 of OX637536.1, forward strand.
TCCCAAAAACCACATATAAAAAAAGTTTTCTAAGTTTTTTTTTGAAATTTCTCGAAATGTACCGATCCGAATCGGTTCCGATTTCTGTGTGATAGAATTCTTTGTAACGCCACTGGGTTGATTCGATTCCGTTGAGCCGTTCAAAACATATAAACACACACTTAGGGAATCTTCCTAGGAACTCAAAAGGTTTTTAATGATATTTTTTAATTTTTAATTTTCTTCTCTGTAAGAACAGTAGTTTATTACCTTACACTCGGGATTACCTTACAGCCTTGTTTTTGCCTGTTTTTGGCTGTGCTTAGCTGAGTGCTGCCAAGCCAAATATTGGAAACAGCTGGTATTGTTTATGTTAATAAGAATATATACTGACGCCTGAAATATTATGAAAACATTGTCAAAATCGACGCAGGCACAAGAAGAACTAAAATATGCCAGAGAAAAAGGAAATTATGGACGGAGATTAATGAAAATATTTTCATTTCAATTCACTCATTCCTATACAGCCTGTATGTTAAAACCACAATTTGCAGTGTAAAACCAGGTTTTAACTGTCAGTCTGAAAATACTATAAATGTAATGTAATTGTTACTGAGATATAATTTAACGTAATAACACTTTTAATTATAGCCCACTCTATGCCAGCGGCCTAACTGAGCTTTAAAAGATGATGAAAAATGATTCTCTATTGTAAAGATCTCAGAAAAATAAGATAATTTTTTGCCAATTTATGCTGTCGTTCACATTCAATCTAGACCGACCCATTCAATTTAACTGCCGGTCTTTAACCAGTTTTTTTTTATGAAACTAAGAGTAGAAAGGCTTGGGTGCATGTGTGAAATTTTATATAGGCGTTATTGCCGATATACGGTTACAAATATTGGCAAAAGTCATCGAAAATTAGACTCTCAAATTGGACTACGTTCGAGCCAGCCATAGCAGACATATGCCAGAAGCCATTTTTAAATTATAATGCCAGAAGACTATTTTGCGAATAAAGTAAACTTCATGCTAATTTAAGGAATACATATCTGTTTTGTACCATTTCAAAGTTATATACCTCTATAAAAAAACTCATTATTTGCTTAATTTAATTGTCTGTTTCTGTTAAAAACAAAGTCATAAAGTGTTATTGAACGTACATACTATATAGCAGCGTTTGCGGATACATACATACGCTTATGATAAAATATAACTTCATATTTTTGGCTATAAATAAAGGCATTACGATAGAAAATTCTCAGTTGAGTAAATCAGTTGATAAGACATCGAAACAAAGAGACAATGAAGACTAGCAGCATTAAACTTTCAATAGTTTTTGTGTGTTGCCTTATGATTGGGACAACATTGGCAAAAACCACAGCTCCATTAGATGGGTCCGTAGCCACTGCTGCAACAACTGCAGCTCCAGTAACAGCGGCTTCCGCAGCCACTGCTGCAACACCTGCAGCTCCAGTAACAGAGGCTCCCGTAGCCACTGCTGCAACAACTGCAGCTCCAGTAACAGCGACTCCCGTTGGCCCTGCTGCAACAACTGCAGCTCCAGTAACAGCGGGTCCCGTAGCCACTGCTGCAACAACTGCAGCTCCAGTAACAGCGGCTCCCGCAGCCACTGCTGCAACACCTGCAGCTCCAGTAACAGCGGCTCCCGTAACCACTGCTGCAACAACTGCAGCTCCAGTAACAGCGGCTCCCGTAGGCTCTGCTGCAACAACTTCAGCTCCAGTAACAGCGGGTCCCGTAGCCACTGCTGCAACAACTGCTGCTCCAGTAACAGCGGCTCCCGCAGCCACTGCTGCAACACCTGCAGCTCCAGTAACATCGGCTCCCGTAGCCAGTGCTGCAACACCTGCAGCTCCAGTAACGGCGGCGTTTAACATGTAGAAATTATTTTCTAAACAAATATACGAATAAATGCAATATTTTTTTGAACACCTCCTGCAGCACTTTGCTGCTCAGCTTAAAACCAAACAGCTTTACTGCAGATTCGGAGGAAACATTTCATTCGCAATACACGTAGTAATTAAAATATCTGGCAATTCATTCAATAATAATTCCATTAAAAATAGTACTTGTACTTAGACTAGCACATCCAATGTTATTGTCTGCAAAGGAAAATGTTTGAATACATTAATTCCAAAAAGTTATATTCCAGTTTGCTTCTGCATCCTTGGAAAGAGCAAGAAATTTTAACTACAATTACAAAAACCAATAAAGAAATGTAAATGTCAACAACAAGACATGAATAAATAATTGCAAAATACATATTATATTTTATGCAATTATTTAATGTGTTGTGCACCTTGGAAACTAAAATTTTCGGAAAGACAGAACCAAAAACAGGTAATAAAAAGGCTTTCAACTCTTGCTGTAATAAATATTTAAATACTAAGAGGAAATTTTAAAAAGTGTGTATTGCCTGTGGCCTTAAGGCAAACTGAGGTAAATGGAGTGAAACAAAAATATATTTGAAAAAAAAAAATAATATATTATTATTGTGAAGCAAGTTTGTTTACTGAAATTTGAAAAGTGACTTCGCATTTATGCAATTAAGTGCGTTGTTGCAAGACACTTTGAGCCATTGCTTTATTTTTAATAGAACATTCTTTTGCAGAAAAGAGGCGACTCTTAAAAACCATATTAAATGAACTTAATTTTTTGTCATTCACTTCACCGATTCCAATTAGCAATCGTTTCTTCTGCGTATTTCGAATTCATTGCAATGAGTCGTTTTGTTTTATAAATAATTGTAACGACCCAACCCTTTAAATACTTCTACGTCCAAGCATGCGTTGTATGACATATTACGTTTGTCACTTCCCGTTTTCGTGCATCTACATGCAAGAGACATTAAATTGCTTCAACAATGGTTTGTGAATCGCATAGTATCTAATGCGTTTCCCAAAACGACTTTGAACATACAATTATAAAGATATTATCAAAAGCGTCCCGTGGCCATGAAAGTTATAGAAAATATGGAAATTAAAAAAAAACAAGTAAAATATTCGGCTGTTTCGAATCTTTCTAAAGCACGAAATAGGATTAATTACCAAAAAAATAAAAAATTTTTTATTCAGTTACTTTCATATTTAAGAAAAAGATAAACATTTTCAGCTCGGGTGATATATTTTTGGCTTTTCTTGTTTCTAATAGCAATGAAAGTCTTTCAAAAATATTAAATATGTTTAATTTACAACCAAAAGGAAAAAAATCATTTCAGTTGGTTACTTTTATGTACCAAAAAAAGTTCTAATTGTCCAATCCTAGCCTGTCTGCATCCCTTGTCCTTCGTACTTTCCTTTGGGTCAATATGCCCCACCAATAAAATGTAAACAACATTTCATAGTTAATATAGAAAATTTATCTGTTTTTTTTTTTCTTTAGTATAATAAACAAATGAGAACTAAAATAAATAAACCCTTCCTATTTTTTTTTTTTTGAATTTCTTCTATGTTAAAAAAAGAAACACCGCTGTCGTTTATTTGGAAAATTACTGGACAATGCTGGATTTGTACTATTTTGCTTAGAAGATTACGAGGTACCTGTAGCAACATTTTATTCTTGAATATATTTAGCAAGTTTTTCTTGCTGATGGAATTCTAGGCAGGATTCATATCAGTCCATATGACGTAGGAATTATATGCTGGTACATTTGTCATGTGTAATTAGCAACTAGTTGGTCAGGGGCGACAACTCCAGCTTTCGTTTGGTTGTAATGGTGTATTATTTTAGTTTTTTGCCATCATCTCTTAGATCGGCTGAATGATAGTACAAGGAGAGCATTTTTATTTTTTTGGAACATAGGATACTATTTGTTGTATAAAAAGACTTGTGTTTTCTTCGGTATCTGTCTGAATAATTATCTGATATATTTATTACAAAACTACAAGTAGCAAATACAAAGTACTCAAATACTGACTACGAAATATGTAGGATTGCCATTACGGATTAAGACCATAATTCTATAACATCTTCCTTTTTTTATAAAAATATATACAGTATTCCTTAATTGATACATTGTTTGATACTTAAAACAAGGTGTATATAAATACAGGTATACTTATAATAAATAATTATGTATTTACAAATCAAGTTTCTTAAGTGGAATTATTCGTCTACCAGATCTAGTACTATACATCTGATTGTTTCCATAACTTCCGTTATCTACATTTGAATCTCTTTCATTATTAATGTTAGAATTCGTATTTTCATTGTTGATATGAATATTTTCATTATTGTAGTTAATACATTCATTTTCTTCGTTTACATCAGTGTTTGTATTGCTCACATTTTGTTGACTTTCATCATATACATTCTTATAATAAAAACAATAATTTTCATCAACATCTTCATATTTACTTTCATTCCTGTCATTCTGATTATAATCAAATGGGTTCGCCGGTGTCTTCATTATGTGTTGCCTATTTCTTCTGTATTCTATTCCATTTACAACTTTTATCAAAAACGATGTAGGTTCTCTACATTTCTTAAAAACGTTGCCGGGACACCATAATGAGGTAGGATTTTTCTTAAAGTATATTATTTCACCTATCGCTACTTCTTTTAAATATTTTGAGTTTGTGTTAAATGTTTTAGATGCTGCAGATTGTCTTAGTTCGACTGTTCTTCTAAATTCCTTCTCATTAGTAACCTTTGGATCCAAAATAGTAGAACTAATAGGAATCTTCGTTCGCAAATTTCTAGTCTATTCACTAAATTTCCCACTATTCACTAAACTCCCTTGAATTAAAAGGTGGTCCATTGTGTGATATTATAACTGCCGGAATACCATGACGAGCGAAAATGGACTTTAATTTCGTTATGACATATCGGGCCGAGTAAACCGCGTTTAAGACTTCGACTTCAAAATACTGCGAGTAGTAGTCGACAACAACTAAATAAACCTTGTTCCCAAATTCAAATAAATCACAACCCCCTTTATACCAAGGTATGTTGGGTATGTCATGATAATTTAATTCCTGTTTTGGGTTCGAATTTCTGTATTTCAAACAAATATCACAATTTGATACCATATTACAAATATCACAATTTGATACCATATCATTGTTGATATTCGGCCAGAATATGGAGGCTCTCGCCAAATTCTGGCAACCGTTTATTCCCATATGTCCTTTATGTAGAAATCTTAGCATCTTTGGAATTAAAATGCGTTTGTTCTTGAAAATTATGCCATTATCTACGCTGAGTTCATCTTTAATTGAATGATACTGTCGAACTCGAACGTCTATTTGTATCTCTTTATAAGGCCAACCATTTTTTATAAAACCAACAAGTTTTTTAGAAACCTCATCGTTTTTCACCTCATCCTTTATTTCTTCTAAATTCTTGCTTGATATTGGAATTTGACATAACAATGCATTACATTGCAAATCGATGTCCTTATCGAAATCAGGTAGGGCTTTATCGACAACCGGCGCTCTTGACAGAGTATCCGCTATGAACAGGTCTTTGTCTTATAATTTAACGGCTTACCGTTAAATTATAAGACAATAATCTTAACATGAATCTCTGCAGGCGTATGGGTATCCTATGTAAAGGTTTGCTAAACAAGAGAACTATGGTCTGTTTCGACTATTACATTCCTACCATATAAGTATTGGTGAAAACGTGTGCAACCATATAATATGGCAAATAGCTCCTTCTCAATTTGAGCATAATTAGTCTGACTGTCTGTTAGTGATGAAGACGCGTATGCTATGGGATATTTCCCATGCATTATTACAGCTCCTACCGCAAATTTCGAAGCGTCGACGGACAATCTTATCGGGTTAGTGTTGTCGTAATAAGTTAGAACTGGAGACTTTGTGATTATTGTTTTTAAATTATCAAATTCCCTTTGTTGCTCTTCGTTCCAGCACCAAATAGAGTGATCCCTTAAAAGATCTCTAAGGTGCTTGTTCTTTGCTGACATGTTGTCAATAAATGACCCCAGGTAATTTATCATACCTAAGATCCGTAGCAAATCCTGTTTATTCTTAGGTATTGGCATAGATGTTATTGATTCTATTCTTTTCTCGTCTGGTCTTACACCATGCTCGTTAAAAATATGACCTATAAACTTGATCTCAGTCTTAAAAATTCTTGATTTGGAACTATTAAATTCTATGCCGACAGTTCTGCCTCGTTCCAACACCTGACTTAAGATTCTGTTGTGCGTCTCTGCAGTAGCTGCATGAACCAGGAAATCGTCCATGTAAATTACCACCCCTGGGATATCCCCGAAAAGCTTCATCATTTCTGAATGAAAAATTTCTGGAGCAGAACTTATACCGAATGGTAAACGCAAAAACACGCCTATCAAAAGGCGTGTTGAACGTACATGAACGTACATAGCCTAGATGACTCTTCACAAAGCTGTATCATCCAAAACCCACACTGTACATCTAATAAGCTAAAAAATTTTGAACCGCTCATCTTTGATTTACACTCATCTATAGTTGAATCTGGGTCTCACTATTGCTTTATTAAGATTCCTTGGATCAAGGCAAATTCTTAACTTTCCGTTAGGCTTTGTGACTAAAACTAAAGAGCTTGCCCAATTGGTAGGTTCCCTTACCTCCGTAATAACATTCAATTCTATAATTCTTTCTATCTTGTTTTTCAAAGGTTGCTGAAGACTAAATGGTACACGACGTAGTGGATCTATTACGGGTTGACTATTTTCTTTTAATTGCAAGTGACACCGCCCTTTTAGTTGACCTAATCCATCAAACATGTCAGAATATTTTTCCAAGATGTTACCACATCCGATTGTGCTAACCATCTTTATTAAATTCATGTTGGATGCTAGTTCTAGACCTATAACATTATTACAATTCATCATCACAATATAAAAAAATGTGTTATATGTAATACTCTTATATAATTTGAACAAATGTTTTACCTATGACAGGTAGCTTCTCACCACTAAATGTTACTACATTATGAAATACCTTATCTTTCATCTTAATACCTAGCGTCTTAAAGGTGCTTAGAGACATCAGGTTGGTTTGAGCACCAGTGTCCACTTGGAAATTGACACATCTATGTTTTATTTGAACGTCTATGGTCCATACCTTTACTTTATTCTTGGCATCCTTGACTGAGCCCACAAAGAGAGATTCTTCTACCTCTTCACCAGAAATTTCGTCTTCGCATAGATTATTTACATATCTGTAGTTCCTCTTCATAAAGCACATTCTGGCGTAGTGATTTTTTTTCCCGCAAGAATTGCAGACAACACCTCGTGCTGGACATTTGAATCTGTGTTTTTGGCCACACTTAACGCAATCTGTCATTTGTTGTAATTGTTGACGCTGTCGACTTGTTGTGTATTGACTTTGTTGTTGTTGTTCTGGAGTATAATAATTTTTAAACTGTCTTATACCCGCAGCAATTTGTTCATCCGAACCGCCATTTTGTATCGTTGCTAGATTCTCTTTTGCCATTTCAATGCTCTTAGCTATTTCCAATGCTTTTTTCCATTCAATGTCTCCTTCACTTAAAAGCCGTTCTTTTGTGTTTTTGTATTTTTTAGAGAGTCCGCATATAAAAATATCTTTAAGGAGGCTTTCTCTTAAAGTGCTGAACGCACATGTATGGCTTAGATTTTCCAATGTGGTGGCATACTGAACTATTGTTTCATCTATTTTTTGTTTTCTTGAAAAAAATGCATGCCTTTCCATAGCAATATTTATTTGTGGTATGAAATATGAATCGAGCTTCGTAACTAAATCTTTATACTTCACCTCATCAATGCTAAGGTTAAATGAATTAAAAATCTGCAACACAGCGGAACCCATGTGATGAAGCAGTACCGCGACTTTTCTTTTGTCCGGCTCTGCATCTAGATTAGTGGCAAGCAAGTATACCTCAAACTGCTTGTTCCAGTTTTTCCACTCGTCAGCGACATTAAAAGCTTTAATATTAAAACACGACATTGTGCTTGCTACTGTGCCTACCGTGGTTGCCGCCATTGTGACTTCCAAAGATTGCTGATCTTTTGCCTCCATTTTGTTTTTATTTTACTTTTCCACACCTTCGAAGTTTCTTTGATTCAACCCTCCATTAAAAAAGTTTTTCTTTCAGTGTTAATACATTTCTTCTTTTCTCTTTTTTTTTAATTATTATATATTTACGTATTTTCTGTTTTACAATAACTTTCATAAATGTTCTGTTTTTCAAAATTGTCTTCTACTTCAATTTTGCACACCTGACACCATGTTGTATAAAAAGACTTGTGTTTTCTTCGGTATCTGTCTGAATAATGATCTGATATATTTATTACAAAACTACAAGTAGCAAATACAAAGTACTCAAATACTGACTACGAAATATGTAGGATTGCCATTACGGATTACGACCATAATCCTATAACACTATTGTTATATCAATGGAAAAAAAATCAGAGTGCAATACAGGCTTTTCTTCATATCTAGAATTATTGATGCCAAAAGAGTTTTATTTTTACAGATAGTGCTAACTAATCTAATATTCCGATAAAGTAGTTGAATGGCAAGATTGTCTTTTGTAAAAAAATTATCACATGTAATTGTGCATTCCTTTGGTAGAGGGTCTGATAATTTTAGCACCACTCTCTCTCCTAAATTGAAAATATGGAAATGTAACAAAAGTCTCATCTTCTGGCAGCGTATTTCTTGCTCTGGCCGTGTACACCTCCATATTTCAGGCATATTTAGTTGTGGAATGTGCCCAAAATATGAATGCCATATCTGGCGGGCTTTGGGAGAATATGTTGCCTGAAACTGCACTGACCTCGAAATGGAACCAATTGCTGTTCATTTGCAGTAACATTTTCATGATGTTGTAAAAAGCTTTGACCTGATTACTTCACTTGTCCCAAACGCTTCTTATCGGTGCTAGTTTGTCACGAAATTTATAAACTCCTGCAATTACTTGTAGACCAAGGTATGCATCAAGCTCTATCATATCAACGTTTTGCCAATCATTTCAACACCGTTTTGATTTGTAATTTGAATAATAATATTTTTTATATTTGATGATATAAACAAATCGAGCGAAGACTTTATATCTGTAACCATAGATGTTGCTCTTTTGGTAGGCCCAGGCTTATTCAATAAAATTTTATTTTTTGGCAACCTGCCTGTTGGAAGTGGTGACTGCTTTTTCCAAACTACACTGTTGTCTTTAGATAAATATGTAACTGAAATGCTGTGATCTATTTGTATTACATCTTCCACCTCCACGCTTTCAATGCTATTATTTGATGATGAATATAATTCGACTTCTGCATCGCTGTTGGGTGAAAAAATTGCAATATCGCTTGTTGGGTCGTATTGACCCAAAGGATATCAAATGTTCGTAAATCGTATTTTGAAATGTGGAGGGGAAAGGAAAAACCTAAATGTTATTATTTTCTTTTAAAAACATAATTTTCGTCAATATAATGGATAAATTCAAGTTCAACGTCCACATCTTATATTAAAAGGGAAACATTTTGCTTCGGAAAGCAAAAGTTGGGTCAAATTGACCCAAGGAATGTAGAAGGGCTAGAATCGTCTTTTAGATTTTTTCGGGTTTTCAATACCAATTCTATTCACCCTGAAGTATAAAACAGGTTGAAATCACAGAAAAAGCCAAAGTTCGTAATCTATTTAGTTATTTTTATGTATCAAAAAATGTTCAATGAATGCTATTTTTTTAGAATTTTAGTACCAATATTTGTCTCCCTGAAGCATAAAATAGTTTTAAGACAAACCAAAAACAAAAATTACAAGCGGGTTTTTCTCTCATATACATATATATCAAAACCACTTCGATTGACCAACATTGGAATAGAATTTTTGATTTTTTAGGTCTTTAATACCAGTTTAATTCTGTAATGGTTTAGTTAACTAAAAAACCAAAATCGAAAATATGGCTACTTTTATAAACCAAAAAATTTCGATTCCCATCCTGGAATCGAATTTTATTTTTTATTACCAATGAAATTCTGCTTGAAGTATAAAAATTATAGATTTGATTCACTGCAAGAATCATAACTGGGACCTTACGTGGCCAGTTTTATCTATAATCCACCATAAGCATCAAAATTATTAACTTAAATAGTACTTTTAAGTACCAAAAATTTTGATTTTCCAACCCTGGAATAGTTTTTTTTCTTTTTAATACTCATTTTATTCTTCGTAATATTTGAAAAAACAAAAATTAGGAACTTTATGACTATTTTAAAGTACAAAAAAATTGCGACTTTCCAACCCTGGAATAGAATTTCTATTTTTTTTTTTAATTTTTACTTGAATATAATTCTTTATGAAGTATAAATAACTTGAATTCTACACCAAAACCAAACTTAGGAACTAATTTAGTTACTTTTATGTAAAAAAAACGATTTTCCAACCCTGGAATCGAATTTTTAATTTTGGTTCTTAATTCCAACTTAAGTCTTCGCGAGGTATAAAATATGTATCAAATAAGTTTAATTAACAAACAAAAAAATTGCATTTTGCTAGATAATATTGCGTCCACAACTAGGTGTAAGCTTCCCAGCTCTGGAACCGTATTTTCTTGAATTTCTGTACCACTCCATTTAAGCTCATTTCCAATCTATCAGTCCAAGAATGAATTCTCTAACTCTTCTGAGGGCTCAGGAAACCCCACGGACAGACGAACATTGCTCATTCGTCTTCTCTATTACTCAAAGAACGTCATAACTCAAAAAATCGACTTTGCCAGAAAACGAGTTTGAAGTTTTCAATTTACACACATCTTAATGGGAAAATAAAATTTTATTTTTCTCTCAAGAGTTGAGTTGACATTTTTACACAATATGATGGACGGCATGAGGATTAATTCTGCATCACTAACTCAAAAAATCCATTCTTTAACTTATTCTTTTTTGGACGGCTCATGCCGTAACCTGGTTAAAGAGAAGGTCTGATGCGACCAATAATCCAAGCGAAAAAATGCCAGGTTTATGGAAATTCTATTGGTTTTCCTCGAAAACATTTAACTGCACTTCCTGTATTCCTTATTTCTTACGTCTTTCGACTCCTCTTCTAGCACACCAGTAGGAAAATCGCTGCATGCATGATTTCTTTTGCACGCATAATTATTTTATGGACGGCAATGGGCCTTATCCCAAGAAATTATCAAACACAACAATCAGCATTAAAAAAGTCAAAACTTCGCAAAAGTATTGTCATTTCTACCCCAATTGTAGTGTTTTGAGACGAAGAACTGAACACAACGTAGCGAATATCTTAACGTACGATAAACGGGTCTGTGTACAGACACACCAACACTAAAAACCGTTTATCGTTCTTGTGCGGAACACTAATTAAAGTAGTGTTTTTGTCCAACACTGATTTAAAGTTTGTTCAGTTATAAAGCATCATATAGCTCTTATAACTGCTTCATAAGTATCTTCAAGATAGTAGATAATATTCGTTTTTAAAAAATATTTTAAGAATGGCAATAAACGTATATTTTGATGTTATCGTGCTTTATAAAATAGTTGCGTCTTTATTCGCAAAGATCGTTTCTATATAAAATCGCTTATCTTTTTATGTTAGTACATGCGAAAACTGTGACCTTCTGGTGTTTATAACTTGTTTTTAGCTAAACTTGTTGATAACTATAAAAAAATAATAAAAATTTTGATGTACAAGTTTTTGCAATTATATAGACTCACTTTGCGCCGCTATAACAAATTTCCTCGCAGTAAAACTTCATTCAGTATTATTCTTGAAAAATAGAAATTCCTTCAAAGTGCTAACCCTAAAAATGTACGAACACATACTAAAAAGATATGAAAAACGGTTGATCTTAAAGGCAATCCCCGAACATCCCTTTGATAGTCAAGAACTGATTAGTTTGTGGAAAACCGTTAAAAAGTTATTCCCAAAAACCACATATAAAAAAAAGTTTTCTAAGTTTCTTTTTGAAATTTCTCGAAATGTACCGATCCGAATCGGTTCCGATTTCTGTGTGATAGAATTCTTTGTAACGCCACTGGGTTGATTCGATTCCGTTGAGCCGTTCAAAACATATAAACACACACTTAGGGAAGCTTCCTAGGAACTGAAAAGGTTTTTAATGATATTTTTTAATTTTTAATTTTCTTCTCTGTAAGAACAGTAGTTTATTACCTTACACTCGGGATTACCTTACAGCCTTGTTTTTGCCTGTTTTTGGCTGTGCTTAGCTGAGTGCTGCCAAGCCAAATATTGGAAACAGCTGGTATTGTTTATGTTAATAAGAATATATACTGACGCCTGAAATATTATGAAAACATTGTCAAAATCGACGCAGGCACAAGAAGAACTAAAATATGCCAGAGAAAAAGGAAATTATGGACGGAGATTAATGAAAATATTTTCATTCCAATTCACTCATTCCTATACAGCCTGTATGTTAAAACCACAATTTGCAGTGTAAAACCAGGTTTTAACTGTCAGTCTGAAAATTTTATAAATGTAATGTAATTGTTACTGAGGTATAATTTAACGTAATAACACTTTTAATTATAGCCCACTCTATGCCAGCGGCCTAACTGAGCTTTAAAGGATGATGAAAAATGATTCTCTATTGTAAAGATCTCAGAAAAATAAGATAATTTTTTGCCAATTTATGCTGTCGTTCACATTCAATCTAGACCGACCCATTCAATTTAACTGCCGGTCTTTAACCAGTTTTTTTTTATGAAACTAAGAGTAGAAAGGCTTGGGTGTATGTGTGAAATTTTATATAGGCATATCAAAATTATGACATGATATTTCTGATATGATAATATCTTCTATGATTGCTAAAACCTCATAAGTCGGAATTTTTAAAATTTCATTTATTTACTTTTTTCTTGCTGTACACACTTTTTTAACGTGTACGTGTATTATTTGTATGTCACTTCCTTAAATAATCACCACCATCGCGAACCTCAAGCGAATAAATTCTAGCGAATAATTTTTCTATTCGCATAAACAATAATTTGGTACATATAGCGAATTGTTAGGGACCAAAATAAACATCTTTGGCAAAGTAAGTTGAATTAATTTTATTTTTTATAAGTTTCTTTATGTATAAAATTTATTCAGTAAAATGCATTGTGAGTGCTTAGCTTCGATTTATGATTCTACAATGAAAAGAAATTTTGAATAATATGCCAGACAATAATGGAATATTGCAATGAACATGAATTTGTTTTTGTTTTAAGTGTAATTGAACAACGGAAAGATATCCAGTGACATCGTGGCCTAGGCAGATATTAATGAAAAATTTATACTTCTCAGTAGTGACATTGCGCTTCCTTCTTATTTCCAATCAAGTGTTTGTGAAAACACCCACATAATTTTTGGAAAAACAACTCACGGGAAGTCACGGTAATAAAAATTGCCGATGTGATGTATTTGTCACTTCAAAATCATTAATGTTTGTAACTTTATGGATAAGTAAAATTTTTCGAGGGCAAAAGCATTTTTGTAGGGGTACATGTTACACGTTCCAGCTGGAATGTCAAAATTCTGTGAGTATTTGGGTATTGAAACTAGCTTATCTCGCAAACACCGCAGTTTAATGTTTTACGGTTTTAAGCGAAGTGCTCAAAATTGCGCTTGAGTTCAAAAAACAATTCGATAGCTTGATGCTTTTAACCTCTAAGAGTATATTTACTGCAAACAAATTTAATTGTCTACTTATGATGTTTTTGCTATAATTGTTTCCGTAAAATACGTGGAAAACTTTAATGCTTAAGATAGTAAAGGGTGTTTTACATAGAGGTATACAACTTTAAGTCGGCAACACTTTTTAAAACTGTGATTTAAGTGTAGTTTGTTGGGGTATTTCCACATGACTGGGAAATGCCTCCAAATTTTAGCCAAATGGGCCCAAAACAAGATCACCGTTGATCTTGATTTTCATTAGCGAATTTCGTTTAGTGATAAAAATCATTTTTGTTGCATTCCTCTTGGTACTTCCTTAAAAAGCAATGACTTTCAGAACGTTACAGTCAATGGTGGCCGCTATTGAGCCATGATTACTGCCTTTTTGTTTTTCAATTGAACAACCATGATGTGTAGGAGCTGGGGTTTCAACAAAACGTCGCAACAAGTGACACAACTCGTGCCACAATTGATTTATAGAAGAGAACGTTTGATAACCGTATAGTTTCACGATTTGGCCACACAATTGGCCTCCAAGATTGTGCGATTTCACGCCGCTGGACTATTTTCTGTTGCGATATGTGAAGCCGCTAGTCTATGCCGATAAGCCCGAAACGATTGGAGGACAACATTCGCCGCGTTATTGCCGATATACGGTTACAAATATTGGCAAAAGTCATCGAAAATTAGACTCTCAAATTGGACTACGTTCGAGCCAGCCATAGCAGCCATATGCCAGAAGCCATTTTTAAATTATAATGCCAGAAGACTATTTTGCGAATAAAGTAAACTTCATGCTAATTTAAGGAATAGATATCTGTTTTGTACCATTTCAAAGTTATATACCTCTATAAAAAACACTCATTATTTGCTTAATTTAATTGTCTGTTTCTGTTAAAAACAAAGTCATAAAGTGTTATTGAACGTACATACTATATAGCAGCGTTTGCGGATACATACATACGCTTATGATAAAATATAACTTCATATTTTTGGCTATAAATAAAGGCATTACGATAGAAAATTCTCAGTTGAGTAAATCAGTTGATAAGACATCGAAACAAAGAGACAATGAAGACTAGCAGCATTAAACTTTCAATAGTTTTTGTGTGTTGCCTTATGATTGGGACAACATTGGCAAAAACCACAGCTCCATTAGATGGGTCCGTAGCCACTGCTGCAACAACTGCAGCTCCAGTAACAGCGGCTTCCGCAGCCACTGCTGCAACACCTGCAGCTCCAGTAACAGAGGCTCCCGTAGCCACTGCTGCAACAACTGCAGCTCCAGTAACAGCGGCTCCCGTAGCCACTGCTGCAACTCCAGTAACAGCGGCTCCCGTAGCCACTGCTGCAACACCTGCAGCTCCAGTAACAGCGGCTCCCGTAGCCACTGCTGCAACAACTGCAGCTCCAGTAACAGCGGCTCCCGTAGCCACTGCTGCAACAACTGCAGCTCCAGTAACAGCGGCTCCCGTAGCCACTGCTGCAACACCTGCAGCTCCAGTAACAGCAGCTCCCGTAGCCACTGCTGCAACACCTGCAGCTCCAGTAACAGCGGCTCCCATAGCCACTGCTGCAACAACTGCAGCTCCAGTAACAGCGGCTCCCGTAGCCACTGCTGCAACACCTGCAGCTCCAGTAACAGCAGCTCCCGTAGCCACTGCTGCAACACCTGCAGCTCCAGTAACAGCAGCTCCCGTAGCCACTGCTGCAACAACAGCAGCTCCAGTAACAGCGGCTCCCGTAGCCACTGCTGCAACTCCAGTAACAGCGGCTCCCGTAGCCACTGCTGCAACACCTGCAGCTCCAGTAACAGCAGCTCCCGTAGCCACTGCTGCAACAACAGCAGCTCCAGTAACAGCGGCTCCCGTAGCCACTGCTGCAACTCCAGTAACAGCGGCTCCCGTAGCCACTGCTGCAACACCTGCAGCTCCAGTAACAGCAGCTCCCGTAGCCACTGCTGCAACACCTGCAGCTCCAGTAACAGCAGCTCCCGTAGCCACTGCTGCAACAACAGCAGGTCCAGTAACAGCGGCTCCCGTAGCCACTGCTGCAACTCCAGTAACAGCGGCTCCCGTAGCCACTGCTGCAACACCTGCAGCTCCAGTAACAGCAGCTCCCGTAGCCACTGCTGCAACAACAGCAGCTCCAGTAACAGCGGCTCCCGTAGCCACTGCTGCAACTCCAGTAACAGCGGCTCCCGTAGCCACTGCTGCAACACCTGCAGCTCCAGTAACAGCAGCTCCCGTAGCCACTGCTGCAACACCTGCAGCTCCAGTAACAACAGCTCCCGTAGCCACTGCTGCAACAACAGCAGCTCCAGTAACAGCGGCTCCCGTAGCCACTGCTGCAACTCCAGTAACAGCGGCTCCCGTAGCCACTGCTGCAACACCTGCAGCTCCAGTAACAGCAGCTCCCGTAGCCACTGCTGCAACAACAGCAGCTCCAGTAACAGCGGCTCCCGTAGCCACTGCTGCAACAACTGCAGCTCCAGTAACAGCGGCTCCCGTAACAGCGGCTCCCGTAGCCACTGCTGCAACAACTGCAGCTCCAGTAACAGCGGCTCCCGTAGCCACTGCTGCAACACCTGCAGCTCCAGTAACAGCAGCTCCCGTAGCCACTGCTGCAACACCTGCAGCTCCAGTAACAGCGGCTCCCATAGCCACTGCTGCAACAACTGCAGCTCCAGTAACAGCGGCTCCCGTAGCCACTGCTGCAACACCTGCAGCTCCAGTAACAGCAGCTCCCGTAGCCACTGCTGCAACACCTGCAGCTCCAGTAACAGCAGCTCCCGTAGCCACTGCTGCAACAACAGCAGCTCCAGTAACAGCGGCTCCCGTAGCCACTGCTGCAACACCTGCAGCTCCAGTAACAGCGGCTCCCGTAGCCACTGCTGCAACTCCAGTAACAGCGGCTCCCGTAGCCACTGCTGCAACAACTGCAGCTCCAGTAACAGCGGCTCCCGTAGCCACTGCTGCAACTCCAGTAACAGCGGCTCCCGTAGCCACTGCTGCAACAACTGCAGCTCCAGTAACAGCGGCTCCCGTAGCCACTGCTGCAACTCCAGTAACAGCGGCTCCCGTAGCCACTGCTGCAACACCTGCAGCTCCAGTAACAGCGGCTCCCGTAGCCACTGCTGCAACAACTGCAGCTCCAGTAACAGCGGCTCCCGTAACAGCGGCTCCCGTAACAGCGGCTCCCGTAGCCACTGCTGCAACAACTGCAGCTCCAGTAACATCGGCTCCCGTAGCCACTGCTGCAACTCCAGTAACAGCGGCTCCCGTAGCCACTGCTGCAACACCTGCAGCTCCAGTAACAGCGGCTCCCGTAGCCACTGCTGCAACAACTGCAGCTCCAGTAACAGCGGCTCCCGTAACAGCGGCTCCCGTAACAGCGGCTCCCGTAGCCACTGCTGCAACAACTGCTGCTCCAGTAACAGCGGCTCCCGTAGCCACTGCTGCAACAACTGCAACTCCAGTAACAGCGGCTCCCGTAGCCACAGCTGCAACAACTGCAACTCCAGTAACTGCGGCTCCCGTAGCCACTGCAGCAACAACTGCAACTCCAGTAACAGCGGCTCCCGTAGCCACAGCTGCAACAACTGCAACTCCAGTAACAGCGGCTCCCGTAGCCACTGCTGCAACACCTGCAGCTCCAGTAACAGCGGCTCCCGTAGCCACTGCTGCAACACCTGCAGCTACAGTAACAGCGGCTCCCGTAGCCACTGCTGCAACACCTGCAGCTACAGTAACAGCGGCTCCCGTAGCCACTGCTGCAACAACAGCAGCTCCAGTAACAGCGGCTCCCGTAGCCACTGCTGCAACAACAGCAGCTCCAGTAACAGCGGCTCCCGTTACCACAGCTGCAACAACTGCAACTCCAGTAACAGCGGCTCCCGTTACCACAGCTGCAACAACTGCAGCTCCAGTAACAGCGGCTCCCGTAGCCACTGCTGCAACACCTGCAGCTCCAGTTACAGCGGCTCCCGTAGCCACTGCTGCAACACCTGCAACTCCAGTAACAGCGGCACCCGTTACCACTGCTGCAACAACTGCAACTCCAGCAACAGCGGCTCCCGTAGCCACAGCTGCAACAACTGCAACTCCAGTAACAGCGGCTCCCGTAGCCACTGCTGCAACACCTGCAACTCCAGTAACAGCGGCTCCCGTAGCCACTGCTGCAACACCTGCAACTCCAGTAACAGCGGCTCCCGTAGCCACTGCTGCAACAACAGCAGCTCCAGTAACAGCGGCTCCCGTTACCACAGCTGCAACAACTGCAACTCCAGTAACAGCGGCTCCCGTAGCCACAGCTGCAACAACTGCAGCTCCAGTAACAGCGGCTCCCGTAGCCACTGCTGCAACACCTGCAGCTCCAGTAACAGCGGCTCCCGTAGCCACTGCTGCAACACCTGCAGCTCCAGTAACAGCGGCTCCCGTAGCCACTGCTGCAACACCTGCAGCTCCAGTAACAGCGGCTCCCGTAGCCACTGCTGCAACAACAGCAGCTCCAGTAACAGCGGCTCCCGTTACCACAGCTGCAACAACTGCAACTCCAGTAACAGCGGCTCCCGTTACCACAGCTGAAACAACTGCAGCTCCAGTAACAGCGGCTCCCGTAGCCACTGCTGCAACACCTGCAGCTCCAGTTACAGCGGCTCCCGTAGCCACTGCTGCAACACCTGCAGCTCCAGTAGCAGCGGCTCCCGTAGCCACTGCTGCAACACCTGCAACTCCGGTAACAGCGGCTCCCGTAGCCACTGCAGCAACAACTGCAACTCCAGCAACAGCGGCTCCCGTAGCCACTGCAGCAACAACTGCAACTCCAGTAACAGCGGCTCCCGTAGCCACAGCTGCAACAACTGCAACTCCAGTAACAGCGGCTCCCGTAGCTACTGCTGCAACACCTGCAGCTCCAGTAACAGCGGCTCCCGTAACCACAGCTGCAACACCTGCAACTCCAGTAACAGCGGCTCCCGTAGCCACTGCAGCAACAACTGCAACTCCAGCAACAGCGGCTCCCGTAGCCACAGCTGCAACAACTGCAACTCCAGTAACAGCGGCTCCCGTAGCTACTGCTGCAACACCTGCAACTCCAGTAACAGCGGCTCCCGTAGCCACTGCAGCAACAACTGCAACTCCAGTAACAGCGGCTCCCGTAGCCACTGCTGCAACACCTGCAGCTCCAGTAACAGCGGCTCCCGTAACCACAGCTGCAACACCTGCAACTCCAGTAACAGCGGCTCCCGTAGCCACTGCAGCAACAACTGCAACTCCAGCAACAGCGGCTCCCGTAGCCACTGCTGCAACACCTGCAACTCCAGTAACAGCGGCTCCCGTAGCCACTGCTGCAACACCTGCAGATCCAGTAGCAGCGGCTCCCGTAGCCACTGCTGCAACACCTGCAGCTCCAGTAACAGCGGCTCCCGTAGCCACTGCAGCAACAACTGCAGCTCCAGTAACAGCGGCTCCCGTAGCCACTGCAGCAACAACTGCAACTCCAGTAACAGCGGCTCCCGTAGCCAAAGCTGCAACAACTGCAACTCCAGTAACAGCGGCTCCCGTAGCCACTGCTGCAACACCTGCAACTCCAGGAACAGCGGCTCCCGTAGCCACAGCTGCAACAACTGCAACTCCAGTAACAGCGGCTCCCGTAGCCACTGCTGCAACAACTGCAACTCCAGTAACAGCGGCTCCCGTAGCCACTGCTGCAACACCTGCAGCTCCAGTAGCAGCGGCTCCCGTAGCCACTGCAGCAACAACTGCAGCTCCAGTAACAACGGCTCCCGTAGCCACTGCTGCAACACCTGCAACTCCAGTAACAGCGGCTCCCGTAGCCACTGCAGCAACAACTGCAACTCCAGCAACAGCGGCTCCCGTAGCCACTGCAGCAACAACTGCAACTCCAGTAACAGCGGCTCCCGTAGCCACTGCTGCAACACCTGCAACTCCAGTAACAGCGGCTCCCGTAGCCACAGCTGCAACAACTGCAACTCCAGTAACAGCGGCTTCCGTAGCCACAGCTGCAACAACTGCAACTCCAGTAACAGCGGCTCCTGTAACCACAGCTGCAACACCTGCAATTCCAGTAACAGCGGCTCCCGTAGCCACTGCAGCAACAACTGCAACTCCAGTAACAACGGCTCCCGTAGCCACTGCTGCAATACCTGCAGCTCCAGTAACAGCGGCTCCCGTAGCCACTGCTGCAACACCTGCAGCTCCAGTAACAGCGGCTCCCGTAGCCACTGCTGCAACACCTGCAGCTCCAGTAGCAGCGGCTCCCGTAGCCACTGCTGCAACACCTGCAGCTCCAGTAACAGCGGCTCCCGTAGCCACTGCTGCAACAACTGCAACTCCAGTAACAGCGGCTCCCGTAGCCACAGCTGCAACAACTGCAACTCCAGTAACAGCGGCTTCCGTAGCCACAGCTGCAACAACTGCAACTCCAGTAACAGCGGCTCCTGTAACCACAGCTGCAACACCTGCAATTCCAGTAACAGCGGCTCCCGTAGCCACTGCAGCAACAACTGCAACTCCAGTAACAACGGCTCCCGTAGCCACTGCTGCAATACCTGCAGCTCCAGTAACAGCGGCTCCCGTAGCCACTGCTGCAACACCTGCAGCTCCAGTAACAGCGGCTCCCGTAGCCACTGCTGCAACACCTGCAGCTCCAGTAGCAGCGGCTCCCGTAGCCACTGCTGCAACACCTGCAGCTCCAGTAACAGCGGCTCCCGTAGCCACTGCTGCAACAACTGCAACTCCAGTAACAGCGGCTCCCGTAGCCACAGCTGCAACAACTGCAACTCCAGTAACTGCGGCTCCCGTAGCCACTGCAGCAACAACTGCAACTCCAGTAACAGCGGCTCCCGTAGCCACAGCTGCAACAACTGCAACTCCAGTAACAGCGGCTCCCGTAGCCACAGCTGCAACAACTGCAACTCCAGTAACAGCGGCTCCCGTAGCCACTGCTGCAACACCTGCAGCTCCAGTAACAGCGGCTCCCGTAGCCACTGCTGCAACACCTGCAGCTCCAGTAACAGCGGCTCCCGTAGCCACTGCTGCAACACCTGCAGCTCCAGTAACAGCGGCTCCCGTAGCCACTGCTGCAACACCTGCAGCTCCAGTAACAGCGGCTCCCGTAGCCACTGCTGCAACACCTGCAGCTCCAGTAACAGCGGCTCCCGTAGCCACTGCTGCAACAACTGCAACTCCAGTAACAGCGGCTCCCGTAGCCACTGCAGCAACAACTGCAACTCCAGTAACAGCGGCTCCCGTAGCCACTGCTGCAACACCTGCAGCTCCAGTAACAGCGGCTCCCGTAGCCACTGCTGCAACACCTGCAGCTCCAGTAACAGCGGCTCCCGTAGCCACTGCTGCAACAACTGCAACTCCAGTAACAGCGGCTCCTGTAACCACAGCTGCAACACCTGCAACTCCAGTAACAGCGGCTCCCGTAGCCACTGCAGCAACAACTGCAACTCCAGTAACAGCGGCTCCCGTAGCCACTGCTGCAACACCTGCAGCTCCAGTAACAGCGGCTCCCGTAGCCACAGCTGCAACAACTGCAACTCCAGTAACAGCGGCTCCTGTAACCACAGCTGCAACACCTGCAACTCCAGTAACAGCGGCTCCCGTAGCCACTGCTGCAACACCTGCAGCTCCAGTAACAGCGGCTCCCGTAGCCACTGCTGCAACAACTGCAACTCCAGTAACAGCGGCTCCTGTAACCACAGCTGCAACACCTGCAACTCCAGTAACAGCGGCTCCCGAAACCACTGCTGCAACACCTGCAGCTCCAGTAACAGCGGCTCCCGTAGCCACTGCTGCCACACCTGCTGCTCCAGTAACAGCGGCTCCAGTAGCCACTGCTGCAACACCTGCAGCTCCAGTAACAGCGGCTCCCGTAACCACAGCTGCAACAACTGCAACTCCAGTAACAGCGGCTCCCGTAGCCACTGCTGCAACACCTGCAGCTCCAGTAACAGCGGCTCCCGTAACCACAGCTGCAACAACTGCAACTCCAGTAACAGCGGCTCCCGTAGCCACTACAGCAACAACTGCAACTCCAGTAACAGCGGCTCGCGTAGCCACTGCTGCAACTCCAGTAACAGCGGCTCCCGTAGCCACTGCTGCAACAACTGCAACTCCAGTAACAGCGGCTCCCGTAGCCACAGCTGCAACAACTGCAACTCCAGTAACAGCGGCTCCTGTAGCCACTGCTGCAACAACTGCAACTCCAGTAACAGCGGCTCCTGTAGCCACTGCTGCAACAACTGCAACTCCAGTAACAGCGGCTCCCGTAGCCACAGCTGCAACAACTGCAACTCCAGTAACAGCGGCTCCCGTAGCCACAGCTGCAACAACTGCAACTCCAGTAACAGCGGCTCCTGTAGCCACTGCTGCAACAACTGCAACTCCAGTAACAGCGGCTCCCGTAGCCACAGCTGCAACAACTGCAACTCCAGTAACAGCGGCTCCTGTAGCCACAGCTGCAACAACTGCAACTCCAGTAACAGCGGCTCCTGTAGCCACTGCTGCAACAACTGCAACTCCAGTAACAGCGGCTCCCGTAGCCACTGCTGCAACAACTGCAACTCCAGTAACAGCGGCTCCCGTAGCCACAGCTGCAACAACTGCAACTCCAGTAACAGCGGCTCCTGTAGCCACTGCTGCAACAACTGCAACTCCAGTAACAGCGGCTCCCGTAGCCACTGCAGCAACAACTGCAACTCCAGGAACAGCGGCTCCCGTAGCCACAGCTGCAACAACTGCAACTCCAGTAACAGCGGCTCCCGTAGCCACTACAGCAACAACTGCAACTCCAGTAACAGCGGCTCGCGTAGCCACTGCTGCAACTCCAGTAACAGCGGCTCCCGTAGCCACTGCTGCCACACCTGCTGCTCCAGTAACAGCGGCTCCCGTAGCCACTGCTGCAACAACTGCACCTCCAGTAACAGCGGCTCCCGTAGCCACAGCTGCAACAACTGCAACTCCAGTAACAGCGGCTCCTGTAGCCACTGCAGCAACAACTGCAACTCCAGTAACAGCGGCTCCCGTAGCCACAGCTGCAACAACTGCAACTCCAGTAACAGCGGCTCCTGTAGCCACTGCAGCAACAACTCCAGTAACAGCGGCTCCCGTAGCCACTGCTGCAACACCTGCAGCTCCAGTAACAGCGGCTCCCGTAACCACTGCTGCAACACCTGCAGCTCCAGTAACAGCGGCTCCCGTAGCCACTGCTGCAACAACTGCAGCTCCAGCAACAGCGGCTCCCGTAGCCACTGCTGCAACATCTGCAGCTCCAGTAACAGCGGCTTCCGTAGCTTCTGCTTCAACAATTGCACCTTCCGTAACCCCTGCGTCCACAGTTGCACCTCCCGTGCGTCAACAATTACACCTCCCGTGGCCCCTGCTTCGACAACTACAGCTCCAGTAACGGATACCACCACGCCGACTAACAACAACGAGGAGTTTTGGCATTTGCGAGACAACAAATTGCAATTTTGCGAAGCCAATATATTCAAATACGACAAAAACAGGCATTATTAAATAATTTACGACGTCGTGATAGATATTTAGATAATTTAAGTCAAAAGCGACAAGTAGTAATAGAAAATCAAGAACGAAAACTGGATATACAGCAACAAAAATTAAAAGCACAGCAGAGTAATATTCGGAATGCAAGAAACCAATTTAATGGTCGTAGATTTCGATCTTATTACTAACAAGTAAAAGTGCTATATTCGGCTGTGCCGAACCTTAAATACCCTTCACAGATGTAATTCTTCTTTATTTCTTTCTTTCTTGCCAAAACAGAAAGTAGGTTTAATAAAAAATTCAAAATGATGTTATCGGTTACTTTTATATTTAAGAAAACGTTTAAATTTTTCGGCTAGGAAGCTAAATGTTTGGCTTTTCTTATATCTAATACCTATGAACGTCTTTCAAAAATATTATATATATATATATATATATATATATATATATATATATATATATATATAATTTACAAACAAAAAGAAAAAATCCGTTTCATGTACCCCAAAAAGTTCTAATTGTCCAACCGTAGAATCGTCTTTTAGATTTTGTTGGTTTTTAATACCAATTTATTTCTTGCTGATATATAAAGTAGGTATAATTCATCATAAACATCAAAAATAACAAATAAAATGGCTGCTTTTATGAATCAGGAAATGTCGATTTTCCAACCCTGGAACCGAATTTTTAGTTTTTAAAATGTTTATTACCAGTTTAGTTCTTAGCGAAGCATAAAATATGTTTAATTCACTCAAAAAAACCAAAATTGGGAACTTATATGGTTACTTTTATGTACCAAAAAATTCGATTTTCCAATCCTGGAACCGAATTTTTAATTTTTTGATACTAATTAAATTTTTTCTGAAATATAAAATAGGGTTAATTCACTAAAAACACAAAATTTGGAGTTTATGTTAATTTTAATACTTTTATGTGCCAAAAATATTTCAATTTTCCAACTCTGGAAGCGTATTCTTATTTTTTACCAATGC
This sequence comes from Linnaemya tessellans, assembly GCA_951800035.1. Lineage (NCBI taxonomy): Eukaryota > Metazoa > Arthropoda > Insecta > Diptera > Tachinidae > Linnaemya > Linnaemya tessellans. The sequence continues at coordinate 58,880,445 of OX637536.1, forward strand.
AATTCTTAGTGAGGTGTAACATAGTGTTACTTGACAAAAAAATTAAAACTTTTAAACATTTTGGTCACTTTCATGTACCATAAAATATTTCATTTGTCCAACCCTGGAGTCGAAATTTTGATTTTTTAAGATTTTAATACCAATTTTGTTCTTCCTGAATTATAAAACAGCTTTAATTAGCAAAAAGAAACAACGTCAATTGCCTTTTTGGTAACTTTTATGCAGAATAAATATTTCAATTACCCAACCCTGGAAAACGAAATTTAAATTTTTTTACCACTGCAACTCTTAATGAGGCATGAAATAGTTTTATTTAAGAAAAACTTAATATTTGTAACCATTTAGGTCATTTTTATGTACCACAAAATATTGCAGTTATCCAACTCTGGAATCTAAATTTTGATTTTTTTTAGTTTTTGATACAAATTTTCTTTTTCCTAAACTAAAAAATAGTTTCAATTAGTAAAATAAACAACGTCAATTGCCTTTTTTGTTACTTTTATGTAAAAAAAATCAATTTCCCAACCCCGGAAGTGAAATTTAAATTTTTTAAAATTTTCTTTATAAATGCAAATCTTCATGAGGTATAAAGTAGTTTTGTTTAAGAAAAACTCGAATTTTGAAGCCATTTTGGTTATTACATGTACTACAAAATATTGCATGTACCAAAAAAAAATTAATTTTTCCAACCCTGGAAACGAAATTTTCATTTTTTTTTTGTTTTTTTATCAGTGCAACGCTTCTTGAGGTACAAAGTAGTTTTATTTCAAATTTTTTACCATTTTGGTAACTTTCATGTACCATAGAATATTGCACTTGTCCATCCCTGGATTCGAAATTTTATTTTTTAATTGTTGATACCAATTTTGTTCTTCTTAAATTATAAGACAGTTTTAATTATCAAAAACAAAAAAAAAATAACATCAGTTGCCTGTTTGATTACTTTCATGTATAAAAAAATGCAATTTCCCACCCCAGGAAGCAAAATTTTAATTTAAAATTTTATTTTATTTTTGCCAATGCAAATCTTCATGACGTATAAAGTGGTTTTGTTAAAGAAAAACTTAAAATTTTTAACAATTTTAATTACTACATGTACTACAAAATACGGAATAGGCAGAAAAAAAAAATTTTAATTTCCCATCCCTGAAAATTTTTTTTTTATTTTTTTAGTTTTTAATACACCATTGAGACTTCCTAAAGCACGAAATAGGTTTAATTTACAAACATTAAAAAAAAAAAAAAGTTATTTTTGGTATAAATTTGGCGTCGAGAAATAGGTGCAACCTTCCCAGCTCTGGAACCATGGTTCGGATCTATCTGAATTTTAATACCACTCTATTTAAGTTCATTTCCAACCCAACGGTCCAAGAATGAGGTCTCTATCTCTTCTGGGGGCTTGGCAAGACTTGTTTGATTACTTTCACTTATAAAAACAATGCAATTTCCCAACGCTGGAAACAAAATTTGAATTTAAAAAAGAAAAATTTTTTTTTGCCAATGCAAATCTCTATGACGTATAAAGTGGTTTTGTTAAAGAAAAACTTAAAAGTTGATTTATTTTTATTGACCTTATCAGTTTATTGTAATATTTATCAAGCTTGTGGTCGTTTTTTATAATATATTATTTCTTATAATTTTTATTCGATATTTCGTTAACAGCTTGTTAACATCTTCAGGAAATAAAAATTAATAATTTTTATTTCCTGAAGATGTTAACAAGCTGTTAACGAAATATCGAATAAAAATTATAAGAAATAATATATTATAAAAAACGACCACAAGCTTGATAAATATTACGAAAAACTTAAAATTTTTAACAATTTTAGTTACTACATGTACCATTTACCCATCCCTGGAAAAAAATTTTATTTTTTTAATTTTTAATAGACCATTGAGGCTCCCTAAAGCACGAAATAGGTTTAATTTACAAACATTTAAAAAAAAATTGATTTTTGGTATAAATTTTGCGTCGAGAAATAGGTGTAAGCTTCCCAGCTCTGGAACCATACTTCGGATCTTTTCTAATCCAACGGTCCAAGAACGAAGTCTCTAGCTCTTCTGGGGGCTTGGGAAAACCGATTTCACGTACAGATGGACGGACAGACGGACATCGCTCAATCGTCATCGCTATTCATAAGGATCCAGAATATATATACTTTATGGGGTCCCATGTGGATATCGAAGAAATTACACACGGAATGACAAACCTATATAGTATACCCGTTCACTATTTTGTGAAGGGTATAAAAATAATATGAGAAAAATGTGTGATTGTTAATAATTCAGAATAGAAGTTGGTTAATGTTTCATTTACTCGAGAGGGCAATCGAATTATTGTGCTTCTTCGACTATTAAAATTATATACGCAGTGTTTCTCGCACTTCTGCTTATGTTGCTGGAATAATTATCTTCCTGATACACAAAAAACAGTTTGTGTAATATTTTGTTTTGCCCGTTTTCTTTTCCTTAAATACGTAATAATCACATTAAATAAATATATTAATCCACAAAATTGTTTATATAAATTTCAAGCTCAATAATAAAATTCATCTGGAATCAAATCAAATAAAATTAAGATTTTCATTGTAATAAGTAACCGAAAAACTGTTGTGGTAATAAGTCAAAATTACTGTGTTTGTAGTTACTATCCGCCGGGCTAGTAGAAGGTTGTGGTGATTCGTTAAAAGGGTTAATGGTAATTCTTAAATGGATACAATGGATCCAAAGTAGTTGGCTAAAAATGTCAGAATGTTACTTCAATTTGCATGTATCCAACCGATAAAGGGATATTACCCTCATATACAGGGCGCTACATTGAAGTCTACTTCAAAGTTACAGAGCAGAACGAAACGAGGTCCACTTCAACAGCGCCCGGGTGATAGGAAATTCGGAAATAACAAGAAAACTAAAATGGTAAATGTCTTGGCAACGCACTTTCGAGTTATTGACCTCCGAAATTTTCATATTTCCACTGATTTTGTCAATGTATTTAGCCAATATTGTTATCATTTGAAAGATTTTGAAGAGATCCTTTAATAAAATTCATTTAATTAAAAGTGCTTAACATCCACATGTAAGAGGAGTGCACAAAATAAGCAAGAATGAAATGTGAGTAAACAAAAGTCCGGTTATGGCTTCTCTGCATAGTGGATCTTCTTCCGAATTGAATTGTATTTTTCGTTATAGTACAACGAACGCCGGCTTCGTCTACTAAAGCTTCTCTGCGTAGCCGAGCTTTGGACGGACTGAAGAATTGTCTCTTCTGTGGGATAATAAACACCGTTTTCGTAGACTAAACTTTAATTCTTCCTTTTTCGCAAATTCCCCGCCGGTTGCTAATGGAGAAAGTATTTGAATAATTTTTTTTTTATATTTTTCAGAGCTTTGTAATGATACCAATAGTACATTCAGAAAACGTTCACCATTTAAAATGTTTTTATTATTTTTCAATTTTCCATACTCCTGCATAATTGTCCTCTTAAGCGGACGTGCAGTGGAAAACTGGACCAGCGATCAGTAGTATTTGCAGTCGAAGTTCTCTTAGACAAGATGGCGTCTTTAAATATTTTCATTATTAAATGCAAACATTTGCTTGTTATTAATTAATGAATTAAGGGTTGATTTCATCCACACAAGTTTAAGACACATATTGTAAAAAAAGTCGTAATGCTTTAGACTTTTATATTTAATTGCATGCTGCACGTCTGCATAGAAAGTGAGGACTGAATAAATTTTATGTGACATATTATTTACGATTCCATAAATGTGCCTGTAATATTGATAGATGATGATAATCGTTAAAGGGAGACTAACTATGATATCGAAACCAGGTTGTCGCTCAAATACGCTGTGAAATTTTCGTTGACAAACTACAACGTTTTCACAAATACTTTGCTGCGGTTAAATTCGTTGTAGCGAAGTTCGACTTTATATACGAGTATATACATATAACACCAAATTCCTCACCACAAAAATAACACAATTTGATTTTCACATTTTGATATTAAAAACAAAAGTTTCACGAAAAAACAACGTTAACGAAATGTTTCGCTGCTAACAAGATGATGAAATACTTAGATTTATTTCATAATTCTATGAATTTCATCATGCTTGACTTGCGTCATACATATCTTGAGAACAGTTTATTGCAGTCAGTGTGCTTTGAGAAGTAAGTGATAAAGTAATTTATATGGCACTTAAGTTAGTTGCGAATACAGGCAATTGTTTTTCTTAAAGTTTCTAGTACTTTAAATAAAGGGTGACCTTTTTAGCAAACTTCTTTTTGGCAACAATAGCCCAGTTCACAATCTCGAGCAAGTAGTCTAGCATCGTAGCATGAGCAGAATAATTGTACTCTACACCAACAAAATACATTAAAAATGCTCACAAATACTCTCTCAATTTGCAAATGCTATAATGCAAGACCATTTGCACAGAATTGTGAATTGGGCTAATGTGTTTGGCAGCTCAGCTGTTTTCGTGTGAAATACACTGTTTGGTGTAAAGTTTTCGAAAGACGAAAAAGGCAAAAGAAAGTGAATGGCGTGAGCCACCGTGCGATAATTAAATTTTTTGTTTCATTCCCAAAATGGCAGAACTGGACTTGACTTACATGTGGTTTCAACAAGACGGTGCCTCATTCCAGGCAGCGCGCGAAACAGTGGAACAATTGAGAGTCGAGTGCGATAAACAGTTTATGTCTTCACGTTTGGGACCGATCAAGTGGCCGTTTATATCGTACGTTCTAACGTCTTTAGGGCATTTTTAGAGGGGCTATGATAAGGCTCATGTCTACAGGGACAAGCCCGCAACTCTTGACGCCCTGGAAGTCAATATTGAAGAATATATTCGTGAGATACCGATATGTAGGAGAAATTATACCAAAATTTAATTTGAAATGAAATCATCATTAAACATTGAATTACATAGATCGTTCCATCAACTCAATTTTCGTACATATCTGTAACTTGTATGTGTTGATTTTTTAAATAAAACCTGAAAACTCTTAAAAGATCACCCATTATGTACATACATATATGTAGATTCTGTTGTGTACATCGTTTTTGGTCCCCTCCTAGTGAATACTCTTTAAATCTCTGTCTAATTAATTATTTCGTTTAGATGTGATAAAAGTTTTAACAATTAAATAAATATCACTTTTATTGCCGCATGTGTATGTTCAAAATTTTTGCAAACGAGATTAAAAAGCTTTGACCTGATTACTTCACTTGTACCAAACGTATCTTATCTGTGCTAGTTTGTCACGAAATTTATAAACTCCTGCAATTACTTGTAAACCAAGGTATGCATCAAGCTCTATCATATCAACGTTTTGCCAATCATTTCAACACCGTTTTGATTTGTAATTTGAATAATAATATTTTTTATATTTGATGATATAAACAAATCGAGCGAAGACTTTATATCTGTAACCATAGATGTTGCTCTTTTGGTAGGCCCAGGCTTATTCAATAAAATTTTATTTTTTGGCAACCTGCCTGTTGGAAGTGGTGACTGCTTTTTCCAAACTACACTGTTGTCTTTAGATAAATATGTAACTGAAATGCTGTGATCTATTTGTATTACATCTTCCACCTCCACGCTTTCAATGCTATTATTTGATGATGAATATAATTCGACTTCTGCATCGCTGTCGGGTGAAAAAATTGCAATATCGCTTGTTGGGTCGTATTGACCCAAAGGATATCAAATGTTCGTAAATCGTATTTTGAAATGTGGAGGGGAAAGGAAAAACCTAAATGTTATTATTTTCTTTTAAAAACATAATTTTCGTCAATATAATGGATAAATTCAAGTTCAACGTCCACATCTTGTAATAAAAGGGAAACATTTTGCTTCGGAAAACAAAAGTTGGGTCAAATTGACCCAAGGAATGCAGAAGGGCTAGATCTTTTAGATTTTTTCGAGTTTTCAATACCTATTCTATTCACCCTGAAGTATAAAACAGGTTGAAATCACAGAAAAAGCCAAAGTTCGTAATCTATTTAGTTATTTTTATGTATCAAAAAATGTTCAATGAATACTATTTTTTTAGAATTTTAGTACCAATATTTGTCTCCCTGAAGCATAAAATAGTTTTAAGACCAACCAAAAACAAAAATTTCAAGCGGTTTTTTTTTTTTATTCGTATTTATATTCAAAAAAATTTAATTATTACAATAAGTTGTTATTGCCTCAGCGTCCACGAGGACATTTTTGAGGCCAGTTGGCAAAGTATTTACAATATTTTATATATGTATGTACATAGCTTTAACAAGCATAGTATTCATTACAATAGAAGCATTTCGAAGTTATTTAATAAGTATTCTTTAACGGTTTTCTTAAAAGCAGAAATTCTTTGAATATTTTTTATGTCTTCTGGTAACTTATTAAATTCCAAACTACCCATATGATCAATTCTTTGTTTAGTTTTCTCCAAGCGGCAAAAGCCTACACTCAGATTGTTCGCAGTTCTTGTGTTAAAATTATGTTGATTCCGCGAGAATAGAACAGTATGATGGCCAATATTGTGCATGGATTTATAAACATATAGTAAAAGTTGCATTTTGTATAATCCATGTACAGGAAGAATTGTTTTTGATACATCTTTATATAAGTTTAGCGTTGGAAAAGTCAGTGGAAGATTGAAAACTGTTTTTAGCGCTTTATTCTGAGATCTTTGAAGTGCTTTCAGCTCATTGCTTTTTTTCCATGCATACACAACAGCTAGGTAGTTTAAATGACTCTGAATTAGAGCTTGGTAGATTAAAAGTTTAATTTTAACATTAAATTTATTTTTAAATTTATAAATAAGGCCAGTAGCTGAAGCAATTTTTGACTTCACAATTTTTATGTGCAAATCCCACGATAGATTGCTTTGCATATGTACACCGAGATACTTTATTGAGGAGGCTTCATGCACAGGCTTACCATCCACAAAAATACTAAAATTCTGGCCATGAACCATATTTGGCCTAAACCTTACAACCTTTGTCTTTTCAGCATTTAAACATAATTTATTTATCCTCGCATATTCCATTATCATTGCAGCATCATATTCCATCTGAGCTTTTAAAGCGGCCTCATATTTATATGGATAAAAAATACTTATGTCATCAGCAAACATAATCAGTTTACCAAAAAGTTCTAAATTTTTTAAATCATTGAGGTATATGCTAAAAAGTAATGGGCCCAATACACTGCCCTGCGGAACTCCATACTCAACCACACCAACTGAGCTTTTGACATTATTTAATTCAACATACTGTTTTCTATTTGACAAGTAACTTTTAAACAATGCTAGCGCTCTACTCTCCACTCCATAATATGCAAGCTTTTCAATAAGAATTGAATGATCTACAAGATCAAACGCCTTCGAAAAGTCATAAAAGATACCCGCCACACCACTAAATCCTTCATCTAGTCCTCTACATACATTATTAACTACATTTACAACAGCTTCCTCTGAACCAGATCCTTTTATTGAGGTTACTTTTCACTTTTTCATAGTCACAAATTTTCTTCATTGTTTCGATATAATCATAAGTATTGACGAATGTATTTAATTTAATGGATAATATATAATGGTCAGTTATATTGCAGGTAATAGTGTCTATAACGATATCATCTGTGATGTTACTATAAACATGGTCAATACATGTACCAGCTCCTGGACGGGTTATTAGGTGGTGACAATTCTTGTAGCCAAAGCTTGAAAGTATATCAACTAAATCAGATTTAAATGAATTTTGAAAGAAATTTATATTTGTATCACATACAACCATCCCAGGGTAGTGACCATGTCGCATTAACAAATTTTCCAAAAAGCTCAAAAAAGAATTTAAAACACATTTTTGAGACCTGTAAAATGATGTAAATTTTAAAGATTTCCCATTGATTTTTAGGTTCTCCAACGAGATGGTTATAGCTTCAATAAAGTCTTTACTTTTGCAACTTTCCATTTTGTATTCGATGCTTTTGTTTATGTAGATCGATGTGCCACCATAGCCATCTGTTCTACAACAATGTATAGCATTATACCCAAAAATATTGTAAATTTGTGTTATACTTGCTGAAAACCAAGTTTCTTGAACTACAATGATGCTTGGTAGTTTTGGAAATTCAGAAATTATTTGCTTAAATTTATTAAATTTTCCAATTGACGAAATGCTTCGCATGTTTACAGATATAATATCAAGTAAAGGAACATTTATTGAATTATAATAGTTTGAAAAGGAAAGAAAATTTTCAAAGTGTTTATTAACCATATAGAAAGAAAAAATAAAAATGATTAGACTTAAAAATAAAAGAATATAAAAAAGAAGAATAAATATTAAAAATTTTGTTGAACTGGGGACATGAACGACGGATTACCATCATCATCATCAGTATCTTCTCTCACAACTGGTGCTCGAAACGATCTTCTCTTATTTTGATTAGTTGTAGCTTCCAATAATAAATCATCAACCACAGCTTCATTTTTGATTAATTTTGGCCGAGATATTGCGCTTCGCTTGACATAAATTTTTCCATTGTAGGTATAGACAGATGTGTAACCAACGTTCTTCAGTGATTTAGCATATTCAAAAATTTTAAGGGTTTCCCGACTTAAATAATCATTGATATAGATATCTTTAGTATCATTGTTCTCTTTCAGTTTAGATTTTGCTGCCATTAAGGTTTCTTTTGAGTTTTTCGAGTTAAATTTAACAATAATAGTGTGTTTATTTTTAGATGCATTTTTATTTTTTATTATATACGCATTCTCAACATTTTCTTCTTTGACATTAATTCCCACGTTCTTCGAAATTTTTAATAGCGTTTCTACAGCAGTTTCATTCCCATGAACTTCAACACCTCTGATTATACAATTTTTACTAACATGTTCATCACTCAAAAATCTTACAGTTTCTTTCAATTCTTTTACTTCAGATTTCAGCAAAAAGTTTTCTTTTTTAACATCATCAATTTTCTTTTTATTTTCTGCCACCCCTCGTAATATTTCATCATATTGCTTTGACATAAACGTTATTGCCTCATTCATTTCAGACAGCTGATCGAGTTTAGATAATTGTTTTCTTATTTCACACAATTCTCCCTTTACGTCACCACCACCGACTTCTACACATTTATAGCACGCATATTCTTTTTCTTCATTGTCTACCAATTGCAAAAATTGTTGTTGGCTTAAGCTTGTACATGATACGTGATAGTTGTTATTGCATTTATCACACACAATATTATCTTGTTCCTCTTTCACCTGTTTTTTGCATTTACCACAATAAACAATCTTTTTATTTATGCTGCGACGTGTTTTTCCCGGCATATTTCAATTATCCACTTATTAATAACACTTGTTAAATAATAATTCACCAATTTACGCTAGTTATTAGTTTATTTTTTCTTAACTTTAACAAAATATAAAAATTATTATGCAGACTTATATGATTTTGACGTCTATTCGTTATAGGGTTGCCAACTTCTTTTTTCTCTCATATACATATATATCAAAACCACTTCGATTGACCAACATTGGAATAGAATTTTTGATTTTTTAGGTCTTTAATACCAGTTTAATTCTGTAATGGTTTAGTTAACTAAAAAACCAAAATCGAAAATATGGTTACTTTTATAAACCAAAAAATTTCGATTCCCATCCTGGAATCGAATTTTATTTTTTATTACCAATTAAATTCTGCTTGAAGTATAAAAATTATAGATTTGATTCACTGCAAGAATCATAACTGGGACCTTACGTGGCCAGTTTTATCTATAATCCACCATAAGCATCAAAATTATTAACTTAAATAGTTACTTTTAAGTACCAAAAATTTTGATTTTCCAACCCTGGAATAGTTTTTTTTTCTCATTTTTCTCTCGTAATATTTGAAAAAACAAAAATTAGGAACTTTATGACTATTTTTAAGTACAAAAAATTGCGACTTTCCAACCCTGGAATAGAATTTCTATTTTTTTTTATTTTTACTCGAATATAATTCTTCATGAAGTATAAATAACTTTAATTCTGAAGGTCTGATGCGACCAATAATCCATGCGAAAAAATGCCAGTGTTTATGGAAATTCTATTGGTTTTCCTCGAAAACATTTAACTGCACTTCCTGTATTCCTTATTTCTTACGTCTTTCGACTCCTCTTCTAGCACTCCAGTAGGAAAATCGCTGCATGCATGATTTCTTTTGCACGCATAATTATTTTATGGACGGCAATGGGCCTTATCCCAAGAAATTATCAAACACAACAATCAGCATTAAAAAAGTCAAAACTTCGCAAAAATATTGTCATTTCTACCCCAATTGTAGTGTTTTGAGACGAAGAACTGAACACAACGTAGCGAATATCTTAACGTACGATAAACGGGTCTGTGTACAGACACACCAACACTAAAAAACCGTTTATCGTTCTTGTGCGGAACACTAATTAAAGTAGTGTTTTTGTCCAACACTGATTTAAAGCTTGTTCAGCTATAAAGCATCATATAGCTCTTATAACTGCTTCATAAGTATCTTCAAGATAGTAGATAATATTCGTTTTTAAAAAATATTTTAAGAATGGCAATAAACGTATATTTTGATGTTATCGTGCTTTATAAAATAGTTGCGTCTTTATTCGCAAAGATCGTTTCTATATAAAATCGCTTATCTTTTTATGTTTGTACATGCGAAAACTGTGACCTTCTGGTGTTTATAACTTGTTTTTAGCTAAACTTGTTGATAACTATAAAAAAATAATAAAAATTTTGATGTACAAGTTTTTGCAATTATATAGACTCACTTTGCACCGCTATAACAAATTTCCTCGCAGTAAAACTTCATTCAGTATTATTCTTAAAAAATAGAAATTCCTTCAAAGTGCTAACCCCAAAAATGTACGAACACATACTAAAAAGATATGAAAAACGGTTGATCTTAAAGGCAATCCCCGAACATCCCTCTGATTAGTTTGTGGAAAACCGTTAAAAAGTTATTCCCAAAAACGACATATAAAAAAAAGTTTTGTAAGTTTTTTTTGAAATTTCTCGAAATGTACCGATCCGAATCGGTTCCGATTTCTGTGTGATAGAATTCTTTGTAACGCCACTGGGTTGATTCGATTCCGTTGAGCCGTTCAAAACATATAAACACACACTTAGGGAATCTTCCTAGGAACTCAAAAGGTTTTTAATGATATTTTTTAATTTTTAATATTCTTCTCTGTAAGAACAGTAGTTTATTACCTCACAGTCGGGATTGCAGCCTTGTTTTTGGTTGTGCTTAGCTGAGTGCTGCCAAGCCAAATATTGGAAACAGCTGGTATTGTTTATGTTAATAAGAATATATAGTGACGCCTGAAATATTATGAAAACATTGTCAAAATCGACGCAGGCACAAGAAGAACTAAAATATGCCAGAGAAAAAGGAAATTATGGACGGAGATTAATGAAAATATTTTCATTTCAATTCACTCATTCCTATACAGCCTGTATGTTAAAACCACAATTTGCAGTGTAAAACCAGGTTTTAACTGTCAGTCTGAAAATACTATAAATGTAATGTAATTGTTACTGAGATATAATTTAACGTAATAACACTTTTAATTATAGCCCACTCTATGCCAGCGGCCTAACTGAGCTTTAAAAGATGATGAAAAATGATTCTCTATTGTAAAGATCTCAGAAAAATAAGATAATTTTTTGCCAATTTATGCTGTCGTTCAGATTCAATCTAGACTGACCCATTCAATTTAACTGCCGGTCCTTAACCAGGTTTTTTTAATGAAACTAATAGTAGACAGGCTTGGGTGTATGTGTGAAATTTTATATAGGCATATCAAAATTATGACATGATATTTCTGATATGATAATATCTTCTATGATTGCTAAAACCTCATAAGTCGGAATTTTTAAAATTTCATTTATTTACTTTTTTCTTGCTGTACACACTTTTTTAACGTGTACGTGTATTATTTGTATGTCACTTCCTTAAATAATCACCACCATCGCGAACCTCAAGCGAATAAATTCTAGCGAATAATTTTTCTATTCGCATAAACAATAATTTGGTACATATAGCGAATTGTTAGGGACCAAAATAAACATCTTTGGCAAAGTAAGTTGAATTAATTTTATTTTTTATAAGTTTCTTTATGTATAAAATTTATTCAGTAAAATGCATTGTGAGTGCTTAGCTTCGATTTATGATTCTACAATGAAAAGAAATTTTGAATAATATGCCAGACAATAATGGAATATTGCAATGAACATGAATTTGTTTTTGTTTTAAGTGTAATTGAACAACGGAAAGATATCCAGTGACATCGTGGCCTAGGCAGATATTATTGAAAAATTTATACTTCTCAGTAGTGACATTGCGCTTCCTTCTTATTTCCAATCAAGTGTTTGTGAAAACACCCACATAATTTTTGGAAAAACAACTCACGGGAAGTCACGGTAATAAAAATTGCCGATGTGATGTATTTGTCACTTCAAAATCATTAATGTTTGTAACTTTATGGATAAGTAAAATTTTTCGAGGGCAAAAGCATTTTTGTAGGGGTACATGTTACACGTTCCAGCTGGGATGTCAAAATTCTGTGAGTATTTGGGTATTGAAACTAGCTTATCTCGCAAACACCGCAGTTTAATGTTTTACGGTTTTAAGCGAAGTGCTCAAAATTGCGCTTGAGTTCAAAAAACAATTCGATAGCTTGATGCTTTTAACCTCTAAGAGTATATTTACTGCAAACAAATTTAATTGTCTACTTATGATGTTTTTGCTATAATTGTTTCCGTAAAATACGTGGAAAACTTTAATGCTTAAGATAGTAAAGGGTGTTTTACATAGAGGTATACAACTTTAAGTCGGCAACACTTTTTAAAACTGTGATTTAAGTGTAGTTTGTTGGGGTATTTCCACATGACTGGGAAATGCCTCCAAATTTTAGCCAAATGGGCCCAAAACAAGATCACCGTTGATCTTGATTTTCATTAGCGAATTTCGTTTAGTGATAAAAATCATTTTTGTTGCATTCCTCTTGGTACTTCCTTAAAAAGCAATGACTTTCAGAACGTTACAGTCAATGGTGGCCGCTATTGAGCCATGATTACTGCCTTTTTGTTTTTCAATTGAACAACCATGATGTGTAGGAGCTGGGGTTTCAACAAAACGGCGCAACAAGTGACACAACTCGTGCCACAATTGATTTATAGAAGAGAACGTTTGATAACCGTATAGTTTCACGATTTGGCCACACAATTGGCCTCCAAGATTGTGCGATTTCACGCCGCTGGACTATTTTCTGTTGCGATATGTGAAGCCGCTAGTCTATGCCGATAAGCCCGAAACGATTGGAGGACAACATTCGCCGCGTTATTGCCGATATACGGTTACAAATATTGGCAAAAGTCATCGAAAATTAGACTCTCAAATTGGACTACGTTCGAGCCAGCCATAGCAGCCATATGCCAGAAGCCATTTTTAAATTATAATGCCAGAAGACTATTTTGCGAATAAAGTAAACTTCATGCTAATTTAAGGAATAGATATCTGTTTTGTACCATTTCAAAGTTATATACCTCTATAAAAAACACTCATTATTTGCTTAATTTAATTGTCTGTTTCTGTTAAAAACAAAGTCATAAAGTGTTATTGAACGTACATACTATATAGCAGCGTTTGCGGATACATACATACGCTTATGATAAAATATAACTTCATATTTTTGGCTATAAATAAAGGCATTACGATAGAAAATTCTCAGTTGAGTAAATCAGTTGATAAGACATCGAAACAAAGAGACAATGAAGACTAGCAGCATAAAACTTTCAATAGTTTTTGTGTGTTGCCTTATGATTGGGACAACATTGGCACAAACCACAGCTCCATTAGATGGCTCCGTAGCCACTGCTGCAACAACTGCAGCTCCAGTAACAGCGGCTCCCGTAGCCACTGCTGCAACTCCAGTAACAGCGGCTCCCGTAGCCACTGCTGCAACACCTGCAGCTCCAGTAACAGCGGCTCCCGTAGCCACTGTTGCAACAACTGCAGCTCCAGTAACAGCGGCTCCCGTAACAGCGGCTCCCGTAGCCACTGCTGCAACAACTGCAGCTCCAGTAACAGCGGCTCCCGTAGCCACTGCTGCAACACCTGCAGCTCCAGTAACAGCAGCTCCTGTAGCCACTGCTGCAACACCTGCAGCTCCAGTAACAGCGGCTCCCGTAGCCACTGCTGCAACACCTGCAGCTCCAGTAACAGCGGCTCCCGTAGCCACTGCTGCAACAACAGCAGCTCCAGTAACAGCGGCTCCCGTAGCCACTGCTGCAACTCCAGTAACAGCGGCTCCCGTCACCACAGCTGCAACACCTGCAGCTCCAGTAACAGCGGCTCCCGTAGCCACTGCTGCAACAACAGCAGCTCCAGTAACAGCGGCTCCCGTAGCCACTGCTGCAACACCTGCAGCTCCAGTAACAGCGGCTCCCGTAGCCACTGCTGCAACAACAGCAGCTCCAGTAACAGCGGCTCCCGTAGCCACTGCTGCAACTCCAGTAACAGCGGCTCCCGTCACCACAGCTGCAACACCTGCAGCTCCAGTAACAGCGGCTCCCGTAGCCACTGCTGCAACAACTGCAGCTCCAGTAACAGCGGCTCCCGTAACAGCGGCTCCCGTAGCCACTGCTGCAACAACTGCAGCTCTAGTAACAGCGGCTCCCGTAGCCACTGCTGCAACACCTGCAGCTCCAGTAACAGCGGCTCCCGTAGCCACTGCTGCAACAACAGTAGCTCCAGTAACAGCGGCTCCCGTAGCCACTGCTGCAACAACAGCAGCTCCAGTAACAGCGGCGCCCGTAGCCACTGCTGTAACACCTGCAGCTCCAGTAACAGCGGCTCCCGTAGCCACTGCTGCAACAACAGCAGCTCCAGTAACAGCGGCTCCCGTAGCCACTGCTGCAACACCTGCAGCTCCAGTAACGGCAGCTCCCGTAGCCACTGCTGCAACACCTGCAGCTCCAGTAACAGCGGCTCCCGTAGCCACTGCTGCAACAACAGCAGCTCCAGTAACAGCGGCTCCCGTAGCCACTGCTGCAACACCTGCAGCTCCAGTAACAGCGGCTCCCGTAGCCACTGCTGCAACAACAGCAGCTCCAGTAACAGCGGCTCCCGTAGCCACTGCTGCAACACCTGCAGCTCCAGTAACAGCAGCTCCCATAGCCACTGCTGCAACACCTGCAGCTTCAGTAACAGCGGCTCCCGTAGCCACTGCTGCAACACCTGCACCTCCCGTAACAGCGGCTCCCGTAGCCACTGCTGCAACAACTGCAGCTCCAGTAACAACGGCTCCCGTAGCCACTGCTTCGACAACTGCAGCTCCAGTAACGGATACCACCACGCCGACTAACAACAACGAGGAGTTGTTGGCATTTGCGAGACAACAAATTGCAATTTTGCGAAGCCAATATATTCAAATACGACAAAAACAGGCATTATTAAATAATTTACGACGTCGTGATAGATATTTAGATAATTTAAGTGCAATGCGACAAGTAGTAACACAAAATCAAGGACGAAAACTGGATATACAGCAACAAAAATTAAAAGCACAGAAGAGTAATATTCGGAATGCAAGAAACCAATTTAATGGTCGTAGATTTCGATCTTATTACTAAAAATAATATGAGAAAAATGTGTGATTGTTAATAATTCAGAATAGAAGTTGGTTAATGTTTCATTTACTCGAGAGGGCAATCGAATTATTGTGCTTCTTCGACTATTAAAATTATATACGCAGTGTTTCTCGCCCTTCTGCTTATGTTGCTGGAATAATTATCTTCCTGATACACAAAAAACAGTTTGTGTAATATTTTGTTTTGCCCGTTTTCTTTTCCTTAAATACGTAATAATCACATTAAATAAATATATTAATCCACAAAATTGTTTATATAAATTTCAAGCTCAATAATAAAATTCATCTGGAATCAAATCAAATAAAATTAAGATTTTCATTGTAATAAGTAACCGAAAAACTGTTGTGGTAATAAGTCAAAATTACTGTGTTTGTAGTTACTATCCGCCGGGCTAGTAGAAGGTTGTGGTGATTCGTTAAAAGGGTTAATGGTAATTCTTAACCTTCACCTTACCAATACCCACCACGGTGACCATTTCGGTTTTATTTTTTTAATAACTTGGTTAATTTTGCTCCAATCTATGAGAAATTTTGACTCAATGAACAAATTTTTTGTACTTTTAGAATTTATCAAAAATATAAATTTTTTAAGGAGTTTTTAAAGTTTTTTTTTCAATTTTATTGCATTGGCTACCAATACCCACCCGGGTGGGTATGAAACTACTTATTATAAAAACTGATTAATAGAAATTTTTACTAATAAAAACATTTAATTTAAGTATGTTGAAGAGCCTTGATGACATTTTTCACATTTTGTTTGACTGAGAATGCATTTAAATGTATCAGCCCTGGACATATTTTTAGATATTTAGATATATTATATATTGGGCCCATATAAAGGTTTTCATGAATAATATTGATCGATCGTCGGCGATTTTTGTTTGACGCCTCCTTATACCATTTCACATTGTCTTTAGTCTCGTAATGCAAAGACCTCGCACATGATTCATCATTATCATCACAATCACTTTCAACGGTCACCTATACTTCGCCAAGCTTCTGTTCTATATCAGAATCGTCGGCATCTCCAATAAGCATGTAATCCTGTTCTTCATCATCATCGCCACTTAAATTCTCAGTACCATACAAATCTAACTCAGTGTCAATCAATCCAAGAAAATACTTTTCTCTCTCTTCATGAGACAGCCTTTAGTAACACAAGTTACAATAATTATTTTTACTTTGAAAATAAAAATAGTGATTATAAAATACATACATATTGCAACTTATTTTCACTACTCATATCAAAAAACTTTGCGACCATTTTCCAAAGTTCTTACATAACAACTAAATTTTATATTATAATAAAAATCGTCCTTGCTAATGCTTACATTTCACAACCCATATAAATACCTACATTATCGTTACAAAGCAGATCACTGACTCCTCAATGCTCTTTTCGTAAATTGAGAGAAACTAAACACCATCTTGCTGAGCTATAAAAAAACTAATTATTTGGCGATCATCTATGACCTTGGAAAATAATACAAGATTTTAGAAATTCTACTTGGAAAAAATAACAGATACGATCATATTTCAGTTGCGGTTCCCTTAGAAGCGCTGATCCCTGGAAACAGTAAGACATGAAGGAACCATTTCTGTGATTAACTTTAAAAATTAAAAGCTGACTTCTCATAAGTTTAATAGCAATATATCTGATAATATAAGTACATGCATAAAACTTCAGTACCACCCGGATGGGTATTGGTAAACGATGTATATAAAAACCTTTGGTAAGGCGAAGGTTAAATGGATACAATGGATCCAAAATGGTTGGCTAAAAATGTCAGAATGTTACTTCAATTTGCATGTATCCAACCGATAAAGGGATATTACCCTCATATACAGGGCGCTACATTGAAGTCTACTTCAAAGTTACAGAGCAGAACGAAACGAGGTCCACTTCAACAGCGCCCGGGTGATAGGAAATTCGGAAATAACAAGAAAACTAAAATGGTAAATGTCTTGGCAACGCACTTTCGAGTTATTGACCTCCGAAATTTTCATATTTCCACTGATTTTGTCAATGTATTTAGCCAATATTGTTATCATTTGAAAGATTTTGAAGAGATCCTTTAATAAAATTCATTTAATTAAAAGTGCTTAACATCCACATGTAAGAGGAGTGCACAAAATAAGCAAGAATGAAATGTGAGTAAACAAAAGTCCGGTTATGGCTTCTCTGCATAGTGGATCTTCTTCCGAATTGAATTGTATTTTTCGTTATAGTACAACGAACGCCGGCTTCGTCTACTAAAGCTTCTCTGCGTAGCCGAGCTTTGGACGGACTGAAGAATTGTCTCTTCTGTGGGATAATAAACACCGTTTTCGTAGACTAAACTTTAATTCTTCCTTTTTCGCAAATTCCCCGCCGGTTGCTAATGGAGAAAGTATTTGAATAATTTTTTTTTTATATTTTTCAGAGCTTTGTAATGATACCAATAGTACATTCAGAAAACGTTCACCATTTAAAATGTTTTTATTATTTTTCAATTTTCCATACTCCTGCATAATTGTCCTCTTAAGCGGACGTGCAGTGGAAAACTGGACCAGCGATCAGTAGTATTTGCAGTCGAAGTTCTCTTAGACAAGATGGCGTCTTTAAATATTTTCATTATTAAATGCAAACATTTGCTTGTTATTAATTAATGAGTTAAGGGTTGATTTCATCCACACAAGTTTAAGACACATATTGTAAAAAAAGTCGTAATGCTTTAGACTTTTATATTTAATTGCATGCTGCACGTCTGCATAGAAAGTGAGGACTGAATAAATTTTATGTGACATATTATTTACGATTCCATAAATGTGCCTGTAATATTGATAGATGATGATAATCGTTAAAGGGAGACTAACTATGATATCGAAACCAGGTTGTCGCTCAAATACGCTGTGAAATTTTCGTTGACAAACTACAACGTTTTCACAAATACTTTGCTGCGGTTAAATTCGTTGTAGCGAAGTTCGACTTTATATACGAGTATATACATATAACACCAAATTCCTCACCACAAAAATAACACAATTTGATTTTCACATTTTGATATTAAAAACAAAAGTTTCACGAAAAAACAACGTTAACGAAATGTTTCGCTGCTAACAAGATGATGAAATACTTAGATTTATTTCATAATTCTATGAATTTCATCATGCTTGACTTGCGTCATACATATCTTGAGAACAGTTTATTGCAGTCAGTGTGCTTTGAGAAGTAAGTGATAAAGTAATTTATATGGCACTTAAGTTAGTTGCGAATACAGGCAATTGTTTTTCTTAAAGTTTCTAGTACTTTAAATAAAGGGTGACCTTTTTAGCAAACTTCTTTTTGGCAACAATAGCCCAGTTCACAATCTCGAGCAAGTAGTCTAGCATCGTAGCATGAGCAGAATAATTGTACTCTACACCAACAAAATACATTAAAAATGCTCACAAATACTCTCTCAATTTGCAAATGCTATAATGCAAGACCATTTGCACAGAATTGTGAATTGGGCTAATGTGTTTGGCAGCTCAGCTGTTTTCGTGTGAAATACACTGTTTGGTGTAAAGTTTTCGAAAGACGAAAAAGGCAAAAGAAAGTGAATGGCGTGAGCCACCGTGCGATAATTAAATTTTTTGTTTCATTCCCAAAATGGCAGAACTGGACTTGACTTACATGTGGTTTCAACAAGACGGTGCCTCATTCCAGGCAGCGCGCGAAACAGTGGAACAATTGAGAGTCGAGTGCGATAAACAGTTTATGTCTTCACGTTTGGGACCGATCAAGTGGCCGTTTATATCGTACGTTCTAACGTCTTTAGGGCATTTTTAGAGGGGCTATGATAAGGCTCATGTCTACAGGGACAAGCCCGCAACTCTTGACGCCCTGGAAGTCAATATTGAAGAATATATTCGTGAGATACCGATATGTAGGAGAAATTATACCAAAATTTAATTTGAAATGAAATCATCATTAAACATTGAATTACATAGATCGTTCCATCAACTCAATTTTCGTACATATCTGTAACTTGTATGTGTTGATTTTTTAAATAAAACCTGAAAACTCTTAAAAGATCACCCATTATGTACATACATATATGTAGATTCTGTTGTGTACATCGTTTTTGGTCCCCTCCTAGTGAATACTCTTTAAATCTCTGTCTAATTAATTATTTCGTTTAGATGTGATAAAAGTTTTAACAATTAAATAAATATCACTTTTATTGCCGCATGTGTATGTTCAAAATTTTTGCAAACGAGATTAAAAAGCTTTGACCTGATTACTTCACTTGTACCAAACGTATCTTATCTGTGCTAGTTTGTCACGAAATTTATAAACTCCTGCAATTACTTGTAAACCAAGGTATGCATCAAGCTCTATCATATCAACGTTTTGCCAATCATTTCAACACCGTTTTGATTTGTAATTTGAATAATAATATTTTTTATATTTGATGATATAAACAAATCGAGCGAAGACTTTATATCTGTAACCATAGATGTTGCTCTTTTGGTAGGCCCAGGCTTATTCAATAAAATTTTATTTTTTGGCAACCTGCCTGTTGGAAGTGGTGACTGCTTTTTCCAAACTACACTGTTGTCTTTAGATAAATATGTAACTGAAATGCTGTGATCTATTTGTATTACATCTTCCACCTCCACGCTTTCAATGCTATTATTTGATGATGAATATAATTCGACTTCTGCATCGCTGTCGGGTGAAAAAATTGCAATATCGCTTGTTGGGTCGTATTGACCCAAAGGATATCAAATGTTCGTAAATCGTATTTTGAAATGTGGAGGGGAAAGGAAAAACCTAAATGTTATTATTTTCTTTTAAAAACATAATTTTCGTCAATATAATGGATAAATTCAAGTTCAACGTCCACATCTTGTAATAAAAGGGAAACATTTTGCTTCGGAAAACAAAAGTTGGGTCAAATTGACCCAAGGAATGCAGAAGGGCTAGATCTTTTAGATTTTTTCGAGTTTTCAATACCTATTCTATTCACCCTGAAGTATAAAACAGGTTGAAATCACAGAAAAAGCCAAAGTTCGTAATCTATTTAGTTATTTTTATGTATCAAAAAATGTTCAATGAATGCTATTTTTTTAGAATTTTAGTACCAATATTTGTCTCCCTGAAGCATAAAATAGTTTTAAGACCAACCAAAAACAAAAATTACAAGCGGTTTTTTCTCTCATATACATACTATATACCAAAAACACTTCGATTGACCAACATTGGAATAAAATTTTTGATTTTTTAGGTCTTTAATACCAGTTTAATTCTGTAATGGTTTAGTTAACTAAAAAACCAAAATCGAAAATATGGTTACTTTTATAAACCAAAAAATTTTGATTCCCATCCTGGAATCGAATTTTATTTTTTATTACCAATTAAATTCTGCTTGAAGTATAAAAATTATAAATTTGATTCACTGCAAGAATCATAACTGGGAACTTACGTGGTCAGTTTTATCTATAATCCACCATAAGCATCAAAATTATTAACTTAAATAGTACTTTTAAGTACCAAAAATTTTGATTTTCCAACCCTGGAATACATTTTTTTCTTTTTAATACTCATTTCATTCTTCGTAATATTTGAAAAAACAAAAATTAGGAACTTTATGACTATTTTTAAGTACAAAAAAATTGCGACTTTCCAACCCTGGAATATAATTTCTATTTTTTTTTTTTTTAATTTTTACTAGAATATAATTCTTCATGAAGTATAAATAACTTTAATTCTACACCAAAACTAAACTTAGGAACTAATTTAGTTACTTTTATGTAAAAAAAATGATTTTCCCACCCTGAAATCGAATTTTCTATTTGTATTTTAGTTTTTAATAAAAGTTTAAATATTTCTGAAACATAAAATAAGTTTAATACAACCGAAAAAATCATAATTAGGAACGTATATAGCTACATTTATGCAGAGCTCCGAAATCTTCGCTCGAATTCGAGTAGAGAGTGAAACTCGCTCGAATTCGAGCGCGAGTACTCCTGCGAGTGAAAGAAAATATCGAGTGTACTCCATTTTTCTATGCCACTCGAATAAGAGCGCATATGCTTTGCACGATTTCGAGTGCGAGTAAAATACGCTCGAAATCGAGCAGATTATACTCTTGCCGAGTACTCTTTCAGTCTTACTCATACAAAAAAAACTCCCACTCTTACTTTTTAAAAAGGAGTACTCGCGAGTACTCCCACCTAAAACAAACGAGTGGAGAGTAAACTTTTTATAACACTCGTAATCTTCGAGTACTCTTCTTCGCGAGTATTTTTCACTCGCGAGTAAAATCGAGTAAATCTGAGCTCTGCATTTATGTACCAAAAACAATTTCGATTTTCCAACCCTGGAATTGGATTTTTAATCTTAATGTAATTCTTCCTGAAATATAAAAGCGTTTAATTCACAGAAGAAAAACCAACTTAGGAACTTACTTGGTTACCTTTATATACAAACAAAAAAAATAATAGATTTTCCAGCCCTTGAATCGAATTTTTAATTTTAATTTTTTGGTTCTTAATACCAACTTAAGTCTTCGCGAAGTATAAAATATGTATGTCCTATTTACTCTTTCGCAGATGATAGCAGCCTTTCGCATTCCTATTCATTTAACTGCAGGCCGTCAACGTCTGAAATCGAGACGAGGAGGCAGTTTACGAATGACGTTCTGGATAGTGACCTCGCGAAGATTTCCGAATGGGGTCAGGCGAACAGGGTCGATTTTAATGCCCGTAAGACCCAGTGTTGTATGCTTACGCATCGACGTACGTATGACCATGCTGCTTCACCTGTTTCTATGGGTGGTGTAAGTATTATGGAGTCAGGGGCTCTTGGTGTTCTGCGCATGAAAGTGCAGTGTGATGTCAGATGGACGGAACATGTCTTTCAGGTCGCAAAAGAAGCATTCAAGTGCCTTGGCTTCTTAAGACGGTGCAAGAGATACTTCACCACTTCTGATCTTCTTAATATTTACACCACTTACATCCGACCGAAGATGGAATACAACTCTCATGTTTGGGCCGGTGCTTCAAAGTCTCTTTTGAAGTTACTCGACCGCGTACAGGAGAGGGAGATGAAATTCATCGGAGACAGTAGGGTAGCCAACTCTATTGACTCTCTTGAGCATCGTCGCAATGTGGGGTGCGTATCGTTGTTCTATCGTTACTATAATGGCAGGTGCTCTGGTGAAATTAGGGAACTTGTTCCTGAAACCCATTCTTTCTTACGCTCAACGCGTTTTTCATCAAGAGCGCATGCGTTTGTGGTCGATATTCCAACAAATCGCACTACGCATTGCAGAGAAAATTCGTTTTTTGGCCGAACAGTCCGTATGTGGAACAAACTACCCGCAGATGTCTTCCCCGCCACTTACGATTTGAGCAGGTTCAAATCGAATATCCACAGACACTACTCCCTTTATCCTCCTTTCCAAAATCTATTTTCCCAGTTCCAGCGCAATGCACTGCATATGTAGGGGTCATCCCCTGAGTGCTGGTCCTACTCCTAAAAACAAAAAAAAATAAGTTTAATTAACAAACAAAAAAATTTCATTTTGCTAGATAATTTTGCGTCCACAACTAGGTGTAAGCTTCCCAGCTCTGGGACAGTATTTTCTTGAATTTCTGTACCACTCCATTTAAGCTCATTTCCAATCTATCAGTCCAAGAATGAATTCTCTAACTCTCCTGAGGGCTCAGGAAACCCCACGGACAGACGAACATTGCTCATTCGTCTTCTCTATTACTCAAAGAACGTCATAACTCAAAAATTCGACTTTGCCAGAAAACGAGTTTGAAGTTTTCAATTTACACACAACTTAATGGGAAAAGAAAATTTTATTTTTCTCTCAAGAGTTGAGTAAACACGATATTTGTATGACATTTTTACACAATATGATGGACGACATGAGGATTAATTCTGCATCACTAACTCAAAAAAACCATGCTTTAAGTTATTCTTTTTTGGACGGCTCATGCCGTAACCTGGTTAAAGAGAAGGTCTGATGCGACCAATAATCCAAGCGAAAAAATGCCAGGTTTGTGAAAATTCTATTGGTTTTCCTCGAAAACATTTAACTGCACTTCCTGTATTCCTTATTTCTTACGTCTTTCGACTCCTTTTCTAGCACACCAGTAGGAAAATCGCTGCATGCATGATTTCTTTTGCACGCATAATTATTTTATGGACGGCAATGGGCCTTATCCCAAGAAATTATCAAACACAACAATCAGCATTAAAAAAGTCAAAACTTCGCAAAAGTATTGTCATTTCTACCCCAATTGTAGTGTTTTGAGACGAAGAACTGAACACAACGTAGCGAATATCTTAACGTACGATAAACGGGTCTGTGTACAGACACACCAACACTAAAAAACCGTTTATCGTTCTTGTGCGGAACACTAATTAAAGTAGTGTTTTTGTCCAACACTGATTTAAAGCTTGTTCAGCTATAAAGCATCATATAGCTCTTATAACTGCTTCATAAGTATCTTCAAGATAGTAGATAATATTCGTTTTTAAAAAATATTTTAAGAATGGCAATAAACGTATATTTTGATGTTATCGTGCTTTATAAAATAGTTGCGTCTTTATTCGCAAAGATCGTTTCTATATAAAATCGCTTATCTTTTTATGTTAGTACATGCGAAAACTGTGACCTTCTGGTGTTTATAACTTGTTTTTAGCTAAACTTGTTGATAACTATAAAAAAATAATAAAAATTTTGATGTACAAGTTTTTGCAATTATATAGACTCACTTTGCGCCGCTATAACAAATTTCCTCGCAGTAAAACTTCATTCAGTATTATTCTTGAAAAATAGAAATTCCTTCAAAGTGCTAACCCTAAAAATGTACGAACACATACTAAAAAGATATGAAAAACGGTTGATCTTAAAGGCAATCCCCGAACATCCCTCTGATTAGTTTGTGGAAAACCGTTAAAAAGTTATTCCCAAAAACGACATATAAAAAAAAGTTTTGTAAGTTTTTTTTGAAATTTCTCGAAATGTACCGATCCGAATCGGTTCCGATTTCTGTGTGATAGAATTCTTTGTAACGCCACTGGGTTGATTCGATTCCGTTGAGCCGTTCAAAACATATAAACACACACTTAGGGAATCTTCCTAGGAACTCAAAAGGTTTTTAATGATATTTTTTAATTTTTAATATTCTTCTCTGTAAGAACAGTAGTTTATTACCTCACAGTCGGGATTGCAGCCTTGTTTTTGGTTGTGCTTAGCTGAGTGCTGCCAAGCCAAATATTGGAAACAGCTGGTATTGTTTATGTTAATAAGAATATATACTGACGCCTGAAATATTATGAAAACATTGTCAAAATCGACGCAGGCACAAGAAGAACTAAAATATGCCAGAGAAAAAGGAAATTATGGACGGAGATTAATGAAAATATTTTCATTCCAATTCACTCATTCCTATACAGCCTGTATGTTAAAACCACAATTTGCAGTGTAAAACCAGGTTTTAACTGTCAGTCTGAAAATTTTATAAATGTAATGTAATTGTTACTGAGATATAATTTAACGTAATAACACTTTTAATTATAGCCCACTCTATGCCAGCGGCCTAACTGAGCTTTAAAGGATGATGAAAAATGATTCTCTATTGTAAAGATCTCAGAAAAATAAGATAATTTTTTGCCAATTTATGCTGTCGTTCACATTCAATCTAGACCGACCCATTCAATTTAACTGCCGGTCTTTAACCAGTTTTTTTTTATGAAACTAAGAGTAGAAAGGCTTGGGTGCATGTGTGAAATTTTATATAGGCGTTATTGCCGATATACGGTTACAAATATTGGCAAAAGTCATCGAAAATTAGACTCTCAAATTGGACTACGTTCGAGCCAGCCATAGCAGCCATATGCCAGAAGCCATTTTTAAATTATAATGCCAGAAGACTATTTTTCGAATAAAGTAAACTTCATGCTAGTTTAAGGAATAGATATCTGTTTTGTACCATTTCAAAGTTATAAACCTCTATAAAAAACACTCATTATTTGCTTAATTTAATTGTCTGTTTCTGTTAAAAACAAAGTCATAAAGTGTTATTGAACGTACATACTATATAGCAGCGTTTGCGGATACATACATACGCTTATGATAAAATATAACTTCATATTTTTGGCTATAAATAAAGGCATTACGATAGAAAATTCTCAGTTGAGTAAATCAGTTGATAAGACATCGAAACAAAGAGACAATGAAGACTAGCAGCATTAAACTTTCAATAGTTTTTGTGTGTTGCCTTATGATTGGGACAACATTGGCAAAAACCACAGCTCCATTAGATGGGTCCGTAGCCACTGTTGCAACAACTGCAGCTCCAGTAACAGCGGCTCCCGTAGCCACTGCTGCAACTCCAGTAACAGCTGCTCCCGTAGCCACTGCTGCAACACCTGCAGCTCCAGTAACAGCGGCTCCCGTAGCCACTGCTGCAACTCCAGTAACAGCTGCTCCCGTAGCCACTGCTGCAACTCCAGTAACAGCGGCTCCCGTAGCCACTGCTGCAACAACTGCAGCTCCAGTAACGGCGGCTCCCGTAGCCACGGCTGCAACAACTGCAGCTTCAGTAACGGCGGCTCCCGTAGCCACGGCTGGAACAACTGCAGCTCCAGTAACGGCGGCTCAAGTAGCCACTGCTGCAACACCTGCAGCTCCAGTAACAGCGGCTCCCGTAGCCACTGCTGCAACAACTGCAACTCCAGTAACAGCGGCTCCCGTAGCCACTGCTGCAACTCCAGTAACAGCGGCTCCCGTAGCCACTGCTGCAACACCTGCAGCTCCAGTAACGGCGGCTCCCGTAGCCACGGCTGGAACAACTGCAGCTCCAGTAACGGCGGCTCAAGTAGCCACTGCTGCAACACCTGCAGCTCCAGTAACAGCGGCTCCCGTAGCCACTGCTGCAACAACTGCAACTCCAGTAACAGCGGCTCCCGTAGCCACTGCTGCAACTCCAGTAACAGCGGCTCCCGTAGCCACTGCTGCAACACCTGCAGCTCCAGTAACGGCGGCTCTCGTAGCCACGGCTGCAACAACTGCAGCTTCAGTAACGGCGGCTCCCGTAGCCACGGCTGCAACACCTGCAGCTCCAGTAACAGCGGCTCCCGTAGCCACTGCTGCAACAACTGCAACTCCAGTAACAGCAGCTCCCGTAGCCACTGCTGCAACACCTGCAGCTCCAGTAACGGCGGCTCCCGTAGCCACGGCTGCAACAACTGCAGCTCCAGTAACGGCGGCTCCCGTAGCCACTGCTGCAACAACTGCAGCTCCAGTAACAGCGGCTCCCGTAGCCACCGCTGCAACTACTGCAGCTCCAGTAACAGCGGCTCCCGTAGCCACTGCTGCAACAGCAGCAGCTCCAGTAACAGCGGCTCCCGTAGCCACTGCTGCAACACCTGCAGCTCCAGTAACAGCGGCTCCCGTAGCCACTGCTGCAACAACTGCATCTCCAGTAACAGCGGCTCCCATAGCCACTGATGCAACATCTGCAGCTCCAGTAACAGCGGCTCCCGTAGCCACTGCTACAACAACTGCAGCTCCAGCAACAGCAGCTCCCGTAGCCACTGCTGCAACATCTGCAGCTCCAGTAACAGCGGCTCCCGTAGCCACTGCTGCAACAACTGCAGCTCCAGCAACAGCGGCTCCCATAGCCACTGCTGCAACACCTGCAGCTCCAGTAACAGCGGCTCCCGTAGCCACTGCTGCAACAACTGCAGCTCCAGCAACAGCGGCTCCCGTAGCCACTGCTGCAACATCTGCAGCTCCAGTAACAGCGGCTTCCGTAGCTTCTGCTTCAACAATTGCACCTTCCGTAACCCCTGCGTCCACAGTTGCACCTCCCGTGCGTCAACAATTACACCTCCCGTGGCCCCTGCTTCGACAACTACAGCTCCAGTAACGGATACCACCACGCCGACTAACAACAACGAGGAGTTTTGGCATTTGCGAGACAACAAATTGCAATTTTGCGAAGCCAATATATTCAAATACGACAAAAACAGGCATTATTAAATAATTTACGACGTCGTGATAGATATTTAGATAATTTAAGTGCAATGCGACAAGTAGTAACACAAAATCAAGGACGAAAACTGGATATACAGCAACAAAAATTAAAAGCGCAGAAGAGTAATATTCGGAATACAAGAAACCAATTTAATGGTCGTAGATTTCGATCTTATTACTAAAAATAATATGAGAAAAATGTGTGATTGTTAATAATTCAGAATAGAAGTTGGTTAATGTTTCATTTACTCGAGAGGGCAATCGAATTATTGTGCTTCTTCGACTATTAAAATTATATACGCAGTGTTTCTCGCACTTCTGCTTATGTTGCTGGAATAATTATCTTCCTGATACACAAAAAACAGTTTGTGTAATATTTTGTTTTGCCCGTTTTCTTTTCCTTAAATACGTAATAATCACATTAAATAAATATATTAATCCACAAAATTGTTTATATAAATTTCAAGCTCAATAATAAAATTCATCTGGAATCAAATCAAATAAAATTAAGATTTTCATTGTAATAAGTAACCGAAAAACTGTTGTGGTAATAAGTCAAAATTACTGTGTTTGTAGTTACTATCCGCCGGGCTAGTAGAAGGTTGTGGTGATTCGTTAAAAGGGTTAATGGTAATTCTTAAATGGATACAATGGATCCAAAGTAGTTGGCTAAAAATGTCAGAATGTTACTTCAATTTGCATGTATCCAACCGATAAAGGGATATTACCCTCATATACAGGGCGCTACATTGAAGTCTACTTCAAAGTTACAGAGCAGAACGAAACGAGGTCCACTTCAACAGCGCCCGGGTGATAGGAAATTCGGAAATAACAAGAAAACTAAAATGGTAAATGTCTTGGCAACGCACTTTCGAGTTATTGACCTCCGAAATTTTCATATTTCCACTGATTTTGTCAATGTATTTAGCCAATATTGTTATCATTTGAAAGATTTTGAAGAGATCCTTTAATAAAATTCATTTAATTAAAAGTGCTTAACATCCACATGTAAGAGGAGTGCACAAAATAAGCAAGAATGAAATGTGAGTAAACAAAAGTCCGGTTATGGCTTCTCTGCATAGTGGATCTTCTTCCGAATTGAATTGTATTTTTCGTTATAGTACAACGAACGCCGGCTTCGTCTACTAAAGCTTCTCTGCGTAGCCGAGCTTTGGACGGACTGAAGAATTGTCTCTTCTGTGGGATAATAAACACCGTTTTCGTAGACTAAACTTTAATTCTTCCTTTTTCGCAAATTCCCCGCCGGTTGCTAATGGAGAAAGTATTTGAATAATTTTTTTTTTATATTTTTCAGAGCTTTGTAATGATACCAATAGTACATTCAGAAAACGTTCACCATTTAAAATGTTTTTATTATTTTTCAATTTTCCATACTCCTGCATAATTGTCCTCTTAAGCGGACGTGCAGTGGAAAACTGGACCAGCGATCAGTAGTATTTGCAGTCGAAGTTCTCTTAGACAAGATGGCGTCTTTAAATATTTTCATTATTAAATGCAAACATTTGCTTGTTATTAATTAATGAGTTAAGGGTTGATTTCATCCACACAAGTTTAAGACACATATTGTAAAAAAAGTCGTAATGCTTTAGACTTTTATATTTAATTGCATGCTGCACGTCTGCATAGAAAGTGAGGACTGAATAAATTTTATGTGACATATTATTTACGATTCCATAAATGTGCCTGTAATATTGATAGATGATGATAATCGTTAAAGGGAGACTAACTATGATATCGAAACCAGGTTGTCGCTCAAATACGCTGTGAAATTTTCGTTGACAAACTACAACGTTTTCACAAATACTTTGCTGCGGTTAAATTCGTTGTAGCGAAGTTCGACTTTATATACGAGTATATACATATAACACCAAATTCCTCACCACAAAAATAACACAATTTGATTTTCACATTTTGATATTAAAAACAAAAGTTTCACGAAAAAACAACGTTAACGAAATGTTTCGCTGCTAACAAGATGATGAAATACTTAGATTTATTTCATAATTCTATGAATTTCATCATGCTTGACTTGCGTCATACATATCTTGAGAACAGTTTATTGCAGTCAGTGTGCTTTGAGAAGTAAGTGATAAAGTAATTTATATGGCACTTAAGTTAGTTGCGAATACAGGCAATTGTTTTTCTTAAAGTTTCTAGTACTTTAAATAAAGGGTGACCTTTTTAGCAAACTTCTTTTTGGCAACAATAGCCCAGTTCACAATCTCGAGCAAGTAGTCTAGCATCGTAGCATGAGCAGAATAATTGTACTCTACACCAACAAAATACATTAAAAATGCTCACAAATACTCTCTCAATTTGCAAATGCTATAATGCAAGACCATTTGCACAGAATTGTGAATTGGGCTAATGTGTTTGGCAGCTCAGCTGTTTTCGTATGAAATACACTGTTTGGTGTAAAGTTTTCGAAAGACGAAAAAGGCAAAAGAAAGTGAATGGCGTGAGCCACCGTGCGATAATTAAATTTTTTTTTTTCATTCCCAAAATGGCAGAACTGGACTTGACTTACATGTGGTTTCAACAAGACGGTGCCTCATTCCAGGCAGCGCGCGAAACAGTGGTACAATTGAGAGTCGAGTGGCCGTTTATATCGTGCGTTCTAACGTCTTTAGGGCATTTTTAGAGGGGCTATGATAAGGCTCATGTCTACAGGGACAAGCCCGCAACTCTTGATGCCCTGGAAGTCAATATTGAAGAATATATTCGTGAGATACCGATATGTAGGAGAAATTATACCAAAATTTAATTTGAAATGAAATCATCATTAAACATTGAATTACATAGATCGTTCCATCAACTCAATTAAAGATTTCGTACATATCTGTAACTTGTATGTATGTGTTGATTTTTTAAATAAAACCTGAAAACTCTTAAAAGATCACCCATTATGTACATACATATATGTAGATTCTGTTGTGTACATCGTTTTTGGTCCCCTCCTAGTGAATACTCTTTAAATCTCTGTCTAATTAATTATTTCGTTTAGATGTGATAAAAGTTTTAACAATTAAATAAATATCACTTTTATTGCCGCATGTGTATGTTCAAAATTTTTGCAAACGAGATTAAAACAATCAAGTAAGCGTCGTTAACTGGCGTACTGTCGGGAATGATAAAGTTGATAAATTTTTACTTGCCTTCGGTACAATTCAAATTTGAAAAGTACGTTTTACGTTTTAAATTTATTGGTGTTAATGGATGCATCACTGCACCCGCTCAATGCGATCAAATAATATAGTCTGGAAAGACTATTTGAAAAACGTTTTGCAAGTACAAAACTAGATCTGAGTTGTCTGACTCTTTTTTTATAGTATTTTGTCCCTCTTTCTGCGGTACGTAACCAAAAGAA
The DNA here is from genome assembly GCA_951800035.1 of Linnaemya tessellans. Classification (NCBI taxonomy): domain Eukaryota; kingdom Metazoa; phylum Arthropoda; class Insecta; order Diptera; family Tachinidae; genus Linnaemya; species Linnaemya tessellans. The sequence goes on from OX637536.1 coordinate 58,911,537, forward strand.
AGTTTTTTTATTTTATTTTATTTATTTATAATTTTTTTTGTTTTTGTTAATTAAAACTATTTTATAAACTAGCAACAACAAAATTTGTATCAAAATTTAAAAAAAAAAAATTAATACTTCGATGCCAGGGTTGGACAATTCAAATATTAAAAGGTGCATGCAAGTTACCAAAACGGTTATTAATTTTTTTTGAAGTAACACTAGTTTATACTTCACTAAGAAATGAGTTGCTATTAAAAATAAAAATGAAAATTTAAATTTGAATCCTGGGTTGGAGAACGAACGTTTTTTTGTACATAAAAATAATAAAACTAAGTTACTTATTTTGGTTTTTTTTCTGGCGAATCAAACTTTTTTATACTTCAGGAAGAATTAAATTCTTGTAAAAACCCCAAAAAATTAAAAATTCGGTTCTAGTGTTGGACAATCGAATATTCTTTGGTACAACAAAGAAACCATATGCGTTCCTAATTTTGGTTTTTATACTGAATTATCCCAGCCTTACACTTTAGGAAGAATTAAATTGGCATTAGAAATCAAAGAGAAAAATTCGATCCCTGAGCTGGGAATTCGAACATTCTAATTTTGTTTTTTGGTGAATTAAACCTATTTAATACTTCAGAAATAATTAAAGTGATAGTAAAAGCCAATAAAATCAAAAACTCGATTCCAGGGTTGGACAATTAAAACTTTTTGGCACCTAAAAGTAACCATATTCCTATTTGATTTTTTGGTTAGTTGAAACATTTTTACAGAATTAAATTGGTATTGAAAAAGTAAAAAATTAAAAGTTCTATTCCAAGGTTGGATAACCAAAATGATTTTGGTACATAATAGTAATCAAGCGGCTACTAATTTTTTGTTTGGTCTTAAAACTATTTTGAGGTTCAGGGAGACAAAAATTGGTATTGAAACTCTAGAAAAATGGTCTCCAAAGGTGGAATTAATGTGCACATATACTCCAGACATACGTCAGTGAAGGGTATTTAAGATTCGGCACAGCTGAATGTAGCAGTTTTACTTGTTTTTTATTAAAATATATAATAAAGTGCAAGCTATGACACTATAAATAAATGCGATCGCTCTTTGGCGTATACGGCTTTAAAAATAAAAATCTATTTGACTGTTGATCCGAATGTGATTGACTGCATGTGCCAACTCTTTCAAGTCTAATTCGAATAGAAGATGTTTAAAATAACAACTTGTTGATAGAGAAAAATGTGTGATTTGGATCTGATTTACCTTCATATACCTTAATTTGTACAATACCAACATACAAACATGATTTTAGTACTATTTTGTTTGAAAAAGTACAATTTTAAGAAAAAGTTGGTACTAAATTACATTTCTAATACTTATACACATGCGTACTGTGGTTTTTACAGACACAAAAAATTTTATTTTGATGATTCATGAATCTGCAAGCGGCTAGTAATTGATAAGAATAGGGCCTACTAGAAACAAAATATACGTTACGCGCAATTCGCGAAGAGTTCCATATAAAAAAATAAAACATATTCACTAAATTTCAGAGCCATGCAGTAGTTTCGATGCTGACAATAATATAATTATTTTATCTTGTTCATATACGACGTTGTTTTGAACAAGACAACATTGTTGTTTTCGTCTTCTTCTGATACCATCAAAGCCTTGGCTAAATAAATCGTAAATCAAATTGTATTCCATATAAAATTGAAGCTAATTGTCTTCCTTGACTTATATATTAAAGTAAATATATTTTAATTCTCCGCCTAATACATTTAAATGGAATAGGTGTTATAAAAATTAAAAAACAACTTTTGCTGCAGCTTATCTTAAATGTGCGTGTTTACTTTAAAATTTTTGCGAATGAGCTCAAAATTTTTATACGAGCAAGGAAATATCACCAGTTAAATTTTATAGTTGATTGGATTCAGTCATGCAAATTCTTACAGTTTTATTATTTACTATTATGTTGGCGTTGGCTTATGCCCAAATCAATTTACAGCAGGGAAACGAGGAAAGAGCGGCACTAATACAGAGGAATATCCAAAAAATTCGGAGATTAAATGAAGACATCCAAAGCCAAACTGCTGTTAACAAAGGCAAAGAGGAACAGGATGAAAAACGCTTAAAATATATAAGAAAAAATATAACGCGCCTTATTTTGAACAGAAAACGCTTAATCGAAGGAAAGCGGAAGTTACGTGGACTTCTTCGCTGCTGAATTTTTTAAAAAAATTTAATATTTTCTGTAATTTAGGGATAAATATGTTTGAGAATTAAGTTAAAAACAAATTGTTATCTCTATATTGTAACAAATGAACTAATAAACAAACAGTCAAATGAAAATTAATATTGACTAGACTGGAGATTTTATTCGCAACTTTCTTTTTGGCAACATTGTTCTTGGCACTTTAGCTGTTGTCGTATACCATGTTACTGGGTGCTGTTGGCTGTAGTAGTAGAACGCGAGACTATGAAGCGGAGGGTGCTGAGTTCGAGCCCTCGCTGAGTCATGAAATATTGTGTTGAATTCTTCTGATCAGCATTAGTGCGTGGTTGTGTTAGTTGTTGCCAGCCTGTTTCAATGATGAAGGCATAGCACTGGTCACTGAACATAATTGGCAGCGACTGACACGATCATGTACTAAAAAGCAGAGTAACAGCATCCTCCTTCGTCGGCCCTGTAGCACAAAAAGGTTGAAGTAGTTACAAAAAAAAACTGTCTATCTTCTCATCTTTCTTAATATGTCCCCTCAATACTATCCCCTCGTTTTCAGTTCCAGCGCAATGCATTGCACATATAGGGGTCATCCCCTGAGTGCAAGATAAAAAAAAAATTAAAAATGTATGTTCAGTTTGGTCTATTACTTAGCGATGAACCGACTCACAAACGAACGACGCTGGCAGATTATTGAATTTTGTTGTCAAAATTCATGGTCGGTTATCATCGTGCTTATTTTTGGTTGAATAGATATGTGAACAAGTAAAATTACCGGATTTGCTATGAAGATCAGCATTGCGAGAACTGTTAATGCAGCTCCAAAAATGAAGTGTTTGGAAAGGGTCATGGGCCAGTGGTATATTTTTTCAAAGACGACGAAGGCAGGGTGATCACAATTTTTTTGTTGCCCCAAATGTAAGAGGCAGCTTTGACTGACATCTGGTTTTAACAAAATAGTTCCACGTGCCATACAGCGAACAGGTCGTGAGATATAACGCCTTTAGAAAATTTTTTGCTAAGACTCATGTCAATAGGCGCAAGCCCACAACGGTTGATGCAATATAATCCAATATTGCAGAATTGATTGATACAATTTGAGGGTGCTGTTGGGTGAAGTAGTTAACACGAGACTATGAAGCGGAGGGTGCTGAGTTTAAGCCCGCGCTCTGTCATGAATATTGTGTCGAATTCTTCTGATCAGCATTAGAGCGTGGTTGTGTTAGTTGATGTCATCCTGCTTCAGTGATGATGCACTGGTCACTGAACATAATTTGCAGCGACTGACACAATCATGTACTAAAGAGCAGAGGAACAGCACCTTCCTTCGTCGGCTCTGTAGCAAACAATTGCCCGGAGAAGTAAAAAGTCCCTACAAAAAAGTCCCTATCTTCTCATCTGTCCCCTCAATACTGTCTCCTCATTTTCAGTTTCGACGCAATGCATTGCATATATAGGGGTCATCCGCTGAGCGCTGGTCCTACTCCTAAAAAAAATTTATAATATAATTTTTTTTTTAAATCAAAGCCGAAAGCTCTTAAAAATTAGCCAAAATCTTTGAAAATGCACAAAGACTACTAAATACTAAATAAGAAGACAAATTTCGTGCCAACGCTCCTTTAAAGTCGTACTTTTTCTAAAAAAAAATATTTTCTTCTCGTTATATATCTTTTGTGTTTAGTAATTTAAACGAAAATTAAATGTACTTAAATTTCATTTGTATATGCGCGTCAGGGTTGTTAAATAAGAAAAGTGATTTTGTATCTAAAAGTTTTCTCATCACAATAGTACCAAAATCTGGTTTGTAGATAACTATTGTAAAGAGTGGGCAAATTTGAGGTTAGGAAGTAAATTCGCTTAAAACACACCTTTTTTTGACAAATTTTGTTTTATTGATACCACTACAAAGTAGAAATATAAGGAGTATAAAGTCGGGCAAATGTACATATAGCACGTTGGCAGACGTTCACTCTTTTCATAATATTTTGAATTATGAACTTCATCGTTCGCAGCGTTAATTGCTTGTGGTTTGTTCACGTACACCCGGTCATTCAAATGGTCCAGAGAGAATTGTTTGTGTGGCTTGTGGCGCTGTTATGCTGAAATCAAATCTTACGGATGCCAACATTAGCCAATTCTGCCCACAAAAAATTGGTTATATTGTCGGCCGGCTTTGATTCTTAAAATTTTCCAATTATTTACTAAATAAATGTCGAAGAACGACAGCTTAATTATTGACATTTCATCTTTTGACAGCTAATTTACTTCCTAACCTCAAATTTGCCCACAATTTATATGTTCCCTACTTAAGGAATAACACAACTTTCCTAAATTTACTTGATGTCGTTGAATTAGATTCAGTGCAAGTGTGAACCCTTCGGCTTGACTCACTGTCAGTCTTATGGAGACAGAAAAAGAGTTCACACTGGACCATTCTAATGCACTGCTATAGTAAAAAAATATACCACTATTTTTTTAAAATAAATTTTTATCAAATAGTGTAAATATTAGACGTGTACAAAATATATTGTTAGTATATTTTATAATCAATTTCTTTTCCCTTCAACAATTTACAGATGGCCAACAACAACAGCCTCCTCGTTTTACAACTCAACCATCATCTTCAGGTTCAATAGTTAGTGAAGGACGTACAAAAATTCTACAGTGTCATGCCTTGGGTAAGTGCACTCACTGTTTTTTACAAGAAATTCTACATACTTTTTCTTATTATTATTATATTTACTTCTTTTGCCTTTTCTGTGCTTTCTTACCGTAAACTCTTTGCCTTAAAGGTGGCACACAGTGAAGAAGAAACAAATGAAATTAAAAGACAAACAAATAAAAAATGGCTTTAGAAATATATTGTTTGTATGTTGTTGACTCATATTGGAAAATGATACCAAAAACTAAACTAAAAAAAAATCGAAACATTTTGCCAAGATAATGAACTAGAAAAAGAATAACAACTTTTTATGGGGTTTCTTGCAAACAAATAAAAAGTGCAAAATCAAATTCTTGCATGTGCCCATGAAGAGACTTGCAAGAGAACTTTTGTAGTTTCATTTCTTTGACTTCATTTTACTCACTACTAACTTGTTCTTGTTTCTTGCTGCTTGACCAGTTTATCCATCTTGCTCGTGCTGGCCGTTGTAACTAAAGTGGTTGTATGCGCTGCAATCTGCAATACAGTAGAAGACATTAACGTCTTCAAGCCTGTTATATACGATACTCTTTTTTTGTTTTACGTATGAAATTTTTATGACAGGGCGACTGAGTTGTACTGCGTGCCACGGTTGCCGTGAAGAAATTGCAAGACGGCTTATTTGTTTCAATGGTGCTTAATTATAAATGATGGCTTTTGTGGTTAAATGCGTTAGAAAAATCTGTTCCTCACTCACTTCTTGTCTAACTTCTCGCTAACGAAATTGAAAATTTTCAAAAAATCAGGAAGCTATTGGCTTACCTCTTTTTGCAAAAATCGAGTTTTGACCACATCTTGACATTTTGAACTCCTAGGAAGCTTCTTTGAGTACTCCTTAGAGGGTGTCGCTATTTCTGCATGTATGTGCGTTATTTTTTTCAATAACAAACACAACCCGCGAAGCGATTGGCTTATCTGCGGAAAACACCCAGTCTGCGGCGGGAATCGAACCCGCGACTATTGGACTGACATACTAGCATTGCTACGCATAAGCAACAGAGGCACTCCTTGTGTGTATGTGTAAGTATGTGAACCGCTTATCACTTTTAAACGGCTTGAGCGAAACGAATCAGACTAGTGGAGCTCTATGAAAATTAGATTTTCTGTGAATTGGTACCGATTCTTATCGGAATATTTCGAGAAGACTAATTTATTTGTTGCTGATTCTTCGATATTTAGATTTTTTAATTATCTGTTTTATTAACAAGTCCTTAGGTCACTTTTTTGTAAAAGAGATTGAGTTTTTTACTCTCCAATATTTCCACATTTTCTGGATATCTTCTTCAGTGCATTATTTATAATTAAAATTAATTTAACAATATGTATTTTTAAAAATGTTAGCAGAAAAATAATTTTTTTTGCCAATTTTGTTTTTTATAAAAAAATTATATAATAATGTTTGCACACTGATATGGTTTTCATAAATTCTAATTTTAACGTTAAAACCAACTGTTACTGGTGACATTCTCAAATGGATACAGCCACAAGAAGAACTAAAAAATGCCAGAGAAAAAGGAAATTAGGACTGATATTAATGAAAATATTAACTCACTGTAAAACATATTCTTTTTTCCTTCAAACAAAAACTTCTCTTGTACAGGTTGTCATTCAAGTGTTCTAAAAATAGAGACTACAGCAACAAATGCACACATTTCTATGGGCAATTTAATATATATTGAACAAATTTATTATACAGCCTGAATGTTAAAACCACAATTCGCAGTGTGAAAGCAAAATCAACTGTTCATAGCTTTAACGCTAAAGACAGGATTTTAACATTCAGTGTGAAAACACTATACGCAAACAAAATAATAGGATTAGAAATAAGAAATAATAATAACTTTTAAACGGTTTTAGTGATCGCCTCCACAGAGTAATCAGCTCTTGAAAGACGACGTCGATCGGTTAGTGGTATCAAAATCGGTCAGAGGCCCCGTGAGATATTATGAACAAAAACAGTGATTTCGTTTAAAAACTCCGAAATTTAACATCTGATCAATTAGTGTTCTCGATTCTTTCATAGGTTTCGAGAAACTACATCAATCACCACATATCGCGTGGGAATCGGTTGATTCATCCAAAGGATATAACATTTTGAAAATTGTAATAATCAAAGTCTTATTAGACTTTTTGTTCGAAGAATTTAAAAGCATAGAAGAGCAGAACACCACGTTACGATAGCCTTGCAACTAAAATTAGCGGAATGCTGCAGATATGGCCTTTATGGTTTTCCAAATTTTTTTCTAGCTACTGGCAACACTCTTATAAATATAGCAAAAATAAGCACGACGATGTCCCACACTTACCACTATTAAATATTTTCGTTTCGTATCATATTTTTGCTTTAAACAATCCCTCACTGGTTTTTTGTTTCCTTAAATGTTCGGTATTGTGTAAATCCTTTAAGAATATTTTCATTAGGGTTAAACAAAAATGCAGATATAAGCCTTTAAGAAGACAAGCAAATTGTGTACTTATCATTAGACCTGAAATAAGAGAAGACGCTAAAATGAATCCTAATTGTTAATTATTAATGCACGTTCATGACTCCTAAATAAAATAATGGTTATGTATAATATATGTAGATACTAAGCGTAAAAAATTTTGTAAATAACTCTGTAAATTGACACTTTTCTTCTTCATATTTAAATACTAAAATATTTGATGACGCAAAGAAATCCACCACACAAAATGGGATTAGATAATAGAGATAGATTTATACTTAATGGGCTAAAGGTTACAGAAAAGTTGTTAAAGATTAACAGGGACAAGCATATTATGGATGCTGGCAAAGGTTCTCGTATGCAATTTCCTAATGGAATTTGTATGAATAAAAACTGTTCATGTACATTCAACAAAGTCACCTAAAATTTGGTGACAAACAAAAATACTCATGAGCATTGATGAGGAAAGTGTATCAGCTATTCTGCCCTTAGAATATTTATCATATCTTTCTGAATTAAAAACACATTTTCGAACAATTATTCTATCAATCATAATTGTATTTAGCATATTTTGAATATTTTTTATAATAATATGTAATAATAAAGATTTTAAATTTAAGATGAATGCTCAAAAATAGTAACCAATTTGTAAATTAAATTCAGCCTGAATAATATTTTTCAACTTGAAAATTAAATCGGTCTAGTTAGAATAATAATAGGGACACATGGTTTTTAATTATTTCGTTTTTTTCATATGGGCTTAATTTTCTAAAATAAGGATTCGATCTTCGAATACCATTTTGATGGTAACGTTCTGCCTAATATCACAAACTATTAGATTGCTTTTCTTAACCTTTAACCTTTGATAGAATTATTTGTCTACAACTCTTATAAGAAAATTACCTCAACAATATTATCATGTAGGTGTGCATGGGTGTGGGCATGTATCCTCGTATGTATATCACCTCCATTTTTCTGGAGAATGAGGCAGTAACTTTTTTTTCTTACTTTCGTTTTGATATCAGCAACACAAGTACGTACAAAAACTAAAACCTAAAAAGCAACTGAAGCGTAGCAGAGTGTTTCTTTTATTGTTCAAATTAAATATGTCAGAGAAAACAGAATTGAAGGACATTCAAAACAGTAAAATAACAAAATAAAATAAATGAAAAACACCCGACCAAGGCGACTTAATTAACTGTGCAAGTTGAAAACAGCGACGAATTAAATCAGTCATAGTCAGCAATTACAGTTTCGGGGATTTGTCCCCAAATGAAGACCTTTTTTGTCGTTGCAGTTCAAACATCTATTCAGAATAAAAATAAATCAGTTTGCTGTGAGATATTTATTCCAAGAAATGAAACAAATGTTAATAATATTTAATGTAGTGGATTTACATAAGCAAATTAATGTAAGAGTATTTTATTTTTATACATATATTATGAACTCTAGGAATTTTGGGAATGCCAAATTGATAGTCGGGGATAAGATCTAGAAAGTAACTGGGAACCTCAGTGCACGATGATATATAAAAACTGTTCTTTACATTAGTTTACATATTCTATATGGACATCTAGCGTGCATCTGAAATTGTTACTATTGTATTCTATTGTTACTATTGTTGTATTATTGCAATTGTTGTCACTGCCCTACAACTTGTAATATAAGTTTATTTTGCATTCAAACACCTACAATCTGTTAAAAGAAACATACATGTCAACATCTGAAAAAGCTAAAATATGTTTGCTTTCATCCGGTTATACTCCATGCGATGTTGGTGTATGCTAGGAAAATTAACAATTAAAGTAAATTGTAAAAGGTAAATATTTGTGTAAAATTCTACTGATTGTTTTATATACAACTGAACCATACATATTTTTGTGGTACACTTTAAATATGTTATCGTATACATATATTTATGAAATATACATGCTTAAAAAGATACCTTTATATTGACATGCACAATGCACATATACAGTATTATAATTGTTTTAAATTCAACAAAATCTTTCCATTTCATTTTTGTTTTACTTCCAAACACACACGTATAAAAATAATTATATATATATATATATATATATATATATATATATATATATATCTATATACATATATATATATATATATATATATATATATATATATATATATGTATATACGATTCAATAGTAGAAGAGAGTGCTTAGAAGCAGATTTAGGGCGTAGAATTAGGCCGGACAACATAGTTCCAACCATGTCGGAATCTTTGTACAACTGGACGTGTGTATGCAATTTTGCAAAATTCGTTCTATTAGAACTTCGTAGGTTAGAAGAGATTCGCAGAAGAATCTCTTTAGGTTAGATTAGGTCTAGGATCTATTCCCACCCTGTGATGTAAAGCCTTACGGCAGTACCACAGGGAAAGGTTTTGGGTCAGTGTAAAGGGGTGTTTTAGCGTGTTAAAGTCTCGCACTCCTGGCAAACACCATCACTGCCAGGGTCTTTCGATGATTTCATCCCATTCATCCCATGAATAAAAAAAAAATATATATATATATATATATATATATATATCTATATATATATATATATATATATATATATATATATATATATATATATATATATATATATATATATAAATATACATATATCTATTTTTATTCAGATACATGTTTATTAAGTAAAACAGTTTCATATGAAACAGTGTCTTAGAATTCAATATTGTCTACGATTTTTTGAGTAAATAAATATATGACAGGTGTGACCGTACCTTATGTTTGTAAAACGCAAATCAAACGCAATCAACGTCTTATCCGACCGGGTCGAATCTTAAATATTTAATAAATTAAAACTATTTAACCTTCAGAGTCAGAGTTCTTTTAAAACATTTCAGTGCCCAATTTTAAAACTATATTTTGACAGGTTTATTCCGTGAGGGGCCGTAAGGGAACTTGAAAAGAAAATTTTTAGGAAAAGTGAAGAAAAGAATTTTTTATAAGGTCATTCATTCATAGGGCAAAGGTAGGTGGAGGGGTAGGGCAGAGCAAGATCAGACAAAGTCTTACATTTCTCTTAAAAACTTGAAAATTTGAATTTTTAAAGAATGTAGGCTTAAGTAATACAATTTGTTAAATATTTACACTATTTTTGCATATAATTTCTTACGTCAACGCCCACTAAAGGCGGCGGGGTCCAAAAATTGCTTTTTTCTGATTTTATGGTTACAAGTCCAATGCTTTAAACTTTCTTCGAAATCAAAATATATCATTTACTTGATAAAATTACAAAACAACTTCAAATATTATTTTGTTCTTTAGAGGTTGATTTAGTATCATTTAGGGGACCTTTTTTCCTTCAGTGACCTGTGCTATCTTTCAAGATATGTCTCTTTTTTATCTTGGAACAGCACTCAGGGGATGACCCCCACATATGCAGTGCATTGCGCCGGAACTAGAAAGGAGGAGATAGTATTCAGAGGACAGATGAAGAAAGATGAGAAGATAGAGAATTTTTTGTAGCTATTTCAGCCGTTTTACTTTGCCAGCTAATATTATTGCAGCAGGACCGACGAAGGAGGGTGCTGTTACTCTGCTTTTTAATACATTTTATGTTCAGTGACCAGTGCTATGCCTTCATCATTGAACCAGGCCGGCAACAACTAACACAACCATGCACTAATGTTGATCAGAATAATTCAACAAAATATTTTATGACTCAGCACGGGGTTGAACTCAGGACCCTCCGTTTCATAGTCTCGTGTTCTACTACTTCAGCCAACAGCACACTCGCTAAGTTTCAAGTGTCTGGCTCTTTTCGATGGGATTGAATCTTGATCTCTACACATGGACGTGACTATATCGTCTTAGAATTCAGCACTAATCAAGAATATATATACTTTGTGGGGTCTTAGAAGAATATTTCGCTACGTTACACACGAAATGAAAAAGTGAATATACCCTCCAATTCTTTTTTGGAGGGTACTCGTATAACAAACTGTTTGTATAAAGTTTAGTTTCAATGATAAAGAACTCCATTCGATTTGTTTAATAAAATAAGCAATATGCAATTTAAGGATGACTGACTAATAAATTATAACGAAACCAAAACTGATTTCTGTTTAAGCGCGCTGCATTCATGCCTTATTAATAGTGCATAAATATGTATATTCTCCATTTTGTACCGGAAGAATTTTGAAATTTCATATATATTTTGCATAAGTATCCTGGTTTGTTTTCTACTATTTCTCTCCTTCTTATATTTTGTACAATAGAACTATTTCTTATTGTTGGGTGGTTTTAGTGAAAACGGAATGGCATACATTTAACGAGCAAACATTCTAATTCTTCTTTTTCTTCTGCTGCTGCTTCTTCTTCTTATCTATTTAATGATAAACAAGAACACCAAACTACAATAGACATAAAACATTTTTAGCCAGTTCTACTTTTTATTTAGCTTTTCATTCATGACAAAAATAATAGGAAACAAAATTTGATGCCAGGAAAATATTATCCCACACATACTGTTCTTGGTTACAATGAGATAAAGAAAAACAAAATAATAATAAAACCGTTGTTTGTTTCTGTTTTTTCTTTTTAATGTACTCAACACTTATTTTCCTGTATTAAGAATGGGAAGAATAAAAAAATCAGTTGAAATTCTTTAAAAATTTGTTATGGTTCATTCTTTTTCTATTTCAGAAAACAATAAGTCCTGCACAATATGGAAGTGCAACTTCTTAAATTTTTCCCGTTATTTCTTGGAATTTCTGTCAGCATTGACTCTAGAAGCTGCGCGCTTATATTTAAAATTGTGGAAAGTTCCTTTTGTATATTAATTCATTTATGCCTGCGTCTGTTTTTGCATTGAATTTCTGTTTAATTATCTTCAATAAATAGGTTTTAATACATCTCAGTCATTGCCAAACTAATGAAATTCAAAATGAAATGGCAATTTAATATTTATATACAAATTACCAACTTCCTCTGCCTCTGTCCTGCTCTGGAGGAGCAGCGCTTACAGTCTCTGGGCAGAACACTTTTTGGAGACATTTGGGAGATTTCAGGTATGGAACTGAAGAACCTGAGTCTGTTTATTAGGAGCAGTGGCTGGTTCGGCAGCTGACTCCCCTGGGGCGTGAGTGCACGACCAAAAGATCTTTCTTGGTTATATACTTGTCCCATCTCTTCGCTATTCTTTCTACATAGACTTCGACTATATTTTCCTTTCTTTTTCACCTATTTCCACTACACATCCTATGCAGGTAACACAAAGGGATCAAATTGGACCCAAGTGGGCTGGACTCTATTCCCCTTACCAGCAACCTGTTAAACTAATCTACAAATTAGAAGTGCTGATCGGAGCAATTTTTTTAAATTATTTGAACTATTCAAGATGTGTTGCCTCTCCTTACACGTGTATTTTAAAATGCTTACATCTAACATAACTTTTTAATATATTTTACTGAATCTTTTCTAACAGCAAACGAGAGTTCTTAACCATTGAACGTAATTCAAAAAGTTCGGCTAATGAATTTTTCAGAGCACCGTCTCTGTTAAACATGTTCAGTTTGGTCTATAATTTAGCCATGAATCGACTTACAAACGAAGAACGCTTGCAGATTATTCAATTTTGTTCAATCCAAACTCATGTTCGGCTAAGACATCCATCGTGATCATTTCTGTTTGAATGGATACGTGAATAACCAAAATCGCCGGATTTGAGAAGCCAAATGGAAGAGATGGACTTGGCTGACTTTTTTGCCCAAAATGGAATAGCTGGATAGTTCATTTCAAGTTTGGGGCAGGTCAGTTGGCCTCCTACGTACGACTCAACGGCTTTAGACTTTTTTAAAGGGTCCATGTTAAGACTCCTTTCTAAAGGGACAATCCTGCGATGGTTGACGCACTTGCAGCTAATATTGAAGAATTTATTCGTGAGATACTGTGCGATATGTTGGATGTGTATCGACATGTAGCGTAGCCGCCGTCAAAATTTACATGACATCATCTTTAAGCATTGAATTATATAGATTGTTCTACCGACTCACTTAAAAATTTAATACAATTCTTTAAATTTTAAGTGTCCTTTTTGTAAATCAATTCCGAAAGCTGTTAAAAAATAACCCGTTACGTTTGTAATGCAGATAAGTTTGTTCCTAATAAACCTTTTATACTGGCAATAGCACAAAATGGTAAAATCTTTATATTAACTTTAATTCTGTAATCTGTCATGTTTTATTCACAATGACAACTGCTACATATTTTTAAAGCATATGCATATTTATATCCTTATATACATATATATATGTATATATATATATATATATATATATATATATATATATATATATATACATATATATATATATATATATATATATATATATATATATATATATATATGTATATACATATATATATATATATTTTTTTTTTTTTGTTTGGAAATTTACTTACAAAACATGAGAAACTACTCTCTTACAACTGATATCTGCACAATCTCCAATTATTCCATTTATTTGCTTCACTCGCAAATAACCCATAATCCAATATGATATAAAGTTTCCATTAAAATGTCAAATACATATTGAATGAAACAAGATTACTTTTTTTCTAAACGTTTTTAACAATGCTTGGGAAGTCTTACGTACAAGTAAAAGTGACTCAAACATTTTACAGTTTGATTAAGATGAAAAAGAAATAAAAGTAAGAATCTAAAACCAAACCAGAAGATTTTCGAATAGCTCTCGAATGTTTTATTTTTTTTTTTTAAGTGTTCATAGATTATATCAACAACGTATTTGGAAATATTACTTACAACATCTTAGACATTTCATGAACTAGTTTAGCTTTTGAGCTTAACATAAAATTAAAATCAACTTTGAAATATCTACAGCTAAATATAAAAAGTGACAAAAATCTTGACTGAATGACGTGAGTCGTATAGAATATTTTCATAGTACAAGAAGACTTGTACTTAAATTTGCCATACACTTTTTTGAGCAATTTCCTTATTGAATTGGCCTAATATCAGTTGGTAGTAAAGTGATGTTGCATTTAAAAACCTGAGAATCAAAAGATAAGACAAGTATCGAGTGAAAACAAAAATCCTTTATACAAATAAAATTTCTTCAGACACTAAATTGCTGAATAATAAATTATATTCCATATAGCTTTTTTATTATTCATTTGCAATTTTTTCTATTGGCTTTCGGGTTTTTAATTTTTCTTTTATAATTTTGACACAAAGAATACGACAAAAAAGTTTCTTTGATTTTTTGCAATAAACTTTATCTCTAGAGAACATTTTGCATTTATATTTTATAGAGAGGAATGTGAAATATGCACAAATACGAGGGATGTGGCAGATCGATTGAATATTTCTGTGTATGTGTTTGTACATGAAACATTTTTGTGTTAAATTACATGCTGTATTCCCTGAAGAGAAAATGTTGTACAACTTTTCAAATTGTGCATTTCCAAAAATATATACACAAATTCATACACACATACGGATGTGTGCATGTTGTGCTCGAATGTACGAGTACATGTGAAACGAAAAAGCTAGAAACTAAAATTGTGTACAATTTACTCATGCACATGTATGTACATAGATATATCGGTGCTCCGTAAGAAACATTCAATGTCCAACCTCAAAAAGTTCAGGTTGCAAATCAAAAACCAATATTCACGATTATTTAATTTATGCTGTTGTAAGAAATGTTTAATTTGTAATAAATTTTAGATTTCGTTTACAACTTTTTCGATGTGAGCAAGTTTGGCGATAAAAGGACTCTGTTGAGCACTCTTGAAATCTTTTCTTTTATTTTTAAAGATGCTGTTTGTTTTCGTTTCTCACTATAAGAGTAAGAAGTTATTATTATTTGAAGCGATTATATAAAAAATTACATTTTCTTTTTAAAAGTTATGAGTGTGTGACTGAACTCTATTTTACACACTGAACGTGAATTTCGGTAAATTTTGCAAAGTTCAGCCGAAACCGAACTTTTTATCCATTATAATATTTTAAATTCATTCAATGAAATTTATATAAAAGAATATAAAATTTAGCGAAAACATAAATAGTTTTTTTAACTTTTCGCTAAGAACATTGAAAATTTCAAAAAAAAAAATTGGGAAGTTAATGGTTTTACTTCGTTTAAAAAAACAAGTAAAAGTGCTATATTCGGCTATGCCGAATCTTAAATACCCTTCACAGATGTCATTCTTTTCGTTAAAATTTTTCGGCTAAATGTTTGGCTTTTCTTATTTCTAATACCTCTGAACGTCTTTCAAAAATATTATATGTATATGTTTAATTTACAAACAAAACGAAAAAATCCGTTTCATGTACCCCAAAAAGTTCTAATTGTCCAACCGTAGAATTGTCTTTTAAATCTTTTTGGTTTTTAATACCAATTTATTTCTTGGTGATATACAAAGTAAGTATAATTCATCATAAAAATCAAAAATAACAAATAATATGGTTTCTTTTATGAATCAGAAAATGTCGATATTCCAACCCTGAAATTGGATTTTTAATTTTTTTTTGGTTTTTAATACCAATTTAACTCTTCCCGAAGTATAAAAAAGATTTCATCCAAAAAACACCAAAATTAGGAACTTATATGGCTAATTTTATGTACTTAAAAATTTCGATTTTCCAATCCTGGAACCGAATTTTTAGTTTTTAAAACTTTTAATACCAATTTAATTCTAAGCGAAGTATAAAATATGTTTAATTCACTGAAAAAACCAAAATTGGGAATGTATGTACCAAAAAATTTCGATTTTTCAACCCTGGAACCGAATTTTTAATTTTTTAACACTAATTTCATTTATTCTGAAATATTTAATTTTTCCTATAAAATAGGTTTAATTGACTAAAAACACAAAATTTGGAATTTAAGTGGGTACTTTTATGTACCAAAAATATTTCGATTTTCCAACTCTGGAAGCGAATTTTTATTTTTTACCAGCGCAATTCTTAGTGAGGTGTAACATAGTTTTACTTGATAAAAATATTAAACTTTTTAAACTTTTTGGTCACATTCATGTACCATAAAATATTTCATTTGTCCAACCCTGGAGTCGAAATTTTAATTTTTTAAGATTCTAATACCAATTTTATTTTTCCTGAATTAAAAAATAGTTTTAATTAGTAAAAAAAAACGGCGTTAGTTGCCTTTTTGGTTACTTTTATGTATAAAAACAATTTAAATTTCCGAGCTCTGGAAGCGAAATTTTAATTTTTTTCACCAATCCTAGTCTTCATGAGATATAAAGTCGTTTATTTAAGAAAAACTAAAAATTTGCAACCATTTTGGTCACTTTCATGTACTACAATATATTGCATGTACCAAAAAATCTTTAAACTTCCCAACCCTGGAAGTGAAATTTTTATTTTTTTTGTGTTTTTTTACCAATCCAAGTCTTTATGAGGTATAAAGTAAATTTTTTTTTATTTTTTTTTTAATTTTTGATACCAATTTTGTTCTTCCTAAAATATAAAATAGTTTTTGTTAGCAAAAAAAAAAAAAAAAGTCAATTGCCTTTTTGGTTACTTTTATGTTTAAAAAAAATTTGAATTTCTAACCCTGGAAGCGAAGTTTTGACTTTTAAAATTTTTTTTATCAATGCAAATCTTGATGAGGTATACAGAGGTTTTATTAAAGAAAAACTTAACATTTTTAAAAATTTTAGTAACTACATGTACTACAAAATACGATATGGGCCGAAAAACAAATTTATAATATCCCATCCCTGGAAAAAAAATTTTATTTTTTTAGTTTTTAAGAGATCATTGAGGCTTCCCAAAGCACGAAATAGGTTAAATTAAACCTATCAATTAAAAAAAATAATTGATTTTTGGTATAAATTTTGCGTCGAGAAATAGGTGTAAGCTCACCAGCTCTGGAACCGTACTTCGGATCTTCCTGAATTTTAATACCACTCTATTTAAGCATTTCCAATCCAACGGTCCAAGAACGAAGTCTCTAGCTCTTCTGGGGGCTTGGGAAAACCGATTTCACGTACAGATGGACGGACAGACGGAGATCGCTCAATCGTCATCGCTATTCATAAGGGTCCAGAATATATATACTTTATGGGGTCCCATGTGAATATCGAAGAAATTACACACGGAATGACAAACCTAGATATACCCATTCACTTTCTTGTGAAGGGTATAAAAACGAGTTTTCCGCAGTTCTCGATGTTTTGAGTTCTTAGGAAGCTTTTCTGATTATTCCTGGGAGGGTTCTATATCAGTAGAAAAGAGAGTGTCAGTATAATATGAGAAGGTGTCTGCGTGTGAGAGAGTGTGTGTATGTATGTTTGTGTAACTTATAACTTTTTAACGGCTGATCCGAATCGAACCAATCTAATAGAGTTTCTAACAGTTCTTTCAAACTTAGATTTGCTGTAAATTGAAAGATTTCAAAAAATATCAAAAAACTAAAGAAACATTTTTTTCAAATGTTTTTTTTTAGAATTACTGTTAAACGGTTTCGTGAACGAAAAATTCGAAGAAAGTAAATAATTTAAAAAAACTCCGAAACTATATATGAGATCAATTGGTAATTCATATATAGTTTCGAAAAACTACATTAATCACCGCTTATCACGTGCGAATCGGCTGACTCATTCAAAAGGAACAGCAGTTTGAAAATTAATATAATAGAGCATTTTTTTGCGGTTAAAATTAGCCGGAAGATGTAGGGATGGTGAATCGTTTTTCATATATGTTTTTGTTTTTGTATTTTAATAAGAACTCCGCATCCGAATCCAAAGGTTCGACGTTACACTGAAATACCCTTAGTGATGAAATTTTCATTTATAAAGTAAAATTTTTTTAATGGAAATATTTTGTGTACTTCTTTTTTACTTTCTTTAAAATTCCATTAATATCTTTTGAGCTGAAATTCGTAATATTAGATTCAGAAAACGATAATCAATCTTCCAAGGATCAAGGGAAAACTAATTTAAATTTCAAACAATTAGCCTATAAAAATCTTAATTCAATTTAATATATAATTTAGACCAGAGCAGAATAACGCTATTTTCCGCTAAATCCGCTACACGTGCATCACGAGTACTCTTATGTATTGTTGTTAATCACCACTTGTTAGGTGTCATAGTTAACTGTGATAACCGTTTTTATTTATAAAAATCTTATTATAAAATAGTATACGAGGACTGTTTCAACCCAAAAGTGATGTAGACACACATGAAATCTCCAAGTTGCCGTTTAAGTTTTAGTTCTAATATTTGCTTAAGCCAAACTTCTGTTGGACTTAATTTTTATGTACTCATATTTTATTAGAATAAAAATTATACAACATAATATTGCGCTCGTTTGTATGTGCTCTTCTTTTTGTAAGGGGTGATTTTTTTAGCAACTTTATCTTTGGCAACACTGTTTTTAGCAGCTGCTCTGTTTTCGTGCAACATGTTACTGGTAGACACGTTTAATTGGGTCCATGATTTAACTACAAATGAACAACGTTTGCAGATTATAGAATTTTATTATCTTGTTCCTCGGCTAAGAAGGTATCGTGCTCATTTCTGGTTGAATGGATATGTGAGGAAACGAAATTCCCATATTTGGAGTGAACAGCAGGCACAAGCATTGCAAGAGCTAGCTGTCAATACATTTCGGAAAATGCTGTTTGGTGGAAGTTATGGACCGGTAGCATCATTGTACTATACATTTTCAAAGACGGCGATGGTTAAAAAAATTTCTTCTGCTCAAAATGTAAAAGCTGAACGTGGGGGGCGTGTGATTTCAACATGACGGTGCCACATGCCACACAATACGCGAAGGAATGCCCTATTTTAGAAGTGAATTCAGTGAAAAGTTTATTTCAGGTTTGGGACCGTGTCTTTAGAATAACTTTTTCTGTGGGACTATGCTGAAGCTGCGGCCCGTCCATAGAGAAAAGCACGCAACTGTAGACGCACTAGAAGGCAATTTTGGAGATTTTGTTCCTGATCTACCGGTCGATATTACATTGAATTAAACAGATCGTTTTATCGGCTCAAATGAAAATGACTTTACTATTTATAGAGATTAGTGTTTTTTTTAAACGAATCCGAAAGCTCAAAAATTCACCATTTAATTTAAGTATTTATAAATTCGAGTTTCATAAATGGAAGGTACTTATGACATTTTTTATAGAAAGTACACTAGAAGATCTTTAAAAGAAGAAAATAAAGCTAAAACAATATGATATTTGTACGAGTATTTAAAAAATACCTTTAATAGTCCTGAAGCAACAATTGTAATTCGTTACTACTTAAATCCTATTGTACTCTATTAACGTGTTGTTACAACACCAATCTTTGTAAAATGTTTAGTTTAAAATATTCGCCCGCAAAAAAAAGGTTAACCACATCTGGACCAACAACTTGAACACTATGTTGCAAACGGCCTGACTGGCATAAATACATAAAGATGTAACAAAGTAGTTAGAAAAGACTATTTGCAAAAACACATTTTTAAATCGACATTGATTATGGTTGTTGAAAATCATTCAAATCAATATTTCATTCATTCATTATTCGTCTGTTTGGTAGTTAAACTGAACCATAGCCATTCAAAACTAGCCATGCATACACACACGCTACTGCCGATCGACTTATCTATTACATCTGCTAAACATATACTCTGAACTAACAAAATGGTTTGCAAAAAGAATGTTATGCAGCAAATTTGTTTCTTATGATAGTGATGCTTACATTCGATAGCATGACAAAACACAACTTTCAAAATAAAGCCATTTCAATGGAGAAAAGTGTGCATAAAAGGAAGAAAGTTGTAAGTTTCTTATTTAATCATGCGAATTACAAACTACTTTGTAAACTATATTTGCATACACTTCCAACACCATCATGATACTTAAAATCCTTCTTAACTTGCTGTTACTTATTTGCTCGTTTTATATATCATGTATAAAATACATATGCACGTATGTGTTTCTTTTTCATGACCTAACAATTTTTTACATACCGATTTTATTTTCCTTTTTTTGTTATTTTTACAGCTTGCGGAAGTCCTTAGCTTAGTTTTTATTCAAAGCAAATCTGTGAAATGCTTTTAGGCGTTAGAACTTTTAAATACAATCTAGCACATATAATTTTTAGACATGCAATTAAATTAGTTTCTAAATAATTTTTCAAAGCTTTAATGCGAGTATAAATTATTCTTTAATATGCAGTGCATTATTTTTAGTTGGCCAATTTTCAAACAGGATCCTGCAACTCCCCACTAATTAAAATAGAAGAGAAATCTCAAACGCTTAAAAGTTAAGAAAACAATTAAAGAGCAGCACTGAGTGAGATTGTTGGTAGAACGTATTCTTATAAATCGGGACTGGCAAAGTTCTCTTTGCTGTTAATATGCTGCACAGTGACGTAACTTCGTGTTAGTTAAAGGTAGGATGTTATCGCACATTTGAAAAAATTTTCGTTATCATAACGCTAATTTAACCTCAGAGAGGTAAATTGGGCTCTAAACGACAAAAAATATGGAAAACGGTTGTCCTGAAAGCCCATCTCTGTAACTCCTGCTAATTTTAACCGCTGAAACAGTTATTTTAATTATCAAAGTGCTAATACAATATTTTTTAAGCTTAAAGTCTTTATGATATATATATATATATATATATATATATATATATATATATTTTATTTTTTTTTTCTCAATATTTCGTTAACCTTTGGTTAACTTCTTCAGGATAATATTATTTTGTTTTCTTTCAATGAAAAAATTTTTAATTACAATTCTAAAAAACAATGTGTATCATAAAATTAAAATATTAAAAAATTTCCTAATTGTGAAATAACTACATAAGTCTATATGTTCATGTATATGAATATTAGCAAATATTAGTGAAAAAACTATATGAAATATATCAATATACATATGTATGCAAAAATAAAAATGTTTTTTAAATAACACATAGTTTTGATATTTTAACATGACAAACAATGAAAAACACACCGTGTGTGATGAATAATTATCAAAGTGCTCTAACTTTTGAATGAATCAACCGATTGCCACATAATAAGCGGTGATTGATGTAGTTTTTCGAGTCCTATAAAAAAATCGAGAACACGAATTGACCAGATATATAATTCCGGGTTTTTTTCTTCAAATGCCTTCGTTCACGATATCTCGCGAACACATCAACCGATCGACGTTGTTTTTCAATGTCAAGACCTGATAAGTTTGTGGAATCTATTCGTAAAGCTATTTAAGAGTTATTAAAAAAAACACATTTGAAATCAAAGTTTTTTCTTACTGCCGATTTCACAATGTTGACAGAGTTCTTTCTTTCGTATACAATAACAATTCATAAAATTTATAATATTTGTAAAGAGGTTTCTCGAAATCTACCGTTCCGAATCAGTTCCAATTCACAGAAAATCTAATATTTCCCACACACAGACACAGGTTTTTAAAACGGAAAGCTCTGGTGAAAACTCACACTGAAAGTTAAAACCTGGTTTTAGCGTTAAAACCATAAAAACTAAAAAAATAACTAATAATATCACTTAATCGCTCATAGAAATGTGTGGAATCGTTGTTGTACTTGTTCTCTATTTGTGCAACACTTAATTAAAAACCTGTACAACAGAAGTTTTTGTTTGGAGGAAAAAAGAAATTATTTTTTCAATGCGTTCTAAAGTAGAAATTATTTTACATGTTGTGAATGAATATTTTAAAATTATAGAACTACTTATGCAAAGTGAAATTCTTGGAAATTAAATTGAGATATATATATATATATATATATATATATATATATATATATATATATATATATATATATATATGTCTATTAAGATAAACACTACGAGCTGTTTCCAATATATAACTTGGCAACACTCAACTTAGCACAGCCAAAAACAGGCAAAAACAAGGTTGCATTTCATAAAGCCTACTTATAACCAATTCGAAAGTAGTTTGAAGTTGGTTTTAACAAAATTATTTTGCATCGTGAAACCGACTTTTAACAGTTGGTTTTAACGTTAAAGTCGGAATTTATTAAAACCATGTCAGTGTAAAAACACTGACACCAGTGATTTTCAAATTTTTTTTTTTTAATTTTCAACAATAATGAATTTTGTAAGTACAATACAAATAATGGAAATTTTTAGTCTTTGAGTAACATGAAGATGTAATTATAGCTCTATTTTCTATTCTGAAATAATGAAAAGTTTGATTTGAGTGAGTCGTAAAATTTAATTATAAATCGGATAGTAAAAATTCAATTTGATAGACAGAAATAAACAAAACCTGACAATTAAAAATAAAAATGAGACTGCGTATTTAGAAGATATTACAGTGAAATTTATAATGCTCATACATACATGGGCATACTGCATTACTTTTTTACTGCAGTAAGCGTTTCAGTAATCAGTAAATGCTTACTGGTAATGAAATATAATTTTCATTACCAGTAAATTTTTACTGATTACTGTAAAAAAAATTAATATTCAGTAAATTTTACTGATTACTGAAAAAATCTGTATTCAGTAAATTTTACTCATTACTGAATCAAAAATTCAGTAATCAGTAAAGTTTACTGAATACTGAAAAAAAATCATCACTAAAATTTACTAATACTGAAAATAAATTCAGTAAATTTTACTGCTTAATGATTAGATTGCAGTATCTAGAGATTTTCATGTGCTAAATTAAAGAAAATTAATAATATAATTGTATTGGAAATAAATATTTATTTATAAATATATTAATTTCATTGAATACGAAAATTCTTATGCTAGAGTTAATGTCGACGTCGTCGACGGCGTCAAATGTCAAAAAAAAGTTGAATCGTATGAAATTGTATGAGAGCAGTTAATCTCAACGCGTTGCAACGCCGTAAAAGTTCAATCTATTTCAACTTTTTCGGCGTTGAAACGCCGTTAACGGCGTCGACATTAACTCTAGCATTACAGTTTTATAATTCTTGTTATTTTAGTATCTAGTAAAAACCTAATACTGATTTTTTTTGAGTATTCAGTAAAATTTAGTGATTACTGAAATTAGTAAATTTTACTGATTACTGAATTTTTTTTTTCAGTAATCAGTAAAATTTACTGAATACTGTTTTTTTTTCAATAATCAGTAAAAATATACTGGTAATGAAAATTAAAGTGCAGTACCAGTAAAAAAATATATACTGAAAAAGTACTGGTACTGCAAAGTGCCCATCTATGATACTGCTGGTAATTGTTATTTAAAAGTTCAATTTAAGTTTAGTCTTGTAGATTCTTTTGTCTCAAATTCAAAATGCTTAAACGTGCTGTTTCACACTATGTATTTTTGCACTGCCTTGCAATGATGATTTTTTGTAAACCCTACGAAAAGTCACACTCTAAAACACTTTTGTTGAAATTTACGTCAATAATAGTCGGCAACACTTTACCGAATATAATTGACCTAAAATTACACAACATATAATTTCAAACAATTAGTGGATTTTTGAACAAAATATGTTTAATATTGAACAAATGATGTTTAATACTTTCAAACATATTGTTCCTAGTTTCTCTCTATTTTAGGTATATATATGCTTAATTTTAATCCTATGTAATTAAAGAAATTGCACTTGTACAATTATTATTTAAAGTTATATTTATTTAAAAAACGATATAAAAACTTATATAAAAACAAATTAAATATTTAGTATTTCATTACTTATTAATGTACGTACATAGTACATATGTAAAATACAAACTAAAATAAACATATGTATTTATTTCAAATTAGGTATTATATTATATACAATGTACTGCATAAGAATTATAATTACTGAAATTTTTTCCGCATCTTGAAAACAAACACTTCAACCCATTGCTTTTTTCACATTTTTTTTCACAAACTGGGTATTTTAACATTTTGTTTATACCTTTTTTTTTATAAATATCTTAAATTTTACTTGTGTCTATTTATAATTCACAGAAAATATCACGCCACATGCTATAAAATAAAAGCTCTCTAATGCTTCTTCTTTATGAAAAAGTTGCTATTATTACATTAAGGGCCATTATTACAACTTAAAGTTAGTTAAAAGTAGGATTTTATCCGACGTATAAAAACTTTATCGTTTGCAAAATTTTACTTTAACCTAAAGGGAGCGATAAATTACAGGTAAGTTTACCCTACCTGGTAAGTTAAATTCAATTTGCAATAATGGAAAGCTTTTTATACGTCTGATAAAATCTTACTTTTAACTAACTTTAAGTAGTCATAATGGCCGTAAGTATTGTGTTTTTGGATATATGTATATGATTAATTTTAAACATTTTTCTTATTGTTAAGTCACATTAAACACATTTTTAAACACACTTGCTTAAAAGCGGACAATTTTGTCATAATAATTAGTTTTTTGCTGTACGATCAAAATTCACGTAATTTTAAACAACAAGATTTTTTCAACAGGAATTTATGCAAAATATGAACGTAAATTCCAGCAAAAGTTATAGAGTACACGCACATTTGCAGATATGAGTTTTCCTTCTCATCTTTCAATGTATACATAATATAGCTAAAAGTACGAAAACGGCTAAGAGAAATGTTGAAATATTCACGAATTTTCATATCGTGACTTTCGTCTTACCTCGCAAGCTTCTCAACAACTCTTCGCACTGCATTTGCAGATCATATGCGCTAATAGAGATCTTCGGCGAACCTTTACTGAAAATCTCTTAAAATAACTAAGGATATTATTTCCAACTTCCACTTATATGGATACGAAGATAAAGTAAATATCAAAGTTATAACAAAACTTTGTTTTTGACTTTTTTGGTGTTCAATTCGCATTTGAAATTATAGCAGAATATTGAGACAGATATTTTTGCAGGGCATTTTTTATTATTCGGTAATATACAGAATTAACTTTGAGTTTTTATATTGCAATTGGCTATTGAATACCCATATAATCACAAAAAATAATTTAAATCTATTTAAGAATATTTTGTATGAACATTTTTTAACAAAGTTAATATGTGCTTTAAATTTTATGAAATATTTAAAAAATATTTCAATGTTTGAAATAAGTTTTCTCTAGAATATGATAATCATAGTTTTTATTTGAATCTTATATCTAACCTTTAATTTACATGATGAAGATAGTTTTTACCAAGCTGATCTCTTTGTGTGTTTCTTTGGTTTCAATATCTTGTATTTGGGCTCATTAGCACATCAAAGTTAAATCCTATTATTTGTTCTCTTTTTATATTTTTGCTTAAGTTGCTGTTTCTGCGAATAATAAAAATAAGTGTATGAGATTTCACACACTTTTAAACCATTTACTTCAAATATATCTATAATGCTCGCATAAAATGATATAAAGTGTTAAAAAGGCTGAGAGATTTGCGGCAAAAATAAAAAAAAATATTTATATATTTTTTTCTTTATATCAATATCGCAACTGTTTTGTTGTTTTTATCGATGTTCAGAAAACCTGTCAATTCCTTTCAATGCATTCTACACAAGAGTTTATAAAACATAAAAGTAGTTGACAAATATTGACTTTACACTTGAATGCACTTGTCACGTCGTCAACCAACCAAACAAATTACACAACTACCAGTACCATTTCTTTTTGTGCCATCGGTCTATTTTACACTTTACACTCTTTAAACATTCTTTTTAAAGGGTCTATAGTAAAGCAATTCCTAACCATGTGCAGTCAATGTGTGTATTATAGAATTCAATACCAAAAAAATATATTATATTTACACACATGTACGCATAAGTGTGTCCGTGTGTGCTTACAGCCAGTCTATCATAAAAAAAATGCACTACAAAAATGTTGCCTGCTTAAAATATAAAATTGTTGAACTAAAATTTATTCTATTTCATAGGAAAAATGCTACGTAAGCACTTAATAGTTTCCAATATACATATAGATATTGTATAAAATTTAATTCAAGGTGGCAAATATCCCCATTTTTTTCTTGCTGTTTTGTTTGTTTTTGTTACTTGGACCAACACGCAGGTCCTGCAATGCATTGTGACGGAACTATGAAGGAAGGTCATAGTGGGAAGATAAGGTACTGCTCGCTCGTTAGCGCATGATAGTGTCAATCGCTAGCCAGTGGTCGTCACTAAAACAGGCTAGCAACAGCCAACTTAATCATGCCTGAGCGCGGAATCAAACTCGGGATTTTTGGGTTCACAGTCTTATGGTAACTAGTTCAGCCAACAGCATCATTTCGAGAGGGCAGATGAAGAAATCAAAAGATAAAAAATTTGTTGTAGCGTTTTTATTTTACTTTGCCGGATAATTTTTGCTACAATACCATCGATTTTAATTCCATCATGCGATTATAGCTGGATTCACCTATTGTTTCGGAACAAAAAATTTGTTCCGAAACAATTTTAGTTTTTTGAGAGTTTGTTCTAAAACGATTCACCCACTTCGAACAATTGTTCTGGAAAAACAAGGGTACCATATGAGATATTTTTGTAAACGATGCGTGTTAGTCTTTCAATTAGGCAGCACAGCAGCAGATTAATGCAATTTTATTGTTTTCTTGGCGTCACACTCCAATATATTATTGTGTAATAAACAAATTGTAATTTAAAAAAATCTTAATAAAATAAAAATGGATAAAAATAAAAATCTTAATAAAACTCAAGTGCTTGTTTTAATAGCCATTGAGTTAAAGAAAGCGCTTTTATTGGCAAGGCATATACATATATGAAAAAAACTAAAAATAATTATTTTTGTAACTTTTGTTACGCATATCATGCAAACATACCTTGCCTGTCTCTTTCATTTCTGAAATAAGTTTCAGTGCAATTGATTCATTTAAATCCATGCTAATAATTACTTAATATTATTTTTTATCAATATTCAACAGTTATTTATTTCTAATAACAAACAATATAAAAGAAGTGCTTTGTATTTTATTACACATGCAATCAACATTAAACAAGTTCTGTATTTTATTATACATATGTACATGTAATATGATGTGTCATCTCAGTTCAACTTTACTTAAAAAATTAAAGTAGCTGACAGCACAGTTGAAATGTTTCAGAACAAAAATTAAAATTAAACGAATTCATGTTCCAAACAGGGCTGCCAGAAATTTTTCGTGAAAAATCAGCAAATTTCCCAAAAAAAATCGGCATTATCGGCACTTTCATTTCTTAAAATCCGCAAAAAATCGGCATTAATTAAAAAACTTATTTTGACATATAAACAAAAACAATTCAATATAATTTATTAAATATTACACATAAAACAGCATGTATAGATCAATAATTTGCACCTCACAAGTTTTGAAATTATTTTGGGGTTTCGTTTAATCTCCCAATTGGCAATTTAAAAGAAAGGATTTATTATTTTATTCATTTAGAATGACTTTTACTTAAAAAAAAATACATAAGATCAAATTGCTTTTTAAAACAGTATAAAATAATTAAAAAAGATGTGTGGTGTCGTGGGACACCGGATAGGAACGCAGTTCCTTATTATAAAAATATCAATTTTAAGTTCTATTCGAGGTATAAAGAAAATAATTATTCGGGTATACATTTTTTATTAGGATTTTTCTTTTCGCCGATCAACGAAAATACAGAATCAGTTTTGTTCCCAAACGAAATTGAATTCTGTCACGGCCCGGCTGCGTATGATTAATATTTGTTTGTATGGAATTGTATTACTCATACGTCTTAAACATTGAGTTAGAAACAAAATATCTTACGTTACGGACGTTTCTTCCCGGTTAGGGTACCCCTCCGCAACGTCTCATAAGGAACTTCGTTCCAATTAAAATATATACGTCTTTTCCAATAGTATTTCAAAATTTTGCTATTATATTTCAGAATTTCCTAAAAATTAACTCTACTCGTAGGTTCTAAAATAGGAGTTACAATATACAATTAAAAATTTTGAATATTATCCAAAAATTTTGTAACAAAATTCGTAAATATAATACAAAAATTGGAAATAATGTGGTTTTCATAAATCAATCATATATATTAGATTTTGACATTTTTATTAAATCGTTATTTATTTCGCAATTAGAGTTTTTCATTTTCAAATAATCTTTAGAATAAAGAATTCCTTCTTTTAAAGTTTTATTTTCTAAGGAACATCGGAATTTCGTGCACAGCTACAACAAGGCAATTGAATTGTTATTAAAAGAAGAATTATACAATAAAAGATGTTCCACACTATTATTAAAGAATCGGCATTTTTTAGGGGTAAAATTTGGCAAATCGGCATATTGAAATTTTTGGAGTAAAAAATCGTCAAAACGCCGATAAATCGGCATTTCTGGCAGCCCTGGTTCCAAAGTAAGTTAACTCTCCTTCTCTCATTCTCTCTCTCTCTCTCTCAAAAGAGATATGTCAAACTACATTAAAAAAACTGTTTCGGAACAAATATTTTGTTCCGAAGCAATGGGTGAATCCAGCTTAAGTTACACAGCAAGTTTTTACTGAAGAATTCGTCATCTTGGACAATTAATGTTTTAAACCAGAGATCTCAGAAATGTACAACAAAACACCTTTAATACAATGTATACCATGAATACACTATAGACATTGTCTTTCTTTCATCGTGTACACCTTCTACTTGTATATAACTATGAGTGTACTCGTGTACATCTCGTGTATATGCTTTTTTAATTTGAAACTGGTGGGTATGTATAATATTTTCAGTGTTTGCTTTTACTGCGCACACACATTAATTTTATGAAGCTACAAAACAAATACAATGTTATCATCACCGCAAATGTGCATAAACGTACGTAAAGTGAATTCAATGTTTTCAATATCTTCAATGTATACACTTCAGGTATGATGCACAGTCCTGTACACTCAAGATTTATTTGTGTATAAAGTGAGGCATGCATACATTTTTCAATGTCGTTGATGTAGACTTGTCTATACAGAGGGTAAAATATGTACACTATTTCGAACTCTGTTTTAAACGACTGTTTTGGCTGGGAATTTTATATACTAAAGAACGATTGACGATTGTCATACAATTTTGAGAAATATTTTAGAAAAAAAATTAATATATTTTTATAAATTATTTTTAACGAATAGTGGATAAAAAATGTTAGCACAAAATTTCGGATATCTAATATATCTTCCGAAAAAAAGTGACTAAAATCTTTCGTAGTTTTCTATACACTTTATAGTATGGATATCGCATTCCAGATGCATTAAAATTTTTCTAACCGAATTTTGTCCAGGTAATTTAAAATTGGAAATCTTTACTTACATACAGGGTTCCAAATATTCATTCATTTATCACTTATATTCGTGAATAAGAATAGATATATATTTTTTGTAATGTGTTCTATTCATGTATGAAAAAACAAAAAATATTTTGCTTTATTTGTTCTTGTATGAGAGTACTTGAATTGTCTTTTTATTTATATACATGAATGTATGCAAGAATTTCTGTTCATACACATATGATGAGAGCAAAAAATTTTATTTTGCATTACCACTCAAAAAAGAAGAGTAAATAAATTCTATCAAGCTGGGTGTACATGAATAACAGAATATAATTTGAAAATATTCACGAATAAAAATTTCTACAGCGTTTAATGTACATGAATAACAGAATTTGTGTTGACAATATTCACGAACAAAAATTTCTACAGCGTTTAATGTACATGAATAACAGAATTTAATTTAAAAATGTTCGCGAATAAAAAATTCTACAGCGTTGGAATGTACATGGATAAACAAAATTTTATTCAATATGTACATGATCATGGAAATGATAGTGTGTTGAATGTAGATTTTGATTAACGTACAGCATGCATATGGAAATGAATAAAATAAGAACACGTGTAATCTTACTTTGTGCAATTGTAGAATAATGATATTTTGAATTATAGTAAAATTTTGGTTTTGGTATTTTGGTTACATGTCGAATGCGCAGGGTTTAATACATTGAAACGATTCAACGTCCATTGGTAATAGGACAAATTTATATTATTATACATATACATATGTATATTAAAATTAATATTAAAATTTAAAATTTCTTTTACTTTAACTTTCTTAGTAAAATCTTAACATGACCACGGGCAGTACAACGTACCATATACTATTATAAATTATTGCTATGACTTTGGCAGCTTTGGGCACCTGGAATATAAATACTTATATTTATATATATTAAAGTCTAATACAATATATTTTTCGTTCTCTTATTAAATTAGTAAATTAATAAAAGCAAGTTGCAATTGTACAGATATTGGCAAAGAACACTAAAATGGATGCCTAGATTTTTTTTTTGGAAGTTAAAAAATTTAATGTCTTGTTGAATTAAATTATTAACTGACTTGTTATTATTAATTGAAATATATTTTATATTATAAGTATGCATTTAGAAAAAATTGTTTGGAAATTATCATATGCATACACGAAGTGATGTATATATTACTTATGTATGTATATACTTATGTATGTTTGTACGTATGGATGGATGTGTACTTAAAGGTTCCCTGCAGGAGGATGAACGTTAATTGTCCTGAAGCTGTTGGTACGATTACTAGTACAGCAAGCAGTAGTTCAAAAGGTGATTGAACATATATAGAAAAGTACTAGTACTTCAAATAGTTCATTTGTAGATTGATTTGACTTGTAGAATTTCATATTACTTTTTGATCATGTTTTAAAGCGAATTGCTAATTCGCATTTTCATTTTTTTTATTTTTAATTGTTACAATTTTTAAACAAAGTCAAATTTGAAACAAAGAATAGTATTAGAAGACTTTGCTACCTGCATATCAGTTTATTTATTCGATAATTTATGTCAGTAAGCCTCAGTTTTCTTGTGGGTTAATAAAGTGACATTTTAAAAAATAAATAATATTAAGAGCTAATTTTAAAATTTTTTAAACGTGTTTTTTTGATAATATTTATGTTCATATGTAAAATCAGCGATCTTTTTTAAAATAATAAAAACTGATATACATATGTATTGTATGTTCATAAGTGTTTGGTATACGGTGGAGTACCAAACATGACTCAAGTTGTACAAGGTGCTAGTTCCTTCGGGCACACTCAAGCCCTGAAGGAACTTTCCATGTCCTCTTATAAACCAAGAATGGATGAACCAAAAATTGCTTGTGAAGACAAAGACTTAACAAATTTCATTGGGTTTAAAAAACCAATAAATTTAGGGATTTTTTATATATATATACCAGTTCTTAATGCAGAGCTGATTGTACTAGTATCCGATTAGAAGCAATTATACTTGTACTCATCTAGTACCAATAGTATTAGTATCACCCTAGTTTCCATCTAGTACCAATGGTACTAGTAATTTTCCAAACACACTCAATGTTAATTTGAGCATTAACATGGTATTGGAAAGTTCACAGTTGGGAACTAGTACTGGTGATTTTTGTACTAATGCAATACTATATTGATACTAGATACATACATATAAATAATTACAAAGTCATAAAAAATATTTAATATATATTATGTATGTACATACATACACTGACAAAATTATGACAGTAACGGAATGTATTTTGTTCAAGAAGTTTTCCGTTCAGTCATTTTTAAATGCATAAGCATTTAAAAATGTAAGCAAATTTATTTTTAACTGATTCTAACAGTCATTCAAAAAACTAACTACACATTAATACGGATTTTCTGTTGCTTTCAATATTGTCCGTTGTTTATTTGTAAGTATATTCACAATATTATTAAAGAAACGGAATGTACTTCATTCAAGAAGTATTCCGTATAATAATTCTTAAATGAACAATCATTTAAAATTTTAAGCAATTTTAATTTCAACTGATTCAAACAATGCTATTTCTCTTTGAGCTAACAAAATAAAAGAGAAAAGCAATATTTTTTACAGATTTAAGTCTGTTAATTTTTTAACATTTAAAATTAAATGATATTTTTGTTAAAGTTAAATGAATAATAAGTTGACCGGTTTTTAATCGAATATTCATTTATTTTAATCAGTTAATTTTACGTACAGAATATTTTGAGTGTATGTATGCAGGTATGAATGTTATTTTGGTGTTTTAACAAAATATTTTTATGACACCTAATTAAATATCAAATAGGGTAAACCACATAAAAAACGGAAAAACCGTGAAACAACTGCCAAAACATTACATACACATTACTGAGAGCGATAAATACGAAAGTCAAGTTTGAGTGTTGAATGTTTTTTATTTTTGTAGAGTATGATAATGTAATAAACATTATCATAAACAAATGTTAAATTAAAACTTTAAGTATACTTTTTACAAACATTTTTTCTCGAGTTTATACTTAGAAATTTCTTTAAGTATGCTACCAACAATTTTAACTTTTACATTAAGAAAGTTATTGTTGATGATAAATGGAAACATGTATCTCAACATTTATTGATATTGCAATCGTAATATATATTGTAAATATTGGAATAATTGTTTTGAATTATCCCGTTAATTTAGTATAAAAAGGATCAAATAATGTGAATAAAATTAATCAATATTTAGCCTTTAAATCGGCATTTTTACTTACAAGCAAACAAACTTGCTTATAACTCAGGCCTATAATGCCCATGGCATTGTTAAGCGCCGGCAAATCAAAGAAAATAGTAGATAGCAAACGAAGCCCTTATTAAAAAAACGCAACCTACAACCTTTATATTTTACTATATTCGCACGCGTACATGTATGCTGAGAAAATAAACTAGTGTATTCATACATGTGTGCGTATAACTAGAAAATATTTTACCGATTCATTCTCGAACGCGAATATAAAACAAAAATTTTTTACATTTTCATTCATGATAATTTATCATAAATGTATAAATTTTAGTGTTCATACACGAATTCCTATGAACCTTGCTTACATATAAATAAAAGATGAAAATATGTATATTTGCGGTGCGCTCGGCGTATAAGTATTTTTGAATATGTATTAAATATTAATCATACGGCCTAGTGCATATTATTTGTAATGTTACTTGTGGTTAGTGCACAGCACACATTCAGTCGTACAACAGAATTTAATTGACTTCTCGCAATTTATTGTATAAATCAATTGTTTTTATATCAGTTATTTGTTGTTGTTGTCAGAAGTATATAAATATATATTTTGTGTGTGTGTGTGTGTGTGTGTGTAATAACAAGCCGCTTAGCTCTTTTAGATCTAAATTTAGTTTCATTTATGTTTATCTTTTGCTTTCATTAAAAGTTCAGAAGTCTGCTTACCTTACACATTATTTTACTTTTAATTTCAAGCAATGTTTGACATGAAAAACAGATAATAATGCTGCGGCAAAATAAATGATATGTGCCGTAATTTTATCAAACAATATCTCGTACATCCATATATGACAACAACGACAACGGTTGCCAAATAATTTGATAACAAAAGAAAATATTAACAAAAAAAAGAAATTGTTTATGGTAGGAAAACTTTACAGATGAAATGCGAATTTGGGTTAATATATATAAGCGCAAAAATGCACTAAATAAAATTCCTTTTCAATAATTCTTGGGTTTTGATCTAAGTCGTGTTCAACAAAATGAGTTTACACAAAACCCTAATACAAAAATCATTGATTTTTTTAAATAATTAACTTGGGGAAATACAACACTGCGTAATTAAAATTAAGTGTTACCCAGCATTTCCTAAAAATAAATTTTATTTATAAAAGAAATCATGCTCGGCTGGTAAATATTAAATAAATGTTGCTAAAAGTAAATGCTTTAAGGTACGAGGGCTGTTCAATAAATAAGGTGAATTTTAAAATGTATTCGATTTACGCACATCCAATGGTAACACACGTTAAATCCCTGCGTTGCTGTGTGATTAATTTATTTATCCTTTTCATCTGATTTTGTTCCATTTTTACTTAAACCAAACTTTTTTTGTTTACATTTTTTTACTTTCACTAAGAATAGCATCACCAGAATTGCACTAAAGTGGCAACGCAGTTGCTATTTTCTACTGCAGTCGTCACAACGCTCATGCTGATGCTTGGAGAATAAAAATTCTCAGCTTTTCTTAATTTGTACTAGTCGTATCACAAAATGAATTCGTACATGTGTGAATTGTATTTAATAAAAACTCAAAATATACTCGTATGTCAATGTCACTCATGACAACTGCCAATCGCTACAAATTGCAAAATGAAGTAATAAGTTTTAAAAAGCAACACACATACACTGTTGGACAAATTAAAGTGCAAAAATGTAAAACAAACAAATGTCATCTAATGTTAAAGTATTAAAAACAAGAAGACGTATTTATTTATTGTACCGTTATAACTGTTGATCATGTGTTTACTTTGCAAAATACGAAAATCATGTTCAATGATTCATTTCTCTTTTGTAGACAGAATAAATAGGTTTGTCTATTGGTGCGTTGGACAAAATAAAGTGTTTTTTTTTCTAGTGAACATATTTCTGCAAGTTCTTCCAAATATTTTCAAAGAATTATTGGTGAGTAATTTTAAAGATCATCTCAGCATAAAATGCGTTGAAATTTTTATATTAAAAACACTATATTGTCATAAAATAATCATTTCCTCAGAGATCTCAACATAGTAACATTAAAATGAAGCCACTGTCAAAAACTGTTAAAGATCTTTTGGTTATATGTAGATAGAGAAAATGGAATGAAATACAAAGATATGTCAAAAAAATATAAAATATCCATATCAGGAGCAAGAAAAATCGTCGAGCTTTTTAAGATTAGAAAATCAAATGAAAGTTTGCGAAAATTATCTGGGAGGAAGCTTAAGACAACAAAGCGAGATGATAATCTTATAACAATCCTAGCAAAAAAAAACCGTTTTCTTCCTCTAGAGAGATCAAGGAAGAATTAAATTTAAGTGTTTCAGCACGTACCGTAAGGAGAAGGCTCAACCAGAGCGGTTTAAGAAGCTCTTACGCAAAGAAAAAACCACTGCTACGAGCTGCAAACATAAGAAAGCGTTTGGCCTTTGCTAGAAAATACGTAAATATGCCAGAATCATTTTGGGATCGAGTAATTTGGTCAGACGAATCGAAATATGAATTGAAAAATGCAAAACGTGCTAAAAGGGTATGGTGTGAGCCTTCTCAAAAACTTAAATCTAAACATATTGCACATACTGTGAAACATGGTGGTGGAAGTCTCATGGTGTGGGGGTGCTTCTCTTCCTCAGGAGTGGGTCGGCTTGCCAAAATAGACACAAAAATGACTGGTGAGCACTATGTTAATATATTGCATGAAAATCTAAACAGTAGTGCTGTGGAAATGTGCTTGGGGGACTTTATCTTCCAACAGGATAACGACCCCAAGCATACGAGCAAGGTCGCAAAGAGATATTTTCAAGAAAATAACATCGAACTACTAGAATGGCCTGCTCAGAGCCCCGATCTAAACCCTATTGAGCACCTTTGGACCATACTAGACGACAAAATTCCAATGGAATCTCGCACGAACCTTCTAACATTTTGGGAGAAAATGCAAGCCGAATGGAAAGAGATTCCTATACAAATTTTGCAAAACTTAGCTTCAAGTATGCCTAGAAGACTTCGAGAGGTCATAATTAATAAAGGTGGAGCTACAAAATACTGAATATTACATTATTAATTCATATTTTAATGATTAACATTCAATACTTTATTTTTGCACTTTGTTTTGTCCAGCCATAAACAAGAAGCATTTTAAGTTCTGTTTTTTATAAAAAAAGTTTAGCTTTAATATATAAGTATTATTGTTTTTTATATAGCAATGTATGCTAATTAAATGAATTCAGTTAATTTTTAATATTAAAAGTGAGTTTGAGTATTTTTTTCTCTGATGGAATAGAAAAATTTTTTTTTGCACTTTATTTTGTCCAGCAGTGTACATATGCATGTGTGAAGAATGTTTCGACAACAATATAAATAAATAACAAAAACTTCTTGTGCACGTATTAAAAAAGGAAAATATTCGGCGTAAATGGGATATAAATAATAAAACATGAAAATTTATAAATGATTGATTGTTGTTACATTTCTCAGTTGTTTGTTGGTTGTTTTTTTTTACTTAACGATATTATATGAAGCATTTGAATTATTGAGACACATCATACCCTTGTAATTTGTTGTAGACGAAAAATTTCAATACGTTTTGTTTTGAGGTAATCTTACTGAATGCCAAATTCGACATTTATAGTTGTTTTTGTCTTGGGTGTTGCCAAATTAAATATGGAACTATTTTCTATAAGAACTTGCATGATTTTCGTATGAGATAATATGATTTCCAAGCCCTTATTCATAATTTTAAAATATTCATTTACAAAATATAAACTAATTAATATGTTGGAGCACATTTGTACTGTTTGGCAGTTAAGTGTTGTAAAAGGTAGAAAAAAATACAACAATAAATACACGTATTTCTATGAGAGATTTGCCGTCTGGCCTACTATGTTCTTGCACAATTATATATAAAACAAAACTAATTCTTAAAATTTTTTTTTTTCGTTTTAAATATATTTATAAATTTCCAAACAAGATAATTATTTAAACTATCTTGCTTACAAGAAATGTATAAAACCTACGGTAATAGTTGCTAAGTCCCTGTTTTGGCGATTGATTATTTTTTTCACACCCTCTTAATTGATTTTTTCCATTTTTACTTAATACTTGACTTGTCAATCGATTAAGAATAACTCGATTAATCGATCGAACAAAAACGAAGTCTTGTTCGAATAATTTTAAAATGACAATTTTCAAATAAGGAATAAATCTATTAACTATTGGCAATTAACCGAAGAAATTTTTTATTAAAAAATTTATAATAAAACCTTAGAATACATTTTTAATGATTTTATACAAAATGTAGGAATGTTAAAGAAATATAAATAAATCATTGATATACATATTTTGGCTAAATAAAATATTTCGCTCTCTAATTGAAAACTACGATTATTATTTTTTAGTTTTTGAAACAAAAGTGCTCTGCATATGAACAAAATGGCTGAGCATTAGATATATAAATATCAAGTTGAATGGAAGTTAACAAAGTATATTTTTTTCAATCGTATCTGAAAGCCTACACTTTAAAACTTTAATTGCATTTTGCTAGGTTCGATTTTTTTATATTTTATATATATGTATATATATATATTTTTTTTTTTTTTGAGAGACTACTACGGTGCATTACTTCTCTATAAGCATCAAAATCGATATGGCACAACTAAAAGTGATCTAAGTTATTTAATTTTTATGTTTTCATGTATATTTTTGAAAATTTGAGGTTAGGAATAAATTTTGTTAAAACACACTTTTTTTTGATAAATTCAGTTTTAATGATACCAATATAAAGTTGAAATATGAGATCTAATAATTTAATACGATGTAAATGCCCACCTCTAGCACGTCGGTGGACGTCCGTTCGTTTCACAAAATTCTGAGCCATATTTTGCAACAAAACTTCCCTTATTTCGTCTATGCATCGTCGAATTTCATCTTTCAAAACGCCAGTTGTTTGTGGATTTGTTCACGTAAACCTGATCTTTCAAGTGGCTCCAGGGAAAATAATCCAGCGACAATAAATCACAAGAACGAGGCGGCCAATTGACATCGCCAAATTGAGAAATAATGTGATCGGGAAATTTCAGTAACTGTATTGCTTGACCGGCTGGTGGCTTGTGACGCCGTCTTGCTGAAATTAAATGTCACTGATGTCAACATTAGCCAATTGTGAAAACAAAAAATCAGTTATCGTGGTTTGGTAGCACAGAGAATTCACAGCGAAGGCATTTCGTTGTTCATTTTCGAAAAAAAATACGAGCGGATGATGCCGTCTGAGCACAAACCGCACCATATGGTGACTTTCTTTGGATGTAATGATTTTTCGAGGACTGTTTGTGGATTTTGAGAGCCCCATATGCGACAATCCCGCTTGTTTACATAACCGCCTAATTGCAAATAGGACCTCATCGAAAAAGATGATTTTGTTGTTAAATGCGTTATTTTCGTTCAGTTTTTCAAACAGCCAATTCACAAACAGACAAACAATGGTCGGCCGGCATTCCAAGGTTAAAATTTCCCAACTTTTTACTAAATAATTGTCAAAGTATGACAGCTTAATTCTTGACATTTCGACATTTGATAGCCAGTTTACTCCAAATTTGCCCACCCTGTATTTGCTACGTATTTCATATTTAAGTTTCTTGGTTTTGTAAGAATTTTTTTGTTAATAGTGATATTCATCATTTTATTATTAAGTTATTCATTTCATTCTTATCGATCAATGGAATAATTTTTTAATTTAATAGTTCGATCGAACGAACAAAAGCAATTATTTGAATCATTCGAATAAAGTTAAAAGGCGAGTAATTGACAACTCTATTAGATACATCTGAAACCACTAGCTTAATTTTTTATCTAAGTACTTTGTATCGAACTTTTTATTGCTGTAAATTTAATGAAGATTTATAGGCCTTTGTTATGTGTTTATTTGAATTCAGGATGACATAAAAAAATTACAAGATACAGGAGCAAGTCAGCATCAATTTGATTACCCGAATTCAACTGAAATATCATGAAAATAATTGTAAAAATGTAGAAAAGTCATTAACTCCAATTGTCAAGTGAGAGATTTCTAACGGAGTAAGCATCTACATTACAACCTGTTGATAAACTAGATTCAAAATTTTTCCACTTCCTTCCTTCCTTCCTTCCTTCCTTCGAAAATGTTAATTAATTTTCATTAGCCTTAAATGCAATACCTATTTCGGAGAATTTTTCTGAAAATATATTTTTGCAATCAAACTTGATACAATTAATATACGATTATTTAAAGAAAATAAACAGAATTTGTGTGAAATTGCAAACAATCTCCCCTACTGAGCTGAAGACCAATAAGAATATAAGAAAAAATTTTAAATTTATTTCAACAATAATTTACGCTTAACACTTAATATCTTTTATCTTTCTGCTTTTAAATAGTTAATATATGTAAATGCAGTTTTCATTTAGAATGAACACTACGAAGAAATATTACCGCGATAAAAATAAAATTATTACCTGCTTCGTATTTGGAAAAGCCAAAGAACGAGATGAAAACATTCAACAATTTGATGCTTTTCCTGTAACAATAATTCAATTTAAATGATTTATTAAACGGAGAAGTACTGGTAAAATGCATCATCAAGGCAAAATGTAGTGTTCTTGCAACCAACAAACGGAAAATATGTACCAATCAGAGAACAAATAAAACAAAGAGCACAGTAGGTACGTACGGTGGCACTGCCATAATAATCATCAGATGTAAAAGCTGAAGAACTGCAACAACATAATTTATATCATCGTCGTCATTTACATTGTGGATTCCCATAAAATGATTGCAATGATGGTGATGAATATGAGAGTGGTAATAAGCAGGCGGCAAATGAACTAGAATCAAAATAGAGCCAAAAATATACAGACAAATGCACACGTTCAAAGTTGGAAAAGGCAAATAGACAGACAGACAGATACAAACAAACAACATCCGTAAGACTGACAGGGTGTTGATAACTCAACAGCATAATGTGAGAAAAGAAAAAATTATGCAATTTTTCAGGTGCCACAGGACACACTTAGGACAAAAGGAAATTGCAATTTTATCAAACGAAAACAGCAAAGTTCATTTCAGTTTTCAATACATTCATGTAACGGTGTCCGTACCACACGTAAGAGTGCTGGGGCATGCGAAGGGACGTGCTTAGTTGCACATACAATTACTTTGTGTATTTGTGAAATATTGTGAAATGCAATATTTTGGTAGCACCATTTAGCAAACGTCCTAAACATAACAACGGGAACAAACTGTAGAGAATACTGAATATCACGCAATACCCTGATCTTTATGTGACGTAGTTTGTATTGCTTTCCAACAAACGTTGCACTGTTGACAACTGTTGGCTGCCCCTAGGTATTATTTTTGCCATAATGCAGAATATTAACCATTCCACTAATGCAGCTCATTGTATTGCTCTTGCCGGTGCTAGTATCACTTATTTGTAAGCAGTTCTCTTTTGTTTAGAGCTGGCATAGAGGAAAGCTGTTCGAGATATTTTGTAATCAGCTGTAATAAAGGGCAATTCCCACTACATCAAGCACTTTATATTTTGCACTGTTGTCGGTCAGAAGTCGCTGTTTGTCATTTTGTTTTATGATATTAAAAACAATAATAAAACTTTATTTATTGCCATTTATCATCTTTTGTTTAGTTTTGTTGTCGTGGTTGGTTTTGTGAAAATCATTTCAATGAAACGATGTACAGCAAGTAGCCCAAAAAATTAGACACTGTTGACGAACTTTATGTGCCATAAGTTTCTTAGAAATATGTCACTGAATAAAAATTAGGGACACTTTAGAGTTACGGCTCTTGTATTTGTTTATTTTATTTATAGGCTTTAGAAAATAGTTACAAATCATAAACTAATTTAGTATAATAGGCCATGGCAACTAGTTCTTAGGCTCCATCTCTATAACTAAGTACATAATAACTTATTTTGGCAGCTCAACTTTCCGTGTAACATATTAGCGCTTAGCATGCTCAGGTTGGTCCATAACTTAACCATGAATCGGCTTACAAGCCAGCAACGTTTACAGATGATTGAATTTTAGCATCGAAAGTCATGCTCGGTGAAGAAAGTGCATCGTGCAGTTCTTGTGGTCATGGATACGTGAACAAGCAAAATTGTCGTATTTTGTGTAATGCGCAGATGTCACTGCGCTCACTTTTGTTGATAATGTTTAAAATGTATGTTTGTGACTGTCTTTATGTACGTTAGCATTAATTTAACACCATAAATTTAAAATAAAAAAAAACACCACTAGTTTCAAAAAAACCCAACTAAAAAAAACTGCACACACAGGAAAAATTACGTCCTTTTTCCTGCTGACTCAAACCGTAAGTACCAATTCTTTCCTTCAACGGACCGCAAGTTACCTCTCCTTTTTTTTACCTTCCCGCTCACACTCCTTTCTTCCAGGAATTTCTGTTTCTCTTTACTCCTCTTTTCTATACCAAAAAAAAACCGCCAAAACAAACATAACCCAACAGAGATTCCAAACTAACAGCTGATCACAACTGCCTTATCTCACAACAGGGTGCACATGACAGTAAAAAGCAACCAGAAGGAAGCAGTTCTGGAACTGCCAATGTATTCCGAAAATTGCACCGTTTGGTTTGGATTATTGACCGCTGGCATAAACTTTCAAAGACGACGGAGGCAGAAATGTTATTGTGAATGGCAAGTGCTACCGTGCATTGAAGAGTCCTGACAGTGATAAATTTTAAGACGATCTCGCCCCGTCCGTCTATGGAAATCAAGAATACAAATCAAACGAAAAGAGGCATAGTTTTGAAATTTGTTATAAATAAATTTTTAAGGACACCACAAGTCAAGTTCGTAGATGGAATAAATCGGACCTGGGGCAAAAAAAAAAAATTTCCTAAGAAGAACTAAACCAACCTCTAAAAACATAATTTTTAAAGTTTCTTCGTAATTTTGCTGAGCAAATGATATAGTTTTATGTCAAAGAATGTCCAAAGCGTTGAACTTGGAGCCAGCAAACGAGAGAATTCCATTGTTGGAGCGTTGCTTTTTAGCGAGCGTTGAAGTAACATATTAATTACATGGAAAAATAGTGTAAATATTTAACAAATTGTATTACTTAAGCCTACATTCCCTGCTCTAGACCTCCACCTACTGTTGCCCCCTTAATGGCCCTGTCAAAAATGTTTTTCTACACTTAATAATCCCAAAAATTTACTTTTCAAGTTTTTACGGCAAAGATGACACAATGGAAAATTATTAAAAAAATCAAATAACAATAAAGATAGAGTTTTTATTTTCGCAATATTTGGCAGTATTTAAAATTCGACCCGGTCGAATATAACGTTCTTACTTGCTTTTTTTTGATTTGTGTCCAACATGGAAAAGCTGAACGTGGCTGAAATGTGCCACACAGCACGTGAAACAATTGGCTAGTTGAGAGGCGCATTCATTGAATAATTTATATCATATTTGCAGCCGGTCAGTTGGCTGCCTACATCGTACCTTTATATTGCTTTTTGTGAGGCTTTGTTAAGGCTCCTGGCACAAGGCCGCAAAAACTGGAAGCCAATATTAAGAAGTTTATTCGGAAGCTAATGTCCGATATGTTGGAGAGAATATGTCAAAATTGCTCACAGTGTATGAACCATTTGAGGTGCAGCCTCGGCCAACATTTGCATGAAAATATCTTTTATAATTGAATTACATAGATCGTGCTATCGACTCCAATTGTTGTTTCTTAATTAAATCCGAAAGCTCTTAAATAATTCCCATTACCTACTATTATGTTTCGCACGTGGTTTTTATAAATTCTTAAATTAAATAATGAACATTGATCATGTCTAAAAATCTTAATAATTGGGAAAAGTTGTTTCGGTTTGAATTTGAAAGTAAAAAGATGGGATTCTGTTTGTAGTCACTTTGTTTTTTGAACCTTAGAAACGGTGCATTAGTAACTAGCAGAGTTTTTATTATATCCACAAAATTCTTGGTTGAGAAGGAAGTTCAAGTATATAGTATAGTATTTTTATACCCTTCACAAAAGGAATGAAAGTGTATATAGAGGTTTGCCATTCCGTGTGTAATTTCCTCAACAGTAATGTGGAACCTCATGAACTATATATATATATATATATATATATATATATATATATATATTATGGATCCTTATAAATAAGGAAGACGAATATATAATGTCCGTCTGTGCGTCTATCTGTAGTGTAGAGCTAAAGACTTCATTCCTGAACTGATGGATTGGAAATGAACCTAAATAGAGTGCTATTGAAATTGAGAAAAGTAAAAAATACGGTTCCAGAGCTGGAAAGCTTAAACCTAATTTGGGTCCTAAAAATTAACTTTATTAAACCTATTTTATACTTCAGAAAAAATTAAATTAGTATTCGAAATTGTAAAAGTAATGAAAGTTACAACCAACTGAAACAAATTATTTATTTTTGTTAATAAATAAAACATGTTTAATATTTTTGAAAGACGTCCATTATTATATTGAATTGGATTAAGATTTATAGGCTAATTCTTCGAAATTGTTTGTTTTAAATTCAGAAAGACAAGATAAATATTCCAAGGCGCAAAGGAAAGTTAACATCAGCTCTCAATTATTCAACTTACACAACAGAGCAGAACAGCTGTTTTCGAAAGCCGCAACGCTTTCATCATCAGTGCTCATGTGTATTGTGTTTGTCGCCACTTATTAGGGTGCTTAGTTGAATATGATAACAGTTATTATTTAAACAAATTTTATTAGGAAATTGAATACGGGAACTGTATCAACCTGATGTTAACTCTTTATTGTTTTAATATCCGTGTTACCGTTTTATTATTTTCTTCATGTCCCATTTTTTTAATTTTTTGTTCCATCATACCTAAGCCAAACTCTTTTGGTTTGAATTTGAAGTCCATTATTATTAGAAATCTGTAAAGCAAAAAATACAGAGCTGTAAAACTTAAAATTTTTTTGAAATATTAAAGTATTTATTTTCTGTTTTAGAAAGGAATAAACCAGTATTGAAAGTCAGAAAGAAGCAAAAGATAGTTTTGGAATGTACTCGTATGTACTCCAGACGCATGTCAGTGAAGTGTATTTAAGATTCGGCACAGCCGAATATACCTCTTTTGCTGGTTTAAGTTATACAGCAGAGAAGAATATCAATATATTCGAAAGCCGCTGCACACTGAAGTATAACGTTTACTCTTGTAAAAAATATTTCTTGTTGTTATGTATTTTCTAAGGCCCATGAGGCCTAGGTGTAATCCTAAATAGATTGGGATGGCTTATGCCCCTCTCTTCAACCTAAGCTAACCTAACCAATGTATTTTCTAAAAGGTATGCAGCAAACAAAAATATAATCTTGGCAAAGTCCGTTTGTTTTCTTATCACGAGCAAAGAAGTTGCGATCTTGGCAAAACGAATGTAGTGAAGAAACTTCGAAATTATTGCTTTTCTAAAAGGTAATATAGGATAAAATATAAACATGTACTCGTATATTATAAGATCATGTTATAATAACGCTTTAAAATTAATGACTGACTTGGCGATCACTTTTTCATAACACGTACAAAAAAGTTCTTTATCAGTATAAAATTCTTCTTAAGAGGAATTTTTTCATATATTTGGATTTAAATACATCAAAACAAAACAAAACCTTAGCTTTCTTTTACTTTTGTGGTAGCTGCTGAAGTATTTATTTTCATTTGCATAAAATT
Organism: Linnaemya tessellans; assembly: GCA_951800035.1. Lineage (NCBI taxonomy): Eukaryota > Metazoa > Arthropoda > Insecta > Diptera > Tachinidae > Linnaemya > Linnaemya tessellans. Next base: position 58,956,140 of record OX637536.1, read on the forward strand.
TATTTAAATATTTCACATCAAGTTAGTTTTCTTACCCAAATTTATTAACAGCTGGTGTGGAAATGAGGAAAAATAAAACGTAACTTAAGTCTAAATAGAATTATTTTAAATGAACACTAACAGGTGTGCAATTTTCAGCATTCCCACACCTTTTCAAATGCAACTATAAACCAAAATAATTATTTCATAGGAAAAAGTACTTAAGAGCACAAGATACATTTATTTTTCAATAACGAAGAAGAACTCCAGCCGTTGGAAAGTTAACAAAATATTCAGAGGGAACGCGAACAGAGCAACACGAAAGCAAGCATTCAGCAACTTTTATAAAGCTAAAGCAAAATGGCACGAATCGTATTTAACCCAGTTTTTTATCTATTTAGCACGTACACATCCATGTATGTGGGTTTTTTGATTTCCTTTTTCAAATTATGAATAGACTTTCAGGGAAAACAAGTAATTTAAAGGTGTCAATTTATTGAAATCTTTAAGATCACATCTAATGAGATTTATTTGGAGGTTCGAATAACCGACGACACACTGCTTATTAATTGTATAGCTCCTTCAAGCGAAAAGCATTGCCTTGTTAAATTAATTGCACTCTAACATACGAATAAAATTGTATAAAACTATAAGGATTATTTATAAAATATATGAATTACCGAACACTCTGCTAACCGTTTTTTTGTTTTTTTCATAAGATATTACAGAAGAATGCATGTAGAAACACAAAAAGGGTCGGTTTCTCCTAAAAATTAAGTGTAAATAAAAAAGCACCTCCAAAGCTTGGACATTTCATATCCAGTCATATTTTGTTGTACACTTTTAAGTGTGTTATTGCTCACTGATATCGATAAAGGATATATCAATTAATATATATTTTTGTGTAGACACGCATAACATAAATAATAGCCCAGTTCACAATCTCGGGCAAGTAGTCTAGCATCGTAGCATGAGCAAAATAATTGTACTCTACACCAGGGCTCCTCAGCCATTACACTCCAGATACGAGTGCCAATCGGATTTTCTACACGTATTCACATACGCAACACGAACAGTAACGAAATTCACATCAATGAGAGAAGAGAAAATAAAAATTTTATTCATAGACAACAACAAATGCATGACTAAATTTTCAACCCGCGTTGCCATCGTTCGATTTTTTGTATTCTTGGATGAATGAATTTATATATATTATGATTTTTAATAATTTTGTATGATACAAAAATGGTTTTATAATATCTTATCTCCATTGGAAGATAGTATTGTCTATAATATAATATTTTAATATAAGCCTTATGAAAATTTTCTACAGAGGAACTTTTTTTAAATCGAAAGACATGTTATTTACTCAGTTGCACGAGTATTTTAAAATTTTTGGTACATTATCTTTACACAATTTACAGTTTTATTTCGGAATTTTCTTATCATATTTTAGAAAATTCTATTTATTTATATTTCATAATTTCCCAAATATGTATATACAGTGGCTCATAGTTTATTTTATGCAGCAAAATGTTATACTAAGAGAAAACAAAAAAGAATTTTCCCACTCTTTGTCCCACATTTTGCAATTTTCTAAGGTTATATGTATGTACAAATACAAATTTTGTTTAATTTTGCAGTAATTTTTTTTCATAAAAAACATGCGACTTGCCTCGTCGAACTTTAACAGTCAATTAAATTAAATTTTTGTGTGCGCTTAGGAGGCCAAAAAATTGTACTACATACAAGGGCTCACAGCGATAAGGCCGGTACTCTGTTTGAATTTTCGAAAAATGTTTAGCAACATTAATTATTTCATTTGAAAAAATTTACAAATAAAAATTATAAATTTCTAGTTTTCCTTAAGGCTAGTACTCTATTTAAATTTTCTAAAAATATTTAGCAAAATTGTGTTCAGAAAAATTTCACGTGTTTTTCATAGTAAACTAGTTTTCCAAATTTTTCCACGCTTATTTCGACTAAATACTTTTTATATGGGCTTTGACAGCATTTCGGTCGAAATTGTGAATAGAATATAGGCTATAGAAACAAAAATCAATCTCACACATTTATAAAAGTGAAAACTAATTTTGCCTTCTTAGATTATTATCAATTTGATTTTGTGATCAACGGCAACACCTTTAAATGTTCTTTCTTGTTCACATAGTTGCCAGACAAAATAGATGCAATATCGCCAAATTTTGGAGAAAAAACATCAAAATCTTCATATTACTTTTTCAAATCGTTAATGTGAAATTATTACGGTAGTTTTATGAAAAATACCTCAACATTTCTACAGAATTAAAAAATGCTTTCAATTTTTCATATAAAACGGTGTTATTTTGGCAAAAATATTTAAAAACAATGAGTAAGTTCAATTTGAAGTATACGTGAAATAAGAAATTGCTTCTGTTTAATATTTTTGTTCCCATAAATTTTTTTTATTGCAATAAGTTTTATGGGGAGAAGAGGGTACATAAGGCTCTTTTTTCCGAGGCTCTATATCTCAGAAGTTACATTGCCGATTATTATTATTTAGATTTTTTAATTAGCTTCTTTAATGTAGCTATCACCTATTACTAATATTTTACGAATTATATTGCTAGAAGTACGAGTTTCAATGTCTAGTAGCGTCCTTATATAGAATTTTTTCAAAATTACAAACATTTTAATAGATGAATTGACTTGAAAGCAAATTTTTTGATTTGTAAGTCTTTTTTTATAAAATATGTTTTTTCTCTTAATTAAAAGTAAGAAGCAAAATGTTTTGATTCCACATACATATTTAGATTTTTTTACTCCTCTATTATAATTTCCTGGACTTGGTCTTTTAAATATTTCGTTCAAATGTAATATTTAAATAACGTTATTTTTAAACAGAAATAACGGAACACAATATTTTTATGTCAGATAAAATGGCAATATATAAGTCAAAATATTCCAACATTTGTACATTAATAAATTCGGAAAAAAATTTATAATAATTTTAGCCTTACAAATATTGCGTGGAGTGTATAATTTCTTCACTATAAGGAAGTTCGGCTGTAATAATTAAATGTAAGAAATACATATTAATGAAAACTTTATTTAAATATATCATGTCATTTTATTTTTGGCATAAAAAGTCGTAAAAATGACGTCGTCTGGCAACATTATTTGTACGCTCTTGCTTAAAAAAACAGTCACTAACACATGAAAAATTCACAAATACATTACACTTAAATATTTTCTCCCATTGAGGAGCCCTGCTCTACACCAACAAAATACATTGAAAATGCTCTCAAATACTCTCTCAATTTGCAAATGCTATAATGCAAGAACATTTGCACAGGATTGTGAATTGGGCTATCGTATTTAATATTTTAGCACAAAAGCAATAAAAAGGTACCTCGAATTTGCTACAGAGACAAAAACAAAAAACGTTTACTAGTTTTTTATGACTCGCAGAAAGAGAACAAGTTTTCGCTCTCTTGAAATTTCTTGTGTAATAAAGCAATTGTGAATCGGCACATATTATTTTTCATAACTTTCAATAGTCTGAAACAAAATACCTCTGTAAAGTATATTAAGTAAAAACAAAAAAATTCAGTAAAAGAGTGGAAATAAATATTATAAAATAATTCAAAATAAATGTTATCTGAAATTCACTCATTGAATTTATTAAAATTTTAGGAAAAAATACATGTTAAGTTTTTTATAACACATTCAAGAATGATAAAAAAAAGGCCAATAAAAAATGGCTGAAATAAAGCACAAGATTTACGGAGAAAATGATTAAAATATTTCCAATTGTCAAAATATAATTGATTATGCAAAAATTTTATTAATAAATTATACTCTTAGGGCATGAGAGGCAATATTTAGTGGAATATGAGGAATTCTAAAGCAATGAAATACTTTGTACTTTTATTTATTTAAATTAGTCTATGGACAATTTCCTTACAGACTATTTAAGCAGAATAGTATATAATTGAATTAAATCAATACCAATTAAATATTGCGCTATTTAAAAAACATAGTAAAAGTTGATGATTAAAAAAACATATGACGTTACGTTTGATGATACAAAGGTTTTGCGAAAAATCTTTAAAATGATACATATCATTAAAGCAAGTACAGTATAGTTTTCTAAGAGGATCTGACATTTCATAGTTAGTACGACAAGCTACAACATAGAGTTGGTTAAAAGAACGAAGTGAACGTTGAGGAATATTGAAACATACGTTGTTCAGTAAAAATTCGGAGTTGATGTTACCACTGAAAAGATTTACCATAAAAGAGGTGCTGAGCAAGGGTTTGTCATCGATCGGCAAAGTTCGAGGGTGCTGTCGGCTACAAAAATATTCTCTCTCTTCTCATCTTTATTCATCTGTCTTCTCAATACTATCTCTTTCTTTCTAGTTCCGCGGCAGTACCATGTAGGCATCTTCCCATTGCTGGTGGCCTTTCTAAACTGAGCCACAAAAAAATTTTTCTCCAACAATTCAAGCATTTTGTCATAAATAATACGAACTAAATATGTTGTTTGTTGGAAAAAAAAAAACGAATTATAAAATGAGTATGAAGGCTAATCACAACTAATAGCTCCACCAAGCTTTTCATTCCTACTTTAAATAAGTAAATACTGGCCAAATTTGTTTAAAAACAGTAATTTTTATTTAAAAGAAGTATAGGTACGAGCAAGGTATATAAATACAAGGTAGTGCCACTTGTTTTTATTAAATTTTAATAAGGATTTTTGAAGTTTATTTTTCTACATCATATTGAATATGACGTTGCCACATTATAAAAAAAAATTTTGTTTATTTGGAAATTTTTAAATAAAATCTGTAATATATATATATATATATATATATATATATATATATATATATATACATATATATATATATATATATATATATATATATATATATATATACATATATATATATATATATATATATATATATATATATATATATATACATATATGTATTTTAAATGAAATTTATTTGTTGGTGGTCAAGTAATGTCTCTATGCATTTCATTGGTGCTTCACCAAATCATCAGTAGACTTTAACCATGATTTGGTAAAGCACCAACGAAATGCATATAGGCATTGCTTGACCACCAACAAATAAATTTCATTTAAAATAGTGTTGTGACAACAATATGTCAAATAAAAAATTTCATATATGTATATGTACATATATAAGTTTTTCCATTTGTCTAGCAATTTCGTTAATTAAATTGTATATACTAAACTTCATTCCTTGATCTCTAACTTATTTAAATTTCAAGGTGTCCAGTTCAGCAATTTCCAAAATAATGGCCTCTTTAGTAGCAAGCCACATTTTCATGAGATCACGGACAAAGCACCATTATAATATATTATACCATGGTATTTAACTATTATTTTATCCCCTCTCTTTTAACATATTTCATTGTATTACCTCATTTTAAATTTAAACATACTGAACGTACAACATTGATAGAATATCCCGCTCAAAATCTCATTGTGAATCGTGTTTGCATATTGACCGAGAGAAAAATTTCATTTTGAGGTTTTGAACATAAACATTTTGCAATATTTTGCTAAAATAATTTAATAAAAGCTATATAAAATGTAAAGAATATAGAAAACTACGAAAAATCCCAGTTTCTATGCATTTCCACAAGAAATAAAGTCATTGTGTTGCTTTGCATTGAAGCAAAAATATTGAAACCATTACATTGATCAATAAGACAATTTAACAAAATCACGACAAGATTTTTATAATAAATTAATTGGCAAACGGATTTTAATTATTGTTAATTATGACATCGATGCAATTAAAAATTTTAACAACTCAAATGAAAAAAAAACGGGTAACTTAAAATGATATGGTAACTTAATTTTTATGGGAATGTCAGAATCCTTAAAATTGTCAGAAAATTATTTTAAATTTAATAGCTCACAGTGGCAGTACCTTGTTTTATTATACCATGGGTACGAGTATATTTTCAATACTAATTTTTTTCTAATGTTTTTTATTTGAAAAGCAACGCTATGTTTAATATATATGAAAGAAAATTTGTTTGCGACAGTGTTATGTTCGACTCATACTATTTATGGTAATTTTATTGGATCTATGTATTTTCTAGTGACAATTAATTACATATCCAAGAAGTTTGTTAAATGATTTCACTACACGTATATTTTTATTCTATTATTTTTTAGTTTTTTTTTATATATGTATGTACATATATTTGTATGATTGAATTCCTTTCATTTTCTGTATATGTGCCTTCACCTGTGCACTTTAATATTTATCTTGACAAAAAAAGGTAAAACCAGCTGCTCACATCGGAATATTCACACCAATACACTGAAGCAAATTTAGGAAAATAAAACAGCTTCAAACATCACTCATATATTCAGATATGTCGAATGTCATACACCCTGCGATTTTGGTATGTGTGTAAATAGTTTAGCTCTTATAATATATTTTATCATAAGAGGAAAGAAATTTTTACCCCAAAAACATATATATGTAATATAAGCACGTATATTATTATAAAGTGGTAAAGTTTCCATACTATGTAGCAATACTTTCTATTATAGGTGCTACGAAAAACCATTTTGTAATATGTTCCGATCTGGATTAAAACATTACTTTTAATTCTGTTTAGCAAGTGGTTGTGCTAAGCGGCTATAAAGTAATTCGATTTATCATTTGAGTAAAAAGAGCATATTTAGTTTAGTAATACTCGTAATTTTTTTCATTTCTAAAGAAATTAATTACTTCTTTTCAGTGCATTCAATTCAATTAAGATTGATAGGCTACTGTTCGTACCGTGTTAAATTCAGAAAGACTTGATAAATATTCCAAGGTACATATAATGGAAAGTCGACGTCAACTTAGTTGTTAAACTTACACAGCACACCAGAACAGCTGGTTTCGAAAGCCACTACACTTTTATCATCGGTACTCATGTGCATTTTCGTTGAAGGTGATAACAGTCATCAATACCAAAATGATTTAATAGATTAAATTCGTGTGTGGCCGTTTGGTTATTTTCTTTATCTTCTATTGTTCCATTTTTTTCTGCTTAAGCCAAACTTTATGGTTTTTAATTTACTTAAATGCATATCAACAATTTATTTTACGTTTTTTATATTTCAGTTAATGTTTAATTACAGTAAGATTTTTTTATTAAAAAAAATAAAACTGTTACTCATTAATTTAATTAATTTTTTAATTACATCAATGATTTCCAAAATATTATCTGGTATTTACTTATTACCTTAATTGAGCTCATCGCAATAAATAGCTCAATTATCCATATAAAATGGCAATTAATTATTGTTCATTAAATATGAAACTGTTAGAATATTGAATAAAATTACAAATGCAGCACTGCTAGGAAGTGTCTTTAGTGAGCAAAACACAACTCACTGAAGAAAGTTGGCAGAGACTTAGCACCTAAATTGTGGGAAAAGTGAAAAAAAAACATAAACAAAATATATAAAGCATTGCTGAGGCTAAATTATTGACATTAAATTTATTATTAATTACAAAATTCAAAAATAAAAAGATCCCAGATTTGAACTTTTAGTTATCGTACGACTAAATTTTGTATATGTGAACAGGAAGATAATTATGGCAATAAGATGTGGGTGCTATTGGCTCACGTAGTAGAACACGAGACTATGAAGCGAAGGGTCCTGAGTTCAACCACGCGCTGAATAATGAATATTGTGTTGAATTATTCTGATCAGCATTAGTGCATGGTTGCGATAGTTGTTGCCAGCCTGTTTCCATGATGAAGGCATAGCACTGGTCACTGAAATGATTCGCAGCGATCATGTACTAAAAAGCACAGTAACAACAGCCTCGTTCATCAGTTCTGTAGCAAAAATTTGCTGGCGAATTAAAAAAGGTTCAAATTGCTAAAACAAGTTCTCTATCTTCTCATCTTTCCTCATCTGTCCCCTCAATAATATCCCCTCCTTTCTAGTTCTGGCACAATGTACTGCATATGTAGGGGTCAACCCCTGAGTGCTGGTCCGAGACAAAAAATAAAATAAACTGAAGATTAGTTCGTGGTTGTGTTAGTTGTTGCCAGCCTGTTTCAATGATGAAGGCATAGTCACTGGTCACTGAACATAATTGGCTACGACTGACACTATCATGTACTAAAAGTAGAGTAACAGCACACACCTTTGTCGGCCCTGTAGCAAAAATTAGCCGGCGAAGTAAAAAAAAAGGTTGAAATAGTACAAAAAAAACTATCCCCTCGTTTTCAGTTCCGGCGCAATGCATTGCATATATAGGGGTCATCCCCTGAGTGCTGGTCCTACTCCTAAAAAAAAATTAAAATTGCATATCTGAACACAGTTTTCTTATCTACTTGGTATTCGAGCTCGAATTTATGTTCTACCGAAGAGCGAAACATTTATTTACTTTTATTTTGTGTTATTGAGGCAAATGTTGTTGATTTGAGTAAACGTCTTACTACGAACGTAAACGTCTTAGTACGAAGTCGACGATGTTGGTCGTGTTAACTGTTCGGTCTATGGACATGTACCTAAAAGGGGTTTAGACACCATCAAAATGCTTGCTGTCAATTTAGAGTACGTGTGCTTGTTGGCTTGAAGGACTCAGGCTTGTTAACTCGTCAAGCATTCATATTATGATGGATTTTGTACTGTTCGTTTCAAAACATTAACATACAAAAATTTCTATAAATATAGTTTGATTTCCAGTTAAAAATTAAGTAAAAGTGTCTCTGAATAAAGAAATATTAATATAGGGTCCGCAATCTAACGGTTTCTTTTTTCAACTAGTGCTTATTTCGTGAATGGTAACACTTAGCTCATGTCTGATTTCACAGATAATTAGTTTTATCCTTCCGCTGAACGAATATTATTGTGTATACGCTTGAACAACGCTGGGAAATATGGGCCTGCGATCGACTTACAGAAGATGCCGATTTTTGCAAATCCTTTTTTCAGATGAAGCTCATTTTGATCTTGGCGGATATGTAAACAAGCAAAATTGTCGCATTTGGGGCACAGAAAAATCGCACGCATACATTGAAAAGCCGACGCGCCCAAAACGAGTCACTGTTTGGTGCGGATTTCTGTCGAGAAGCATAATTGGGCCATTTTTCTTCGAAAATGAGCAAGGAGTGGCCGTTACAGTCAATAGCGATCGATATCGGGCCATGCAGCCATTTGAATGAAATTATTTTCCATTATTAACCGGAAGGATTGTACTTTCAAATAAAAAAAGAAATTTGAGAAAATATTCAGTAGTTTTTTTATAGCATTTTCAAAAAAAAAGAAAGTTATTTGGCGGACCCTATAGTAATAATATATAAAAACTTTTCACGTCTCAAATTGCAGGCAAAGAGCGATAAACTTGAATAAATTCTAAAATTTCTTTTTTTTCACCAGTCATTTTTAATTTTATTATTCCGATTTTTTAAACTGTTCACAAAAAAAATATTATTAAAATGAAAATTTGTTCGTGCTTTTAGTAATACCACAACTACATGGATCAGCATATGACAGCAATCATACCAAAAATCAAAATTTTTTGATTTTCCATCAAGCATCGTTGTTATCACACATACTAACAAATTTTTACTCACACTATTACCATGGTGAACAAGCATTTTGACCGTGTCTAAACATCTTAAGACATTTACCGTAATCGCGTACTAAAAAGCGTCCTGCTTGGTTGATATTGTAACAAAAATTCACAGAAAATTACCTTTCATCTCTCTTCACCTATCTTTTCAATACTATCACTTCCCTCCAAAGTTGCGGTACAGTGCATTGCATGAATACTCTTAATGAAGGTCCGAGCAAAAAATAAATGAAATTAAGAAGTAAAATTAGTTTAAATTTTTCAATCTTCCGATTGTTTTTATTATATTTACCAGATACTTAATAACGTATATCATATCGGTTGTAAAATAAGGAATATCTAACTTTTTTTCATATCTAAATAGTTTATAATCTTTACACTGTTTTCTGAGTTATAGATGCATATAGATCGTAAATGCTGAACATTTATGCAAAAATATATTCTTAATCGGATTGAAAAAATATATAACAAAATATACAAACGGAATGACCATCTCCTGTATAACCTTTTCAATGTAGTGCAGCAGTCATATTAACATGCATTTAAATTTAAGCAGTGAAACTTGGAAAAAAGTTTTTACACACAAACAACTTTTATTTATTTTTATTGCAATTAATTTTTACATGTATAGGAACTCAAACCTAAATCGTTCTTCCTGCTCTAACTCTTACTTTGTGCTAACTTAATGTTTTTCCTAAAGGAAGCAACAACAGAGAGACTGTTATTACTTTTAGTTTTTTGATCATTCGTTGTAGTCACCTAATGAAGACATGCATAAAAAATGTGATTTGCTTAACTTGAATGGTGAAAATGTTGAGCATAAATAAACGAGTAAAAAGTATGTGTCAAGAAGAAAGGATACGTTTCTATTATACTCATTTAACTATGTTGACTTTAACATGAATGCTGTTACAGGCCACAGATGAACTGCTTCTCTGCAATATAGCACATCTTTCCAGTTCTTACAACGGGAGACACTAAAAGGAACGACTTCTTAGATATACTACATTTAACGATCCAGTTATGAGTTTGTCAAGCAATTCTCGTTCATTTCCATTATTAGCAAGATCCATTTGAACTCGAGCCTAAATAAAAATTCTTAGCTTAATAATCAATTATTTAGCTAATAATTTCAAATAACAAATTTTACATTATGATTAAGAAAACGAGGGCATGCGTCTTGTTTCATTATTAACTAAATTAGCTGCCATGGGTCTAGAAAAAAGCAAATATCATTTGGATTATTTTGTATAATAGTCATCAGGGTTGGCCAATTTCGTACTAACTAAAAGTTAGTTAACTCACAAAATGAATACTCGTATAAGGAGATTTCGTTAAATAGTTATTTCTACTGACTATTACCACTGTGAAATCTGACCAAGAAAACCCTGATAAGATGGCATAGCGGTCTGGAAGTCAGTACTGATCTTTTCTGCTAGTTTCATGATTATAAAAAAAATATATTCTAAATATTCCACTCTTATTAAATAATACGAACTGAATAAAACAATTTGCAGATTTCAGCTAAATAAAAATTCTTAGTATAATAAACACTATTATTACTAAAATTAAATAATTGCTTTTACTGTTAGAATTATAGCCTTATCTTCTTCTATCTATATATATAAAAATAAGTTACATTGTGTTAGTAATTGATGTTCTCTGATATGCGTGAACCGATTTCTCTGCATGTGTATTGGTTCATGAGTTATAGCCTTTCAGTGGCCACTGCATTCATTTCGAAATATTTGAAAATATTTGAGTTACTATTTTGAAAAACTAAATTCCAATTCGTTTTTAAATTCATTACAATTCAATTTTAGTCAAACCACTAATTTAATTTATATACTTAGCTATTGTAAATCACAACTTCGGGGATCTATGAAATAAATCTAATATATAATAATTAATGTTTGTTTGTTCGTGTTTTATGCGCTGTTAACCGCTCAACCGATCGCAATGAAATTTGGTGCACTTAGTCTGTGCAACTCCGATAGGGTGCTACTGTTTTTAAAACTAGGACCAGGAGGGCGATACGGGGGAAAGTTATATCCCTCTGAAGCCTTCAAACCGACTTCAATGAAATTTCGATCGTATATAGATCTGCTTGTAAAAACTCACATAGACTATGCATATTTTCAAAACGAGGACGAGTAAGGCGATAGGGGAGAATTTTCTGTCCCTTCGAAACTATCAAACCGATTTTAATGAAATTTAGAACATAGATAGATCTGTGCCTATAAAGTCACATAGGTCATGGTCATTTTCAAAACAAGGACTAGACGGAAGTAATGGGGACAATTTCTGAGTCTCAACTTGATTTTAGTGAAACATAGATACCCCTTCGTGTAAAAGGAGACATACGCCATAAATAAATACGTAGATTTCCAACTCTCGGCCTGTCAATAAAAAAATACAACTCTTTTCACGTATACGTCCTGTATATTCAACAAATTTGAGAGAGGCAACTCAACACACATCAGCGAGCGTAATGTTTGCACTTTAAAATCCGGTAGAATGTATTATTTTGGCACACACAAGCATTTTTTTCTATTTAGTTAAATTTTTTTATTTGTTTTATGATATACATACATATAAAAAATGTTCTACCAATACATTCTTAGACTTAGGTTAACGTGAAATCGAAAATAGAAGATGTGCTTATTCCGCGCATTCCCTTCACTCCCACCAACATGCCATTCAACTTCAAGCGGTTGCAGTTCCCGATTTGCCTTGCTTTTTCAGTTACAACCAACAAGTCGCAGGGACAGTCACAACAGGTGTGCGGACTGAATTTAGAAAATCCATGTTTTTCGCATGGCCAGTTCTGTGTTCAAGAGTTCAACAACCAAAAAATTTATATATTCTTGCTGAAGGGAGTAAAACAAAGATATTTCTACACCGAAGCGCTTAAATAAAACGTTTATTATATTTATGTATGTATGTAATTTTAATTTTAAGTTATTTTACAGAAATATTTATTTATTTTATTTCATGACGATGGGGGTAGCGAAGCACACCGGGTGTAGCTAGTGATTAATAAAATGAAAAAGGATTTAGTTTCAAATGGGAAATTTCAACTAAATAATTAAGAAAATACTGATTTTAAAATCTGGAAGTTTGTATTAAAGTAATCTGAACGCATTATTGTTTATAAACCGTTTATGTATTAATATAAACATATAGTAGACGTTTAACCCATATGCAATTTGATGTAGTGAATCGTATTCAGTAAAAAAATATCTGTGTATATGTTTGATGATGAAATGCAAAATAATTTTAGATAACGATTTCTGAGTTCAGGAAAAGCAAAAAAAAAAACTATTTGATGTGCATCTTTTTATTCCATTTTATTTTGAAACTTTTCAGAGTCACGTTTAAGTCTGCTGATGATTTGGTGCAAGATTTAATGGTGTATAGATACAAATTATATTGCATACCGAATAGAAAGAGTTTTGGATCATTTATGATAGTAGAAAATACAAAGCAGCTGCTTTAAATAAATTCTATACTGTCATTGTAATGTTTATTTGTATTAATAAGCCTTTTTCTTTCGGTGTACTTCTTTTAAGTGTAAAACTCTGGAAAGTAAAACTATCCAAGTGAAAGTTTTCTTAAAAATCATAATATGTTTTAAAAATATTAAGCAAATCAGTAAAAATATTCTGTTAATATACTCTTAATAATATTTTTTGTTATATTAAATTGAATTAAGATTCGTAGGCTAATTGTTCGAAATTTGTTTTTAAATCTCAGAAAGACATGATAAATATTCCAAGGCACAAAGGAAAGTCAACATCAGTTTTATTCAACTTACACAGCAGAGCAGAACAGCTGTTTTCGAAACACGCAACCCTTTCATCATCAGTGCTCATGTGTATTGTGTTTGTCACCACTTATTAGGTGGCTTAGTTGAATTTGATAACAGTTCCTATTTACACAAAAAAATAATATTTTTTGTTTTTTATTTCCCTATACTAAATGCGAGGTAATTTTTTAACCAAATAAACTTGTTTGGATATTTTCCGTCAACAATTCATTGGAGTATATATTTAGCCTTATTTGCACACCATATGGTGCAATTGTTCCGATGTGATTTCTGGTTCCTATTTGTGAATAATATAAATTTTGTAAAATTCTACGTTTTCTTTGGCCAACTTGTCGTCATTAATTTTTTTTGTAGTAGGGGAAGCACTCAGGGTATGGCCCCTACATATGCAATGCATTGAGCCAGAACTGGAAAAGAGGAATAGTATTAAGAGGATAGATGAAGAAAGATGTAAAGACAGCGAATGTGTTGTAGCTTTTTTAAAATAAAGCTTGATGGAAAAATATTGTTACAGGGCTGTTAATCTGCTCTTTTGTGCATAATAGTGTTAATCGCTGGCAGTCATTTTCAGTGACCAGTGGCTATACCTGCATCACTAAAACAGCGCGACAACAACTAACGCAGCCATGCACTAATACCGATCAGAAGAATTCTACACCATATTCATGACTGGGCGCGGACTCGAACTTGGAATTTTCGCCTTCGTACTTACGTGTCAACTACTTCAGCCAACAACTCCCTAATAATGTAATAAAATTATGTCGTCTGCAAGTATTCTATTTCTTCTTCGCATCTATTCGGTGAAAACATTGTCGGAGTATTCCGTACAACGAAGATCAGTAAGTGTATGTAAAGCCTCTGTCTTTATTTTTGTTATGAACAATTATACATAATTACAAATTTATTAAAAGAAATAAATATGAATTAGCAAAACTTTCTAACAAGGAAGTCAGAAAATGCTACGAACACTAACTTGGCATCACTATTTGAAAAGTCTTCAATACAGACAACCTGATGTAAATATAACCTTGTTCTGCTTCTATTTTCATCACACTCGTTCCTTTTATCGAGCCAATAGGGTTTTCTTATATGTAGAATTAAAGTATAAATATGTAAGTTAAAGCATCTCAATAAAATGCACACAAAAAAGTCAACCGACACATTCCGCACACTCAAACTGTTGAAAAGTAACCGAGAATATTTTCTGGAATATTGTTGTGTACATATTTTATGTGTTTATTCGACAGGTTCAGCAGTTCTAAATCTTTAGCCAAACGTAATAAAATTGTGTGCAACTTATTTGCTTGAGCAATGGCTGATTCGTTTTATATGCGGTGTTTATAAACTCCGTTTAAATTTTCCATTCCACTTAAAGTTTCATTCATAATCTACCAAATAGATGGTTTTAAAAGAACATTTTCTAAATAGTTTTATATTTATTTGAGCAAAGCTGTTCAACTAAAATCCTCAAGATGTGTGTACGGCAGAAAATACCAGATTAGTTTTCTATGCATCAAGCAAGTACCTTTTGTAAGTACAGGTGTTGCCTCCTGTTACATTTGAAGCAAGAAAAGTTCATGTAATAGAACGTGCATAGAAAACTTGAATTTATTTTCACTATAAGAAAAAAACGAAACTCATACTCAACAATTGTGAATATGAGGAAGAAAAAGGGTTTAGCACTATTTCGGTGAGTTGCATTTCAGACCCAATTCTATTGAATTCAGTTGAATAAAAGAAGATACATAGATGACTTTAAGAGCCTTTTTCAATTTGTGTTATAAGCAGAGGACATTTCTATACATTATATTTTCTTCTTTCTTTGACTCCTGTCTATCTAAAATTATCGTTTCGGGTGTTCGTTGGTATGGTTAATTGCGGCGAAGTGTTGGATTTAAAATTGTTAGACAAAGAAATTTTTCTAGCTAATATAGTGGTTTAGGTTAATTTGCATCACATTTCGCTGATGATAATGACAAGGCATTAGAATATCCTTGTCATCATGTTTGGTGGTTTGATACCAAAACCTCAAAAAAATATATATATATATAAAAATAGATAGTTGGCAAAATATAAATAAAAAACTCTAATAAATTTATGATAAATGAATCTATTTATTTTTCTTACAAACCGTACACAATTCGGGCAACTTTAGTGAGCAGCATGTGTACTTACATGCTCTCCTCAATATAGGGAAAATATTGATGTTTCTCAAAAGATATCTATTTATTCATTAATTTATTGTTTTGTTAATTCGAAATGGTTCCGATCAGATATAATACACTTGTGCCAGCTTCCTTTTCACTACTCGAAATGATATGCATTTTTTTTTTGTGTATTGCGACGGAACAGTGAAAACAAGTAAGAGCGTTATATTCGACCGGGTCGAATCTGAAATAACCTCCAACTATTTAGTAAATAAAAACTCTATTTTTATTGTTATTTGATTCGTTTAACAATTTTCCATTGTATTGTATCTATGAACTCCAATACAAATCATCAATAAATCTTGCAAAGTTAACGCAATACTTTCGTTTTCCATGAGTTGGGAGCAGCATGGCTGAAACACCTTTACATCATCCTAAAAGCAATTTACGTTAGTTTTGCAGTTAGTATATTATATCAAAGCGCTTAAAAAACGGAGGGAGATATATTAAAAATGTTTAACCTGCTGGGTGAGAGCTGTTCCTATAAGACACTTCTGTGCCCAATTTTTTAACTCTATTTTGCCAAGGTCGCTACGGAAATGCCATTTCTCCTTTGCCATAAAACACAAAAATGTAAATTTTTGGTCTTATCAATTAAAAAACAAAAATGTTTTTTTGTAAGGTCAATTCGGTGGCAAAGGTGGAGCGGGTAGGTCAGAGAACATGTCAGTTTCATAGTAAAAGCTTAAATATTTAATTTTTAAGGAAAGTAGGCTAGGCAATACAATTTGTTAGACATTTACACTATTTTAGCATATAATATCTTACGTCAAAGCCCACTAAACGCAGCGAGGTCCAAAAATGGATTTTATGATTTTATGGCTTTCAACCCTTGGGACCAGTGATGTTAACTTTTTTTTAAAAATTTCTGTATAAGCCTAAAAAAATTACCGTTTTTATGTAAAATTACCGTACTCACAATCTTGTAGAAAAATAATACTAATAATAATAATAATACTTTGTTATCAAAACATGTCTTTATTTGTAATTCAATGTATTTATTTAAAAAAGAACAACAAAAACTTAGAGAAACGAGTAATAATAAAATAAATATAAAATAAATAAAAAAAAAGTTTGTACTTCCAATAAATTAAATCAATATATCATTTTTTTAATATTTAAAGCTTAGCTGAAAAGCGTTATTCATACATTTGGATTCATTTTGATTGCTTTTATTTTGATTATAACAGTTAACATATAATAAGCTCTAACATTTAATTTAAATCCATTAATTTTTATGATCATATGAATTTTGATTAAAATATAGAAAATGTTTGTTATTAAATTTAATATTCATACCTTCTTTAGAATTTACAAACATTTTTGCATGTAGAATTCCTTCAAGTGTATCTGTATTTAACCTGTTTCTTATTTTTGTTTTATTTAAGTTTATTACTGAAAAAATTCTTTCCACGGTAGCCGAACTATGTGGCAAACAAAATATATAAACCAAAAATTTTTTTAAAACTGGGAACATTATGGAGTCATCACCTTTCTTTATATTACATACGTTTTTGTACAACTGCAGAATGTCACTTTTATCAATATCCTTAATTTGCCTTACAAGCCTAAACTCTTTATCTATCTTGTTAAATTCCTCAGTTTCGACAGCTTCTGGAAAATGCATTACTAAAGGAATTATGGAGTTATTGATCTCGAACGATTGGGAATTGATTATATCCATTTTTTTTAAAGATTGCATTTGATTTGATTCAAAAGGAAATCTTTTTTAATTTCTTGAGCGCTTCGTATATAAAATTTTTTACAATCTGTTCTAAACTTAGCTAATTTGTCTATAGAAATATCCATACTTAACAGACTTGCAATTACTTTACCTCCCAGATATATTTTGTCTAGTGGTAGGTGATTATCTTCATCCTCAAAATTTAAATTTTGCCACAATGTGCCTTCTAAATTCTTAGAGTCAATAAAATTACTTAAGATGGTTTTAAATGTCAAAGATATTCGATAAAACATGATTTTAATCTTTTCACTTTGCATTTCTAAATTTAAACTTGTAAATAATGGCAAAACAAATTCCAAAAATTCCAAATATAATTTGTTTAGTGGATCATCAAACCATTCAACTAACTTCACAGCAGAACTTACTTTGTTAAAAGTTTCTTCAACCTTAAAAAACATCTTTAAAGCTTGAAAGTTTTTTAAAACACGCCGGACACATTCTATTATTGAAAGCCATCGGGTGGTACTGGGATGTGTAAGCTTTTGTGGTTTAATATTCCATAATTCCTGAAAGGCTGTTAACTCAAATGTTCGCTTTGGACTATCATGAATGTAATTATATATATTTCTTAGGCCTTTTTTCAACACTGTTTGGTAAAACTTCACACGCATGGGAAGCAACCAAATTGAAAGAGTGGCATATACATTTTAGACTAAAAAGCCTTGGTATTTCTTGATGAAATCTAGACATAACAGAATTATATTTTCCGGACATATTGTTAGCTCCGTCTGCCGCAAAGCCAACCATATTTGTTTTGTAGTCTATCGGATGTTTTTCGAATAATTGTACAATTACTTTAAAAAGATTTTCAGCAGTTGCATCCGTAACTTCAATTAAAGCTATAAATAAATCTATTGGCTTAAACTCTTCCTTATCAAAAATTCGAACCACAAGCGCCAATTGTTTTAAATTACCAACATCAGTAGATTCATCTACAATTAATGAAAAAACGTTCTCCTGCAAGCGCTTGACTGTATATTCCATTTGTTCTCTTCCAATCACATTTTTTATAATCATTGTCGTTTTGTACCTTCCGCATGCCATCTTTTGAACTTCTGTGTCTTTTATTGCCACACGCTTCAGTAAGGTACATAGATCCGGTGCTATGTTAAAAGCTAAATTATGTTTTGCAATAAAACAGGCAACTAACAACTCCAGCTCATTCGTACGCGAATTTTGTTTAACTACTTTAACTAAGGAGCTCTGATTCTTCATCGATACTGAAACTTTGAGATGCCGCATACTTACAGCGTGCCTTTTTATTTCGGAAATACCCGCACTGCCGTCAAAATTACAAATTTTACAATGGTAGAAAAATTTACCCTTGTTACTTTTTGTAATAAAATGAAAAGCTTTTTCCCATGAAGAACAATAAGTTTGTCTCTTATGTCCAGCTGGTTTCTTTCTTTTCTTTTCACTAGAGGAATCGGAGCTATCAGAATCCTATAAAAAGCAATCACAGAATTATTAGCCCAATTCACAATCCTGTGCAAATGGTCTTGCATTATAGCATTTGCAAATTGAGAGAGTATTTGAGAGCATTTTCAATGTATTTTGTTGGTGTAGAGTACAATTATTTTGCTCATGCTACGATGATAGACTACTTGCTCGAGATTGTGAACTGGGCTATTGTGTATCTACATATATAACTTGTGTAAAACTTATTCTTACCATCTTTCAGAAATAAATAATTATTTTACAAAATACAAGCAATTGGCAAAACTGTTGACTTTAATTTTAATTTTTTCAATCAATGTAAGCAAAAATAAGTGATGCCAATATGTTTGCATATATTTTTAGCATAACATAAAGAATATAACTACAATTGGCGTTATTTTACATAGTTGCAATAAACCGTAGTTTTACTGGTTTGTTTTTATAACAAACATGTGTAGACATAATTTAGAAAAAAAAGCGACGAGGTCTCACGCTTAAAAGGAAAACTTTTAAGAATTACTGTACAAATAATGAAATTACCTGCCTACCGTTTGGAGGTTTAAATTACTGTAAAATACGGTAATTACCGTACGGTTAACATCACTGCTTGGGACCGTCTTTGACATAGAAGTATATCAATTGCTTAAAACAATTACAAAAAAAAATTAAAAAAAATCATGCAGTTTTTTCAAGGTTGGTTTAGTACTTCTTAAGGGAACTTTTTTCCTTCTGGCCCGATTCAGCCTATCTACAAACTTGACCTGTGATATCCTTCAATATATATTTATACCGAATTTCAAGCGTCTGGCTCTTTACGTTTGTACTGAATCGTGATTTCCGCAGACGGACGCACATGTGCTAGATCGTCTTAAATTTCATTACTGATCAAGAATATATGTATATACTTTATGGGGTCTTAGAGGGATATTTCGCTGCGTTACAACAGAATGGCAAAGTGAATATAAAAAGGAATTTAAATTAAAGCATTTGAAAACTCTGCGAATGAATACCTATTTTTAAAATGGTTAATATACTCGTATGTATGTAATCAACACTGTTGAAAAAGTGAAGAAAATCGCTGTGCAGAATTTTAGACCTATTAGAGAAATTGTTGAGTATGTCGTCATTACAGTTGGTTCACTTCATGCAAATTTTTCAGACATTTTGGGAACGAAGCAATGTTCGGCCCAAACTTGCTGAATTTAACAAAAGTCCACTCGTTTTTGCACCACACTACAACATATTAGACGTAAACATTTAAATGTTCTGTAAATTAATAAAATTTGTTTCTTTAATTTTATTTATCTGGCGCCTTTTAATTACAAACACGACGCTTTTAGATTGTAAACAGTTCATAAACCTGGTACATATTAATTAATCGCCTTTATATGTGTTGTGTAGCCATTTTGTGATTTCCTTTTGATTTCATTTCCATGTGTATATTTTGTTAACCATTTTTATGATGCTTTTGGTTTTCAGATTTTATTTAATAAATTGAAAAGTTAATGTCGGTTGAGTTGTATAGACATAGAGTTTTTGTATATATCTTTTTTACTCTTATTTTCGCGACTTTGCGAGTTGAGCCAATATAAAAACCGAATTTATTTACTTTTTTGTAATATACGCCTTTTATTTCCTTGAACATCCGTTGGAATACAACCCATAAAAATGCAATATAAACAAAAAGAATTGCTTATATACATACATACATATGTATGTACGAGGTGGGCTAGAGAGAACTAAATACAAAGTAAATTAAACATTTCATTGAAAAGTTTGCAGAATCCTCAATTCCCCAGAAGATATTTCTAAGTAACCTGAAAACTTTTCTTTTATTACTCGTAACTTAATAGATCTAAAATGTATACCAAAAGGAAAAGGGAGAAGCAATACATTTATTAAAATATTGAAGTTCATGTTAATGTGGGTTTTTTTAGCTTTCTCATGTCATTAAAAAACATAAAACCTAGAGAAATGTATGCAATCTTTATTTGATTGAGCGATCTATATAATTTAGTGTTTAAAAATGACTTCATGTAAATGTAGACCGCAACTGCGTCTCAAATTGTTATAAGCTGGGTCTAATTTGGCATACTCTCTCCAACATATAGGCCGGTATCTCACGAATAATTTCGTCCACTTTTACCTTTGCGGGCTTGCCCCTACAGACATGAGTCTTAACATACATAGATCTACAAAAAAGAGGTTAAAGACATTAAATCGTGAGATTTAGGAGGCCAATTCACCGGCTACAAACTTGAAATAAAATGTGCACCAAACTCGCCTCTCAATTGCACTATTGCTTGGCGTGCTGTATGGCATGTGACACCGTCTTGTGAAACCACATGTCAGACATGTCCAGCTTTTACATTTTAGTCAAAAGAAAGTTTGTAATCCTGCCTTCTTCCTTTTTGAAAAATTATGCTATCGGCCCATAGCAAATACGGCAATTCTGCTTGTTCACATATCCATTCAATCAAAAATTAGCACGATGCACTTTCTCGACCGAGCATGAACTTTTATCATAAAATTCTATAATCTGTTCGGTTGTAAGTCGATTCACTGTTAAATTATAGACCAAACTGAACATGTTTAGCATGTTGCACGAAAACAGCTGATCTGCCAAAAGCAGTGTTGCGATATTTATACAATGAAAGTAATTTATCAAAAATTATCAATGAAACGTTTTCCTTTCAAAATATAAAATTTTAAATATAAAACCAATTTAAAGTTTTTCTATTGTCATACATAATTCTTAGGTGTAAATAGATGCTTGAAAATATATTTTGATCCGGTAGAAATGAAAAAAGTGACTGAGTGAATAATTAAGAACTTGGATGCAGATTTGTAGAGCCGAAGCTCGTACAACACCGGAAATTGTTCGAAATTTTTTAATTTAAATCTCAGAAAGACATGATAAATATTCCAAGGCACAAAGGCAAGTCAACGTCAGTTTTTGTTATTCAACTTACACAGCAGAGCAGAACAGCTGTTTTCGAAAGACGCAACCTTTTCATCATCAGTGCTCATGTGTATTGTGTTTGTCACCACTTATTAGGTGGCTTAGTTGAATGTGATAACAGTTCCTATTTATACAAATTTTATTGTGAAAAAGAATACGAGAACTGTATCAAGCTGATGTTAACATGTTATTGTTATAATACCCGTGTTACCGTTTGATTATTTTTCTTCATGTCCCATTTTTCTGAATTTTTTGTTCCATCATACCTAAGTCAAACTTTTTTGGTTTGAATTTTATACTTAAGTACATGTGAACGTTTTTCCAATTTTTTATTATTGGTAGCTCAAGCCATAGCTTAAATTTGTATGTGGAAACATTTTTAATTTTCAAATATATTTTGAGTTACTGAAAAAACACCTACACAGATATATATTTATCTGAACACAGAGAGAGATAGAGATTTAGCATTCCATATTCTTTCCTAAAAATAATATTAATAATTTAAAACCACTCTATCACAATGGATCCCTACAGGAAAGGTCTAGTCTAGTTTAAGAACTAAAATATGCTTTATGGAAAAGTAACCAGGATCCTTCAGCGCTATGCATTTGGGTATGAATTTATTGCTTTGGGTATTAATAAAATGCATGTATTTGATTCTCAATTCACATGG
This sequence comes from Linnaemya tessellans, assembly GCA_951800035.1. Classification (NCBI taxonomy): domain Eukaryota; kingdom Metazoa; phylum Arthropoda; class Insecta; order Diptera; family Tachinidae; genus Linnaemya; species Linnaemya tessellans. The sequence continues at coordinate 58,978,594 of OX637536.1, forward strand.
CATTAGAAGAGTCTCTTCTTTGCCTATGGTGACATTCATTAAGAAAAGTATACACAAAACATCGCAAGAGCCGGTGTTTGGATCAGAAGATAAAGGATATAAGTGGCAGGGTGTATTCTTTTTCTTTTCGAAACCGTTTAAGAATTGAAAATAATGTTTAAATATGATTTCTGCCATATGGGAGCCATGGCTGGCGCCTAGAAAGCGTAATATGGAACACCAATTTTCAACAACTAAAGAAATTTTCCATGAAGTGGAAGGACACAAACCCAGTTGCTGAAAATGGTGACGAATTGATCGAATCTTCAATACTTCCTGTACAGCGGCTACAGTGCGCACTGTTCGGAGTCTCATGGGGTGCACATTATCCGAAAACGATTTATTTTTCGATTTAGCCGCTCTCAAGGACGATTATGAACAACATAAAATCGAGGAAGTGCACAATGAATTTGACGAATGGAACAATTATTTTGATTAAAAATTTCAACAATTTGCACGCGTTGCTATGTTGTTGTGACACTAAAAAACACGCTTTAATATCTTATTGTTAAATTTGATTTTTCATATATACAAAATTATGTTCAAAATGAAAGACTCACTAAATCTTTTCCCGAGGGCTAAGCAGTGAATATATTAAAATAGAAAATGAAGATTTTGTAAATTTCTTTGGATTTATTTTTATTTCAATATAATTTTGGAAAATCTTACCCATTAGAAGCCACTAATAGTGAGTTTTTGCAGCAGTAATAAAAAATTGGAACAATTCCAATTTTGTATATTTTGTAGCACTTAAAGTGTTTGACTTTTGAGTGTTCTGGCCTTAGGTATTCGAATAGCCTTGAGCGCTAATTTGAACATACACTCGGTTATATTTACAACATGATCTTGTGAAGTCCCAACAAGCGTTTGAACTGAAAATGTTTAAATTTTTTAAGTCCGCCACTATATGTCGCTTTAATAAATATATGAATGTACAAACTTTAATTAAATTTGCAATATCCTTCCATGGTACGGTATCTAATGGAAGGCAAATGAACTACTATTCCTTCTATTTGTGTTTAAAGGTATTTTTTGATTTCCATCTTCTGCCACATGTTGGAAAATGCTGTCTGTGCTTGAATGGCTGGCCATTTAAGCAATTGAATGTATTGAAGAAGAAACAAATATCAAATAAGAAATGTTTACGACTACAAAAGACAGAAAGGAAAAACCTATGTATAAACCACTCAAGCCTGTAAAGTTTAACGAAGTTGGTTATTCGAAAATGTTGTTGACAAAAAAATAATGCAACAATAAAAAAAACAAAGCCATAGGTAAATTCTTTTAGCAGTCACATGGAGCAAAAATGTATTCCTAGTTAAATAAAATTAAAGGATATAAGATATATCAGCAGTTGATGCAAAATTAGTAGATAAATCTTTGCATAAAGGAAGTAACGATCAGTTTGTGGAGGAAAATTATGACATTTTTTTTTTAGTTCTGGTAATGTTATCCATCAGGGATATCGAATACAAATTCTAGTCTTGAAATAGTATTTAATCGATTTGACATAAATCTTGACGATATTAAGTCGGTATAAAATAACGCGAATGAAAAGAAATGGTGAAAGTAAGTTTGCGTTCCACAACATTAATACGTGAGCCCATAAAGTAGATACATATTCTGGGTCCTTATGAACGGGGAAGTCGAATAAGCGATATCCGTCTGTCTCTTCGTGAAATCCTAAGTCCTCAGAAAAGTTAGAGGACTCGATCTTGTATTGATGCATTGGAAATAGTCTTAAAGTCCAAAATGCGGTCCCAGAGCTGGAAAATTTAAACGTATATTTGGTATATAAAGCTAACGAGCGAATATTAATTTAGTTTTTTGTTAATTAAAGCTAGTTTATACTTAAAGAAGAATTATATTGGTATTTAAAAATAAACAAAATCAAAAAGAGGATTGCAGGGTTGGACAATTGAAACTGTTTTAGGTACATATGTAGTTGAAAATTACCAACAAAACAAAATTTTTTTCTTTATTGTTACATGTTTGATATTTTTGGACGAAACTCATTGGAATATTAAGCCAATTAAACAAATTGAATTTGTTTCTTTGGTAATCAAACATATTTTCAACTTGTTAAAAAACTTTATGATTTATTGCAAATGAAAAGTTCTTTCAATGAATGATCACTTCAGGCCAAAATAGACTACACTACACAATCACACGATTATGTAGCAAGGAGATCAGCCAAACATTTTTTGGACTCCAACAATTCTCACCAAAAATATCTAATCCCATACAGCATCAGTCATAAACTTTTTTAATTGGACAGATTTAAAAAAAAGAAGCTATAACACACTCTCTTACCGCATCAACTGCGAGGCCGAGTACCGCGGGTATTGAATTTTTTATCTGGAATATAGTGTTTTCACACTGAAAGTTAAAACCTGGTCTTAGCGGTAAAACCATAAACAGTCGATTTTACGTCCACATTGCATATTGTGGTTTTAACATTCAGAATGTATAATAAATTTGTTCGAAATAAATTGAACCGCTCATAGAAATATTTTTATAATTTTCTTTTTTTTATTTTAATAAAAATTAAATTCTTCTGGTTTCTTGACCTCTTTTTAATTATTATTGTATTCTGATATTTTTAAGCTTAAGGTCTCTTTATTTTAGTTTAATTTTTAATTTCAATATTTCGTCACTCCTTTGTGTGACTTCTTCAGGAAATTAATTATTTTATTTGATATGAAAAATGTTATAATTGATTTGGTCCTAAGAATTTTATCCCTCATAGTCTTGAATCTATTAATAAGTCCTCTGACTTGATTATTCTTTTTAAATCTGCTGTAGCTCATGTCCTTTCCTTTTTCTTTAAAATTATTGTGTGCTCTTGAAATTGTTAAATTCTTCTGGTTTCTTGAGCTCTTTTTAATTATTATTGTATTCTGATATTTTTAAGCTTAAGGTCTCTTTATTTTAGTTTAATTTTTAATTTCAATATAACATTTTTCATATCAAATAAAATAATTAATTTCCTGAAGAAGTCACACAAAGGAGTGACGAAATATTGAAATTAAAAATCAAGCTAAAATAAAGAGAACTTAAGCTTAAAAATATCAGAATACAATAATATTTTAATAAAATTTTTTATCACTTAACCAAGTTTAGTCTATGGATTAATCCTTACAGACTGATGCAATTAAAATATAACAATGTTTCAGAAATGATAAGTACATACATATATAAATGAACCGATAAACCTTTGTTTTACAATAGTAACAAGACAAATTACAACATAAACAAAAAGTATGGCCTTAACAAATGTCGATTCAACAAATTAAACATTTATTTAGAATCAATTTTGTGATGAGTTAAGATGTAAAATTATATAATTTTGTACGACATCAATACTTTTGTGGAAATCGATACAAGGGTAAAGTCTATTAAAATCACTGCAAATTCTCCGAAAGGGATCGAAGTTACTATAGTTTGTAGTGTAAAACTTAATTCTCAAGAAGCTATAATACCTTGTGGGACGATTGGGTATATTCAAGTTTATTTTGCTCAAGAGAAATTGAGATGTGACGCAGCCTTTTATTCATTTCAGCAGAAAAGTAACATTTAGCATTTGCCGACGGCTCCTTAAGGTTGGGAGCTTAATAAGTCCTACGCGTCTCTCGTAAGATGGTAATCTTATATTAGAGTTCCAAGGAAGACCTCGAAGGCAGAATAATAAGAATTGCACTTGCACTGACTCTATTTTATTTGAATGTGAAAGATATTGTGGGTCCCATACAACAGATCCCGTATATTGGGCGAACTAAAGTAGTAAATAACATCTTGGTTGTGTAAGGGTCAGAGAATTCCTTAGCCCAGCGTTTAATAAAACCCAGAACACCAGTGGCTTTGTTAATCGTCCAAGTTATATGGCACCTGAAGTCCCGTTTTTTATCTAAAATAACTCCCAAGTCATTAAATGAATCCACTAGGTCAAGAACAGCATTATTCATTTTATAGAGTCCATTGATTGGAGTTGTTCTTGAGAAAATCATATATTTGCACTTTTTCACATTTAGGTCCATTAAATTATTAGCGCACCAAGCGGTTAAGTGTATAATGTCAGGTTGGACGCGCAACTGTTAGTCAATAGAGTCAAATGATAAGAATAACTTTACGTCATCTGCACACATTAGTATATTTGAGTTTTCAACAACGGAGGGAAGATCAGTAATAAATAAAGTAAATAAAAGTGGGCCGAGATGACTACCCTGAGGCACACCTGATATAACATTTATATCAGTAGAGTGCATGTTGCGGAACTTGACACCTGCATTCTGTTCTTCAAATAAGATTCAATCCATTTTATTAGAGACGTTCCAAATCCAATTCGATCAAGCTTATGAATGAGTAAGTTGTGATTCACCTTATCAAAGGCCTTACTAAAATCCAAATAGATGACATCTGTTTGTTTGCCAGTGACAAATCCATCGTTAACTAAGGTGGTTAATTCTAAGAGATTCGTAATAGTTGATCGACCTTTACAGAAACTATGCTGCGCAGAAGAAAGGATAGACGTTGCTTGATAAGACAATGTATTGCATAAGAGTTGCTCAAACAACTTTGGTATAGCGTTCAGTTTAGCTATAACTCCATAATTTGATATATCAGCTTTAGATCCAGATTTTAACAGCGGAATGATGAACGATTTCTTCCAAATTGGAGGAAAATAACTCAATTTGAGTGATTTGAATAAATACGTCAATGGAGTGCATAGTAAATGAGGACAGTATTTTAAAATACTACTAGGAATACCATCGGGACCGGGAACATACAAAAGTTTTGGATTTTTCAAAACAGTTTGCTGCTCAATACGGGGTACATTAAAATTCACTGATTCAGGGATATGGTAAGAATACTGCTCGATATTGCTAAACGTAGACGATGAATAGGTTGATGCAAAAAAGTCAGCAAACATATTACTTATGACTTTATCATCTGACGACTCATAATCTTTAAACTTCATAACAGAAGGGAAATCTGACACACGCCTCTTCGAATTGACAAACTTATAAAAAGCTTTGGGATCATTTTTTTTAGCTATTTTTATCCTGTTTAAATAAGCACTATAAGCCAGTTGATTAGCAATGACATATCCAGATCTTGCTGAGGAGTACATAGAATAATTTAGTTGAGATGCATTTTGCTCGTACTTTTTAAATAGTCGACTCTTTCGGTTTTTAAGTCTTGAAAGTTGTTTAGTGTTCCAAGGTGGACCATGGCAGGGCGCAGGTAGTACTCTAGGTATTGAAGATAGGAAGCATTTGTGTAGTATCTGGTAATATTTTTCGATACTTTTGTCTAAATCTAACCAGTCGATTTGAGAGAGTTCACGCTGAAGTTTAATGTAATTTGTTGATTTAAAACGAAAAATTTTATTTTGCTGAGATGTATTTGACAATCGAAGAGGTTCGTAGATATAAGTTAATTCAATCGTAGGATGATAACTATCCTCAGGATTTGAAAGCGGGGGATGCTGCGATATCGAAAAGTCTGACGGTTCATTAACAAATACAAGGTCTAACAATTTATCAGAATTATTTGTGATGCAGTTGATTTGAAAAAGGCAGCACTACAGTAAACTGTTAATGAAATACTGTGATAACTCCGAAGATTGAAGAGGTGACAAATAATTACAATCAGGCACAGATTTCCAGGACACATTTGGCATATTAAAATCTCCCAGCACAAGTATAAGATCATTTGAATTTACTTTATCTGCAATAACAATAATAGCTTTTAGGTAATCCTCATAGATAGAATATTGCGAGTTAGGAGGAATGTACAAGCAAATAATATACATAAGCTGTTTACGTATTTTCACTAATGCGCATATAAACTCAATGTGTAAAAAATCATGCAGTATAATTTCTTCCGACGAAAACATAGTTGAGACAGCAATTAAAACTCCACCACCCGATTTTTGTACAATATTATTGGCTGTTTTACAACTTTCTCTATCTATTCTGAAAATTTAGTATCTGGAACACATAATTTCGGTATTATTAATTTTACTACTAAGCCAGGTTTCAGTGAATGCTATAATATCGTTGTCATATCCATAGCTGTTTCTCGATGACAATTTTGAATTAATACCCCTGACATTGTGGTACAAAATAGATATTAGATTTTTGGATTGGGGTGCACTAAATTAGGCAAGCGAGCATTATTATCATCTTTATAAATGAATTCACGTACTAAAGCATTCTTAGGCCAAAACTCTTGACTAACAATTTGTTGAAACATTACTTCCGGTACAATTATTTTGAATGAAACTCCATTTCTAGAGTTTATTTTAAAAACGAGAATATCCTGTGGTGAGCAATTTTCAAATTTCTTTTGAATATACCATTTCATATCTTCTGCTTTTGTATCCAATGCGAAACGTGTAGCAAATATTTTTTTTTTTCGGAGGAATCGTACGCAAACCCCTTGGGGCTTTGATGTATCAGTTAAATTTTGATTATGAACTGTAGACGAGCTCGCTATTGAGGTTTAAGGGAACTAGAGTTGAGACATCAAAATTATATAATTGAGCGGGGCTTACAGATTTTGAATCGTTGACATGAATAATGTTACCAACATTATCTGAGGCATTAGGCATAGTTGTCCTTGGAGTTTTAGTTAAATTGGATCCGTCATTAATCGAATTAACTACATATTGATTGATTGTTGCAGAAGTATTGTTATCTTTATTCAACAATCTGGGGCTTTTGCGGCGAATTGTGGATGGTGATTGTAAACTATCTAAAGTTTTAAAGTCACTAAAAAGTTTTCCATATTCATTAATTTGTTCAATTAAATGGCCAAGGTTATTCTGGATTTGCAGGAAATTGTAAATTCTGGAAGAATTTAAAAAATTCAACACTGACTTTCTGGCAACTATTACAACGCCAATGAACGTTTTTGTTTTTTGCTATTGACTCGCCCACTAAGCCAGAAATATCAGCGCACTTAAAATAGTATGAACCGTGACATAACCAGCAGATTATCATTCTATCATCCGATCCTTCTAAAGTACATCCCTTTTTCAAGCCTGCCATCTTGGGAATTAACGATGAAACAATCAAATATATATATATATATATATATATATATATATATATATATATGTATATATATATATATATATATATATAATTTTGAGTTTTTATGAATAATCCGATGCAATTATTTTTGCTCACTGGGTAGTGATAAACGGTAATGCAGTTTACAATTAACAACGAGGGGTATTGCAATGAATAAGCAGTGATAATTCAACTTTCGTGCAGTATTGCCAGTATTATGATAGAATGAAACAGCTGTAGATATTTGCTTTGATATTATCCATCTATTTAGTTCGTCTTGTTTTAAGTAATTTGATGAAACAAGCGCAAACAACCAAACTTCCAGTGAAATAATAAAATAAATTAAATATCAATTAACTTATAAAATCACTTTCTTATGGAGGAAAACAACAGCGTAACTTGTTGCTTATGAGCTGCTTTACACGATTTACGATTTATGCAGGTATTTACACTTTGAGTACAGACTTTACAGGTGATTTATTGGAGCCGACAAAAAAACACGACAATTTACAGAGTTTTAGTCATTATACTAACTTTTCATCTATAAAATCAAATTCAGTTTATAAGAGGATTTTTACAACAAATATATTACTTCAGACGAAAATGGTATTATTATAAAAACCTCTGATTTGATATTTCAGATAAATTATTATAAAAGAAAGATGTGTGTAATAATCATAAACACTCATACACACATATATAATTATAATTCATATATACGCATATAAAACATATTTGTATCTATGTATGGTGATATAATTAAATAAATAAATTGGTCTTCTTTAATAAATGCCAGAAATTAGAGGGTTACTAGACATGCTACAAGAAATCCAGAAGCGTTCAGTTTAAAAATTGATTTTTTAATAATTAGTTTTATATTATTTTCTTCGTGGAGATCGTTGGTGGAGAAATGCTATGATAAATTAAGCATCATCTTCAATAGCTTATTTTGACAGATTTGGATTTTTTTAATATGAGATTTTGCGCAAACGCCCCAAACTGGACAAGCATACAACATTGTAGATTGAAAAATTACTTTAGCCAGCATTATTTTATTATCACGATATAAAAATGACTTACGCCCGATTAGAGGATATAACATTGCTTTTGCTAAATTGAATTTTTCAATCTCTTTCTTGATATGCAGTTCAAATAATAATTTTTTGTCTAGTAAAACACCCAAATATATAACGTTATCGCTTTATTGCACATTGATGCCATTGACTTTGAGTTGATTTGTTGGGTAAAAGCATAAATTTCTTCTGCTAGTGAAAAATATTGCATTAATTTTGCTTTCATTAATTTTAATTTTCCATCTGTGAAAATAAGCCATAAGCTGATCTAAAGCTAGTTGTACGTCTATAACAACATTTTTCCCATACCGGTGAGATGCATATAAACAAGCATCATCTGCATATCCTGCGCATTCTACTCCCCTAGGTTGCGGCGTATCGGAACAGTACAAATTATAGAGCAATGTTCCTAAAACCGAGCCCTGTAGAACTCCAGCTGGTATTTCAACATGGTCAGAACATATATCATTTAGACTCACACAAAAATGTCTATTTTTCAAAAATGACTCATTGATTTTAATAATGTACAGTGGAAAATGATATATGATTGATGTGATTACATATACCTTTTATTTGATGAACTGTGCTATGGAAAGGGGTAAAACCAAATTGAGTTAGTGGCAATATTTTATGGAGATCCATAAACTTAGAAAGTTTTATTTTAACAACTTTTTCTAAAATCTTACTGAGACTGCTTAGCAGACTTATCGGGCGATAACTCTGTACTGAATTAGAAAGTTTATTGGGTTTCAAAATAGGTATAACTTTTGCCGTTTTCCATTTATAATAAAACATAAATATGTAATGGCTTGAGCATAATATTTTTAACACCATGCTTTTCTAGTTTTTAAGTCTTATAATTGCAACAATTTCGTTATTATTTACATATTCGCATGTGTCCGTGTCAATGTCAAGTTGGGAAAATCGTTCGTTAACAGTATCAATTAAATCTCCGTTCATAATTTCCTTTTTCTCTGGCATTTTTTTTAATTCTTCTTGTGGCTGCATCCATTTGGACAATTTTTTCATAACTTTTCAGGCGTCAGTATATATTCTTATAAACATAAACAATACCAGCTGTTTCGAATATATAACTTGGCAACACTCAATTTAGCACAGGCAAAAACAAGATTGCATTTCATAAAACCTATCTAAAACCAATTCGAAAAATGTCTTAAGTTGGTTTTAACAAAATCATTTTGTATGGTAAGACCAGGTTTTAACGTTAAAACCAGAATTTATTAAAACCGTTTGTGAAAACACTATTAGTGCATTATTGTCATAATGTGGCATAGCAATGGTTGCTGAACATTACCGCGAGCGATTGACGCCATCATACACCAAAAAGTGCTTTAGAGCAACCTACTTCGTCAGTATTGTAGCAAAAATTCGCCGTCGAAATGATATAATAAAATGGCTGCAAGACATCCTGCCATTTTCCTTCATCCGTCCTCACAAAACCCCTCCTGTCGTAGCTTCGGACCACCGTATTTAATTTAATTTAATTTAAATTAAAGCATTTGAAAACTCTGCGAATGAATACCTATTTTTAAAATGGTTAATATACTCGTATGTATGTAATCAACACTGTTGAAAAAGTGAAGAAAATCGCTGTGCAGAATTTTAGACCTATTAGAGAAATTGTTGAGTATGTCGTCATTACAGTTGGTTCACTTCATGCAAAATTTTCAGACATTTTGGGAACGAAGCAATGTTCGGCCCAAACTTGCTGAATTTAACAAAAGTCCACTCGTTTTTGCACCACACTACAACATATTAGACGTAAACATTTAAATGTTCTGTAAATTAATAAAATTTGTTTCTTTAATTTTATTTATCTGGCGCCTTTTAATTACAAACACGACGCTTTTAGATTGTAAACAGTTCATAAACCTGGTACATATTAATTAATCGCCTTTATATGTGTTGTGTAGCCATTTTGTGATTTCCTTTTGATTTCATTTCCATGTGTATATTTTGTTAACCATTTTTATGATGCTTTTGGTTTTCAGATTTTATTTAATAAATTGAAAAGTTAATGTCGGTTGAGTTGTATAGACATAGAGTTTTTGTATATATCTTTTTTACTCTTATTTTCGCGACTTTGCGAGTTGAGCCAATATAAAAACCGAATTTATTTACTTTTTTGTAATATACGCCTTTTATTTCCTTGAACATCCGTTGGAATACAACCCATAAAAATGCAATATAAACAAAAAGAATTGCTTATATACATACATACATATGTATGTACGAGGTGGGCTAGAGAGAACTAAATACAAAGTAAATTAAACATTTCATTGAAAAGTTTGCAGAATCCTCAATTCCCCAGAAGATATTTCTAAGTAACCTGAAAACTTTTCTTTTATTACTCGTAACTTAATAGATCTAAAATGTATACCAAAAGGAAAAGGGAGAAGCAATACATTTATTAAAATATTGAAGTTCATGTTAATGTGGGTTTTTTTAGCTTTCTCATGTCATTAAAAAACATAAAACCTAGAGAAATGTATGCAATCTTTATTTGATTGAGCGATCTATATAATTTAGTGTTTAAAAATGACTTCATGTAAATGTAGACCGCAACTGCGTCTCAAATTGTTATAAGCTGGGTCTAATTTGGCATACTCTCTCCAACATATAGGCCGGTATCTCACGAATAATTTCGTCCACTTTTACCTTTGCGGGCTTGCCCCTACAGACATGAGTCTTAACATACATAGATCTACAAAAAAGAGGTTAAAGACATTAAATCGTGAGATTTAGGAGGCCAATTCACCGGCTACAAACTTGAAATAAAATGTGCACCAAACTCGCCTCTCAATTGCACTATTGCTTGGCGTGCTGTATGGCATGTGACACCGTCTTGTGAAACCACATGTCAGACATGTCCAGCTTTTACATTTTAGTCAAAAGAAAGTTTGTAATCCTGCCTTCTTCCTTTTTGAAAAATTATGCTATCGGCCCATAGCAAATACGGCAATTCTGCTTGTTCACATATCCATTCAATCAAAAATTAGCACGATGCACTTTCTCGACCGAGCATGAACTTTTATCATAAAATTCTATAATCTGTTCGGTTGTAAGTCGATTCACTGTTAAATTATAGACCAAACTGAACATGTTTAGCATGTTGCACGAAAACAGCTGATCTGCCAAAAGCAGTGTTGCGATATTTATACAATGAAAGTAATTTATCAAAAATTATCAATGAAACGTTTTCCTTTCAAAATATAAAATTTTAAATATAAAACCAATTTAAAGTTTTTCTATTGTCATACATAATTCTTAGGTGTAAATAGATGCTTGAAAATATATTTTGATCCGGTAGAAATGAAAAAAGTGACTGAGTGAATAATTAAGAACTTGGATGCAGATTTGTAGAGCCGAAGCTCGTACAACACCGGAAATTGTTCGAAATTTTTTAATTTAAATCTCAGAAAGACATGATAAATATTCCAAGGCACAAAGGCAAGTCAACGTCAGTTTTTGTTATTCAACTTACACAGCAGAGCAGAACAGCTGTTTTCGAAAGACGCAACCTTTTCATCATCAGTGCTCATGTGTATTGTGTTTGTCACCACTTATTAGGTGGCTTAGTTGAATGTGATAACAGTTCCTATTTATACAAATTTTATTGTGAAAAAGAATACGAGAACTGTATCAAGCTGATGTTAACATGTTATTGTTATAATACCCGTGTTACCGTTTGATTATTTTTCTTCATGTCCCATTTTTCTGAATTTTTTGTTCCATCATACCTAAGTCAAACTTTTTTGGTTTGAATTTTATACTTAAGTACATGTGAACGTTTTTCCAATTTTTTATTATTGGTAGCTCAAGCCATAGCTTAAATTTGTATGTGGAAACATTTTTAATTTTCAAATATATTTTGAGTTACTGAAAAAACACCTACACAGATATATATTTATCTGAACACAGAGAGAGATAGAGATTTAGCATTCCATATTCTTTCCTAAAAATAATATTAATAATTTAAAACCACTCTATCACAATGGATCCCTACAGGAAAGGTCTAGTCTAGTTTAAGAACTAAAATATGCTTTATGGAAAAGTAACCAGGATCCTTCAGCGCTATGCATTTGGGTATGAATTTATTGCTTTGGGTATTAATAAAATGCATGTATTTGATTCTCAATTCACATGGCATTAGAAGAGTCTCTTCTTTGCCTATGGTGACATTCATTAAGAAAAGTATACACAAAACATCGCAAGAGCCGGTGTTTGGATCAGAAGATAAAGGATATAAGTGGCAGGGTGTATTCTTTTTCTTTTCGAAACCGTTTAAGAATTGAAAATAATGTTTAAATATGATTTCTGCCATATGGGAGCCATGGCTGGCGCCTAGAAAGCGTAATATGGAACACCAATTTTCAACAACTAAAGAAATTTTCCATGAAGTGGAAGGACACAAACCCAGTTGCTGAAAATGGTGACGAATTGATCGAATCTTCAATACTTCCTGTACAGCGGCTACAGTGCGCACTGTTCGGAGTCTCATGGGGTGCACATTATCCGAAAACGATTTATTTTTCGATTTAGCCGCTCTCAAGGACGATTATGAACAACATAAAATCGAGGAAGTGCACAATGAATTTGACGAATGGAACAATTATTTTGATTAAAAATTTCAACAATTTGCACGCGTTGCTATGTTGTTGTGACACTAAAAAACACGCTTTAATATCTTATTGTTAAATTTGATTTTTCATATATACAAAATTATGTTCAAAATGAAAGACTCACTAAATCTTTTCCCGAGGGCTAAGCAGTGAATATATTAAAATAGAAAATGAAGATTTTGTAAATTTCTTTGGATTTATTTTTATTTCAATATAATTTTGGAAAATCTTACCCATTAGAAGCCACTAATAGTGAGTTTTTGCAGCAGTAATAAAAAATTGGAACAATTCCAATTTTGTATATTTTGTAGCACTTAAAGTGTTTGACTTTTGAGTGTTCTGGCCTTAGGTATTCGAATAGCCTTGAGCGCTAATTTGAACATACACTCGGTTATATTTACAACATGATCTTGTGAAGTCCCAACAAGCGTTTGAACTGAAAATGTTTAAATTTTTTAAGTCCGCCACTATATGTCGCTTTAATAAATATATGAATGTACAAACTTTAATTAAATTTGCAATATCCTTCCATGGTACGGTATCTAATGGAAGGCAAATGAACTACTATTCCTTCTATTTGTGTTTAAAGGTATTTTTTGATTTCCATCTTCTGCCACATGTTGGAAAATGCTGTCTGTGCTTGAATGGCTGGCCATTTAAGCAATTGAATGTATTGAAGAAGAAACAAATATCAAATAAGAAATGTTTACGACTACAAAAGACAGAAAGGAAAAACCTATGTATAAACCACTCAAGCCTGTAAAGTTTAACGAAGTTGGTTATTCGAAAATGTTGTTGACAAAAAAATAATGCAACAATAAAAAAAACAAAGCCATAGGTAAATTCTTTTAGCAGTCACATGGAGCAAAAATGTATTCCTAGTTAAATAAAATTAAAGGATATAAGATATATCAGCAGTTGATGCAAAATTAGTAGATAAATCTTTGCATAAAGGAAGTAACGATCAGTTTGTGGAGGAAAATTATGACATTTTTTTTTTAGTTCTGGTAATGTTATCCATCAGGGATATCGAATACAAATTCTAGTCTTGAAATAGTATTTAATCGATTTGACATAAATCTTGACGATATTAAGTCGGTATAAAATAACGCGAATGAAAAGAAATGGTGAAAGTAAGTTTGCGTTCCACAACATTAATACGTGAGCCCATAAAGTAGATACATATTCTGGGTCCTTATGAACGGGGAAGTCGAATAAGCGATATCCGTCTGTCTCTTCGTGAAATCCTAAGTCCTCAGAAAAGTTAGAGGACTCGATCTTGTATTGATGCATTGGAAATAGTCTTAAAGTCCAAAATGCGGTCCCAGAGCTGGAAAATTTAAACGTATATTTGGTATATAAAGCTAACGAGCGAATATTAATTTAGTTTTTTGTTAATTAAAGCTAGTTTATACTTAAAGAAGAATTATATTGGTATTTAAAAATAAACAAAATCAAAAAGAGGATTGCAGGGTTGGACAATTGAAACTGTTTTAGGTACATATGTAGTTGAAAATTACCAACAAAACAAAATTTTTTTCTTTATTGTTACATGTTTGATATTTTTGGACGAAACTCATTGGAATATTAAGCCAATTAAACAAATTGAATTTGTTTCTTTGGTAATCAAACATATTTTCAACTTGTTAAAAAACTTTATGATTTATTGCAAATGAAAAGTTCTTTCAATGAATGATCACTTCAGGCCAAAATAGACTACACTACACAATCACACGATTATGTAGCAAGGAGATCAGCCAAACATTTTTTGGACTCCAACAATTCTCACCAAAAATATCTAATCCCATACAGCATCAGTCATAAACTTTTTTAATTGGACAGATTTAAAAAAAAGAAGCTATAACACACTCTCTTACCGCATCAACTGCGAGGCCGAGTACCGCGGGTATTGAATTTTTTATCTGGAATATAGTGTTTTCACACTGAAAGTTAAAACCTGGTCTTAGCGGTAAAACCATAAACAGTCGATTTTACGTCCACATTGCATATTGTGGTTTTAACATTCAGAATGTATAATAAATTTGTTCGAAATAAATTGAACCGCTCATAGAAATATTTTTATAATTTTCTTTTTTTTATTTTAATAAAAATTAAATTCTTCTGGTTTCTTGACCTCTTTTTAATTATTATTGTATTCTGATATTTTTAAGCTTAAGGTCTCTTTATTTTAGTTTAATTTTTAATTTCAATATTTCGTCACTCCTTTGTGTGACTTCTTCAGGAAATTAATTATTTTATTTGATATGAAAAATGTTATAATTGATTTGGTCCTAAGAATTTTATCCCTCATAGTCTTGAATCTATTAATAAGTCCTCTGACTTGATTATTCTTTTTAAATCTGCTGTAGCTCATGTCCTTTCCTTTTTCTTTAAAATTATTGTGTGCTCTTGAAATTGTTAAATTCTTCTGGTTTCTTGAGCTCTTTTTAATTATTATTGTATTCTGATATTTTTAAGCTTAAGGTCTCTTTATTTTAGTTTAATTTTTAATTTCAATATAACATTTTTCATATCAAATAAAATAATTAATTTCCTGAAGAAGTCACACAAAGGAGTGACGAAATATTGAAATTAAAAATCAAGCTAAAATAAAGAGAACTTAAGCTTAAAAATATCAGAATACAATAATATTTTAATAAAATTTTTTATCACTTAACCAAGTTTAGTCTATGGATTAATCCTTACAGACTGATGCAATTAAAATATAACAATGTTTCAGAAATGATAAGTACATACATATATAAATGAACCGATAAACCTTTGTTTTACAATAGTAACAAGACAAATTACAACATAAACAAAAAGTATGGCCTTAACAAATGTCGATTCAACAAATTAAACATTTATTTAGAATCAATTTTGTGATGAGTTAAGATGTAAAATTATATAATTTTGTACGACATCAATACTTTTGTGGAAATCGATACAAGGGTAAAGTCTATTAAAATCACTGCAAATTCTCCGAAAGGGATCGAAGTTACTATAGTTTGTAGTGTAAAACTTAATTCTCAAGAAGCTATAATACCTTGTGGGACGATTGGGTATATTCAAGTTTATTTTGCTCAAGAGAAATTGAGATGTGACGCAGCCTTTTATTCATTTCAGCAGAAAAGTAACATTTAGCATTTGCCGACGGCTCCTTAAGGTTGGGAGCTTAATAAGTCCTACGCGTCTCTCGTAAGATGGTAATCTTATATTAGAGTTCCAAGGAAGACCTCGAAGGCAGAATAATAAGAATTGCACTTGCACTGACTCTATTTTATTTGAATGTGAAAGATATTGTGGGTCCCATACAACAGATCCCGTATTCAAGTATTGGGCGAACTAAAGTAGTAAATAACATCTTGGTTGTGTAAGGGTCAGAGAATTCCTTAGCCCAGCGTTTAATAAAACCCAGAACACCAGTGGCTTTGTTAATCGTCCAAGTTATATGGCACCTGAAGTCCCGTTTTTTATCTAAAATAACTCCCAAGTCATTAAATGAATCCACTAGGTCAAGAACAGCATTATTCATTTTATAGAGTCCATTGATTGGAGTTGTTCTTGAGAAAATCATATATTTGCACTTTTTCACATTTAGGTCCATTAAATTATTAGCGCACCAAGCGGTTAAGTGTATAATGTCAGGTTGGACGCGCAACTGTTAGTCAATAGAGTCAAATGATAAGAATAACTTTACGTCATCTGCACACATTAGTATATTTGAGTTTTCAACAACGGAGGGAAGATCAGTAATAAATAAAGTAAATAAAAGTGGGCCGAGATGACTACCCTGAGGCACACCTGATATAACATTTATATCAGTAGAGTGCATGTTGCGGAACTTGACACCTGCATTCTGTTCTTCAAATAAGATTCAATCCATTTTATTAGAGACGTTCCAAATCCAATTCGATCAAGCTTATGAATGAGTAAGTTGTGATTCACCTTATCAAAGGCCTTACTAAAATCCAAATAGATGACATCTGTTTGTTTGCCAGTGACAAATCCATCGTTAACTAAGGTGGTTAATTCTAAGAGATTCGTAATAGTTGATCGACCTTTACAGAAACTATGCTGCGCAGAAGAAAGGATAGACGTTGCTTGATAAGACAATGTATTGCATAAGAGTTGCTCAAACAACTTTGGTATAGCGTTCAGTTTAGCTATAACTCCATAATTTGATATATCAGCTTTAGATCCAGATTTTAACAGCGGAATGATGAACGATTTCTTCCAAATTGGAGGAAAATAACTCAATTTGAGTGATTTGAATAAATACGTCAATGGAGTGCATAGTAAATGAGGACAGTATTTTAAAATACTACTAGGAATACCATCGGGACCGGGAACATACAAAAGTTTTGGATTTTTCAAAACAGTTTGCTGCTCAATACGGGGTACATTAAAATTCACTGATTCAGGGATATGGTAAGAATACTGCTCGATATTGCTAAACGTAGACGATGAATAGGTTGATGCAAAAAAGTCAGCAAACATATTACTTATGACTTTATCATCTGACGACTCATAATCTTTAAACTTCATAACAGAAGGGAAATCTGACACACGCCTCTTCGAATTGACAAACTTATAAAAAGCTTTGGGATCATTTTTTTTAGCTATTTTTATCCTGTTTAAATAAGCACTATAAGCCAGTTGATTAGCAATGACATATCCAGATCTTGCTGAGGAGTACATAGAATAATTTAGTTGAGATGCATTTTGCTCGTACTTTTTAAATAGTCGACTCTTTCGGTTTTTAAGTCTTGAAAGTTGTTTAGTGTTCCAAGGTGGACCATGGCAGGGCGCAGGTAGTACTCTAGGTATTGAAGATAGGAAGCATTTGTGTAGTATCTGGTAATATTTTTCGATACTTTTGTCTAAATCTAACCAGTCGATTTGAGAGAGTTCACGCTGAAGTTTAATGTAATTTGTTGATTTAAAACGAAAAATTTTATTTTGCTGAGATGTATTTGACAATCGAAGAGGTTCGTAGATATAAGTTAATTCAATCGTAGGATGATAACTATCCTCAGGATTTGAAAGCGGGGGATGCTGCGATATCGAAAAGTCTGACGGTTCATTAACAAATACAAGGTCTAACAATTTATCAGAATTATTTGTGATGCAGTTGATTTGAAAAAGGCAGCACTACAGTAAACTGTTAATGAAATACTGTGATAACTCCGAAGATTGAAGAGGTGACAAATAATTACAATCAGGCACAGATTTCCAGGACACATTTGGCATATTAAAATCTCCCAGCACAAGTATAAGATCATTTGAATTTACTTTATCTGCAATAACAATAATAGCTTTTAGGTAATCCTCATAGATAGAATATTGCGAGTTAGGAGGAATGTACAAGCAAATAATATACATAAGCTGTTTACGTATTTTCACTAATGCGCATATAAACTCAATGTGTAAAAAATCATGCAGTATAATTTCTTCCGACGAAAACATAGTTGAGACAGCAATTAAAACTCCACCACCCGATTTTTGTACAATATTATTGGCTGTTTTACAACTTTCTCTATCTATTCTGAAAATTTAGTATCTGGAACACATAATTTCGGTATTATTAATTTTACTACTAAGCCAGGTTTCAGTGAATGCTATAATATCGTTGTCATATCCATAGCTGTTTCTCGATGACAATTTTGAATTAATACCCCTGACATTGTGGTACAAAATAGATATTAGATTTTTGGATTGGGGTGCACTAAATTAGGCAAGCGAGCATTATTATCATCTTTATAAATGAATTCACGTACTAAAGCATTCTTAGGCCAAAACTCTTGACTAACAATTTGTTGAAACATTACTTCCGGTACAATTATTTTGAATGAAACTCCATTTCTAGAGTTTATTTTAAAAACGAGAATATCCTGTGGTGAGCAATTTTCAAATTTCTTTTGAATATACCATTTCATATCTTCTGCTTTTGTATCCAATGCGAAACGTGTAGCAAATATTTTTTTTTTTCGGAGGAATCGTACGCAAACCCCTTGGGGCTTTGATGTATCAGTTAAATTTTGATTATGAACTGTAGACGAGCTCGCTATTGAGGTTTAAGGGAACTAGAGTTGAGACATCAAAATTATATAATTGAGCGGGGCTTACAGATTTTGAATCGTTGACATGAATAATGTTACCAACATTATCTGAGGCATTAGGCATAGTTGTCCTTGGAGTTTTAGTTAAATTGGATCCGTCATTAATCGAATTAACTACATATTGATTGATTGTTGCAGAAGTATTGTTATCTTTATTCAACAATCTGGGGCTTTTGCGGCGAATTGTGGATGGTGATTGTAAACTATCTAAAGTTTTAAAGTCACTAAAAAGTTTTCCATATTCATTAATTTGTTCAATTAAATGGCCAAGGTTATTCTGGATTTGCAGGAAATTGTAAATTCTGGAAGAATTTAAAAAATTCAACACTGACTTTCTGGCAACTATTACAACGCCAATGAACGTTTTTGTTTTTTGCTATTGACTCGCCCACTAAGCCAGAAATATCAGCGCACTTAAAATAGTATGAACCGTGACATAACCAGCAGATTATCATTCTATCATCCGATCCTTCTAAAGTACATCCCTTTTTCAAGCCTGCCATCTTGGGAATTAACGATGAAACAATCAAATATATATATATATATATATATATATATATATATATATATATATATGTATATATATATATATATATATATATATATATATATATAATTTTGAGTTTTTATGAATAATCCGATGCAATTATTTTTGCTCACTGGGTAGTGATAAACGGTAATGCAGTTTACAATTAACAACGAGGGGTATTGCAATGAATAAGCAGTGATAATTCAACTTTCGTGCAGTATTGCCAGTATTATGATAGAATGAAACAGCTGTAGATATTTGCTTTGATATTATCCATCTATTTAGTTCGTCTTGTTTTAAGTAATTTGATGAAACAAGCGCAAACAACCAAACTTCCAGTGAAATAATAAAATAAATTAAATATCAATTAACTTATAAAATCACTTTCTTATGGAGGAAAACAACAGCGTAACTTGTTGCTTATGAGCTGCTTTACACGATTTACGATTTATGCAGGTATTTACACTTTGAGTACAGACTTTACAGGTGATTTATTGGAGCCGACAAAAAAACACGACAATTTACAGAGTTTTAGTCATTATACTAACTTTTCATCTATAAAATCAAATTCAGTTTATAAGAGGATTTTTACAACAAATATATTACTTCAGACGAAAATGGTATTATTATAAAAACCTCTGATTTGATATTTCAGATAAATTATTATAAAAGAAAGATGTGTGTAATAATCATAAACACTCATACACACATATATAATTATTATTCATATATACGCATATAAAACATATTTGTATCTATGTATGGTGATATAATTAAATAAATAAATTGGTCTTCTTTAATAAATGCCAGAAATTAGAGGGTTACTAGACATGCTACAAGAAATCCAGAAGCGTTCAGTTTAAAAATTGATTTTTTAATAATTAGTTTTATATTATTTTCTTCGTGGAGATCGTTGGTGGAGAAATGCTATGATAAATTAAGCATCATCTTCAATAGCTTATTTTGACAGATTTGGATTTTTTTAATATGAGATTTTGCGCAAACGCCCCAAACTGGACAAGCATACAACATTGTAGATTGAAAAATTACTTTAGCCAGCATTATTTTATTATCACGATATAAAAATGACTTACGCCCGATTAGAGGATATAACATTGCTTTTGCTAAATTGAATTTTTCAATCTCTTTCTTGATATGCAGTTCAAATAATAATTTTTTGTCTAGTAAAACACCCAAATATATAACGTTATCGCTTTATTGCACATTGATGCCATTGACTTTGAGTTGATTTGTTGGGTAAAAGCATAAATTTCTTCTGCTAGTGAAAAATATTGCATTAATTTTGCTTTCATTAATTTTAATTTTCCATCTGTGAAAATAAGCCATAAGCTGATCTAAAGCTAGTTGTACGTCTATAACAACATTTTTCCCATACCGGTGAGATGCATATAAACAAGCATCATCTGCATATCCTGCGCATTCTACTCCCCTAGGTTGCGGCGTATCGGAACAGTACAAATTATAGAGCAATGTTCCTAAAACCGAGCCCTGTAGAACTCCAGCTGGTATTTCAACATGGTCAGAACATATATCATTTAGACTCACACAAAAATGTCTATTTTTCAAAAATGACTCATTGATTTTAATAATGTACAGTGGAAAATGATATATGATTGATGTGATTACATATACCTTTTATTTGATGAACTGTGCTATGGAAAGGGGTAAAACCAAATTGAGTTAGTGGCAATATTTTATGGAGATCCATAAACTTAGAAAGTTTTATTTTAACAACTTTTTCTAAAATCTTACTGAGACTGCTTAGCAGACTTATCGGGCGATAACTCTGTACTGAATTAGAAAGTTTATTGGGTTTCAAAATAGGTATAACTTTTGCCGTTTTCCATTTATAATAAAACATAAATATGTAATGGCTTGAGCATAATATTTTTAACACCATGCTTTTCTAGTTTTTAAGTCTTATAATTGCAACAATTTCGTTATTATTTACATATTCGCATGTGTCCGTGTCAATGTCAAGTTGGGAAAATCGTTCGTTAACAGTATCAATTAAATCTCCGTTCATAATTTCCTTTTTCTCTGGCATTTTTTTTAATTCTTCTTGTGGCTGCATCCATTTGGACAATTTTTTCATAACTTTTCAGGCGTCAGTATATATTCTTATAAACATAAACAATACCAGCTGTTTCGAATATATAACTTGGCAACACTCAATTTAGCACAGGCAAAAACAAGATTGCATTTCATAAAACCTATCTAAAACCAATTCGAAAAATGTCTTAAGTTGGTTTTAACAAAATCATTTTGTATGGTAAGACCAGGTTTTAACGTTAAAACCAGAATTTATTAAAACCGTTTGTGAAAACACTATTAGCAATGGTTGCTGAACATTACCGCGAGCGATTGACGCCATCATACACCAAAAAGTGCTTTAGAGCAACCTACTTCGTCAGTATTGTAGCAAAAATTCGCCGTCGAAATGATATAATAAAATGGCTGCAAGACATCCTGCCATTTTCCTTCATCCGTCCTCACAAAACCCCTCCTGTCGTAGCTTCGGACCACCGTATTGCATTAGCAGGGTTCTGAAAATCTTTTAGCAATTTCAAGCAATTTTTGGTCGGTCAATATTCGGCAAAATTAGTGGCAAAAATTTTCCTACAACAATGGGACAGAATTTCTCATAGAGGTTTATTTAACATGTATGTTTGTACATATAAATATACTTCTTTGTGATAACATGAGGAATTTATATGTGCATACATATAAATTCCTCACTGAAAGCACTAATCGCTACACAATATACGTTTTCTAACATATTTTATACGGATTACAACCAGAGAAATTATGGGAAAAGCATCGCAAAAAAGTAAACATCAGCATAATGCCTAATAAATTCAATACAAAGATGTTCTTTTTATCCTCCGGTTACAAATATTTCTCTCTATTTCAAACATAAATAAGCAAAGCTTAAACAGCTTTAATGAATGCATATGCACGTTTTGCTTAAAATATTGCAGATTTTTTTTTACAAGTATAAAACAAAAATATGGAACACAGTTCGATTTCCTCCTGATACGAACATAAATATTTTGAAAAGTACTTCTATTCATATGAAAGACAAAAGAAAACACCAGGGAAAATTATTCTTCATTTTTACTACATCAATTGTTGGAGTAAGCTTGGAAAACTGCATACAGTTAGTTATTTTAACTTAATCGTAAATAAAAGTCCAGCGAATCGAACAATCAAAAGTTACTGTTAGACGAAGCAAATGTATGACGGGAAGAGCAAAGACAACAAAGAAAACAATATGTAACAGGAAAAGTAACACAACAATAGCTGTTCAAGAAACATAGTACATAAATATATTGCGTACTCGTAGATGAATATATACATTTATGTCGTTGGTCTCAATTAGAAAGGCCCCAACTCACATAAACGTAATTGTACAGGTATTGAGCCTAATGGAAACTATCATCTGCTTGTAATGATTTTTTAACTTGCCGCTGAGGAGAAAATTTAAAATTTAAAAAAAAGTGGGAAGTTACTGGTCTTGTCTTGTACAGTTCCTTGAATGCTTTCCTAACTACTCCTGAGAAGCCTTCAATATATATCTACGTATGTGTGTGTGGAAGTATGTGACCCGCTTCTAACTTTTGAGCTTAGGTTTTCTGTGAATTTCAACCGCTTCGAACCAGTACGTTTTCGGAAGTAGTAAAAATAAAACTAAAAAAGGTACATATATTTCAAATGTGCTTTTGTTTTTTGCTTTAGAATAACTTTTAAACGTCTTTGCCGATCGATTTCAAAAACTAATCAGCTCTTGACAATCAGAAACCACCTCGAACGCTATCAACAAAAAAGTGATTTTTTAAAGAAAACTATGAAATTATTTATCTGAGCAAGTCGCGCTTCAAAGGTTTCTTTCAAACTGAATTGGAACCGGTACGGATCAGTTAAATTAAAAAAATATAAAAAAAAAATTTGTTGTCTAAAGTGTTTTTTTAGAATAACTTTTAAATGGGTTCTTCCACGTCGAGCGCCATTAAAGGGGTCAAAATCGGTTCACGCGCTTGTGAGAGATCGTACGAAAAATGTGAATTTTTCAAAACACTCTCAAATTATATATGTGATCGATTAGTTTTCAAAGTAATATTTATAGAGAATTATGCATGATTAGTATCCTAAAGATCAAGCATAAATTTAAATTTAACAGATCAGTATTGTTTTCGTCAGCCGCTACAACGTCATCATCAGTACTTCTGTGTATCTCGAAGTTCATCTCATTTCGAAATGCACGCTATAAATGATACTACAATGCCATGCCGCAGTGCGCTACAAACCTCTGTTTGTATTTTCTTATAAAGTTCGATTTTGGGGCTGCTCAATTGCCCGCTTATATCGTGCGATTTAACGCCTTTAGACTGCTTTTTGTGGGGCTATATGATTGCTCATGTCTATAGGAACTACCCCGCTACGGTAGACGCACTGCAAGGCAATATTGAAGAATTTATTCGTGAGATACCGGCCTATATATTGTAGAGAGTGTGATAAAATTGGGCCCAGCATATGAATCATTTTGAGGTGTAGCCACGGTCAACATTTACCTGAAATCATCTGTAAACATTGAATTATATCGATCGTTCAATAGACTCAAATATAGATTTCATACATTTCACTAAATTTTATGTTGTGTTTGTTTTTTAATCAAATCAGAAAGGTATAAAAAATCGTTCAAAAGTGAAAAATTCTTCGCCGGAACCCATCACAAGCAGCAGTGAACATTTTCATAAACAAAAGAACAGTAATGAAGAAATGCTCTTCTGACATCGCATGTCATTGGTATTGTCAAATATGTATTTGCGCTGTCTGTGCACACCTTAAATGTTTCACTCTTTTACTAAAGAACTTAAAATTCGATATAATTTCGTATTCTTCGCATCTGTATTTAACAGTTTTTAATATTATAAATATTTATGTTTCCTTTTTATCCTTTATTACAGGTTATCCACAGCCCCAATATCGTTGGTTGAAGAATGGTTTACCCGTTGGTGATTTTTCACCTAGTCAATATTTGCGAATATTGAATACACAACGGGAGGATGCTGGCAGTTATAAATGTATTGCCAAAAATGATGCCGGTTCAATATTTAGTGAAAAAATTGATGTTGTCGTTGCATGTAAGTATTTATGATGATACTTTTTATTGATGCTTTATTTGTAAAATGCATATAAACACATATGGATTTATAAATGTTATATTCAGGGATTGTTTGCATAAAGATGATGATTTTTTTATAAAACAAAAATATATTCGTGTGGCTTTTTATATGGGAAAATGCAATAAATTTTCATTACATGCACGTTTCTGTTCTCAGTGTAAGTGGACCAATGAATTGTTGTTTTTATTTGCCAAATTATTGCTGTGAATATGTAACCGCAATCCTCGCTTGCGCGCAATGTTTTACAGTTGCCCAGCTACTTTTACACTAAAAATGGTGCATACCCGAAACAGATCTGTTTACAAAACCAAATTGGAATTCGGAAATCGGTGCAAACTCACTATCGTAACAAAAAACGTTGCGCCCTTGAATGCTGCTGTCATATGTAAACTTTTGTGGGAGCCATTAATATTATAAAGGATCTTTTTTATGGAGGTATTGAATTTTGAAATATAATAAAGCAAAGTTGAGTTTTTTACATTGACATGAAATTTGCTTTATAATCTTCTGGCATTATAATTTAATAATGACTTCTAGTAATTTTGGCGGTCCGATTTTCGATTACTTTTTTCAATATTTGTGTCTGTTTATCGGCAATAACGCGGCATTGTTGTCCTCCAAGTGGTCAATTGTTTCGGGCTTATAATCTAGTTGCGGTAAATCGCACGATCTTGGAGGCCAATACATGGGTCCGAAACGTGAAACAACTCGGTTATCAAAAGTCTCCTTTAATAAATCAACTCTGTCATGAGCAAAGTGACATGTTCCGCCATCTTGTTGAAACTACAGCTCCTGCACATCATGGTTGGTCAACTGACGATTGGTGGGTTCTGTCATCTAAACGGAACAAGCGGATTTTTCGAAAAATATTACGAAAAGAATGCTTCACAAATGTCTATTTTGTGTGAAAGGTTGTAAATTTTTAATAAATGGTGATTTTTCAAGAACTTTCGGATTTCATAAAAAAAGTCATAAAATTTTGAGAAATTTGAGTCAAAAGAACGATCTATATAATTTAATGTTTACACATGATTTCATGTAAATGTTGACGGCAGCTACGACTCAAATGGTTCATACGCTGGGACCAGGTTTGGCGTACTATCTCCAACTTATCGGCCAGTATCTCACATGAGCCTTACATAGCCTCAGAAAAAATTGTTTAAAGGCGTTAAATCGCACGTTTTAGAAGACCAATTGGCCCCAAAACGCCTCATAAGCTGTTCAACGCAATGGCCTCTCAATTGGTCCAATGTTTTGCGTGCTAGGTGGCACCGTCTTGTTGAGACCACATATCCAACTCTTCCATTTTGGAATAAAAACATTTGTAACTATCGAATGGTAGCGATCGCAAGTCACACTAACGTTCCTGCTTTGGCCGTCTTTGAAAAATGGTGCCACCCGCTCATAATCCACACAAATCAGTGCATTTTTCGGGATGCATTGGCAGTTCTTGCAGTTTTTGGCTGCTTTTCCCGCCATATACGATAATTTTGCTTGTTCACGTATCCATTCAACCAGAAATGAGCACGATGCTCTTTCTATACGGGGCATGAAATTTGATAATAAAATTCAATATTCTGCAAGCCTCGTTTGTTTGTAAATCGATTCGTAGTTAAATTGTAGACCAAACTGAAGACGTTTAACAGTAACGGCTGTTTTACACGAAAACAGCTGAGTGTTACCAAATATAAAAGTTCTTAAAAAATCTCCCTTTATTTGTACTTCGTTCTTCCTCTTCTTCCTTCTGTTTTTCTGCCTTTTTATTTTGCAGTCGGTTTTTTTAACTCTGTTTTGCTGGTTTTCGAAAATTTTAATTTAATTTATACAAATTTATTAAATAAATAATTCAAACATTAACCGCATAATTTTAATTTATTAAAAACGGCCGTAAATTGTTTATTGGTGTCAACTTCGAATAAGAATGTATTGAGCATAAAATGTATGAAAGAACTCACTTCAAATATGACTAATATGTTGTTTTAATTGCATATTGGCCTTAATACATATTCGTATTAATTTAACCAATATCTTAAGTAATAAAATTCATTGTTGACATATTCACAAACTTATTTATTGTTTTAATGTCTCCCCCCAAGACAAAATGCAGCGTAAAATAATATGTGCCGTTCATTAAGTGTCACTTAATTAAACAATTTTCTTCGGGCAGTGTAGCGCAGAGGCAAGTATAAATATAAAGGAATACACATTCAGTAAACGAAAAGATAACCAGACTGACTGCCCAGGGTTCATTTATTTAATTTATCCAACAGAAAAAGCTTCTTAGGAGTACAATTCCCATGTTAAATCGTTGATATACTACAACAAATTACAACAAATAGAAATACTGAAGAATTGAAATACGTCTAACAATGAGACAAAAACATGTTAAACGACTATAACTCCACAAAAAAAAAGAAACAATTAAGAGCCAGTTACTTCAATTAATTAGTGCACTTGCCCGTCTTTAGTCCTCGTACAATAGAGTTGAAACAGCGAAGTTGACTACAAACAAATGAAGTTTGGATGCATTTGTTTCAAGATATGTATGATAGACACAGAAGCGAAAAGGAATACATTGATTTCGGCCGCAGCGTGCAACACAAAAGTTATCAGAACACCAAAGGCTATGAGACTTAAAGCCTCAAGTTCAAATCTACAATCTGCAAATTATCTTTCTATGAATTTTTATTAAATTCAATTTATTTTTATTAAGAGTAGAATACCATTAATAGAAATATATTATAATCATCAAACTAGGAGAACGGATCAGTACTGATTTCGAGGCCGCTACGTCATCTCATCACCGTTTTTTGTTTAACTTTTAGAAAAAAAATTCATAAAAAAAGAATTTGCAGGTTGCAGATTTGAACTCGAGACCAATAAAGGAATTCTTATATTATTTTTTATAAATATTTTCTTCAATACTCACATATTTCTTGCTCATAAATTCACTTCATTCTTACATTATTTTTTATATGAATTCAAATTTGCATGAATGAAATAACAATAGTTTTTTCCCCGTTTTACTATTGTAGAATGCAGGTAATTTGTAATTCAGAATATAAATGGAACCGGGGACATTTTCTCACGTAATTTGTATTTATAATTAAGCTAATTGTTTTCTTCTAATATATTTTATGTCTCTTTCTTACAAAACTTTAATATGAACTCTTCCTATATAGTGTCACTACACAAAAGAAAACTGTTGATTTTTCTGTGCAGTGTAACTAACGTTTATTTCCTAAGACTTTTTTTAAATTCCAAAGAATTAAATTCAAATACAAAAAAGTTTGACTTAGGTATGATGGAACGAAAAATTCAGAAAAATGGGACATGACGGTAACACGGGTATTATAACAATAACATGTTAACATCAGGTTGATACAGTTCTCGTATTCTTCTTCACAATAAAATTTGTGTAAATAGGAACTGTTATCACATTCAACTAAGCCACCTAATAAGTGGTGACAAACACAATACACATGAGCACTGATGATGAAAGTGTTGCGTCTTTCGAAAACAGCTGTTCTGCTCTGCTGTGTAAGTTGAATAACAAAAGCTGATGTTGACTTGCCTTTGTGCCTTGGAATTTTTATCATGTCTATCTGAGATTTAAATTAAAATTTCGAACAATTAGCCTATAGAATCTTAATTCAATTTAATATAAATTCAGATACAATTGAACCATACTCTGCAAAAAAATGAATTGTTCTGAAGAAACTGCTGAATTAATTCCATTAGGTTTCTGTACTGACGCATTGAATTGTTTAAACAGTGCATTGCGTGGGAGTAAACATTTCATAAAATGTTTAAGAGCACTTGCAAACAGCGGAGGCAGTTGGCATGTTAACTGACGAACTGTTCGTATGGTTATTTGTGTTAAAGCAAAGTTACAAAGAAGCGTGTGTGCTAAACGATGCAAAGAACAATTTTTTACACAGCCGTATCTACACGAAATAAAAAAATTATAGCGGCAATAAACGAATACGTTTTACTGGAAAATTCTTAAAGTTTAATTTATGAATAATATTTTTCATATGTATAAAACAAAACATTGCATGTGCTTCTGCCAGTTTAATCCTTTTTTGTCATTTTACAGCTATGGGCATATTTAATAATATAACAGAAGGTCGTTTAACAGTTGTTTCGGGGCATCCGGCCATATTTGATTTGCCTGCCATCGACTCAACACCCGTACCGTCTGTTATGTGGCAAACTGTTGAAGGTCCCTTAAATTATGACATCAAATATGCTTTTACAAAAGCCAATCAGTTGATAATACTCAGTGCAGATGAATCTGATCGCCGGGCATATCGTGCACGCGCCATAAACACCCAATTGGGCAAGGAGGAGAACAGTGCCTTTATACATTTGAATGTGAGCGGTGATCCATATATTGAAGTGCCACCGGAAATCATTGTGCATCCGCAGGATATGAAATTAAAACGTGGGGAACAAGTTGCCGAATTGCAGTGCATTGCGAATGCACGACCAATTCATGAATTGGAAACTTTATGGTTTAAAGATGGCATACCAATTGAAAATGCTGATATTACACATACACTCAATGATCCATGGAATCGTTCATTGGCGTTGTTGGCAGTAAATTTAACACATTCAGGAGAATATGCATGCCAAGTGCGTTTGCGCAGCGGTGGCTACAAAACCTTGACGACAAAAGCAAAAATTGAAATCTTGGAACCGCCGTCCTTTTTCACACAAATGCGACAGGAAACATTTGGCGACTTGGGTTCAACAGTGACACTGCCTTGTGATATTATCGGTGATCCACAGCCAATGGTGACATGGTTTAGAAATAGTGAACCTATTGACTATCAAGTTGATAAGTAAGTATAGATTCAATTTATTAATTATGTTGCGTGCATATGAATACATGTATGTCATATATCCAAAAGAAAGTATATGTTTTCAGTTAATTATCTATAATGTATATGGGAAAACAAACACTAAAATATTTTTATATTATCTAAATGTCTAGAAACATGTAAAAGTGCTATATTCGACTGTGCAGAATCTTAAATACCCTTCACAGATGTAAATCTTCTTTCTTTCTTTCTTGCTAAAACAGAAAGTAGGTATAATTAAAAAATCAAAATTATGTTATCAGTTTCTTTTATATTTAAGAAAACGTTTAAATTTTTCGGCTAGGAAGCTAAATGTTTGGCTTTTATTTCTAATACCTCTGAACGTCTTTCAAAAATATTGAATATGTTTAATTTAAAAACAAAAAGAAAAAATCAGTTTCATGTACCCCAAAAAGTTCTAATTGTCCAACCATAAAATCGTCTCTTAGATTTTTATGGTTTTAATATCAATTTATTTCTTCCTGATATATATAAAGTAGGTATAATTCATAATAAAAACCAAAAATTGCAAATTATATGGTTACTTATATAATTAAAAACGTCGATATTCCAACGCTGAAATTGAATTTTTAATTTTTTAATACCAATTTAATTCTTCCTGAGGTTTAATTCACTAAAACACAAAATTTGGAATTTATGTGGGTACCAAAAATATTTCGATTTTTTAACTCTGGAAGCGAATTATTTACATAATTTTACTTGACAAAAAAATTCAAATTTTTAAGCATTTTGGTCACTTTCATGTACTACAAAATATTGCAGTTATCCAACTCTGGAATCGAAATGCTTCTTGTTAACACACCTACGCAAGCCCGATCACGCTGCTTCAAAAGAAGCATTCAAGTGCCTCGGCTTTCTAAGGCGGTGTAAGTCATACTTCACCCCATCTGATCTCCTTACTATTTATACCACTTACATCCGAACGAAGATGGAATACAACTCTCATGTATGGGCCGGAGCTTCAAAGTCTATTTTGAAGTTACTCTACCGTGTACAGGAGAGAGGGAAGAAACTCATAGGGGACGGTAAAGTAGCCAGCTCTATTGACTCACTTGAGCATCGGCGCAATGTGGGGTGTGTTTCACTGTTTTATCGTTACTATAACGGGTTTTGTTCCACCGAAGTCAGGGATCTCTTTCCCGAAACGCGCTCTTTTTTACGCTCAACACGCTCTACAGTGCGATCACACCCATAATTGGTGGATTTATCAGTGAACCGCACTACGCATTATAGGGAAAATTCATTCTTTGCCCGTACTGCCCGTATGTGGAATAAACACCCTGCGGAGGTCTTTCCTGCCGTATATCGCATGGAGAAATTCAAATCGAATCTCCATAGACACTACTCCTTTTATCCTCCTTCCCACAACCAATTTTCCTAGTTCCAGCACAATGTAAGTAGGGGTCATCCCCTGAGTGCCGGTCCTAATAAAAAGAAATAAAAATTTCCCAGCCCTGGAAGTGAAATTTTAATATTTTTTTTACCAATGCAACTCTTCATGAAGTATAAAGTAGTTTCATTTAAGAACAATTTAAAATTTTTAACCATTTTGGTCACTTTCATGTACTATAAAATATTGCACTTATCCAACCCTGGATTCGAAATTTTAATTTTGTTTTTTTTTTTGAGTTTTTGATACCAATTTTGTTCTTGTCAAATTATAAAATAGTTTTTTAGCAAAAAAAAACAACGTCAGTTGCCTCTTTGGTTACTTTTATGTATCAAAAAGGTTTCAATTTCCCACCCCTGGAATCGAAATTTTAATAAAACAAATTTTTTTTTTCACCAATTCAAATCTTCATGATGTATAAAGAGGTTTTATTTAAGAAAAACTTGAAATTTTTAGCCATATTATTTATTACACGTAGTACAAAATACTGAATGCGTCAAAAAAACATGTTCCCATCCCTGGAAAAAGTTTTTTTATTATTTTAGTTTTCAGTCGACAACTAAGGCTTCCTAAAGCATGAAATATTTTTAATTTACAAAAAACCAAAAAAATAATAGGTTTTTGATATTAATTTTGCGTTGAGAAATAGGTTTAAGCTTCCCAGCTCTGGAACCGTATATCGGATTTTTCTGAATTTCAATACCACTCTATTTAAGTTTATTTCCAATTCAACAAAAACGAAGTCTCTAGCTCTTCTGGGGACTTGGGAAAACCGTACAGACAGACGGACATCGCTCATTCGCCATCGCTATTCATAAGGATTCAGAATATACATATATACTTTAGGGAGTCCCATATGAATATCGAAGAAATTACACACGGAATGACAAACCTATACATACCCTTTCACTTTTTTGTGAAGGGTATGAAAATATGGTTAATTTTGAAATGTTCTGCTGTCAGCTGCAATATGGATGAGCTTTCTACGACATTACATATGTATGCAATTTTAAGCTCTTCAGAATATTGAATATTTTGAAAACGTTTGCTTATTTGGCATTGAAGAAATTAACAAAAAATTAAAAATAGACTTTTTATTAATTATGGCCTGTTGGCTCAAAATATGAGATCTCGCAAAATTTTATAATTTTCCGATAATGGACAACGATGTCATTAACACTACAAAAGTGCCATACCTACAAATGCGATTATTTATTAAATGCAAAAAGCCCTAAAACTGTTAACGATGGGTTGTACATGACAATTGGCTTCAAACCTTAAACTTAGTTGAAACTTGATTTCAAATTTTTATACTCTCCAAAAAAGAATATTGAGGGTATATTCACTTTGTCATTCCGTTTGTAACTCAGCGAAATATCCATCTGAGTCCCCATAAAGTATATATATTCTTGATCAGTGAAGAAAGGGTATAAAAATGGCGAAGGTTCCACTTTCACTTCATTTTACGAATGCAGAAAATAGGCGTATAAGTCACAGTTTTATATTTCTTCCGCCGTATCTACGTATTTCATTTTACGACCAGTGCTACCATAGCACATACGCTATGCATGTGTAGAGATAATCCCCTTGAATATGTTGTAGTTGTTTGAACCTTTTTCTTCACCAGATAATTTTTACTGCAGAACCGACGAAAGATGATGCTGTTACTCTGCTCTTTCTTTAGTACATGATAGTGTCAATAATTGACAGTTACATTCAGTGACCTATGTGCTATGCCTTCGTCACTGAAGAAGGTCGACAAAAACAAACACAACCGTGCACTAATGCTGATCAGTAGGATTCGACACCATATCTGAAAACTTTTTCCATGTCTGCAAGATGTATTATTTCTGAAACTTAAATTATAACAAATTTGTTCATGTTGCTAAATTTTAAAAACTTTTAGTCACGTAAAAAGAAAAAAGGTTTCAGCCTTACATTTTCTTGTTTCGATTTCCTCATCTAATTTTGCGCAACCTTTTCCATCGTGTCAAAGGAACAATCCAAACTTTTTGTATATGGAAATTCAAGTCAATTTGTTTTATTGGCGATTTTAATAATTTTCATAGTGATTTTACCATTTCGCTCTTTTAAATTTTAATGAATTCTGATTCACAAAATGATTTTTAAAAATAACAAAAGGTGAAAAAATTTACACATGAAAAAAATAAATATTTTTGATTAAAAATTACCAAAGCTCCAGCCGTGGTCTTAGGAGAGTCAAGTCATTTATAAATAAAAAAAGTAGGAAATTTGAGCTCCTATGAAGCTTTCCTGCCTACTCCTGAGAAGCTGTAACTATGTCTGCCTGTATGTGTATATGTGACCCGCTTATGACTTTTGAACGACTGAACCGAATCCGACCGAATTGCTCGCGTTTCAAAGGATTCCTTCAAACTTAGATTCCCTGTGAATTGGGAATATCAAAAAAGTGGAAAAATCTTCTTTTAAGGGTTTTTTAACGGCTTTTTCGATCGATTTCAAAAGCTAATCAGCACGTCGAACGCTACCAATAGGATGAAATCGGTTGATGCATTCGTGATATTTCGTGAAAGAAAAAATTGGAAAAAGGGATATTTAAGAAAATGTTGAAGTTATTTATCTGATCAATTAGTGTTCGAACCAAGCTAGTCGCGTTTCAAAGGTTTCTTTCAAACTTCGATTTCCTGTGAATTGGAACCGGTGGACAGCTATACTTTCGGAAATATCAAAAACCTGGAAAAAATTTTCAAACGTGTTTTTTAGAATAACTTCTAAACTTCCTTTCTGATCGATTTCAAAAGTTAATCAGCTGTTGACAATCGAATAAAAAAAATAATACCATTTTTAACGGTTACAATTTGTCAGAAGTTTCAGGAATTACCTTTAAGGTCAACCGTTTTCCATATATATATTTCTTAATATTATTATTATTTTTGTACGTGGTCTTGCAACGTTTTTACTACGCTAGTAAGTGAATTAGTCGCAAAAGTTCTAATAATTGCACTGTTTGTATATGAACACACTATTTTAGGCCATAAAGGACTTTCATATTTCATAACCTCTACAATACATATACTATGTAAATACATTTTTGTTTATATATGTGTGTAGGTGTATAGTCCTTATATGTTAGTTTAAAACAAGAAAAGAAAAAAATCTGATTTGAATTAAAAAGTCTATTCGATATGGTGTTTTATAAATTAAGATTGAAAATTACAAAATGTGTCGATTACATTCAGTCTTGTGTGTTTATCTCTTATAAAAACTGTTCATGTTTAATATTTTTAGATTTTCTATGTCAGATGATAATTCCCTGCACATAAAACGGCTTGCCATCGATGATTCTGCTATGTTCCAATGTTTGGCTGTTAATGAGGCTGGTGAGAAATCTGCCTATACCTGGTTAAGAGTAAAAAGTAAGTAAATTTAAGCCAAAATTTTTTTTATACGTAAATGCTCTTAAACCATTTTTTGCTAACTAAACAATTTAACCGCTTTAATAATGTATGATTATTATGATTAACAAACTCATTTCCCACCTTCTGTTCTGTTTCTACATTAATATGAATTTTAAACACCAAACCCAAAACAAACAAAAAACGCTTAGCTTCAAACATGTTGTATGCGCATAATAGTGGTCTGGATTATAATACTAATATTCTTCATATATCCGCTAATAATTACAAACGAAAAAATGCAAAAAACATTAAACGTTTCATTGTTACGGCAAAAATACCAACAACGAAAACTATTACTGCAGCAGCAAAATCTCATAAATTTCACAAACATTATGCGGTGTTATTTACAAAAGTTAAAACATCATTAATATTACCAACGTCATCATTATCGTCATCTTCATCCGCGCACACGGCTTCCTCCAGCGGCAAAATTAGGGATTTTGCTGTTGTTGATAATAGTACCAACTACAACAGCAACAACAATAATAATGATGAGACTAATGTTGCATACGTTAGTAATTTATTAAAACGTATTAAACGCTTGGCACAACCGCGTATATTGCGTGTCAAATCTTCGCATGCTGGCGGCATGGGTTCAGGATATAATAGACGCAGCAAGGAATTTCGCTTTGGTAAATGTTTGATAATCATTATGGTTTAAAAAAAAGTATTGCCTTTTGGTTATTATTAGTTTTTTTATTTTGTTTATTTCGAGTTAAATAGTTTGATTTTTGCACTATAGTTTATTAGTTGAAATTACTTTTTCAAATCACCATTTAGTTCCGGAATTTCAATTTATTCTTTTTAACATTCACATTTATGGTTGCGAGCTCCTGTAGTTAAATGATATTAATATAAACATAAAATAATAATTTTAAATGCACCATACACAAAACAAAATTTCAATTATAAACACATTTGGGTCACATTGACAATTTTTATCATTAACTTATTTCCATGCACAGTTTCTCCGTGTTTTAAGTTGTGTTTCACAAAACGTCCTCCTTATGAAATACATTCCTGATTTTCTCAGGAAGTTATGATCAGAAAAATCTGCAATATCTGCATTTCGTAGGTGTTGAATTCAATCATCCATCATGCTTTACAAGTTTTCAAACTCGTGTGCTTTTATTAAGGCCCTCAACAAAAAAGAGAGTTTTTGTTTAACCCCACGAGCTTGAAAACTTTTTAAATATAATAATCAGTGAGCTAATCGTACTCAGAAGTTGACTTGAGCACCAATGAAATACAGGCATGGAGGTTAGCAATGAATAAACAGTAATTCTAATCTGGAATTTATCAGAAGGAAATGACTTTTATAATCTTATTAAATTGTTTCTAAAAAATGAAAAGTTTCAACCAAATTCTTAAAATTATTCATTTATCTAATGTTTCTTTATAAAATTTTCAAGTATTGCTTTGAAAAAAATTGCATCAAAGCAAATTATGTTTCAAATATTTTTTTAATATATTTTATTTGGCCTGAATTCTCAAGTTGGGGTCACACTTGGGAAACATTTGCCCAAAAAAGACTATGACACATTCGAGACAAGTGTTTATTGAGCCAAACAGATTCCAATAATATTGGATTTTATGCCACTATGTACATACATATTCGTTATGTGTGAAGTTGTTTTATTTAATAAACACATATCTGAATGAAAATAATTTTTATTAATATTTAATGGTTACGCTATTTTGGGCAAATATTTGACAAGTGAGAACGTACTTTTAGTATTACCCCCTTATTCATAAAAATTATAAGAGTCTAATAACAGCGTAATAAAACAAAATTTCATATGAAATTTGCTCTATTAGACTGTTATAAGCCTCTCATAATTTTTATGAATAAGGGGGTTAGTATATAATAAATAAATAAAAACCCGAATTGAAGTGATTCAATAAATTTTATTGAACTTTTCCTATAACCGAAAAATAACGTATTTTTATTCCCTACCCACCCATAATACCGAACATTTGTAAAAAAAATAACTACTTTTGAATCGGTACAGTTATGTCGAAATCGGCTGCATAACGCGAGTGTGAAAGAGATCTGACAAAAAATGACTTTTACAAAATACTGGTACATATTTGACATTTTGGACATACATCAAATTCACAAAAAATTATTAATTGTTGTGTGTCCACTTTATATAATTGTATTTATCATCAACCATCACGTTTCAAGAGATTCTTACAAGAGCTGGAAGATCTATGAATCGCCGTAGTTCAAATCTTCTGCGTACTAGAGTTGTTTTAATAATTGTTTTTGTTCGTTCAAGCAAACGATTAAATCGATTTTAGTACTTGTAGAGAAGTAATTCAAATATCATATCTCAAAAAAATCAAACTTAGAAAAATGCTTTCAAGCTTTCAGATACGATTTGCTAACTTCGGTTCAACTCACTTAACTCAGACCCATTCTTACTCACGCATCACTTGTTTGGTGGAGGGCTGTGGACAAGAGTACATATCTCTCTATACTGGGCAAGGTGCAGAGGCTTGCATGTCTTGCTATGACTGGCGCAATGAGATCAGCCCCTCAGGCCAGTCTAGAGACAATGCTTGATTAAGCTCCCCTTGACAAGTCATTATCCTACAAAAGGTAGGAGGGCAGGTCCTGGGGAGCCGAACTGATTACACGACTCCGGTCATGAGCTTCGACAAATCCTTCTCAGTCGCATTCCCGGAGAGGAATGACTAGATGGAAAACTCCGCGACTCGTAGTAATGCAACCTTGGTTTTTACGGACGGCTCGAAGATGGACACTGGCACTGGTTCGGGGGTATTTTCCGAGTATCTCGGCCTTTCGGTATCGCTCAGGCTACCGGATACCTCGACAGTTTTCTAGGCAGAGATTTAGGCCATTACCGAGGCAGCATTAAGGATTAATGGGCTCAGTTTAGAGGCAAGAACTATTGACATTTGTGCAGATAGTCTGGCAGCAATTAGGGCCCTGGACTCGGGGATAAAAAGGTCTGGCTCGATTAAAAGACATGACGTCAAGATAGTTTGGGTTCACGATAGTTTGGGTTCCAGGGCATGAAGGCATTCAGGGAAATGAAATGGCGGACGAATGCGCAAGAGCGGGTTCGGTCTTGGATGAAGCAGTGTCACGTAGGGATATTGACATTCCCTCAGTTGAGCTGCTGAACAAGATTCAGGAGTGGGCAGAGAGGAAGGTGATAAGCAGGTGGTCAAGTATTACCACCTGTAGGGTCTCCAAAACTCTATGGCTCTCGCTTAGCAAAGTTAGGACTAGACTAGACAGCTTCTGACTTTTGGGAAAAAGTCGTTGGCACTCCTGGTAGGGGTCTTCACAGGGCACTGTGCAATTGGGCACATTTCAGAGCGTTTGGGCTTTCCCCATGATGTTCGCTGCAGGAGCTGTTTCGATGGAGAAGAAGAGG
Organism: Linnaemya tessellans; assembly: GCA_951800035.1. Classification (NCBI taxonomy): domain Eukaryota; kingdom Metazoa; phylum Arthropoda; class Insecta; order Diptera; family Tachinidae; genus Linnaemya; species Linnaemya tessellans. The sequence goes on from OX637536.1 coordinate 59,016,412, forward strand.
AGTCAGTACAGCATTTCCTTTGTGACTGTCCGGCACTGCAGGAGCGTAGGTTTAGACATTTAGGCTTTCGTTTCCTGCAAGATCTGGGCTACCTCAGGGATGCACCGCTGGCTGCCCTGGCGGGCTTTGTGAGCGGTTCTAGGTGGTTCTCAGAACCAGTACTTCGTTTTGAAAGGATTTGTTTTAATAACAATAAAGGTGCAATAATTTTATTCAGTCGCAAAGCAGCTCTGAGTCAGTCAGCATCAAGTCTCGTTGGCAATTATTTTTAAATGCAGCGAGACCATCAATCGTTTACTCTCTTTCGAGAGTTCTGCGTCTCACTCGCACTAGTTAATTTCAACACCTCAGATAACTGTATAGATTTACAGCTCTTCTGAAGAATTTGCCGTGGTTAATTACGTTGCCCTTCCTCTTTGAAGGCATAGGTCGTATACAGTCAGCCACAGTAACGGATAAAATACTGGATAACAACATCGTCGGTATATAGTCCCACTCAGTCACCTGTCAGCATCTGTGCACCGATACCTTCCCAAGTATTTTTTATACAAATACAAATATTTTATTCAGTTAAAATATGTGTGTTTATAATATTTTTATACAATATATTTATATTTAACTATCCCACACTTTCCTTAAATCATCAAAATGTATGAGTATAAATCGAGTTGTAAGCTTTTACGTAAATTAAAAAATAATTGTTCGATTAATTGGCACTAATCATTCGAGTTATTCGTTCATTATTCGAAAAACGCAATTTTAAAATTATTCGAACAAGGGTATAGCTATGTTTTATCGATTAATCGAATTATTCTTAATCGGTTACCAACTCTAATGCCAAGCAGAGGGTACAAAAAAAATTTAGTCTGGCGGATTACCATGCGAAAGTAACATTAATTCTGGGAACGCCGCTTTATGCAAACGAACTTGTTTATCGCTAATTTATTTTTGGCTAAAATAAAAGATAATGTGTTTATTTGTGTTCCTACAGTTGATAACTGAGGAATCAGTTGTCATAGGAAACTGTGTGGACAATTCAGAATTGCTGGCTACGAACTGCTGACCACTAAAACAACACCCTCTACAATAGTCTTTATAAATTTAAATTAATTTCTGAGTCTATTCAGCAGCAAGACTCTTTAGGATATGAATGATTTTACGCTTTAATCTCTTTGTGCTAAATGTGACATATTCCTTGTAACTAAATGCAATAAAAACCTTTTGAGTAAATTTATTAAACATAATTTACGTGCAACATAAAGTAGTATTCTATCATATGAACAACACATTTTCAAAATTTTATGACATGAAGGAGCACCATTATTTGGCATAAATATGTAAAAATAAAAGTAATATTTATGTTAATTACACTGATAATAACAACGAGTAGTTCATATAGGCTCATTTAAATGTGCATATTATATGATAATCTACTGCCATACATAATTAAACCGACTACTATAAGACTCCTGAAACTTTTCAAAATCATACTCATGCCTGTATGCATGTGTGCATGCATGTGCTTAAAGAAGTTTTATATACTTATGGGTGCGAGAGTACATGGTTAATTTTCTACTTGTACATTTTGATAACTGGAACAGCACAAGTGGGTGTTAATTTGTGATAATGTATTTTGTTGTGGTTTATGATAATGAAAATAATTCTCATAGTTGGTACTAAAGTGGGATATTAAAATGTCTTTGGAAATGATTTTGTATTTAAAAAATTAAATTCATTTTTGTAATAAGTATATGAATAAGTGTAGCTAATTACGCTCACAGCCTCTAAAATTATCCTTACAAATACGTAAGACATCGAGGGATTAAGTTTTATATAAAAATAAATATTTTTTGTGCCTGCTGTGCATACACATTCGTGTACTTGTTCACAATCCAGCATATATTCAGTACATATTGTATTCATGGCTGTTTCTTCTTTTTTCAACAGATTAAATATGAAAATTAACAACTTAATTTTTATATTTTCGTTTCAAAATTCGGTTGGGCGTGTAAGGTAACCGGGAATATGAACATGTGTGTCTTGCTCATAAGTCAGTTTGTTTATGCTAAATGTGTGAAAGTGTATTCTGAAGAATGTTAAGAACGAAATCATATTAAATTCACGCTGTTAATCTCAAAAGTTTTTGTCATATACGTTATTATTTTCTTATTTATTTTTTAAGTAGCTAACTAAGGTTTTACTTTATAAATTGTAATATATTAGGGTAGTTTTCTGTTGTGTGATGAAAACCAAGAATGACAATTTAAATATCTGTTAATGATTTAGAATAAATATTATTATCAGGTACTTTGATTTGCTGTTGTAAATTGAATATTTTTGTTTATTTGTTGTTTCACAATAAAGTTTTGAAAGAAAATTCTACTATTAGCCAGGCGTAAGTTCAAATCTCCGATTTCACAAAGTACATGCTTTTATTTGAAGAATTTCTAATCATTTCAAATTATTTGTTAAGAGTATAATATTTTTTATGATCGTTAAACTAGAAGACCACTCTCATTGGCCTTCTCCTACTTATATTCATTTTAAGTGAACTCTTTTTTGGTTAGAACGAAATTTCTCAACTCTGATAAATAATATTCCAAATAGTCCATTTCCTTTTTATTGTTTTTATGTCTACAATTGAATTTCTGGCGTGTTTACTCGTCATCATGATTAGAAAATTTTCTTGTTGTTAGACGGAGTTACCATGACTTGGTATTAGTTTTGTAGCAAAAGATAACTATTTAAATAACTGTCATTATCATCGATCATATGATATATATGTTTTTCTGCTATTGATGGTTGTGGCCTTTTATGCCTTAATATTAGTTCTTATCCTAAATTGGAAAAAACAGGGGGAGTATTTAAGCAGATGACCTAAAATATAAGAAAGCAGGAAAAAAGCTTGTAATCAACAGTAGAACGAAATTAGAAATGCAACGAAAATACTTTTCTAACAATTGAAAAGTTACCATCGTCCAATAATTTTAAATCATAGTAAACAGCTGAACTTTTGATGGCAGGAATGAGTACTCGCCGGAAAAGTGACACGTTATTAACATTTTAAACAACTTTTACTGCCTGCTTCACATGTCGAACGCTACATAAAAATGGTACAATTTGTTATTTTTGTAAATGTTATCCGTGGGACCGAACGACAGTTTGCTCCATCACGGAATCAACAATTATATTTCGTATAGAAATTTTTACATGTTTTCTTAATAAAACTCTCTAGAACTAATTTTTGTGTGGTATTCCAAACACGTTGCTTCAAAAATGTTTTCTTGATCTGAAAGATTTATTTCTGCTATTCTTGTCAGTTTGTTTATTCTATTTTTTGTGAGCTAAAAATTTACTGTCATGCTAGCAGGAATCTTAGTGTCTCTATTTTTGCTATTTCTATTAGCCTGCACATACATATATCGTGTTTTTTTAGAGTGTCACAACACCAGAGCAACGCGTGCAAATTGTTGAAATTTTTAATCAAAATAATAGTTCTATTCGTCAAATTCATCGTGCACTTCTTCCATTTTATGGCGTACATAATCGTCCTTCAGAGCGACTAATAGATCGTTTCGGACCGTTTTTACTGTTACTGATAATGTGCATCCTGTGAGACGCCGAACAGTGCGCACTGAAGAAGCTTCAGCCGCTGTACAGGAAAGCATTGAAGATGATACTAATCAATCAATTCGTCGCCGTTCTCAGCTACTGGGGTTGTGTCCTTCCACTTTATGGGAGATTTTGTTAATTGTTAAAAGTTGGTGTTCCAGATTGCGACTTCTATAAGAAATCATATTTAAGCACTAATTTCATAAAATTTGCTTTCCAATAAAGCCCGTTTCATTAATACTAAAAATGTATTATTATGATTTAAACTTGTGACAATCTATAAGAAACACCCTTTAGAAGGGTTTTTAAACTTAGTAAATATTAAATTTACTTTGTTGTTTCGTGTGTGCATTTCCAGAGAACTTCATTACCATTTATCATTAATTACTTTTGATCATAAATGACCGAACATCACATCACCGTTCCTAAAATTCGGTAAAAAAAATAAAATTGTTTAATATAAGACCAAAGTTTTCAACTTTTAAATTTCAGCGAAAAAGCACTGATTTTAAACAATTTAATTTTATTAAAAAAAATAGTATACGTGAATAAAGTGTTTAGATTTGAATCGGTTATAAAATAAAATAATACGTTTTGATATTTTCAAGAGGATATGACACAAAGATATCTTTAGAAGAACAATCGCAAACTAGCTCTGAGTCAGTCAACATCAAGTCTCGTTGGTAATTATTTTTAAGTGCAGCCAGACCACTAATTGTTTACTCCCTTTCGAGATCTCTACGTCTCATTGGCGCTAGTTTATTTCCACACCGTTAAGACTGAAAAAGCTCTAAAATTAATTTTATAATATGTATCGCACCAACTTCAAAAATTTTCTTGTCTGTGATTGGAAAGGCCCTAAAAGCCGTGCGAAAAGCAACGAATGGGCAATGCTGCAATTACTATAGATCGTTCTGTTAATTCTTTAAGCTGCTTAGAGATTTTAGTTATTAGTTTATTTCGAAATTGATCCTGCTACAATACCGACGAAGAACGTTTCTGTAAAAAATATTTCAACAGAAAGTAACGAAATTACACACTGCACTTCAGGAAATTTAAGTTGTTTATGACTTCATATGCTGTATTGCCAAATTATGATTAAGTATTTATAAGTTGCAAATGCCATTTTGTTTAAGAATTTTTTTATGCAAATATAATATTTTCAAATGTAGTCGGTTTTCATACTTAACTTTGAACCGTAACTCGTATAATTTTAAATATTTTAATTACTTAAATAACAATGGCACGCACTCACGTATATTTTCTTCATACAAGAATATTTTCGCATTCCATTGTTTTTTTCTTTGGGCGTTGGGATCTGCTCTTCCCTGCTCCACTTTTTTGTGATGAGAGAGACGAGGGGCTCAGTTGGTTGTATGAGAGCGTGTATCTGTGAATAAATAAGCAAGTTTTTTAACTTATGTAATTATATTCGTATACACGGATGTGTGTTTACATCGGCACAATTTTATTTGTTACCTGGATTCAAAACTGAAATTTTTGAAACAGTTCATTTTGAATACCAGAAAGCTTCTAGTCTTTCTAGTAAAAATTGTACCGTCATTGGGGCATATTTTCAAAATCGCTGTATAAGTGTCAGAGGTTGCAGGCAACAAACTTCAACATAAGAAATATAAATCAAGCTGAATTTGACCACGCCTCTAAATCGCTCGTGCAGAATATATGTGTGGCACGTAGCGCGCCGTCCTGTTGAAATCGCATGGTATTGGACCAGATCATTCAATTCACGTCAAAAGAAGTTGGTAATCATCGACATATGTAATCGCCGTTGATATTGATGGTCTGTCCTACGTAGTTTTCAAAGTATCCACCGATGACCCCGATAGCCAAATCGTCCCAAATTCGATAAAGTTGTTCACGTACTCATTCATTCTCGTCACGAAAGATGATTTTTCGATGAAAATGAGGGTCAGGGGCGAACTGAGACTGAATAAGCTACAACTGGTCTGACAGATGTCAAAAGTCCCTGTTGGAAGATCCTTTACGTTTATACACATATGTATTAGTTTTTAATACAATCTTTTTATTTCTGCCACTTTATGAAGAAAGAAGAAAGTTATTATATCGGCTTCTTGACTTTACAATTCATATGTTGGTCAAGAATTGTGTGATTATTTTAAATTTCGGGAATTTATGCGAGATAATCTGAAGAATATATATTTCATAAATTATTATTTCCTTTAGACTACGACCATCTATATCAAATCTTTAGTAGATCTGTAAACAGCTTCTAAACGAAAATTCAAATACCTTCGATATTTACAGACTTTTTCAAATCTGCGCAATTATTTATACAAAACACCCTTTATATATTTTCCCATTTTGCCATACCCTACTTGGCTTCTTTCTTATTATTTTACATAAACAAAATTATTTAAACGTGACATTTCCACATAAAATATCAGTTTCAGCTGATGCAAGCAAGATGCTCAATTATATCTGTTTGTGCTTAAGGCATAAAATCAAAAGCAAATTTTAATACGCGCAATAAATAATATTAAGGAAACTTATTTTAAATAATTATACAGAGGAAAAAAAACAAAAAATTATGTTACTACTGAATTAAATAACACTGTGCAACAAAAACAAATGTGTGGAGAGTAATATTCCATAATATTCAGTAAAATTTAGTGGCTTTCAAGATATTTAGATTTCAATCGGTTGCACATTTTGCATGCATAATTAAAGAGAAATTTATGAAAAAAATGTGTTTTACCTTCCGCTGTTGACTGTTATTTTTCTTTTATAAATCAATTTTATTTAATTTTTTTATCAAATGGATGATTTTTGCAGAAGAAAAATATATACAAATAAATTCATTTACAAAAATTTATGCAAATTTTTCCCAACGAATATGATTCTGGATAATCCTTTTTATATTCACATATATAAATCTTTTACCACGGATTAAAGTTTTCGATTACATTTAGAAAACATCTACACTTAACATTAATGCGGCACCAAGAAAGCAAAGTTTTTAGTTAAATGGTTTGAAATGTTTATTTATTTTTCGATTTCGGTATGAACCCTACTTGTGCAATGCATTATGTCCGAAGTAAGGAAGGAGGTGTTGGGATGACTGGTGAAGAAAGTTGAGAAGATAGAGGAATTTGTTGTAGATATTTTGTTCTTTACTTCGTCGACGAATATTCGCCGCAGTACCGATGACGGAGGGTGTTGTAATGCCCTCTTTAATAAATGATATTGCTAGTCGCTGTTTTCCTAATTAAAACAAGCCGACAATTGTAGTTAAAATTGAAATCTAAGGCTTCGTAGTCTATAATCCATAAGCTAATGCAGATCAGAAAAATTCGATCAGATATTCACTGCGGGACCGAATGGTTGACCTAATAGTCTATGCTTTAACTATTTCAGCCAAAATTTTCAGCAGTTATTTTTATGAAAATAGTTAAGTAATAGTCGTCTAATCTATACAAATTAATCCTTCAATTAAATAGCTTGTAGCTGTTATAATAGCAGGTCCTTGAAAAGTTTCATTTGCTGATCATCACAATGATTTTTTAACTAAAAGATGCATTAGAAGAAGCGATGTCGCAGTGCAGGTTCTTGAACTAGAAAAAACTAAAAAAATTATAAACAATTAGATTTCCATCTGTAATTGAAGATTATGAACTGCATTATATGTAATTTCAAACAAGACGGTGCCATCGGGTTCAAAACTATATCAACAGCATGGACTGATGCAACCAATTTATTTTGAAAACGATAAATATGTACACATATTGTGCGATGAGATAGTACCACCCCCACCCATTATCATACTGTTGTAAATCGTCAAAGTGTGTATATGGAAGCGCTAAAGTGTTAACTTAAAACTTGAAAAATTCTTGTACACAAAAGCAACAAAAACGTTTCAATCTTTGGTGTAAATAAAAATATAGCCATCGGTTTTCTGTATCTGAAATACAACTTTTGCATGTTTTTAAAACAATGTTTAAAAGTTTTCTATAGCATTTCAGTCAGGCGACTGCAGAGTCATTGTCGTGTTGAAACACCCATGGACACAAGGTTTCGGTCTCAGCGTATTGCTTGGAACATTTGTGTACCATATGGCATCCATTCTATCTTTACTGCGAAATAAAGGACCCATTCTATTGTAAGAAGAACAGTCCCATGCCATTAAATTTCCTCCAACTTGTTTTGATAGCTTTGCGGTATATTCGGTGTTTAGATTCTCACACAAACGCTGCTTCTGTCCAAATCAAACAAGTTTACTTCTCTCTCAGCTGGCACAGTTCTATTTTCCTCACTACAGGTTTGCCTTTGCCCATTTTGTGTTCTAAATTATAATTTTTTTTTCGATTATATAATATTTATAAAATTATAAAGCTTAACTGGACTTTTGTTTAAAATTTTTAAACAAAAAAAGGGCAAAAAATTTCACGGAAAAACAATATATCTTTAAACTGTCTCTATTTTGTTGAACTGCTGCGTTCACTGTTAATACTATAAAAGTACCAACCTTGGAAATAATGACATGATAATTAAAGTAAAAATAACGGAAATAAGTGTGGAATGGTTTTTGCATTTAAACCTCAATTTAAGAGTTCTGGTAGACAACATATAAAAAAATTGTGTGGCTCTATTTCAGCGAACATCAGTGTATGTACAATAATAATATTGCATGTTCCAATTTTCTTGCGTTTGATTATCATTCTATAAGATAAAAATATGGCATTATAAAACATGAAACTATGCTGCTGATAATATTTTCTGCTTGAATATGCATCGCAGCACTTGACAGAAAAGGAAGAAAATGGCAACACTTGCATAACAAATTGTGGTAGATGTGTGTTTACCAACTGCCATAAAAACTCGAATTGTTTTAGTTAAAATAACATTTCAATTTCTTTAAATGCAATTTAATTAACGAAAAAAGAGTGAAAATTTCTACACCCTAATTTTAATTTATAAGTATCATGTCCGTAACGAACATTTTTTATTTTTTATTTTAACTTATTTATAAAATTTTTTTTTCAGTAAAATTTATAGGAATAACAGTCTCATTATTATTTTCACAAATAAATCTATGTTGTTTTTAGGAAGATTTACAATAAACAGTGAAGTTCAGTGTGAATAAAAAAATAGAAAAGAATAGGAAAAATTTTGTTTGTGTTGCATGAGTTGCAACAAATAAGGCAAACAAAATAACATTTCAAAGATCAAGAGCGAAAGATGTACGAGTATAAACGGTTACTACTCGAACTGTAACATGTCAACGTATACCAGCAAAAAAGTTATGAACTTCTGGAAGCACAGAATTTAATTGAAACTGAGGCATTCGAAGTGTTAAGGCGATTACAGGGGTGCATCAAAAGAATACATAGACTTAACAATTTATTTTGAAATTAATATAGTACTGGGCCCAAATTACCGCATTCGATATCGAACGAAATTTCTATACAATTTAAATACAAATTTCGATCGGTATCGAATGCCGTAATTTGGTCACTGATATATTTCATGAAAGAAAATAAAAGGAGGGGAGGGCCATAATAAGATTTACAAATTTACAATATGGTTTTGTTTTGGCTTAGCCCAGTTGAACAGTTTTAGAACCTGCTTCACTAAAAACATTTTTTTTTTTGCTGGGATACATACAATATACATATAATTATAGATATAAGTATCTGTGATTTTCATGAATAGCAGGATATCCTAGAAAATTGAAATACTAGGGAAGCCTTAAGGTACATGATGATAAGAATAGTAACATAAGAATGCATAACGTTCTCTTATGAGCAACTGTGGTGGTTTCCGGAAAAATTAGCCTATAAAGCAAAAGCTCTAAATTTATAAAATTTGATATAAGCTGTTATGCATGAAACCCGTAGATATTCAATTTTAAGTTTCCATCAAACCAGCCCAGTAGTTATTCACTTGAAATTGTAATTACGAGTAAACAGCAGTCACTGTTGCTTCAGTTTGGATTTATATATAATATATATGTATGTACATGCTTACGTATTGCTTTCTTCCTCCCTACTTTGCGTTCCTGCCACATTCACTCTCTGAAAAACTTCAACTATTAAAAAACTCAATATCAGTTGCCGGCATGTAGCAGTGGAAGATATTCTTAAGAACAAAATAAAGCTTGTAAAATGTTGTGCAATTCAAAACTCAAGGATAACTTTAGTTTGTTCTTTTAAATGCCACTTGTTGTGTCGGGTTAATTGCGTTCTACAATGCTTCAGCATTGCTTTAGAATGCATGCCATAAACACAATTATTCAAAATTATTATTTTTTCTTGCTTTTCATTACAGCCAGAGGCTTAAAGTAATTGAAAGTTTGAAAAATATTAAAAGTGCTACGTATTCATAGAAAATTTAAGGGCCTATTTCTCATTGTCGAACGAATTCTTTCTTTCGTACAAATATACTTAAAACAAAAACAAAATTTTATAAATTGTTTTTGTTTCAAATGTATTTATGCGAAAGAAAGAATTCATTCGACGATGAGAAATAGGCAGTAACTCTTTATGATCATTTTCAGACGTGCTTATCAACCTACGAGTCATAGGCAGATATTACAGATTGTCAAATAGTTCATTCTCAATAAAAGATTTATGGTCTATTTTATAAGAAATAATTTATGTCTATAAACTGCCTACTTCACACTTTTTATACAACAATTTGTCAACTAACCAGATTATAAGCATAAAATATTGTGCTATGGCTTTTACTGTTCTTCTGATCGCATTTACTTGAATTGTGAACAAGTTTCTTAATACTTCCATGTCAAATTTGGTTTGTAAAAGAAATGGTTTCGGCTATATGGCATGTCTAATATCTCCCAAAAATCCGACTAAGCTTGACTTCGATATTACCACAAAAAAATCAGGAATATTAAGTCGAGTCTATTCCAGGATGTACAAGAATAAAAACGGTTCCTTTTGTTGTCCAAAAAGTGCAGCTCACAAATGTCGGGCTTGGCTTGAGATAAAAATTATGCTCTTAACATAACAAATTTAACTGCAAACGATTAATTCAGACTTTATTAAATTTCGGCAAATGTCTTAATGAGCAAATGGTTTCGTTACGAATCACAACTTTTTAATTTCTTCCTATTTCGAGAATGTCATAGTTTTATTGTGAAAAGTGGAGAATCTTATATGTATACCCCTACGAACGTCTGCCATCTTTTTGAATTGAAGTACTAGTTTTTATTTTTTTTCCTAAAATGCACAATATGTTTGATTGCCAAAAAAAATTTTTATTTAGTTACTTTAATGTTTCAAAAAAAGTTTCCAACTCTGGAACTGTCTTTTTGAATTTCTGTTTTTTACTAACAATGAGTTTCCTTCAAAAACATCAAATATGTATAAAGAGAAAGAAAAAAATTGTGTTTGACTTTTATGTATCAGAAAAAAAGGAAATTCGATTATCCAACCCTGGAATCTTCTTTTTGAATTTGATAGATTTTTAATTTAATTTTGTTAGATTTTAATTTTAGTTTAATAATTTAATTCTTCCTGAAGTAAAAAATATTTTCAATTAACCAAAAAGACAAAGATTCGTTTTAACAACTTATTTTTATATACCCTTAATTTGGATTTAGCTGCTTCCGAAGTCTGTAGTTTTTCTTATGAGTTCGGAAAACCGCTTTTAAGTACAGACATACTGACATTGTTTATTCCACATCCGTATTCATAAGGACCCAGAACAGGTATGTGCTTTGTGTTGTCGCATATTAGTACTGTGGAAATCATTCACGCAGTGACAAGCCTATATACATATATACTTTCACAATTTTTGGCGAATGATATAAAACTGAAATATGGTGACTAAGAAGTCGAGATCGTATGCAAATATATCCTCAATGTAACTTGCTTATATTTGAGTGTTTACAAAGCTGTTTTAGTATTCATAGTCATTTATTGTTGCAGAAATCAAAATACTCATATATGTATGTAATTTATATAATTGTTTTTGTTGCTTGAAGTATGAAGTCTTTGACAACTCATGGATATAATGAACCGTGTTCTATTGTATTTTTTTACTGCTCACAGTGTTAATTGTTCATTGTTTTCTTTTATAAGCAAAAAAAATCCGTTACTCCTTCATATATCCTCCGGCTTAACATACCGTTGTTGTAAGTGCAAACGTTGGTCCGCAACATTTCGTGAGTTGTGCAAAAAATTATATTAATTTGTAGCGATTGTTATCCATTTATTTCTACACCATCAAATCAGCAGAAATCAACTGTTCAAACTCCAAAAAATACAAAAGATTTTGCATTTAAAAACAAGTTGAATTCTCAAAAGAGCATTCACTGAATGTCTTTTTAACAGTTGGCAATTGGTAAAAGTTTTCCTTGAATTTCAATTTGAATTAATTGCTTTAAGCAGTTGACTTAAGTGAGATAAAGATATCGAAAGTGTTATACAAACACAATGCACAAAACTGAAGTGTACGAGGTCTGCTCAAAAAAATAATGTGAGTGATAATTATTTACAAAAAGTAGTTGTTGGTTCATAAATTTCTATTTCGTCCACTTAAAAGTAGTCCCCTCAGGTTTAATGCTCTTATGCCAGCGTTCTTTTGTTTTTCAATCCTCGAAGCAGTCCTGGTGCGTCCTTGAGCTCTCAGTGACTTGGTTTTTATCTATTCAATCATCTTGGGAACAGAAAAATGTCGCAGCGTGTAAACATACTTCTGACGAATGACCGTATGCCGCCGTCAAGAGTTTTTGAGCAAAATTTGATGCTTTCATATATCTATATATATACATACATATATGGTCCGCCATATAACGTTTTTTTTTCAACTAGTGCTTATTTCGTGAATGGTAGCACTTAGCTCATGTCTGATTTGACAGATAATTAGTTTTATCCTTCCGCTGAACGAATATGGTTGACCATCCAATGCGTTTTCGCTTCGCTAAGTGGGCCTGCGATCGACTTACAGAAGATGCCGAGTTTGCCAAAAAAATCAACTTTTCAGATGACGTTCATTTTTATCTCGGCGGGTATGTAAACAAGCATTGTCGCATTTGGGGCACAGAAAACATTAAAAAGCTGACGCACCCAACGAGTCACTGTTTGGTGCGGATTTTGGTCCAGAGGCATAATTGGGCCATTTTTCTTCGAAAATGCGCAAGGAGTTGCCGTTAAAGTCAATGGCGATCGTTATCGGTTGAGAAAATATTCAGTAATTTTTTTATAGCATTTTCAAAAAATAAAGTTATTTGGCGGATCCTATATATATATATATATATATATATATATATATATATATATATATATATATATATATATATATATATATATATATATATATATATATATATTATTTCCTTTTTTTCTAACTGTTACGACTCTCACAAAAAAACTAAACATGCTGAACACATGTTCGAGAGCAGTTCACCCAAGAAAGCGATAATCTATTGTAAAAATTTATCTAATTTTTTTAACAGACCTCATATTTTCAAATTGTCCTAATTAGTATTTAAATTATTTCTAAGAATTTTAGAAGTACAAATTGCAGCAAATGATTGCTAAGTCCTTCACTGCTAATCAATATTAATCGACGATAAATATTGACTGTATTTTAGATGCGCTTTTAAACATCAGTAATAGAATTGTAATTGTAAAGAAGACATGCAATTAATTAAATTTATTCACTTTCAGTTTGAGCAGTCTTCACTTGTCTTTTAAATTACAATTAAACCATTAAAACAAGATAATTATGCTTAAACTGGAAATTATTCATAAGATGTAAATGCTTTCCTTTTTGTTAATATTATTATATTATGATGTACAATCTCCAAGATATTGTTGCTATTTTGAAACATAATTTAAAACATATTAATTATAATTCAGTCCGAATTTATATGAAAGTTTAATTCAAGGAAATTAAAGTGAGAACACATGGAAGAAGTTGCATAAATTGTCTGTCCTATTTTAATAGTAGTAAACAAGTTGCAGTCCACAACTATTCCAGAACTAATTCACTTACACTATTCAACACACACAGCCACACATACAAGTATCCATTTGTGTTTTTGTGTAGTACGGAGAGTTTAATTTGAAATTAAGTTTTATAAACTAAAAAATCCTTTAAAGTGCGGTGGAAACAAATGATTTTGTGCATTTTATTCCAATATTTATTTCATTATACTACAGACGGAATGTATCTAAAAGTATTGTCAAAATAAATGCAAGTTATACGAGGGTTGTTTGATAACTCCATGGCTTTTTTGACTTCCCTAGCAGTAATTCTAAATAAAACACTAGTGCCATCAACCACCATCTATTAGCAGACTGCTATAAAATTTTAAGCCAGCTGCGTCATTTATTTTGTGTTTGATGGCTATTAAAAGCATACAAACACTCGAATTTTAACAGAAACGGAAAAAAGTGATAGTCGTGTGTTGATTAAGCATTAAAGAAATCAAAGACAAAAATTCCTTTATTGGACTCTAGTTTAAATCTTCAATTATTATGAATTTTTATTAATTTCAAATTATTATTATTAAAAGTGAAATGTTAGAATATTTTAAAACAAGAGTGCCCAAACCCTATGCGCTTGGTGCTCATGTGTTTTTGTAAAAGCACTATAGCTAGGCAGTGTGTTTTAATACTCACATAGAACACCCAGCAAACAACTTTGTCTTGTTTTTTTATTTTGTTCTTCATTGTTGGGCTGCCGTTAAAAATTTCGAAAAAGGGTATTTAAAAAAAGGGTCAAGAAAAGGGTATTTTAAGGAAAAAAAGGGTCAAGTTTTTTTAACAAATAGATAACAATTATTTCAAATTAAAAAAAGCAAAAACGAATTTTAACAATGAGATTTATTTGTTGCTGGTCAAGCAGTGTCTATATGCATTTCATTGGTGTTTTACCAAATCATCAGTAGACTTTAACCAGAGTTTCGAAAAGCTGAAAACTCCTTATCTTATGCACATACTTCTGAAAACCATCTCAGAATTCACAATTTGTAAATTACAAATTATTTTCAAAAATCACATAGATTCATATGAATCTATTTTATTTTTCTACACCTTTATACAATTAGAAATCCGTTGGATAACAAGAAAAGTATTTATAAGGTAAAATGAAAAATGAAAGCTAAATTAAACTGTTATGAAATTTTTATTTGACATATAGTCGTGACAATTCTCTTTTAAATTAAATTTTTTTGTTGGTGGTCAAGCAATGTTATGACAATGTTATGACATTGTTTGACCACCAACAAATAAATTTCATTTAAAATAGAATTGTGACGACTATATGTCAAATAAAAATTTCACGAAAATACGTTTCAATTTTCCAGCTCTGGGACCGCAATTTGGATTTTAAAAAATATATTTAAGACTATTTCCAATGCATCAATACAAGATCGAGTCCTCGAAGAGGCAGATGGATATCACCATTTCAAGACTAGAAGGCAATATTACCAAAACTAAAAAAAAATACATAAATCAAGGCATAAATCAGGGCATACTCACAGTTGATCCTCTTTTAATTTTACACAATTGTCAAACTTTATATGAAAAAAATAGGTATGCATGAAATATGATAGTCGGATCCAATTTTTATAAGTACGCTCACAAAACAAATGTACGGATTATGTATTCAACACACACATATAAAAGATGAGGAATATTGGAACTTTAATTTATTTTCAAAAAGGATCAAAAAGTGGCATACATAATTGTTAAAATGATACAAAGGGATAAATTAAAAAAAGGGTCATAAAAAGTGCAGGAAAAAGGGTCAAAAGTGATACTTTAGTATCTCAACGGCAACGCTGGTGGAAAGCAACAACACTTTCGTAAGCTTTGCTGGTAAACATTGACGACAGCGATAATCAGTGAAGATTCTGTTTTTGTTTAGCGTTTGATGTATTTGTTTTTACAACAAAAATATTGAATAGGAATTAGTTTTTCTTTCAATGTATTGGTGTTTACTCTTCCATAAGGAACTTTTGGGCAGCCTTGCTTTAAATCATCAAACTAGCAGAACGGATCAGTACTGATTTCGAGGCCCACTTTCCACGATGATACTGGTCATCAGGAATATCAACTATTTAACCAATTTTTTTAACGAAATAGAACATGAGAAGTTCTTATATTCATTTTTAAGTTAAATCACTTTTGGTTTGCACGAACTTCTGCAACCCTGATGATTATTATTCCAAATATTCCAATCTTTTCTTTGCTTGCCACAGCCATTGACTGCTGATCCCCTAAAAGAGTTTATCCCGCTTTATCGGTAAAATGCATGTTCCAGATAAGATTCCGAAAATCCCGAGTTTGGCTCCGCTCCATAGTCAGTGATGAATATGGTTTCCGTTTTTTCTAATGGTTGCAGTAATTGTTCAAAATTTGTCCTCTCAATACTATCCCACTTTTTATGCAGTGCACACACACTATATGTCAAGGAGAATTCAATAAGATGAACTTATTTATGCAACTCTGTATAAAAAACATGTGTTTTGTTAGTGTACAGAAGTGTCAAATTTAGTTAAGCAGGAAAAAGTAAAAAATTGTGACACAGATGTTTGTGATACAGTAGAAAAAAGAAAAAAATATCTGTTCTGCATTCGATTAAGATATTAAATACCTAAAATTTAAAAAAGTTTTATATTGAATGATTCAGAATCAGTTTAATTTGTAATTGTAAATGCATTAATAGTACTATACAATGGAGTGATGGTATAAGAGGTATCGCTCTTACAGCAGCCAGATATTCTTTGTTGCGTTCGGAGGAGGGCCACCACACACCAAAAACTAGCGTCCTCAGATCTTGGGGTTCTCGAAACTGAATGACAATTTTATGCCGAAATATCGCAAAATCGTTGCATTTGCTACTCAACTTAAAGCCGGTAAGGGCTTGACTATTTGTGTATCAGTCATACAGAGAGATCATACCAAAATCGGCATTAGCGCTATAGAGGCCAAACAGTTGTTACGCAAGTACATGGGGATGATGAGAGAGTAAAAGGTTTTTGTGAAGTTATGGTGGCCGTGCAGAGTCTAGGAAGAAGGATCGTGATGATCGTGTACGTGAAAGACAACGAGAACGTACTCGTGATTTGGAAGTTAATATTGCTGGTCCCATTGTTCGATGTGGCCGCAATGCAAGACGCTGTATGGTTATAATGCCAAAAACCTTGCACAACAACGGTGCCAGCAAATCAACGTTACCTTTAAATGGTTAATAATGATAGCGATTGGATTGCATTCATTATTCTTTATTCTGTACTCTAATACTTACATACATATATTTATATGAATACTTCCAATAATAAATTGATCACACAAAATTGTATATTAAAGAAAATTTATTAATTTTTCAATACAATAAATACTAAACAGCTAATTTGTAACAAATTATTGAAATTATTAAATATTTTAGAAGTTATTAACAGTATATGTATGTAATTACATACATATACTGTTTTATATTACAATTTATTATTTGTTTTGGAATCTTTAATTTAAATTGTTCTTTGTATAGTCGTATGTGTTATGTGATAATTACATAGAAATAGTCAGCGCAGATCAGTGCTGCTGCGGTAAGTTTCCTGCCACAAATCTCGCTCTATTTGCCACTGCTTCCAACATCTTTTGGAACATGTAATAAAATTCCCTCTCGCTTGCTAAATTTCTTCTTGCACACAGAGCACATCCGCATATTGTTTTTTTGTCCACTTTTTTGGTAAAATTGGTGAAATTTCATAAAAACAAATTTATAATTTGTAAAAAAAAAAACAAAGTAAGCAGAAGAAGATTTTGACAGACCAGAGGAAAATCACCTGATCGACGTTTTCTGAAATAAGGTCACCTGAATAAATTCGCCTTGCTATATGTTCTGAATGCTGGTTCTACTTAAAAAAAGAATTGGAATGATATTGGACGATTGCAGACTGAAAATACATGAGGCCGTAGGCATCGCATCAAAGCGAGTACCTACATCATATTTTACATAAATACTGGGATATCCCGCGATTGCGGAGTATTCCAACCTGATGCGGTATCCAAACATGCATTTTTAATTGAGTCAATATTCACTTTATCGCCATAAATATCTTCCTGTTCACATATACAAAATTTAGTCAATTTAATTAACGTAAGTCAGCTAAAAGAAAAAAATTTTCATATTCATGAGGACTTCAAATCTGGTATCTTTCTTTTTAATTTTCTAATTAATAATAAATTTAATGTCAATAATTTAACTTCAACATGGATCGACATATTTTCTTTATGGTTTTTTCACTTTGCCCACAACTTAGGTACTAAGTCTTTACTAACTTTGTCCAGTGAGTTGTGGTTTGCTAAACACATTTTTAGCAGTGCTCCATTTGTAATTTTACTCAATATTATAGCATATCATATATATTTAACAATAATTAATTGCCATTTTATATGGATAATTGAGCTCAATAATGTTTATTGCGATAAGCTCAATTAAGATGTACGTCTGAACGCGGTATTAATGACAAATTTTAGTTTAGTACATAAATTCTGAATTTAAAAATAGTTTATAAATTCAAGATATGAACTTGAGCCCAACTATAAAATGTCAACTTAATAAAACCATTTATTCTTTACTATAATTCTAAAACAACTGTCTTTGTTGACTTGCAACAACATAATAAATCAATTTATTTGGATTTCAGCATCCCTAGAATCCAGTTGCTATAGTAATCCCTTGAATCCAGTTGCTTGATTAATTACCGATTTCCTTTTTAGTATTTTAGTCAACACTTTTACAATAATTACTGTCATATGCTTTAAACGTCTTTCTATATCCACACCGTTTTAATAACACAAGATGTGCAATTAAGAGTTTAAATTTAATATAATAAAACTATGTTTGTGCCTTGCTTTAGTTTTTGTGTTATTAACAGAAAAACATAGCACAAACTATTAGTGGAGGCGTGCTTACAAACTTTTAGCGTTTGATATTGAACAAAAAGACCAGATTTAGACACACAAGTGGAAAACATACAGGATTTCGATGCCAAAGCACGAACGCTACTAATAAACGTGTGGACATTGTTTTTATTTAATATTTTATAAAAAGCAGGCGAATCAATAAAAGCAACAAAAGTAATAAAAAATATGTATGTACAACAAACCGTGATTATCCTATTGAAGCTTTAATGCAGAAAAGAGCAAATGATAAAAATCAGACCCCTTAAAAACATTTTATGTTTAAAACAGCTTCTGCAGGTGTTGGTGGTAATCCAGTAGCACGCACGTAGTTTGTGTGAAAACGATTCACTTCATATAGCAGGCACATTCAAGAATTTCACATAAACCAGGGGAGAGTAAAAAGAAAATTACTCTCTGAAAGAGCATAAATTACCAAAATTTGCTAGCACGCAAAAAACAATAATTATAGGTTAGGTTAGGTTAGTTAAAAAATGGCTGCCCGCAAAGGTAGCGAGAAAACACTCGGAGACCATAAAACGTCAATTGTGATTCTCAGAGGACTACACCCTACACAATTCTTACAAATGAAGCACTGGTTCCTGAGAGTCACTCAGAATTTCCCACAGATCGCACCAGGACAGCCAGTGGGGCATTCCTGAGACAGTCTAGATCCCGCAGGAAACGAGAGCTCAGATGTTCAAGCCCACGCTCCTGCAGGGCCGGTCAGTCACAGGGAAGATGCTGTACTGACTCCTCTTCTTCTTCGACGAAACAGTTCCTGCAGTGACCATCGTGAGGAAAGCCGTCGCGACTCCTACTAGGAGGGTCAGCCACTTCTGCCCGAAAGTTAAAAGCTGTCTAGTTCTAACGCTGCTAAGTGAGGGCCATAGAGTTCTGGATACCTTACAGATTGTGAAATCTTGAAAAACTAGTGCTGCTTGCTTTTTAAATTAACTTTTATTTTAGTGGTTTTATGCTCTAAAGAAGGATCAACATCATGAAATCAAAACTTAGCGATTAAAAATTAACAAGAAATAAACAGAAATCAGCGTGCCACGAAATTAAGCAATTGCCCATACATTTTGACGTTTATCAAATTAACTAATTTTTATTAATTTCGTCGAAATAAGCCAGAAATTACAATATTCAACGCTGTTATTTAATAAAATCCTACACTTTTTTCAACCATGAGTGACTTACAATCAGTATACATATGTATTCATAAATAAATTTAAAACGTACGGTTGCTGGCCAAATATTTAAAAATTTTCAGAAAAATTAATAATATAGTCACCATAAAAAAAGTTTAAGAATCTGGGTTAAATTTATAAAAATAAAGTTAATATACATATATTGTCATGGCTAAGTAAGTACAAGAATACATAAAAACACATTTAAATGACGTTTATTGAGTGGACGTTATATTTCAGAAGAATGTATAAAAAGCGGTCAACCTGGACTGGTTTACGAATAGGTTTGGAGATGTATCCTTCCTATGCATTCCCTGCCAAGTTGCATTACAGAACTCAATCAATATAACACACACGGTTGACTTGCCAACACTGAAAAGTGGGCTAATTGTTAAATACTCAGCCGAAGACTTTAGCCCAAATAACGCTATCGCGGTACGCTTCGGCAAAGGTATACATTTTTGGAAGACATTGTGGTCTTTTACTAGGCAAGACAATATGTCACAAAGACATCCAAACGATCTGCGAAATATTCTAAAAGTGTCTTTAAATTTTTCTTCGCTTAGATTAGGAACATCTCTTTCCCAAAAGCAGCTGTCTCTGTTAGAGTTGTACAAAACAGCTCTTTTGAGTGAGCGCTCTCTTCCGCTCCGCTCACTTTACTGAATTAATTCTATCTACTAGCTCAGTTGATCAGGTTACACAAAAATGTCCTTTATATGCATTTGGGAATTTTTAACCATTATGGTCGCATTTATATTATATTGATTACCGTAACCAATTACATTGAGAAAGATAGAATTTTGGTTATAAATAACCATTGTAGCAACCAAAAACTTTTTTTATTAAAAATAACCATTATGATAAATAACTTCTTTTTTTTTTTTGGTTATCACTTACAAAATAACATCACAAAATCATCAACGCAGTTCCAAATTGAAGGTCCGTCTCCAATGCAAGTAAAATTGTCACATATTTTAACGTATGCTTGTCCTTACAGGAAGTTAATAGTTAATTCTTATTGTCAAGTGCCACCTCTCGTTTGTGCCTTCCAATGACAAGTGCATTTCAAAATTTAGCAATTTTACCAATATTGGATCATTCAAACAAAATACGTAGGCACGATAATTTTTAGGCTCTTCTGTTTTCTGATATAATCTTTATTCACTTTGCCATTCCGTTTGTTACGCAGCGAAATATTCATCTGCGACCCCATAAAGTATATATATATATATATATATATATATATATATATATATATATATATATATATATATAAATGAAATTTATTTGTTGGTGGTTAAGCAATGTCTATATGCATTTCATTGGTGTTTTACCAAATCGTCAGTAGACTTTAACACCACAGTTTTGAAAAGTTAAAAACCTCTTTAACTGTGGTGTTAAAGTCTACTGATGATTTGGTAAAGCACCAATGAAATGCATATAGACATTGCTTAACCACCAACAAATAAATTTCATTTATATATAGTAGTATTGTGACAACAATGTGTCAAATAAAAAATTTCATAATAGTTTGATTTAGATTTTATTTTTCATTTTGCCTTATAAATACTTTTCTTGTTATCCAATGGATTTCTTATTGTATAAAGGTGTAGAAAAATAAAATAGATTCATATCGAATATACTTTATTTGTTGGTTTAGTTTTGTATGAGTTTCAATGCCTACTATTCTTATTCTGTTGTTATTTTTGAAAATAATTTGTAATTTACAAGTTGTGAATTCTCAGATGGTTTTCGGAAGTATATGCATAAGATAAGAGGTTTTTAACTTTTCAAAACTGTGGTGTTAAAGTCTACTGACGATTTGGTAAAGCACCAATGAAATGCATATAGACATTGCTTAACCACCAACAAATAAATTTCATTTATATATATATATATATATATATATATATAGTGATGAAATCGAAGACGATCTGAGCATGTCTGTCCGTCCGTCTGTGGAAATCACGATTCAGTCCAAACGAAAAGAGCCAGACTTAAAATTTGGTATAAATATATAATTTTTAAAGTTTTTTTTGTAAGGTCCAACGCGTGAAAAATTAATTTTTGGACCCCGTCCCCTTTAAGGAGCCTTATTGCAAAAATATTGTAAAAGTTTAACAAACTGTTTTACTTAAGCCTACATTCCTTAGAAATAAAATGTTTAAGCTTTAATGACGAAGCTGAGACGTAACCTGGTACTCCTCTGCCCTAGCCTCTCCTCCCTCTTTGCCCCCTAAATGACCCTATAAAAAAATTATAAAACTAATTTTACATTTAATTATCCAAAACATTTATTTTTAGAGTTTTATGGCAAAGGTGAAATGTCTCTCCCACGGCCCTTGCCAGAGACACCCCGACAAAATGCAGTTTTAATACCCTCAAAAAAGAATTGTACCCCATAAAGTATATATATTCTTAATCAGTGATGAAGTCTAAGACGGTGTAGCAATGCCCATACGTTCGTCTGTGGAAAACATGATATTGTCTATTTTTGAACTCAACGAATACTTTAGGACATGAAAAGAAATTACTTCTCATTTGCTCTCCGAATTGCACAAAAATTGTTATCTGGAAAGCGTCACGGTTTTGTGAGCAGTTTTGCTTACAACGACGCTGATCGCAGTTAATGCTTGCCTCACACGTGTTGGGTGCAGAATCACCAAAGAAGTCGTCTTGCATATTATTTTCATATACTAGTGTATCTTCATAAACATCGACTAGTTTAAAGTTGTACGTATATTCTTTTGTGAATAACCTCTTTAAAACACATTAATAGATATTGTTCATTTCATGTTTCATGAGAAAATAAATATATGTACGTACCTATGGCTATACATGTGTAAACATTATGCATATTCTACTGTTCATTTCACTTCCATACTTTATGATTTAAATACCTTTGTGTTCGCAGAACATGTTCATGGCTTTGTGGGTGGGCACAATTGTTTCTGCAGCAAACAAAAAGTTGAGTGAACACAGCAAAAAGTGTACAAAACGACTTTAAAAAATTATAATACATGCAATTTCCTGTAACGTTTTATTTTATGGGCATTCCATTCATTTTCTTTTGCTCATTAATTGAAACAACGCAAATGCAACGAAATGAGTTCAAGTAATAATTTGGGTCATTTCAGGCTACTCAAATGAAGCATGCGAACACAACAGCCGTTTAACCCTCAAATCACCCTCAAAAAAAATTACGTTAGTTACCCTCGTGTGTGGTTTTTCACACATATGGAATGTCAAATATAGACCGAAATCGTTAGAGATCGGCGCGATGAGGCACAATATGAATGTTGCGCTAAATGGTGACATCAATAGGATTGTCGAATGGGGTCACAGAAACAGGGTAAATTTCAATACCCGTAAGACTCAAGTTGTTTGCTTACACACCGACGCAAGCCCGATCACGCTGCTTCATCTATGGGTGGTATAGATATTGAGGAATCAGAAGCTCTTGATGTTCTTGGCATGAAAATGCAGTGTGACGTTCGCTGGACAGAACACATTTTTCATGTTCCAAAAGAAGCACTCAAGTGCCTCGGCTTTCTAAAGCAGTGTAAGACATACAAATCTGATCTCCTTACTATTTATACCACTTACATCCGACCGAAAATGGTATACAACTCTCATGTATTGCCCGGAGCTTCAAAGTCTATTTTGAAGTCACTCGACAATGTACAGGAGAGGGCGAAGAAACTCATAGGGGACGGTAGGGTAGCCAACTCCATTGACTCACTTGAGCATTGACGCAATGTGGGATTAAATCGTTAATCGCAATCACTGATTAAATCGTTACTATAATGGGTTTTGTCCCAACTCAGTCAGAAGCTCTTTCCGGAAACGCTCAACGCTTTTCTACGCTCAACACGATCTAGAGTGCGATCACATCCATATGTAGTGGATTTACTAGTCAACCGCACCACGTATTACAGGGAAAATTCATTCTTTGCCCGTATGTGGAATAAACCCCCTGCGGGGTCTTTCCTGCTGTATATAGCATAAAAAAATTCAAATCGAATGTTCATAGACACTATTTCCTTTATCCTCTTTCCCACAACCAATTTTCCTAGTTCCAGCCCAATGTACGCATGAGTAGGGGCCACCCCTTAGTAACGGTCCTAATTAAAAAAAAACTGGCCATCGATTTGTTTTTCTTTTCGCACTACAGCACGATAACATTTTGTCCACTGTATCCACACTTGACGGCAGGGAATGTTGTCTTTAGTACAAATTACATTGAAACTACATATGTGTGGAAAACCACACACGAGGGAAACTTTCGTAAGTTTTGAAATATTTCGTTACTCAAAAATATTTTTTAATAAAAAAATGTGTTTTCCTTGTTTAATTTATATTGTTAACAAAGGCAGGAAATTTCTTTACTATACCCCAAATATTTTTGTTTATCGTACAAATATGGTTCAGTTTGTGTGGTTTTCCACACACGGGTGATTTGAAGGTTAAGACCAGAGCTAGTATCTACTACTGGAAGCTCTCGTGTTTCGAAATTTCTGGACTTCTGAAATCCTAAATTGATACATGTAAACTAGAATCGTTCGCTGGTAAAAATTCGACCAGTTGGCATTTACATTTAAAGCAAATTTTTATTGTATAAGTATCTGTGTGAATGTATGTGCCATTGTTTTTTCTACTTTAGGGCTACTGAAATTTAAAAGAAATAACAAATAGGGGTTCATATTTACTTTTCTTCCTTCCAGAATACATTTGAAGAAGAAAACAAAAAGTTTCTTTTTCCCACCAGCCAATAAAAAAATTATAAAGAAATCTCTCATAATTTAAGACGAAATGGAAGGAATGTTTTATTGATTTTCAAGCAAATTTAAAATGAGAAAAAAATATATTGTGCATATTTAGATAAAAATAATTTTAACTCATATAAACTTTAACAATATTCGTAAACGACAACATGCTTAAAAGTGTAACACAAAAATATGCGTGGCTTATGTATACATTCAGAAAAACCGAAGAGGGTGATTGAATTACTGAAATGATTCAATTAAAAATAAATTACCTTTTAATCATTTACAAAATTTGTTGCATTAAATCGATTACTTTATACTCTAAACACTTAGACGATGCATGCTGCGCACTACAACCTGTCAGAAATAGAATATATATGTTTGTATGGAACTGATTTTTTTGACGGCTACACGAACATAAATAAACGATATGATCATCATTTTAAAGTTCTCTAAAATGGCTTTCAATTGGTACAAAAATTAACCCATGGCGAGTGATATGCAATTTTGACATATTTTGTCTCACTTTTCATTTGCAAATACGATTATTTTAAAAAGTTCCCGATGCAACGATACTTGAGCTTGTATACAATTTTACAGAGAACCTCCCAACCAAAGCTTGCATATGTTTCATAAACTGGCTGAGACATTATCTAAAAAAAATTTATTGAACCTCCTAAACTTTAATTTGGTGTATAATGAGTTGTGGCACTTTGAAAGTGGCATTCAAAATTAAATTAATTCATACAGTCATTTTCAAAGTGGCATAACAGAAAACAACATTACAAAATACAAGAATACGAGTATAGTAACAATAAAGAACTATAAGGAAATATGTAAATTGAATTGTTTTTAAATTTTTTCTATATATACATAAGTAGATTTAAAACAACCGATTTCATTTTAATATTTAAAAGTAGCAACACTGAAATCAACTTTTTGCGATGTAACTGCCGCTTTCAAAATAATTAAGTAGCCGACTACATGACGGCATGTGTAGCCAGCAGCATACGCAGTGGTTTAGCCGTCTAGTCTGCTGCCGTGTAATTGTTTAGAGCTTTAAACAAAAATATTTGTTGATTTTTTAATTAAAACAAATTCATATTTATTTAAAAAATTTATTGAAATATAAAAACTATATATGTATATTAACAATATCCGATGATATTAATATCATACATGCAAACGAAAGTTACGTTATTTTTATTTATGCACAACCAGTGTGTAGAAATTTATAAATTTTATGCTATTTTGATTATAAGCCGATTTGACAGAAATCTCACCATCAAAGCCAGACATGATTTGAAAAATACCCTTGGTTGTGCTTAGACCACCTGTTAAAGATATAAAAACCACGCGCCAGTGTGTTCCTAAATTCTGATGTCCTAAACCGACGAAGTGCTCTTAATTAAATTGTAAATTTCAGAAAAATATGAAAAACTTTGCCACAAGGATGCAAAATAAGCTATTTAGAGTTTACAGCGAATTATAGCTTGGCGAGAATGGTAATTTAAGTACCATCGTCTGCAATGGTACTTAAATAGTTCAAGCTAGAAATCTATTTCAATTAAAATTTTTTTATTTGTATAGAGTACAAAACCTTACGTGCCTCAGAAGTTCATTGCTCAGTGCCCCAATGGTTAGATCGCTTACTCTAGACCATCAATGCTAGCATCTGGCTAATACCAGTCAAATCTGGCCAACCACACACGAAGTGTGCTGCTGTCGCCACGCATAATCTACAAGGTCATGCAATATTGGTTAACTAATTTTTGAATTGGCAATAGAGAGAAAAACTACCGTTTTACACGAAAAGATAAACACATTGTTAACAAACTAATACGCCGACCTAGGGATAGGTGTATTACTGCTTGTAAACCATAACCGCAAATGATAGATTTAAAATACAAAATGTAGGTGAACGATTGTTATGCAAATGCAATTTTCATGAATAAAAACGCAAAAAGATAGAGTAGAAAACCACTTAATATATCTATTCATTTTCCTTCTGCCATCATGTTAATTTATACTTTTTCCTTTTGGTTGGTCATTACATTTGGTCGTAATCATTGTATGCATCATAACTACTTTTGAATTCATAGGATGTCAGTGAGAATTGCGGGTTTCTTTAAATTGGGAACATTGATAATCTGTTTAAGCAAAGCTAAGTTTTACGCAGACACATTTCTGCTCTTTAGTCTGAAACGAAAGAAATCAAGCAAAAAGCGAATTTCCAAAAATTTCATTTATACAGCTGATAACCTTAAAAATTTTTTTCCGCAAATTTACTGCAAAAGCCGTTCATACATACGTAAATATATTTTTATTTTGAAGCAAATGTATGTATGTATGTATGTATTTTGTCATTAAAGAAAAATTGTGTGCTTTTAATAAAAATAAAAAACTACATATTTGCTACCCCGTGAATTGTTAAGAATAGTAAATTCTAACAAAAATCTCTCAACAATTTAATTACAAAAAACAAATTGAATTTTTAGCTAAAAGATATTCAACTTATACAGCAGAGCAGAACAGATGTTTTTGAAAGCCGCTTCACTTTCATCGTCAGTACTCATGTGGATTTTTGTTTGTCACCACTTATTAGGTGGCTTAAATGAATATGATAAGTTTTTTTTTATTAGAAAGTTGCATACGAGAAGTGTTATCAAACCGATTGAAACACCCTTTTAATCATGTTTATGTTTTGATTTGTAACAGAGACAACAATCTCATGAATAACATTTGAAATCTACGTTTCCAAGATATTTTCATTCCCCTCGAGGAACTGAGATAGTGAAATCCTCAAGAATCTTCTGAATATGAATGCTTAATGGATATACAAAAATAGTGAAGAAATATAGAAGTAAAAATTAATTAAACTTGAAAAAAAAATTAAAAACATGCAATTTTAAAAAAGCACTGTGAATTTCTTCCAAAATAGTTTTACAACGAGTGGTCCAACCAAAACACACGATGTTAATTATAAATAAAACAAAAAGTTTTCGGAGAATTGTCTTACTATTTTTTATTTTCTTCCTGCAGAAAAGCGTTGTGCTTCTCGGGACTAGTCTTAATTAATATGTACAACTTGGATTTGCCCAATAAATAAAAAAATTACCGTTATTATTATTGTTATTATTATTATTATTATTATTTATATTATTATTATTATTATTGTTATTATTATTATAGAATTATACATTCTCAGCTTATGCTGGAATTGACGTACCGGGTCCAAGACCAAAGGTTACGCTCTGTGGGGATACAATCCATCTTTTATATCCGTTATCCTTAAGTTTCCCTCACTATCGTCGTTGCGTTTTATTAGAATTGGCTTTTGCAGTCCAGTTAATATTTTTACACAAAGTTTTAATTTTTCAATTGCACACGAGGTATCTTTGAGTATTGGTCCCATAGAGATTATTACTATTGGTAGGATATCTACCTTGACTAGATTTTGCGTGTTCTTAATGTATTTGGCAAGCAGTATATATTTAGATTTTTTTATGGCTATAGTATATTCTATATTAGTTTCATATTGTACGGCAAAGTCAATGATCTGTGCTATATTTCTCTGTTTATTTATTACTATCATATCTGGTCTATTGGGTATATTCGTATCTGATGGGCTGTTGATTAGTATTGATCTATCCCAGTAGATAACATATTGGTTATTTTCGATTAATGGCTTAGGTTGATATTTGTAGTACTGTGTTGTTGGCTCGTTAATATTTAGCTTATTTATTATATTTATATATATTATCTTTCCGATATTATCATGTCTTTGCCGGTAATGATTTGGAAGGAGAGTAGGACAGCTATTAAGTAGGTGTTGTATGGTTTCAGGCGTATTACCGCACCTTCGGCAACTATCGTCTGTTACTGTACTGTCACGAATTATGTATTACCTGTAATTCTTCGTTTGTATTACTCCATCCTGAATGGCTGTTATAAATCCTTTGGTTTCAGCAAAGACGTTACTATATTTAAGCCAATTGTTAGTATTTACTTTATCTACATAAGCCTGACTGATCAAAATACCCAAATTTTCCATGTAGCGGTTTTGATTTCCAGTCTTGAATAAGGTTCTCTATTGTTGTTTGAACATTGGTGCTATTGTTTTTAAAATTTCTTGGAGTGAGGTTATCGTCGGCACTTATGAGTCCTCTGTAGAGAGGAGATACTGAAGCTTTGGTTTTAAAATATTCTATTAATTTTGTTAGTTGTTTATCATGTAGTATCTTTATATTTAGTATCCCTCTTCCTCCTAACTTTCTTGGGATGTTTATACGTTCTAACGATGCTTTGGGGTGGTGATATTTAAACTTCGTTAGCGTAGTACGGATTTTCATATCGAAGTTATTTAAATCTGTATTCGACCCAGGATATAATAACAAATGTATATGTAAGAAGAGGTATGGCGAATGTGTTTATTGCCTTTATAAGGTTTTTACCATTTAATTTGCTCTTGCATACCATATTAATCCTTCTTATGAATTCTTTATTAATATCTTCTTTCTGTTTCCTGTGGTCTATTGTGACATGTTGTTTTATTCCCAAGTACCTATAGTGTTCGTATCTTCTAAGTGGTGTTATGTTTTCCAGGTCCGTAGTTAAAAAATTTCGAAGGGTTGTATATTTTCCCCTAGTTACATTTTGTGTTTTACATTTTTCGACCCCAAATTTCATTTTAATATCTTTTGAAAACATTTCAACTATTCTCAATAAGTTATCTCGGTTTTGTTTTGTATTTGCATAAAGTTTTAGATCATCCATATAGAAACAGTGCGAGATTATATCTGTTGCAGGGCTAAGTTTATACCCATATTGGCTCTGTTGGAGAAAAGTTGATAAAGGGTTTATTGCCATACAGAATATTAAAGGCTAAGCGAATCGCCCTGGTATATTCCACGCAGTATTTTTATTGGCTGTGACACAACAGTGCTGTTTTCCCTTTGTATTTGCAATTTAGTTTCCCAGAATCGCATAAGGTGATCAATATATCTTATAAGAGTGGTGTCGATTTTATATATCTTTAGCACTTCTAGGAGCCATGAGTTTGGGACTGAATCGAATGCTTTCTGGTAGTCTATAAACGTCGTATACAAGTTTTTCCTTCGTTTTATAACGCTTGGTAGTTATGCTGTCAATTATGAGTTGATCCTTACGCCCCTTTGTTCCAGGTCGACATCCTTTCTGTTCCTCTGCGATAATGTTGTTGTTTTCATAGTACTTATTGCAAGTCCTATACATGCTGTAAATATTTTATACCCTGTGTTTAGACAAGTTATTGGTCTAAATTGCTATGGAGATGTTGGCTTATTAACTTTTGGCTTTGAGTATGTTGTGCCTGTACACATTTCGTGTGATATATGACAAGGATTTGTTATTAGATCATTGAATATATTTACTATGTGATTATGTATTATTGTAAGATGTTTATAATAGTAGTTGTGGATTTTGACGCTTCCTGGATGCTTCCAGTTGTGGAGTTTTTGTATCACCGTTTTAAAGTGAGTTTGGGTTATGGCAGTTGTGGTCATTGGTGCATTATTGGTTACGTGTGTAATTATGCTATTCATCCATCCTGGTGTATTGTTGTGTACTTCTGGTTCGCTCCAGATTTTTTTTTCCAATAGTTTTCTAATTCGCCCATTTCGATATTATTCATATCGGTTGTTGCCTTATCGTGGGATCTTGCTATCCTGTCATAAAAACGCTTTTCTTCCATTTGGAAGATATTGTTGTGCTTTTTCCTTTCGTAACTTTTTGTATAATTTCGCATTCTTTCTGAATATTTCAGAAGCTTCTGTTTAACTGTGTCTCGCAGTTGTGCTATGGTATGATTTAATGGGTCGAATTGTGTGTGTACTAGGTGTCTACGTCTGATATTTTTCTTCCGCCATCTTCATGTGAGAGAGTGATTCTCTCCAGTGCACTTCGCGGGTGGTGACAAAGGAATTTGGTTAGGGTGGTTTTTACTGAGGTTGATATTTCACCAAGATTTGTATTTTTTTTTGTTTTTATCTTGGACCAACACTCAGCGGATGACCCCTATATATGCAATGCATTGCGCCGGAACTGAAAACGAGGGGATAGATTAGGAAATATGAGAAGATAGAGAGTGTTTTTGTAGATATTTCAACCTTTCACTTCGCCGGCTAATTCTTACTACAGGGCCGACGATTTGACCAGTTAACGACACCGAAAGAGTATGTAAATACTGGGGTAGCCCAGGTGTTAATGGCTTTTCGCTTATTGCCAGCGTTTAAGTTTGACTTGAGAATTTTGACTAATCGCTGTTCAAACTTTCTTCGCAAGATTATCTTAATTTTCGATTCCTGAATTCCTTTCAATTGTAAGAACCCAAGGTATTTGTAGCTGTCGTCTTGGCCCAAATTGGCAATGATGTTGTGTTGCTCTATTTGGTAGCCTTCGGTGTCATTTTGAACCTTTCCTTTTTGAATATGGTCGTTTTGCATTTTCAATACCAAATTCCATTCCAATGTGATCACTAAATCGCTTCACTACTTGTATCATACGGTATATTTTTTCCTTGCTGCTGGTATAAAGTTTTAAATCGTCTACGTAGAATAGATGGTCGACAAGAGTTTCACAATTTTCTCCTTTAAGCTTAAAACCAGGATTGAGGTTTTTCAGCATTCTACTCAGTGGATTCATACTAAGGCAGAACCAGAGTGGGATAAATGCGTCGCCTTGGAAGATTCCGCACTTGATGGGTACCGCCTGGCTGCTATTTTGTCCAATATGTAGCTTAACGTTCCACTTCTCCATTGTTACCTGCATAAAGTGTATGATTCTTGGACCGATTTTATATATCTCAAGGATTTTCAGTAAAAATGGATGCGGAAGGCTATCAAACGCTTTTTTGTAATCTATGTATCCCATAATAAAATTGCGTTTGCAATGAACTGCTTGATTAACCAATACGGAGACGATTGTAAGCTGTTCCTTACAACCCATTGAATGTCGGGCACATCCTTTCTGTTCTAGTGTAATGATGTTGCACTCGACACAATGATCATAAACGCGGTTGGTGAGAGCTTTTGTCAACAGTTTATACGTCGTTGACAAGCATGTAATTGGGCGGTAGTTCGCTGGGTCCAGGGTGTTGTTTCCTTTTGCTATGAGGAAGGTATTTCCAGTCATGAAGAACCAAGGGGTCTCGTGAGGATTTCTCAAAAGTTTGCAGAAGTATTCTGCAAGCAGCGAATGAGTTGAAGTAAACTTCTTCAGCCATACGTTATGGATTTTGTCCGGACCAGGTGATTTCCAATTACTGCTATCTCTTATCGCTTTCGCAACTTCTTCAGCTGAGATATCGGTGTTCTGCATCTCTCGATAGTTTATGCTTTGTTCAAGCTCGATGGCTATCCATTCGTTCTCTAGGTTTATGGTTTACTCCATATTTCGCTCCAGAAATGTACAACATCCTTTATTGGCGCACCCTGCGAGTCAGATCGATTATCCCCTGGATGGTCTAATTGTCGATAGAACTGTTTTTGGTTTCTTTTGAAAAAGGGAATTTTCTAATCTTCGGGCTCTGCTTTCTCTGTATCTTACGAGGCGTTTGGCGTAGGCCGCAAGCTGTTGGGTTTTCTTGTCTTTTATTTCCATTAACATGTTTTCTGTTAGCTCAATGATTTGAACTGGATGGATGATGTCCTTCACTAGCTTCCGAATTTTGCGGGATCTTGTTCCGTCGGAATAAGCTGTGAGTCGACCCATGTCCTGCCTGATGCAACTAATTTTATTGGTTATAAGTCTTTCCCACGCTGGTAATTTAGGCGTTGTATGTCTTGAGTTATTGTCTGGACACCTTTTTGTCTTTTTTCCCATAGTTCTAACTACTGCTACTGCGTCCGAGTGTATTAAGCAGTGCACATCCTCTATGTTTGTGGCAGTTGTGAGGTAGTTGGGCAAGATGTTACGATTAACAATGTGTTAGTTCTCGGAATTCCTTCTCTGCGGGAAGGGTCACTGTTTTTATTTGGTATCCAGACTGCACGAAATTGTTCGCCGAGCGTGAGTGCTAGCTGTTCTTGTGCTTTGACTGTTGTTTCCGTATCGTGTATGGCGTTTTCTCTTGATTGGGGTGTTTCTGGTGTAGCGTGGATGTACGCTTGTTGAGATACAAATGGATGAGCGGCTTCTCTATTTTCGAATCTCTCCTCAGGGTTATTGTTGTCGTTGTGGACAGGTTGCTCGTCGTTTTGAGGAACATCAACTTGATCTTCAGTTATTTCCCTATTTGAGGAGATGATAATTGAGGCTTGTCGTTTGATTTCTTGGATTTCTTGTATAGAAAGATGCTGCTTTACCATTATTGCTCTTCTTCTGTCGGCAAGATTTTGTTCTGTGATTCTGGATAGTTCAGGGAATTGGTTCAAAAACAACTCCCTCATGTTTGCTCTGTACATATGTAGTTCCGTTTCCATATTTGTTGAAATGAAGTAGCATCGTATAGCTGATTGATTCATTTGTACAGTCCATTTTATACGTTGCCTAGGTATGCCTGCTTCTGTGGTTGCCATGGTAGTCCTTGACAAAACACGTCGTGTTGCAGGTTGTGATGTTTGTGGATTTTCGACTTCTGGGCTATTGATGTGGTTTACTTGTTCGGGTATCCCGGTCGTTGTTCAGCTTTTGAATTGTTCTCGGCTTAAATATCCCCCAAGGAAAGAAGTCCAACGATGTCAAATCACATGATCGTGACGGCCACGACATGAGATAACCAGTCACTGAATTTCTCGCGCAAAAACGTCATTGTTTCGTTTGCTGTGTGGGACACCATTTTGTTGGAACCACATACCGTCTAGGTCCATATCCTTAATTTCTAGCCACACTCACGGTAACTGCTTGACCGACGTTATTTTCAAGGAAGTACGGCACGATGACAACAATCCTAACGCGCTGCTCAATTGTGAACCTCTCCATGTTGGAATTTGTCAAGCACTGAAAGAAAGAAATGTCAAATTAAGTTGGACTTTATAAACAAACACAGTGGTGTGAACATCGCATTTAAGCAACAAAATCAGTTTGTGTGTCAGTATTTCATTGTCTGGCACAATATTTCGCTAAGTAACAGATCTCGTGCATTATTAGGAAATATAATAAAAGATTCAAGAGAAATGGAATATGGTTCAAAATATGTGGCTTTTAACTTATTACCAGTTGTGTATCAACGAAAAAACAGATATTTTGAAGACGCTGTCATCCCTCCAATTAGCCAAAGTTCTGCTAGGTGTCGCCTTGGTCACGTTCGTGAAAAAATTATGAGAAAATCTGAGCAGGATGAGCATCTGTCTACACTAAGCAGTGTTTGTACTAAAGAGGAAGTTGAGTACGCAAGGTGCTCTAATATTTCTAGCGACGCCGATTCCCTATTGCTATTTAATTCTTTTTATACCCTCCAAAAAAGAATATGGAGGGTATATTCACGTTGTCATTCCGTTTGCAACGCAGCGAAATATCCATCTGAGACCCCATAAAGTGTATATATTCTTGATCAGTGATGAAATCTAAGACGATCTAAGCATGTCCGTCCGTCTGTGGAAATCACGATTCAGTTCAAAGGAAAAGAGATAGACTCTTGAAATTTGGTATACATATATCTTTAAGGATATCACAGGTTAAGTTCGGAGATGGGCTAAGTCGGGCAAGAGGGAAAAAATTTCCCCTAAGAAGAACTAAACCAACCTCCAAAAAACAACATAATGCTTAAAGTTTTTTTGTAATTTTGTTAAGAAAATGATATATTTTTATGTTAAAGAAGGCCCAACGGGTTAAACTTGAAGTCATAAAATAAAAAATAATAATTTTTGGACCCCGCCCCTCTTAGTGGGCGTTATTATACGCAAAAATAATGTAAAAATTTAACAAATTGCTTTACTTAAGCCTAAAACCCTTAAAAATTAAATTTTTAAGCTTTAATGACGAAGCTGAGACTTAAACTGGTACTACTCTGCCCTAACCCCTCCTGCCCATTTGCCCTAAAATTACCCTATCAAAACAAAAAATAAAATTTTAATTATGTATATAATTATCCCAAACCTTTATTTTTAGAGTTTTATGACAAAGGTGAATTGTCTCTCCCACAGCCCTTGCGAGAGCGACCCTGCCAAAATACAGTTTTAATATATCAATTTTATATGCCACCAAACTCTTACACTTTGATGTTGTGTATACCGGTATCGATATCCGTACCGCCGATAATTCTGTTTGAGTATCGCTACCGTAACGTCACTTCCCTAATTCAAATTTTGATCGATATCGAATTCCGCAGTCTGCTTTCTATTTAATTCAACTACATACTAAACTCATTGAAAAGTGGATATTCTTAGTTTTTCGCTAACTTTACCAATTGTTTGTATGCTATTATTTTAGTGTGTATTTGCTTTTGTATGAAATATCCTACATTCAAATTAATGTTAGATCATTTTATTTGATATACATCTATTTATTATTAACATCTGAGGTTTTATGAAAACCGCAATTGCATGATAAAAGAAAATTGTAGTTCGTGTCAAACACGCATGTTCACAATCATAAAATTGAGGAAAAGAGTTTATTAAAATACTTAGGCCGAGGCCACGCAATGAGCGGTAAAGCGGTGAGCGGCTGAGCGGTGAGCGGCAAAAAATTAAAACATATGGAATACTACTGAGGCGGCCACGCAATGAGCGGCATTTCTGAGCGTCTAAGCGGCATTCCTGAGCGGCTAAGCGGCGCCGCTCAGGAATAGAATTTGTTCTAATTTTTACTTGATTTCTGAGCGGCGAAGTATAAAGCTGGCAAAAGTGAATGCGGAACTTATAATTTCATCGGTACAATGCCGACCGTTATTATGGCAAGATAGATTGCCAAATTTTAAAAATAAAAATATAACCGATAAATTGTGGAGTGAAGTTGGTGAAATTTGTGGTTGCACAGGTAAGGTTTTATTTAATTTATATATTTATTTAATACATTTTATTTAGGCTCTAATAATACATGTATATTTATTATAATTATGTTATTTTTTATTTCTAGGAGAGACAGCGAAAGCAAAGTGGAAAAATTTAAAAGACACATTCCGAAAAACTTTGCAAAAAAATCCAGCAGTAACATCTGGCTCCAGAGCTCATACAAACAAAATAAGATGGCAATATTTTGATATGATGACTTTCATCAAAGACACTGTTGCTGCGGATCCCACCGAAGGAAATTTGAAGGAGCCAGATACTGCAGGCACTGAAATAAATGCTATTATTGAGGATCTTCTGAGTGAGAAGGATATTATATTGTTAAACAATACGCCTATCAGCAGCAGTACTGAAGAACTAACATTGATTAATAATAATATGCCCAGCACTAGCAATGCGCCTACTAATTGTTTCACTGAAGCCCCATTAAGAAAAAAAAAGAAGAGTGCACCAATGAATGTTGATGCAGAATTTCTTAAATTGGAAAAGGAAAGGATGGAAATACTTAAAAAGGAGGTGGAGAAAAGAGAAGACAATGCCGACCTGCAGTTTTTTAAAAGTTTATTACCCTTTATGGAACAATTTAATAATCTCGAAAAATTAGAAATTCGAGGAGAAATCCAAAATTTAATACTACAAAAATTGAAATCCAAAGAAAATAAATAAACAATAAATTTACATGGAAAGATTTTATTTAATTTATGTATGTATTTATTTAATACATTTTATTTAGTGTCTAAAATCCCAAAAATACTGTGTTAATTCATTTCTGATATTCAACGCTCTGTTGCTGCTTCTGTTGTAACGGAATTGTTCATCCGTATTTATTTCTGTTGAGTCATTGTTTACTGTTGCAGTTACTTGTATATAATCAAGATCACCGTTCCCATCACATTCTCGTACGAAATTGTGCAATATGCATGCACATTTTATGAAATTAATTGCAGTTTTTGGTTTTGTTTCAATATTTTTTTGTAGAAAACGCCATTTTGAGGTTAAAATTCCAAATGCACATTCAATGCATTTTCTTGCCGTTGAAAGACGCTCATTGAAAAATTCGGTTTGCGGATTCAAATCTCTACGAGGGTAGGGTCTTAACAAATACGTTTTGAGTGGGTACGCTTCATCACCAATCAAAAAATTCGGCACAACAATATTCGACCCAGGCAGTGGTTGTGGTGAGGGGACATTGAATTTACTTGCTTCAAGCAATTTGAATAATGTAGATCCAGCAAAAGTACCGCCATCACTTTGCTTTCCTCTTCCTCCCACTTCGATTGTAATAAATTTTTTGTCAGCGTCAGCTACACCTTGCAGTACAATAGAAAAATAGTGCAAATAATTAAAAAAATGTGACCCAGAATTCGGCGGACATTTAATTTGACAGTGTTTTCCATCAATGCTACCAAAACAGTTTGGAAACCTCCAACGCCTGTAATATTCGCTTATCACTTTTTTAAGGTGATCTTCTGTTGGTATAGGCATGTATTCCTGAACAAGTTCTTCCCATATAATAATGCATGTATCTGAAACTATATTGCTGACGGTGCTTCTGCCCATTCGAAAAGCAAACGCTAAATCTCGAAAGGAATGTCCTGTAGCTAAAAACCTGCAAATAATACATGTACACAATCCAAAGCAAATAAATAAAAAAATAAATTTACCTCAAAGTTAAAACAAGCCTTTGCTCTGCAGAAATTGCTTTTCTTTGTTTTGTCAATCTGGTGTTAACTTTTTGCAACAGTAAATCAAAGGATTTCACAGACATACGGCAGTATTGCCAAAATCTTTCTGGAAATTTGCGTAGATTTGTATATAAATGGTTAAATTCGCCGTAATGTCGCCTTGCTTGATTTATAGGATGAATACCAAATCTTCTTTTTTTTCTTAAACGCATTAAATTTTTATAAATATGAATACGATTTTCGCTTAAAAACATTAAACAAACCTCTCTTGACAATGGCATTTTAACAACTAACCGCTCAGAAACGACGCTCAGTAATAAGCCACTTGCCGCTCAAACTCGCCGCTCTGCCGCTCACCGCTCAGCCGCTCACCGCTCTGCCGCTCATTGCGTGGCCGAGGCCTTAAAAAGAAAAATTATTATTTATTTTAATATTCATTCACATTTATTATTTGCATACTTAGAAATAGGAATGCTAATCATTTTGTGGTCAAAACAAACAAATGTGTATGTACGAACGAATTTCACAATTGTTTAAGTTAGTAAAAGTATTAGATATGTGCAAATATCGTGATGTGAGTCACATGCATCATGTGACGTGTGAGTCACATGAATCACGTGACGTGTGAGTCACATGAGTCGTGATTCAAAAATTAATAAGTTTTTTATTTATTTTGAATTTTTATTCTACCTAATATTAAGGAAAATATTTACGCAGTTACACACATACGTATGAGCTATTGAGATACATACCAGAGAACTTCACTTGTTGATTAAAAAACCGTTCAACAATAACAAAGGCACAAAAAACTTGTCTTTTATTTGCAAATGATCAAACTTGCCCGCACACTCTCTTTTGTTGTTGATTTTAAATCAACCGAACATATGCCTCTTTGCTGGTTCTGATGCTAAACACATCGGCTTACTCACAACAATAATCTTTTTTAAGCTAGGAATAAAAACATAAATCAAACTTGCTCAAGCTTTTATATGCGTTGTTCATTATAAGGCAATCGAACCACATGCAAGTTGAACACTTGCTTATTTTCATCATAGGTCGAATCAAACTTGTCAACTTGTGTACTTGTCTATTCCGCTCAACGCTCAAAAATTTGATCAACATTAAAGTACAAAAAGCAAGAAATCATTGTGTATGAATTTGTTCATTCCTATCAACAAAGGCACGCTTGTTTTTTTATTTTAATTTACAGTGGTTTATGATGTCCATTCGCGTTGTTTATGACAAAATAGGAAATTTTTTTAAGAAAATATTATTTTTATTTGCAGTTCGATATTGCAAATAATATTTATTATTATTTTTGATTATTTTTATTTGTTCTCCTTTACAGTGGTGTTTTTTTGTGTTATTTAATTTGTATTTCTTATTAAGCTAATATTGAGAAGCACAAATTTTCTGCAGCATAAGTAGCCCTCCAGTACTTATTCGTTTTCCATAATTATTTCACTTAATATGGACCGTATTATATTTTTTCCCTTACGCCGAGGCGACAAGGTGTAAACTTTCTTCGAAATTTGACTTAAAAAAAATTTTTTCCCTTTTGTCATATTTGCATGTGTATTTCGGCGTATGTAATTCAACTAAATTTGTTCTCTTAATCGGGCACATGTTTAACAATAAAAAACAAACAAATGATCAAACTTGTGCACACATTCTCATTTGTTTCAATTTTGTAAAGAAAAAAGTCCCATAAACCACCGTGCATTTGCCCATGTGTATTCCCTTTAACTTTGTTTTTGATGAACAAATTCAAATAAATACTAAACCTGTACCTCCACTCATGTATCAGTGTTGAATTGGTTATGTTGTTTGCATTGTTCGTATATCATATTGCTCAAGTCACACAGACGGTCGGTTCAAACATGTTGTGTGAATTAATGAGAATAAGAGCGTTTGGACACGATGAATTTACTGCAAGCCCTTCTCTTGCCTGTGCGATCTTGCTCATAAAATGCTTTTGTTAATTTTACTCATAATCAGAATTTGATGTATACATCAGAATGAAATGATTTTTAATCATCATTGAATTTTTCTTTAATCTTTACAATGAACGAAAATTTGCGTGCTGAACAAAATCAAGAAAAATCGTGATTTTGAAGTACTCTGATACATACTTTTAATGGGCATTCACAAACTGCGGCCGCTCGTGAATTTGCAAAATTCTTACCGTCGTGCGTGAAAATACGTGATCGAAAGTAATGCGTTCGCGAGCATCTTAAATCTTGCCGTGCTTGCATGAAAAAAAATTAATGTTCGTGATCGTGGGCATAATTTTACTCACGCGCACAACTCTCTTAATTATACATATTTATGTTTGGTCTGATTAGCCGCAGCAAGTAAATTAGTTATTAAATCTGTTTTCCCTATTTAGCATTGGCATTAATCTTTAAAACTGGTGTGAAATAAATAATTACTATATATGCCCTGAAAGCAGCGAGAGTTCAAATTGTGACAAGTCAACTCTTGACCATTTACAGTGTCAGTGTCAACAATGTGTTTGCACTATTTACTTTCCCGAAGTCAATAGAAAAGTTGAGTGAAGTCGGTAAAAAAGTTGTTTAATTTTTTATTATGCCGTATCATTTTGTGTAGGAGGAAATAGATTCGATTGAGTGTGAAAATTGAAGAAAAAGTAAAAAGTAACTTATTAATGTGCAAAACGGAAGTTGCTGTTGGCTGAAATAGTAAACACGAGGCTATGGAGCAGAGAACCCAGAGTTCGACTCCGCGCAGTCATAAATATTGTGTCGAATTCTTCTCATTAGCAGTTGTTTCGATTTAGCGGGGTTTCGATTTAAGGGGGTTAAAATAAAATAAATACGAATCAACGGGGTTTTCAGTTTATTTACTAAAACGATAAAAAAACATAAAAAACAATTGTTAAAAATAAAATACAAAATAAATAAAATAAAATAACAAATGCATTTACTTAGCGTAAAATACATTTAATTTTAATAGCAAACAAAACACAATAAAATAAAAATTAAACTGACAAATTAATTTTCTTAATTTAAAATATGTATTAAATTAAAATATCTATTTACATTATCTAAAATAAATTTTTTTTTAAAATGAGGGATTTGCATTTGTTTCGTACTTTTCTCACGGAGGTTGTCCAAGGTATTTTCTATTTTTATTAAGGAATTAAAAATTGCTTCGTCCACAGTATGATTGGAGACATAAAATCTTAATTTATTAATTGCAAATTTTGCCTCTTTATTCGTCATTAAGGGAACTTCGTTGTTGCCATCATCGTCGTCGTCACTACTTTCTATATTGTTAGCTGTAACTTCTTCTAGGATTTCGTCATCTCCCAACGTGCCTGCAACATCTAAGTCGTTATCAACATTTATGTATTCTTCAATTGAAACAGCATTTTCAGAGTTGGAAGGTATGCGATTCCAGTCGGACTCAATATTTAAGTGTGTGTCTGCAGATAAATCGCAGTTTAAATCCTTGTAAAACCACAATCACGAAAGCAATATTGAATGCAAGATTTGCTGATATTTTCCCATGCGTTATGAGCAGTATGCATTGCAGTAAGCAATGTAACTTTGTATTCTATTTTAACGTCTATGCAATTCAACATGTTTACAACAATTTCTTTGCGGTATAATGTTTTAAAATTTTGTATTATTCCTTGATCTAGAGCCTGCAGCACAGATGTAGTGTTGGGAGGTAAAAATTCTATTTTGATATTGCCAAAGTTATGCTCTCCATTGTAGGCAGTGCAATTGTCAATAAACAATAAAACCTTTCGATTTTGACTCTTCATACTATTGTTCAATATTTGAAGCCACTCATTAAATAAGTCAGTTGTCATCCAAGCTTTCTTGTTGTGCCGGTAATCCCTTGGAAAACTTTGTATGTTCTTAAAACACCTCGGCTTTGCTGACTTTTTTTTATCTTGGACCAGCACTCAGGGGATGACCCCTATATATGCAATGCATTGCGCTGGAACTGAAAACGAGGGGATAGTATTGAGCGGACAGATTAGGAAAGATGAGAAGATAGACAGTTGTTTTTGTAGCTATTTCATCCTTTTTACTTCGCCGGCTAATTTTTGCTACAGGGCCGACGAAGGTGGGTGCTGCTACTCTGCTTTTAGTACATGATAGCTTTTCTGTACCATCCATGTTTACAGCAAATAATAATGTTACTCTTTCTTTACTGCGCTTACCCCCATGACGTTTTTCATTTTTATAACAACGTGTACGTCCTGGCAAGCATTTAAAAAATAAGCCAGTTTCATCTGCGTTGAAAATGTCTTCAGCATCATAATCTTTTGTCAAATGATTAAGTTTTTCTTTCCATTCTGAACATATATTTTCATTAACGGCAGAACTTTCACCGCAGATTTTTTTTATATGTTATGTTATTCCGTTTTTCAAAGCGATCGAGCCACAAACTGCTTGCTTTAAAATCATTTAGATTTAACTTTTTTGCAAAACATGCTGCTTTTTCCGATAGTAATGGGCCACTAATCGGAATGTTAAGACTGCCGGCATTGTGTAAACCATAAAACTAAAGACTTTTCAAGCTATGGATATTCAGGTAGTTTTTCGCGCTTTAGCTTACTGCCTGACGATTTTTATACCCTTCACAAAAAAGTGAAAGGGTATATATAGGTTTGTCATTCCGTGTGTAATTTCTTCGATATCAATATAGGACCCCATAACGTATATATTTTGTATCCTTATGAATATCGATGACGATTGAGCGATGTCCGTCTGTCTGTACGTACGGTTTTCCCAAGCCCCCAGAAGAGCTAGAGACTTCGTTCTTGGACCGTTGGATTGGAAATGAACTTAAATAGAGTGGTATTGAAATTCAGAAAGATTCGAAGTATGGTTTCAGAGCTGGGAAGCTTACACCTATTTCTCGACGCAAAATTTATACCAAAAACTAATTTTAAATGAAATTTATTTGTTGGTGGTCATGCAATGTCTATATGCATTTCATTGGTGCTTTACCAAATCATCAGTACATTTTGTGGTTAAAGTCTACTGATGATTTGGTAAAGCACCAATGAAATGCATATAGACATTGCTTGACCACCAACAAATAAATTTCATTTAAAATAGTATTGTGACAACAATATGTCAAGTAAAAATTTCATAAAAATCAATTTTTTTTAATGTTTGTAAATTAAACCTATTTCGTGCTTTGGGAAGTCTCAACGGTCGATTATAAACTAAAAAAATATTTTCCAGGGATGGAAAATTAGAAATTTTTTTTTCGGCCCATTCCGAATTTTGTAGTACATGTAGTAACTAAGATTGTTAAAATTTTTAAGTTTTTCTTTAACAAAACCTCTTTATACGTCATGAAGATTTTCATTGGCCAAAAAAAAAATTTAATATCAAATTTTGCTTCCAGGGGTGGGAAATTGCATTTTTTATACTTAAAAGTAAACAAAAAGGCAATTGACGTTGTTAATTTTTTTTGCTAACTAAAACTATTTTATATTTTAGAAGAACAAAATTGGTATCAAAAATTTCCAAATAAATCAAAATTTCGAATCCAGGGTTGGACAAGTGCAATATTTTATAGTTCACCAAAATATATATAGTGACCAAAATGGTTGCAAATTGTACATTTTTCTTAAATAATACTACTTTATACCTCATGAACAGTTGCATTGGTAAAAAAAACAAAAAAATTAAAATTTCGCTTCTAGGGTTAGGAAGTTTAAAGTATTTTTGGTACATGTAATAAATTGTAGTACATGAAAGTTTGGTCACTTTCATGTACTACAATGGTTGCAAATTTAAAGTTTTTTTTTTTAAATAAAACGACTGTATACCGAATGAAGACTACCATTGGTAAAAAAATTAAGATTTCGCTTCCAAGGCTGGGAAATTGAAATTTTTTATACATAAAAGTAACTAAAAAGGCAACTTACGTCGGTTTTTTTACTAATTAAAACTATTTTTTGGTTCAGGAAAAACAAAATTGGTATCAAAAATTAAAAAAGAATCAAAATTTACATTCCAGAGTTGGATAAATGCAATATTTTGTAGTACATGAAAGTGACCAACATGTTTACAAATATTAAGTTTTTCTTAAATAAAACTATTTCATGCCTCATTAAGAATTGCATTGGTAAAAAAATTTAAATTTCGTTCCCAGGGTTGGGAAATTGGAATATTTTTAATGCATAAAATATTTTTAAACCAAAAAGGCAATTGACGTTGTTGTTTTTGATAATTAAAACTATTTTATAATTCAAGAAGAACAAAATTCGTATTAAAATCTTGAAAAATCAAAATTTCGACTCCAGGGTTGGACAAATCAAATATTATGGTACATGAAAGTGACCAAAAAGTTCAAAAATTTTAACTTTTTTGTCAAGTAAAACTATGTTACACCTCGCTAAGATTTGCATTGGTAAAAAAATAAAAATTCGCTTCCAGAGTTGGAAAATCGAAACATATTTGGTACATAATGGTACCCACATAAATTCCAAATATTGCGTTTTTAGTGAATTAAACCTATTTTATACTTTAGGAAAAATTAAATTAGTATTGAAAAATTAAAGATGCGGTTCCAGGGTTGGAAAATAGAAATTTTTTGGTATAAAGATACCCACATAAATTCCAATTTTTTTTTAGTGAAATAAACCTATTTTACACTTCAGGAAAATTTAAGTTGGTATTAAAAATTCAGTTCCAGCGTTGGAAAATC
Source organism: Linnaemya tessellans (assembly GCA_951800035.1). NCBI lineage: Eukaryota > Metazoa > Arthropoda > Insecta > Diptera > Tachinidae > Linnaemya > Linnaemya tessellans. Next base: position 59,060,282 of record OX637536.1, read on the forward strand.
GAAATTCTTCGGTATATAAAAGTAACCATATAAGTTCCCAATTTTGGTTTTCTTTTCAGTGAATTAAACATATTTTATACTTCGCTAAGAATTAAAGTGGTATTAAAAAATTTTAAATTCAAAATTCAGTTCCATGGTTGGAAAATCGAAATGTTTTGGTACATAAAAGTAACCATATAAGTTTATACTTCGCTAAGAATTAAACTTGTATTAAAAATTTTAAAAATTAAATATCCAATTTCAGGTTTGGTATATCGACATTTTTTTATTCATAAGAGTAACCATATAATTTCCTATTATTGATTTTTGTGATGAATTATACCTACCTTATATATCAGGAAGAAATAAATTGGTATTAAAAAAACCAAAAAAATCCAAAAGTCTATTCTACGGTTGGACAATTAGAACTTTTTGGGGTACATGAAACGGATTTTTACTCTTTGTTTTTGAATTAAACATACTTAATATTTTTAAAAGACGTTTAAATGTATTAGAAATGAGAAAAGCCAAACATTTAGCCTCCTATCCGAACAATTTAAAAGTTTTCTTAAATATAAAAGTAACCGATAACATCATTTTGATTTTTTTAATTAAACCTACTTTCTGTTTTAGCAAACAAGAAAGAAGGATTACATCCGTGAAGGGTATTTAAGACTCGGCACAGCCGAATATAGCACTTTTACTTGTTGCATAATAAATTCTCGTTTTTGAAGGATTGAAGTAAGAGTTGATGGAGCAATTTTAAATTGCTTAGCACCGTCTATTTTTTTCTCTCCATTGTCAATCTCAGCAAAAATTTGTTGTTTTTGTAACACGGACAGCGTGCGCTTTGACATTTTTCTTTATTATTCATATAACAAACTGATCTTAAGAAAATAAACACACACAAGCAAACGCAAAAAACCACGCAAAAAATTACTGTTTCCAACATAAAATCCCAAAAGAAAATGTAAACTCTATTTCCAAAAGTCGGCAGGAATTCTTTATGAAAAAATTGTTTATTATTATTTGAAAGGATACAATTTTTGATTTCTTTAATTTTTCTACCCTCCAAAAAAGAGTTGGAGGGTATATTCACTTTCTCATGCCGTGCGTAAGGCAGAGAAATATCCCACTAAGGCCACATAAAGTATATATTCTTGATGAGTGAATATAAGACCATCTTGCCATTCCCGTCCGGCTGTGAAACTCATGATTCAGTCCAAACGAAAGGTCTGGCTCCTTGAAAATTGGTGTAAATAAATGTAAATAAATAAGGATAGCACTGGTCAGGTTTGTAAATAAACAGGCCAGGGAAATAAATATCCACTAAATTCTTTTTTATAATTTTGTTAAGGCAAATGCAATATTTTTTGTCAAAGAAGGTCTAAATCGTTGAACTTCGAGCAAGAAAATCTTAAAAATCCATTAATCCATTTTTTTAGACCAGGGCTCCTTTTGTGGGCGTTTAAGTAACATATCACATGGAAAAATAGTGTAAATATTTAACAAATTGTATTCGTTAAGCCTACATTTCTTAAAAAATAAATTTTTAAGCTTTTATGACGAAACTGAGATGCTCTCTAATGTTCTTCTGCCCTAACAGCCCCCCCCCCTTAACTCTTTGTCCCTTAAATGACCCTATAAATAAATGTTTTTGCACTTAACTCCAAAAATTTACTTGTTAGTTTTTTTTGCAAAGGTGAAATGTGGGAGGGCATTTAAGATTCGACCGGTCGAATATAACGATCTTACTTGTTTGTTTTGGATTCCATGTCCGTATACGGGCATATGTGTTTCACGTGGTTTCTTTCAAAAACTGTTTACTAATTTACAATCATTTCTATACTTTCCCTCCGTAATAAAAACTTCCCTCGCTTCTGACGGGGATTTATTTTTCACAAATACTTTAACCACATAATATTACATATTGTTTATTGGCGGTGGTCGATGATGATGAAAAAATAACATAAAATATGCATTTTGAAATTTCATTTCATTATTCAGACTTCTTGTACGCATTAAATAGTTACCATGCCAGGGAATGCATGCAATTCATCATCAACTGGTAATTTTAAATATATATATATATATATATATATATATATATATATATATATATATATAAATAAATTAAAGCATGCATTATGTAATAAATTTCCGTAATATTGCGTACTCGTATAATATTTATATGGAAATGTATATTTATTACTCCTATGAAAAATATTTACGATGATGGTGCTTAAATTGGCAAAAACATAAAAGTCGATACCATTGTTAAAAGCACACAGATCGAATTGCAGGACAAAACCCAATAACCTTTTCTAAAAAAAATGCACTTGCACATTACGGCGTTTTGAGATTTCACTTTAATTGAAACTAAAGTCCACATTAGAGCTGGCAAACTATCGATAGTCACGCCATTCGATATTTTCGATAGTTTTCTGAAAACTATCGATAGTATCGAATTTTTTTTAGGAATGTTAAATTTCATTCTAAAAACATTTCATATAACTCAAACAACATCATAACTCAAAAAAACTATTTTTGTAAAAAATAAGTTTAAGGTTTTCAATTTGCATACAACTCAATTGATACAGAAAAAAGTTTTCTTCTATCCAGAGGAGAGCTTACACATCATTTGCATGAATTTTTTACAAAGATGAAATGTGACATGTGACATTTTTTGAGTTATGACGTTATTTGAGTAAATGATCGATAATAATACATTATGTACTTACATACATTTATTTTCAATAAAAGAAGACTATTAGCGATATGAAGTAAGGTTCAGACTTGATTTATTAAAAAACGAATATAACAGAAAAACAACAAAAAAAAACATAACATAAAAATATTTGTAATTCATTTCTCACAAAATATTTTGAGATCAATTTTCTAAAACAAATTTGTACACTATAAATACTTTGTACTTATATATCACATATGTTTTACATTTGCTTATAAACATAATTTTTTGTAATTATTGGATAACCCAACAATTTTTGTTTACAAAGAGCAGCATATCTATTAATTTTTAACTGCGTCTTAGATATCGTTGTCAGATAGAAGCCGCCGCCACTTTATCGATTTTTTGTCGATTTGGTATTACATTTTTTCAGCGATAGTATCGCTATAGAGAAAAAACCATCGATAGTCTAGTGGAAACAAAACTATCGATACTATCGATAGTACTATCGATAGTTTGCCAGCTCTAGTCCACATGCTTTTATACTGGATTGGCATACTAATCTATTTGAATTTTCGCTGCAGATTTATGTAACATTTCTGCACACCACTTTTTGTACGCAATATTCAGGAAGAAAACTTCAAATGACACCTAGAAATATCAGGAGTAGAAGCACCAGTAAAGAAGTTGTTTCGTGAATAGAATCTCTTGCATCAAATTTGGAGTTGGAATTTTCCAGTTTCCTCAGTGTCCAGAATTATCACTCTTGAAATCGATTCAAATATTAAAAGAACATTCATAGAATTTAGTTATTTTCTTCACCTATTTTATTTATTCCCCAACCAGAAGGCCTTTGTCTGATGGTACATTTAAAAATGTGATATTTATGAAAGTAAGCAAATATTTTTTATTAGTTTTTGCTAACGAGTTTTGTGTTTTTAATAAAATATTGTATTTTGTGTTCTAAGTACATGACCAGTAATTATTTTGTATTTTAAATACTGCAATCATTATTACATGTAAAATCCATTCAATTTGATTTTACTTTCATTTGCAGCCAAATTAAATTTTTAATTCGGTATATTTAAGTCGGCATAAAATGGAATGCAAACTTTTATATTACGTGCATTGTTGATAACAATTTACTTACAAATGCTATGAAATAAACTATGTAAAAGTGCAAAATATTTCAAGAAATATAAAATAAAATTAAAAAAAAATTTCAAATGTGGCTTTTTGGAATAACTTTTAAACAGCCTTGCCGTTCGATTTCAAAAACTAATCAGCTCTTGACATTCAAAAACCAACTACCAATACACGTTTAATAAAACTCTGGATCGCGTCTAGCTTGACTCGACTCCGCCTAGCCGTTCAAAAGTTATAAGTGTGTCACATACTTACACAGTCGCAAAGAAGCTCAAGCCTCGATGGCAATTATTTCTTAGTGCAGCCAGACCTCTTTCGAGAGTTTTGCGTCTCACTCGCACTAGTTAGTTTCAACACTCCAGATAACTGTATAAGTTTGCAGTTCTTCTGAGCAATTTTCCGTGGTTAACTAACCACTTTGCTACTTCTTATGTGACGTCATAAGTCCTGAACAGTCAGTCACAAGAACGCATAAAATATGGGATAACAACATCACCGGCGTTTGGTCCCAGACTCCTCTCAGCATCGCTATTTTGCAAATTTACTTTGCAAAGCATTTTTTATACAAATACATGCACACACACTCATGCATGCAGACATAGTGACGCTCTCTAGGGAGTAGTAAGAAAAATTTCCTAGGAATTCAAAACGTCGAAATTTAGTCAGAACTCATTTTTTGAAAACGGTTGTAAAAGCAGTAAGATTTTTTTTTAATTTTCACTCACGTATAACCTTAACGCTTTTTTGTTACATGCCGATTTCTAGTAGTTCACCCTTCTGATAGTTCTTTTACCCGCATAAAAGAAGTTCTTTCCGAAAATATATATTTACACTAGAAACAGCATTTAAATCTCGACACTGTAGACATACACTGAAATTGCACCTGATTGGTGATTGGTGAAAAAAAACTTTCACAAAAAGAATGGCCAAAAAGTGGCTGCAAACTAAACGGTTGCAAAAAAAATAAATCTACACATTTTCAAAATGAATTGCATTAAGTGTTGAAGAGCTGTAGTGAACGTGTGTGTTTTGATGCATTACTATGGTTATTTAAGGAGTTGTTAACGTGGTAAAACTTGCTGCAGAATATGTGTGGAAAAGTTAAAAGATTGTTTCTTTTCTTTTTAAAGGACGTCTACAAAAAAAAAGTATTTTTATTTTATAAACAAAGTTAAGCATATACTCGTATGTAGAATCTCATGTGCACCATAGATTAAATCTGTTATAGATCAAATGTAAGAGTGAGAAAAAATATTAAACAAATAATATATTACCATAATTTTATAGCTATTTGTATTAATTACCCTATCTAGCTCACTAACGGTCAGCGCTTTATATAAAAAAAATTTCGAAAGTTGATTGATTAATTGAATTTTAGAAATGTCCTATTTATTTATCTGCACTTTGTTTACAAATACTGCACATCACATTTTAAAAAAAACAAATATACTATATATTCGGTGGACTGAAACGGTGGTCGTAGAGTCATATGATAACACGAAAAAAGAAGAACGATAATCATTTTTATTATTTAATAAAGAAGTACATATGTTAAAATATATCAATATTATTTGAAATATACCTTAAGACTTTAAATTTTTAAGTATAATTATACACACAATTAAAATTTAAAAAATAAACAGATTTTACTTATTTCGTTAGCAAACTCCCCTCTATTCTCTAGTACATGCAACAACAATGACGCAAAATCTTGGCCAAAAGATTTAAAATTTACGTTGTTCTTAAGATATTACATAAATTTTCCTGAGTGTATTTCTACTCTTATTTTATGGCAAAACAGTAAACCTAACCTTAAAAAGTCTTATTAATGAGTTACTGTTTTGTTTGCAGCACAGAAATATTTTTTTAACCACATATGCTAAAATATTAGGACATTATGACAATACCACATCACCACATCTTTTGAATGACACAATTGTTTGTTTTTTATTGTTTTAATGGGATGTGATCTTTCATTTAAATTATTTTTACTAACTTAAATGAAATTTATTTGTTGATGGTCAAGCAATGTCTATATGCATTTCATATAAAATAGAATTGTGACAATATGTCAAATAAAAAATTTCATTATATTTTTACTAACACTAGAATATAAGTATAAATAGTAACTAAGTAGCATTCCATTTTTTTAATAATTTTTTAAAAGTCATTGCAGCGAGCACAGTTCGAAAAGTCCATGCTAAAAATGTTTCTAATTCTATCACTTTCATTCACTGAAATTTAACAAAAAATTGGCATCTTTCCACTTCACTTCTTAGCTATTATTTTCATAACCATTTTAAATTATTAACATGAAGATCTTATATCAAATTTAGGGTACTTGCAAACACATAATTATTTTGCAGCTTCGTTTTCCTATTATTAAATTTTTCAGAAGTTAATTTTTAGCAATGCCATTGTATTAAATATAAGTGCTGTATTCATAAAAAATAATGTGGAATTTTGAATGAAAGTTGAGTTTTAAAGTGCACTTCAAACACAAATTGATTTTTGTAAAAAAAACTTTATATTAGTAAAACTTAAATTGTCAAAAACTTTAATAATGATAGAACAAACTTGTTTATTTTTGCTAATAAAAAGTTGTGTGCTTTTGCAAGAATAAAAACTTTATATAAGATTTCTTCATGTTGAAATTTATTGGGCTACTATTTTCTTTCTTTTTTGTTGATTTCGCATATTTTGAATACATTAATTTTGTTTATTCATTTAGCTTCAGCGCCAGTATTGGAACAGCCACCACAGAATTTAACCGCTTTAGATGGCAAAGATGCTACTATTTCATGTCGTGCTGTTGGAGCTCCGAATCCAAATATCACCTGGATATATAACGGTATGTACTTTATGTGTAACAACAAAATATAAATTTATGAACAGACATATTAAAAAACAGATGTGAATACTTGTTTCGACGGAAACAAAGTATAATTTATAGGGGAGTATAAGGGAGTCCTCGTTTAAAACTCATGCCTTTTTTGAAGAGCATGCCACTTCTCTACATTCTTTTATTTTACTGGGAATCAAAGACCTCGCGCACTGGTATCAAAAGTTCCAATAAGGAAAATAAGACTTCTCAAGTTTAGTGCGACTTGCGTATCCCATCCAAAATTTAATTCAAAACTCCTACCTTTCTACTTGAATTGTGTAAAAAAATTGATATCTTTTGTGCACACTTTGATTGTGGTAGAAAAATAAAACCCGAAACAGTCTAAGATCTTGATATTTTTCATACATTTGTGTACTCCTATATCAATTGAGAAATATATAAAACATATAGGTTTCGTTATGCAATTGGGTTAGTTATAAATTTGAACGAATGACATGAAATTTATAATGAAAATATAAATGAATTATTTATATAAGTTTTAATTACTAATGTGTAGGAAAATGTTGGAATTAACACAATTAAGTCAAACCTTTTAGAAAAAATTAGCATGTTCGCAAATAAATCACTACGTTGGGTAATAAATATATGTATGTACGTAGATGACTGCTTTGCACGATCACTGCTAATCAGCTTTTGCTTATGATTCATTGCAAAATTCAATAAGAAATTTAAGTTCAGTTAATTATAATAAAATTAATCATGCGCAACTGTGAATAGGAGAAAAAAGAAAATTTTGAGAAATAAGAAAAAAGTAATTAATTCAAAAGTGTGGAATTATTTTTCTATTATAATAAAAAATTTAATACTTAATCCTCCGATCCATCCGTCATAAACATGTTTATTTGCTTCTAATAATGGGTAATTTGTGAAGAACTTTCGGATTTGTCTAAAAAGAAACACATAATTTAAACCAAATTTATCTTCATTTGACTTTATAGAACAATCTATATAGTTCAATGCTTAAAGCTAATTTCATATAAATGTTAACCACGGCTGTGCCTCAAATGCTTTATTTGCTGGGTCCAATATTGAATAGTGGGTTCCATTGCGGACTTGTCCCTATAGGCATGAACCGTGACATAGCCACACAAAAAATTGTCTAAAGGCGTTAAATAGCTCTTAAAAATATCTAATATTTAAAACGTAGCCAAGAGTAGATTGAATATTTTTTGCCAAAATTTTGCGTAAAAATTACCAGTTTAAGCGATACATATTTAAACGTTTAACAAAAATCAAAGCTTCCAGCGTCGCATTAGTATCAGAATAAATATTTGCAGTACACTCGAAGGGAAAAGACATGCTGTGTTGCCGCTATTCACACAACGTGCAGCGTAGTGATATTTGACGAACAAGATATTCATTCAGATCAGTTGCGCTGATAATCACACCAACACTCCCTGTGAATACGACCGTTTACAACTCAATGTTTTAAATGAGTTTTTCAAATCAAGGTACTAAAGTATTTCCAAAAAAATTTCTGTTAATATTTGACATGAAAAGTTTTTATTATATTCATTTAGTTTTTCCTGCAAATAAGCTGAGGTGTAGACTTCCAGAAACGTCGGTAAAAGCGTATTAGTTTTTCTACCCTTTCGCCTAGTGTTTAAGTACGTAGTCGTTAAACCGCTGTTCCACTTTTTCCAAACTTTAGCTAATTTTTAAGTCATCGTTGTTGCAAACGTTTGTGGTTTTCAGCAGGTGAACCGGTAACCGTACTTAAGTGTTGTTGCGCCGTTTTTTAATGTAAAGTATACATAATTACTTGCTTACTTTTTGGGTAGCATCCTTACATAGACGATGGAACAGCAGGTGTTGTTATCTTATATTTTAGAGTAAAACGTTGTTCTGAGAAAGAAATCCTTTGGAGTGGTAGTTTATACAATTATAAAGTCGTAAACTGCAAAAATTTTAAGATTTATTCAGTAAAAAAAGAATATTGTCAACTTGTTTGTATATATTGTGTTTATTCCTCCAGAGCTCAGACATTTGCAAACGAAGTTATAAAATAGTTGCCGGGTTGGCCGAGTTCCATTCTTTAAATTATTTTATTGTATCCGTCAATTTTGTAGTTGCATACCTATTTCTTCGGTGTTCCCTTACTTATTTCTTATTCAAATTTTTGTTATACATATATCCGTAATACAAATAAATTATCTGGATTTAAAATTTTATCAAAAAAAGCAAATTTCGCATGGTTTTGTAATTTTCTAAACAAAATGTTATATGTGTATGCTTTTCACTAATACAAATATTTTTATTTTATCTATTTATTTCTTTATATCCTTGCTTAACATTGTTTGCCTGTGTGTTCCAAACTACTACTACTGCAACACTAACAAAACTCAACAATTATTAAAACAAACAAAAAATGATGATTTGAATTAATGCCAAAATATAACGCACAACCATAAAAAATAATTAAAATAAACATGCAAATCGAAAATTGGCCTGAAATGGATACGCTACCAAAACGTATATTAAACTGTCACTGGTATATTGTATTCCAAATGCTGGTTGGTTGGTCACTAACCGAATATGTGTGGTCCTGGATATTTCTGCATTTTTTTGTTCGTACTGATATAATGGCCTATGAAAATTGTGCTTCAACATAACACGCTAACAAAAACCAAAACTCTAATTTAATGGCTAAACATAAATGCAACGATGATAACGAAAATGACAAATGTGCAATGAATATCTTTGGGTATTCGTAAATTATGACAATGAATGGTCAATGTCGCGGCATATTAACAACAAATCGCAACGGCAACATCTTTAACAACGACACTCTTCGCTATTGAAACAACAATAAAATTTCAAATGCACGCTCGCATGTTTGTGAAATATCATTGTGCCGATGTGTGTGCGTGGCATGGATTCTCTGATTTTAATTCATTTTTCTGGCGGTGTTGTGCTTATGCCGGTAACCTATTATCCCGCTAAACTAATCAACGAAATGGAATTAAAATAACAATGTTTGGTTCATGTTTTTATAACAAATACAACAACTCTTGTAATTGGCGAATATATGGGAAAAACTCATATTGACAACAACAATATAAACGTTATTGCAATCATTATCACCAATGGTTGGCTGACTTTCATATCGCCAATATTAACATACCAATGAATGTTGCTGGCATAACAACAATAATGCATTGACACGCACAACATCTTAAATGTTGGTGGATACAAATAAACAACCGTAACGAATACGTATATCAACAACAACAACAACGACAATAAAATTGAATGTGTGCAAAATTCGCCAACTTTACACATTTGAATATTGCACCAACCCAACATTTCCATGTTATAACGCGCTCTAACAACAAAATTCTTTTTTAATAATGCAATGTGATGTTGCCACAAATACTCTGCCAAAATCCATTGTCACCACCACAACTACTGCCATGACCATCATCATGATCATACAACAATTACAATATAAACAGAAACTCAACTTGTTGCGATTTCAAGTCGTGTTCAAATACTGGAATCGGGAGATTTATTAATATCGAACGTACGCGAATCTGATGCTGGTCTGTACACATGTGTGCGCTCGAACGAAGCCGGTACTGTTAATGGCGAAGCTTATTTGGTTGTTTTGGGTAAGTGCAAATTGTACACAACTGTAAGTATCTACATATGAAAGATAAGAACATCTACATACACCCGCATACACACATGTCAATATGTATATATGATATACATTGTATATGAATTCTAATAAGGGAAGTCAATTTTCGGACTTACAAAAATAACAGCTTTCTTGTTATTGTATCTAAAATTAAACTAATTGTAATAAATATGTGTTTCCTTAACTATTAACTCGATTACAAAATACTAAATGTTAATGCCATATTTAATTTAATAAAATACACATAAAGCTATGATTTCGATGCAGCTTTTACTTCATTGCTGTGCTTAGATATTGCCGTTATGTACGAAATACAACATCATTTAAATGATCGCCTCTAGATCATTGCAGCAGTCCATAATCGTTGGGTAGTTTTCCGCCACTTTTTCTCACATCTGGACGATAATTGGACGAGTGTTGGTTTTGAAAAGCTGGAAAGATTGGCGATTATCCCAATCTTTGACGCACACGTACCACCATGAAGTCATCAAAACATGTTCTAGATATTTCTGAAGCAACAAATCCAAAATCGGACGTGTTGTACGGCTTTGGTACCATCTTGTTCAAACGACACATCCTCTTGCTCATTTTGTTTTAACTCTGGCCAGCACTCAGGGGATGACTCCTAGATATGCAGTGCATTGCGCTGGAACTAGAATGGAAGGGATAGTAATGAGGGGACAGATGAAGAAATATGAGAAGATAGAGAATCTTCTGTAGCTATTTGAACCTTTTACTTCGCCGGGTAACTTTGTGCTACAGAGCCGATGAAGGAGGGTGCTGTTCCTCTGCTCTTCAATACATGATAGTCTCAGCCGCTGGCAATTATGTTCAGTGACCAGGATGACAACAACTAACAGAATTACGCAGTAATGCTGATCAGAAGAGTTCGACACAATATTCATGAGTCAGCACGGAGTCGAACTCAGGACCCTCCGCTTCATAGTCTCCTGTTAATTACTTCAGCCAACAGCACCCTCATTGTCTTCACTTGTAGGGCAAAAAAGTTCTCGTAATGAGCCGTAAGATAGGAACAATCGCCGGGAATCGGATTATCCGAAACACTTTCACTCGTTAAAGCAATAAATTCGGTAGTGTGCATATTTCTATGATGACCAGGTGTGATCACACCTGCAACGCCTATAGGCTGTCCAAATTTCTTTATAATTTTGCCGATTCCTTACACAGTAGGTCGTGCCCCAAAAGTGGGCACGTATGAACCGTCATATTTGTCAGTAAGTTTTAAATATTTTTTTTTTGTTCTTTGAGTTTATTCCGTTAACACCTTTATAGCATTTTCAAAAGAAAATTATTTGACGGACCCTGTAGGTATAATTCATCATAAAAATCAAAAATAGCAAATTATATGGTTACTTTTAAGAATCAGAAAATGTCGGATATTCCAACCCTGAAATTGGATTTTTAATTTTTTGTTTTGTTTTTAATATCAATTTTGTTCTTCCTAATTTATAAGACAGCTTAAGTTAGCAAAAAAAACAACATCAGTTGCCTGTTTGATTACTTTCACGTATAAAAAAAATCAGTTTCCCACCCCTGGAAGCAAAATTTGAATTAAAAAAAATTTTTTTGGTCAATGCAAATCTTCATGACGTATAAAAAAGTTTTGGTAAAGAAAATCTTGAAATTTTCAACAATTTTAGTTTTGTACTACAAAATACGAAATGGGCCGAAAAAAATTTTTAATTTCCCATCCCTGGAAAAAAGTTTTTATTTTTTTAGTTTTTAATAGACCATTGAGGCTTCCCAAAGCACGAAATAAGTCTAATTTACAAACATTAAAAAACAAAATTGATTTTTGGCATAAATTTTGCGTCCAAAAATAGGTGTAAACTTCCCAGCTCTGGAACCGTACTTCGGATCTTTCTGAATTTCAATACCACTATTTAAGTTCATTTCCAATCCAACGGTCCAAGAACGAAGTCTCTAGCTCTTCTGGGGGCTTGGGAAACCCGAGTTCACGTACAGACAGGCAGACAAACGAACATCGCTCAATCGTCATCGCTATTCATAAGGATCCAGACTATGTATACTTTATGGGCACTGCTACACGTTCAATACATATTGAACGCGATTTAGTATTGCGATATTTATTGAACGTGTAGCATGCAGTATTGATGTATCGCGATCCATTTCGCAGAATGGCCTAAAATATGAAATCCAGATCGTGGATCGCGGATCGAGTGATAAATATTGAACGTGTAGCATTTTCATGATATTATATCGCGATACGTTAACCCTTAATAGCCTACTGGTCCCGCTAGGAACCAACCAGGTATTTGTTAAAATATGTTTAGAAATGCAAGTTTTATGACACTGAGAAAAAATCAGGTTATTAAGGGTTAATAAGAAGTGAAATAAAACAAATAAAATAAAAGACGCAGTGCAAAAAATATAACAAAGAAAAAGTAAAAAAGTTTATTACATTTGTGTAAAGTTTGTTTTAAAAGGGTAATGGCAGAAGATAGCGAAGGCGAGTGGGTTCTGTCGGTGGAATCAGAATTAACGACCGAAAAAATTATTTTGAAAGACTTCATTTTTAATTTGGAGGCGTTGCCGGGTTTGTGGAACTCGTCGGCTAAAGCTTTTTTTGGTTTTCTCGCACAGCACAAAAATAACGTAAATGCTGACGCAATAAATATTGAACATGAAGCATACGCTCGTGATCCATCAATTCATTAAAATGGATCGCGATCCAAATATCAAAATATATATTGAACGTGTAGCAGTGCCCTATGGGGTCCCATATTGATATCGAAGAAATTACACACGGAATGACAAACCTATATATATACCCTTTCACTTTTTTATGAAGAGCATAAAAATTATAGTTATTTATTTGCACAAGTTATTTGAAATATTCCTAGAATTTTATATAAGTAACTTTTCGCCACCTTTTTGTTTTTTACAGTGTAATTGCTGCAAGCTAAATAAGAAATAATTTCCCCTTATTCTTTATGCATTTGTCAATGTCACGTCAAGACAATTTTAAAAATAGGTCTGTTACGATCTGGCTGTGGGCGACAACTGTTTACTGCTAATAGCCTCTGGCTATTTTTTAAGCTCTAGAAAATAAGAAGTGGCTGTTAGAAGTAGATAAATGACAAGGAAAAAGCAGATACAAAGATCTCAGTTTTGATATTGTTTTGACAAGACGTTGACAAATAGTTACAGAATAAGGGAGTTTTTGATAAAATAATTGATATTTGACTTGAAAAAATCAGATTGCACAAAATTCTATATAGAATTTAGCTTGATTTAGTTTTATCCGGGATTCAAAAAGTTTAAACATTTTCGGAACTCGGCTGTTCTACCAGACATGTTTGAAAAAACATTTATTAAATTTTGGAACCACCTTAAAGTTCATTTATATTATGTATGGATGTAATAAATACATGCATATAAGTATGTACTTTATATTTATATGTCAGTGTAGTCGTATATTCGTGTACTTATTGAATGTAGTTGTTATGCACGCAAATTTGCAAGTGTCCGCTAAAAGCATTGCACACATATTTTGCTACCATTTTAAAGTAACGTTGAAATTACAAAATACTAATTATCATATACTTTAACATTTTAATTTACACTTTTTATTAATCTGCACGAAAATGAACTAATTTTTTACAGGATTAGAAAAGCCCTCAAATATTAAAATATCAAGAAAGAAATTGTCCTAAATACAGAAATCACTTAATCATATTCTTTGTGTAATTGTGGGTTAAATATGTGCCTTAAAATTCTTTTTGCTAAGCTGATTAATTTTTAGGCGAGTGAGAGGGAAAAACACCTGAAACTTATTTTGTTTCTTGTTTGTAACTTGAATCATATCTATTTGTACAAAACAGAAATATACGAGGTCTGTTCAAAAAAAATGGAAGTCTTCCATTTTTTCCAAAAATAATTATTTATTTATCAATTTCTATATATAAATTTTGTGATTTTCAAAGTAGTCATATATGATTTGACTGTGGCAGCTTGTTTTTAAATTCTAGAATCGGTTGTTTTCTAAAACAAAATAAAACAAACATTTTAGATGAAGATGATTCAAATTCTTATTGCATTACGAAGAGAAAAGTTCGGCAATTTTGAATGAAAAATGATATCTGGCCAATGTCCAGCACGACTACGCTGGCTTCAAAGCCAAATTCTTACTTCGAAATGTGGTGGTTTTGGATAATCCCAATTGTTGAGAACGTAAATGAATTGACGAATTGAGTTACGAAGCGTAACTTTAACAGAACCACCATTTTCATAGTGGATTTTAAATATTTTAATGCGATTTTGCGAAATTGAATTCATTGTAACTAAATATTAAAAACAAAGTTCTTGTTGAAAAGCCCTTTACTTTCTTGTATGTGCTGAATCTCTTTCAGCGAGTCGCTGTTTAACTCTTCAATCGTTGCAAAACGCCATTCCTTCAGAGGTATCTTCAATTTGTTAACAGGAAAAGGTTGTCGCGGCCCAAATCTGGTGAATACGGTGGCGAGACATGATTATGTTGTTTTTGACCAAAAACAACGGTCTTTTGTCAAAATTCAGTAACTTCGGAAGGTACAGGGTCCGCCAAATACCTTTTTTTTTAAAATGCTATAAAAAAACTACTGAATATTTTCTCAAATTTCTTTTTTTATTTGAAAGTACAATCCTTCCGGTTAACAATGGAAAATAATTTCATTCAAATGGCTGCCTCGGCTGGCCATGCAGTAGCCTACACGATCGGTCCAATTTTTAAGCACATTATCGATTGTGTGCAGCTGTATTTCACCAACTATTGTCCTTCACGACTATTGTCCTTTAAAGCGTCAATTGTCTCTGGCCTTTCGGCGTAACACTTATCTTTGAGAGCACCCCACAAATAATAGTCCAACGGTGTCAAATCGCAGCTCCGAGGTGGCCAAACGATATGAGCTCTGCGGCTGATAATGCGATCTTCAAAACCAGGGCGCAAATCATCGAGTGTAGCTTCGGCTGTGTGGCACGTAGCGCCGTCCTGTTGAAACCAAATGTTGCCAATATCCTTCTCTTCAATTTTTCTGAACAAAAATTCGTTCAACATGGCCTCGTTTTGGATTGCGGCGGCTTTTCAATGTATGCGTGCGGGTTTTCTGTGCCTCAATTGCGACAATTTGGCTTGTTTACTTACCCGCCAAGATCAAAATGAGCTTCATCTGAAAAGATGATTTTTTTGGCAAAATCGGCATCTTGTGTAAGTAGATCGCAGGCCCACTTACCAGCGTTGTTCAAGCGTATACACAAACATATTCGTTCAGCGGAAGGATAAAACTAATTATCTGTCAAATCAGCCATAAGCTAAGTGTTACCATTCACGAAATAAGCACTAGTTGAATAAAAAACGTTAGATGGCGTACCCTTTACTTCGCAGCCACACGTTTCATGTGCGAAAATTCAAAAAAATGTTATTGCATGAGCCAAGCAATATGCCGACATCCTCAGCAACTTCTCTAATAGTAATTCGACGATTCTCCCTAGCAATCTTTTTCACTCTCCCAACATTTTCATCATGGCACTCAGGACGAGCGTCGTCATTCCCATCTTTTCGATCCTCTTTGAAAAACTTGTATCACTTATAAAAATGTTTCCGACTCTAGAGTATAATCACCGTATACAAGCGGCAACGCTTCAACTGCAGACTCTTTGATGAATTTTTTTTTCGAAAGCAGAAAATCGCAGAAAAATGTTTTGCATCTTTTTATTAAAAAATTGCATCGAAACATTTCTTGTGTCAGAAATTTTACAAATCTTACTAAGTTTTTCCTTCTACTGTAAGTAACATAAATCGAGTTACGCCATTTTTATATTAAGTCATCGATATGCAGATCGTATGAAAGGGCAATTTTGCTTAATTTTCGGAATATGACTATGTGGTATTAAAGCAACGTTAGGTTCGAGATCCTTGTACCAACACAAAAAATGCTTTTCGAATGTACGTAGCCCGCGAAGTTTTTAAATTCGCCTTGCCTTTTGAACACAGCAACATATGTACATGCTGCTTTTTGAACACCAAAATCTGGAAGTATTGTTATGACACCTAAAAAGATCAAAACATCGAAAAAATCAATTAAAAATATGTAAAATTAAAAGGTCACTTTTTTGCCAGCTCCGTTTTTAAAATATAGGTTAGAGTCTTGTTAAATGAAACATCAGTCTGTTCTAACTAAGTACAAATTTAGCACAGTAATTTGAATAATGCAGATTATATGTAGGTAATTTTGTACATATCGAAATATGAGCTTTGTAAGTTACTACAAAATGGTTCTAATTCATACCAATTAATTTGGATACATAAAGGGAATTTTAAAATAAAAAGCAAAAGAATTGCTTTTTATTGCGCACTTAACACAGCCGCGCCGTCGAAAATCGATATATTTTAATTTTGGTACTACACAGTATACTTCATTACTACGAGCGCATGATACACGTTTCTAGTACGACTTGCCGTAGCGCCAATACTTAGCATAAGAGTTAGAACAGTCGCAGAAACAATAAATTTGAGCTATAAAAAATATTATTATTTCGTAATTGCATTACAAATATTGTTATCTTTGAAATTCATTAGGTAATAATTATTTCAGAACATATGTAAATATTTGTTATTTAAGAAAAATTAAGAAAAGTTTTGACAGTAACAACATTTCACTTACAAAAGGTAAAGGTTTACTATGTATAATACTCAAAATAACTTATTTCAAAAGATCATTCTAAATACGATAAATTAAAATTGAACATCGATGTCAAAGTTGCTATTTAAATCTTGTGATAAACTATAATTAAGTTTCTGTTGTAGAAAAAATTCCATACATAACGAATGCCCTATTATTAACTTAAAGCCAAGGAATTCAAATATCGCCAATCGCCATTTCAAAATTTTAATCGTCATATCTGACAACAACACTGCTGGTATTGCCTTAATTTCTCAAACATTAACAACCATTCACACATACTCGTATACACATACATACATTCAGATACTATTCCTGGAATACCTTCAGTTTACTCCAAACCCATACATACACACTGCTAAAAATTCCTTTTTTTCGCTGCTTTTATATTATAAAATGTTATTCTTTTTCTTTTTCAAACAAAACAAAAATAGTTCGCACACAAATAATACAGCCGCCAGTTGACACTACCGTTCTTTTGGGGCTAACCGCATCGTTGCAATGTAAAGTTTCTAGTGATCCCACAGTACCATATAATATTGATTGGTATCGCGAAGGTCATCCGGCAGCCATTAGTAATTCCCAACGCATTGGTGTACAATCTGATGGCACGTTGGAGATACAAGCTGTACGAGCTTCTGACGTTGGCACCTATTCATGTGTCGTAACCTCACCAGGCGGTAATGAAACACGGTCATCACGTTTGAGTGTCATTGAACTACCATTTCCGCCAGCAAATGTGAAGGCGACACGTTTAGAGACACCCGAACAACGAGCCATAAACGTATCATGGACGCCGGGCTTTGATGGCAACAGTCCAATATCCAAGTTCATCATACAAAGACGCGAAGTTTCAGAACTAGGTAAGTTGGGTTATTTAATTTGTAATTTTGCATGAGTGTGCAAATAAGTATGTGATTATAATTAAAAATCAAATGAAGAAATTGTTAAAGGATATTTGTGTTATGTACTTGATATATATTTACATACAAACACACTCATATTTAATAAGTCAATTACTTTTGCTTTAAATTTAATCAGACTTACATTTGCATTTTACACACTATTTTTTACCATTTTGCAACAAATATCTTTATGTATTTGTTAAGTTTTTATTGTATTATTGGAACTGTTGTTTTGTATAATAGAGGCCCAAACGGAAATAATATGACAAATATCATATGCAATAATAATTGTATAATGAATGTGCCGCTTAAGCCAATCAAAATAAATAAATTTATGTACTATGTGTTTCCTCCCCCATCTCGACCCCCTGTTAAAAACAGGGTTTCCATTGTTCCTATCAGATGAAGATTTTATTTATTTGTGACAAAAATCTTATTAAATTCGGTTTACTAATTTGGAAGGATTGGTTTTCTTTCGTAAACTTCCTGTTTGCAATAAACCTACAAAAAAAAATCAGGTGCAGCAAGGTCAGGAGACCTGGGGGGCCAATGGAAATTCTAATTTCTTCAAATTAGCTTGTTGAAGAATTTTCGCAGCAATTCTGTCATAACAGGCGTGGCTATGTGACATGTTGCCCCATACTCGTATTGTTGAAACCAGACAGAGTAGAAAGAGGTTCTCTTTCGGCGTAGATCTAGATTGGAATATCTTTAATTAACGGTCTCCACAGACCGTTTTCTTCGAAAACAATAAACCTTAATGAGACCGCACACCACACTGTGACGCGAAGTGGATGCAATTGCATCTCATGGAGTTTGAGAATTTCTCCATATTCGACAATTTTGCTCGTTAACATTGTCGTTTAGATCAAACTGTGCCTCGCCAGATATAAAAATGCAGTTCAAGATGTTTTCATCTTCTGCCGCCATTTGAATGATCGTCTCGAAAAATTGCAAACGAATCGACAAGTCTGTTGTGTTCAGTTTGCTTGTTGATTGAATCTGATATGGAAATAAGTTTGAATCTTGATACTAACTCCCGTTTGAGCAGATTATCTCCTTGTCGAAACTCAAGGGTTAGATTGTATGGTAGCAGCAATAGTTTCCTGCGTCCGAACTTCCACGCTCGGCAAAATTATTCACGAGCCTCATTATAGTCCATCTGCTGGGAGCAGTGCCGCCAAACATGCGTGAAAGCGGCGCACTATCCAAATGCTTGTTTCATTATCCCATTTCTCCATTTTCGGTAAATCTAAAGATCAATCTATAAATTAAAATAAAAATGGAACAGGCTGGTTACACAAAAAAAAATTTATTAAATTTTTTTTAATAGCAGCTTTTATCAGCCACCCTTATATAAACACACAATAAATGATAAAAGGCTATATTGATTTTCTCTCTAAAGCATCGAGCTTTGTCTATCCACCCGACCAAATGTTAATGAATGTTTTTGATTTTCTCGAGCTCTTTTTCATGCTTCTAGAAACTCTTCTTGGTTAATGCAAAAAATTATTTACAAATATAAAAAAATTTTCAAAATTTCTTTTCAAAATGCGAAAAATATATTTTTCGGTAGTAATTGTCCAAATTGAAACTTTTGTTAAAAATATTATTCAAAATCTTTTTCAAGGATACATTTGATTCTAAAACCTATAATCAAAAGACCGTAATTATAGCCTTAATAAAATATACTTTCAGAGTATAAAGTCAGTACTTCTATAGTGATTATAAATTCTTAAGGTATACTTTGTATTGTGTGAAAAAGGGGAATCACTTGTGTTGTATTTCATTACCCTAGCTTAGTAGGCAGCCAAGTAGGCCAAATTTTTTATTAATCTTGAGTTGAAGCCATAATCTTTCAATTGATTTAATAAATTTGATTTTTTTTATAAAAGCTTCAATAAATGCTATATCAAGCAGATAACTGTTTTTGCTAGGAACTATTTTCCAATGGATTCTAAAAGTTTTAAAAATTAAAATATATGTTCCGATACAACTACCGAAATAGTATGAGTACGAATTAATTCTGTTTGTAGTTTCTATATTCAATCCGATAAAAGTTGTTGTATTAAATAATAAATGTAAGTATTTATTTATATTCAGTCTATTTAATAGCCAATAAATTGCCAAACTTTAAAATGAAAAATAGTTCTATGATATAGTTTTATCTAATAAACAAAACAAAAATTATTTATTAGATTCTTAGTTTGTGTGCCTCATTTTCAAACACAACACAAAACTATACAACTACATCAATTCTCACAAAAATATTTTGTTTTTTCTTTCTTTTTTTTCTCTCGTTTCATTATTGTTTTGTTAAAAATAAACAAAAACCCAAATGAAAATGCACAACAAATACTGCAAAAACTTTCATATCAACACGAACCAATAAAACATCAACTTGGAACGGCTTCTTCTGGTTATTCAACTCTTTTCAAACTGACCCACGAAATAAAAATCACTACTACCGCACACTACCTCCATGAAAACACTTTATCTATAACCTCTTTAACAAAATCGTTATTTTACAAAATTTATTTGCCTTCCTTTAACAATTTATTTTTTTAATACAATTATGATTTACTACTATCGTGTCGTTCAACTAAATTACACTTTCATTTTAAATTACATTTGCACTATTTTTTTTTACTTAAATTGCGTTAAATTTCAACAAATTGTTTCGCCATATTTTATTGGCCTTTGTCACACATCCTGTCGCCTGTATCCTACTCCTTAATTTACGCCAATTATTCAAATCATTAACCTCATCAGAAAAATTCGTAGGTCCTGTACCAGACCCTTTATTGAATTGGATTACTGAACTTAGCAATGTTTCGTCGGAACATCGTTGGATATTATTACGAAATTTAAAAGCTGCCACAGTTTATCAGTTTCGTGTCAGTGCTGTTAATCGAGTTGGCGAAGGATCCCCATCGGAACCCAGTAATATTGTGGAACTGCCACAAGAAGGTAAGTTACTCATTTTATAGATAAATTGCTTCAATTTACCTTTTCTGTATGTATAATTTACGTATATGTGTTTATGTGTATATTTATTTGATAAATTCAGTTGGGACGAAGACAGAAAAATCGGTTACTGCGGTCCCATTTATAAAAAGACTAAAATTATAGTTTCTTCGAAAGACTTATGACCGATTTATGTGCTATATAATTATGTATTAAAATTGTTCCATTTAGTTGTTTGTCTGCAGGAAGTGTCAATAGTGAACTGACTCACTATTGACTCAGTCACCAGTACTAGTGACTTATAATATCCCAGACAATGATACATACTATAGACATTAACATGTGCGTGACGTCGAAAATCCACTACTGACATTGATATTAATGATTCACTAGGATATTTTAGTATTTCTTGTCTGCACTTTCAATACCTTTCTGAAATAGATGTCGATAATGAAAATTCATAGTTTGTTAACTTTTGGAGTTTTACTAAAAAACAATTAAAATGCTAAAAGGCATTAAGTTGTTAAAGTCGATTTTTAAATATCAAAACAAAAATAAGGTAATTAATTATTCATTCCAGTCATCCGTCTTCGCCACAAATTTTGTTTCTCATCAAAGGCAAATATGAATAATGAATATTATACGTAGCAAAAATCTCGCAGTATCACGCACGGTCCTAAATTTTTGAATCACGCTCACGCACGCATGCGTGGTTTTAATAACTTATAATCGTGATTCACGCGTGACATGTAAAAATTACGGCACTTGTACATCTCTAATTGAAATCACTGAGCTACTTAGACACTGAATGAACTGGCTCAGTTAAGTGAGGTGAGCTAAAAAGAGCGGTCAGTTCAGTCAGCTGAAAATCACAACTCTACTATCAAACAAAGCACTTTAGAAAGAGGTCTGTTCGTGCGGGCATCATTGTTTTACTTTGCTGTAGTTTCTAACCCTAAACTTTTGTTAGGAACCCAACGAATGATGAGTGAAATCGTTAACAAAGTCCACAGTGGTTTTGATATAATTTTTTCGCTGAAGTCCGGATCAATATATCAAATCGTCAAATTATGCATTATTCAGACACTCTATTACCAAACTGAAAATCTATTAAAAGTGTAAATAAAAATATATATCTAAAACTAATTCACAATAATATCACTCCTCTAAAAGAGTTGAGTTATTTTCTAATGACAGGGTAAACAAAACGCTAGACTTACTTCAGAAGACTTTTATGGAATGCTTTTTTTAGTTTAGTTTTCTTTATCCCTTCTTTGTAATTAAAGCGCAATATTTTTATTTTACTCGCTGTCGAATTTTGCTTTTTTTTTATTAAAAACTATAAAATTGTAAAATCAAACCGTACTAATGCTAAAATATAAATTCCTTTTATCTGTATTCCGTGCACTGGCTCTGTGGTATTGTAAAATATGTAGAATTACCGCTACACCGAGGTATATAAAAAGAAAATTAATTAATTAAATACCTATTTAAATCAACTTGTAGATGTGTATTGAAACATTGACTTGATGCATGAATATATAAAAGTAAAACTAAATAATCTGTATGAATTTTATTTTAACAGCTCCATCTGGACCGCCTGTTGGATTTGTAGGCTCTGCTCGTTCCCAATCAGAAATTATTACGCAATGGCAACCACCATTGGAGGAACATCGCAATGGACAAATATTGGGTTATATAATACGATACCGTTTGTATGGTTATAGCAATGTGCCCTGGATGTATCAAAATATCACCAATGAGGCTCAAAGGAACTATTTAATACAGGAGCTAATAACCTGGAAAGATTATGTGGTACAAATTTCTGCATACAATAACATGGGGGTTGGTGTTTATACGGAAGGTGCCAAAATTAAAACTAAAGAGGGTGTGCCGGAAGCACCACCTACTAACCTAAGAGTAGAAGCCATGAATTCTACAGCTGTAAAAGTAGCATGGACACCTCCTAATCCCCAACAAATTAACGGCATCAATCAGGGCTACAAAATTCAGGCTTGGCGTTTTCAAACAATTGATGGCGAAGAACGTGAAATTGAAGAGCGAATAATAACAGTTCCTCCGAGTTTGTTAGATCCCTTGGTTGAACAAACTGCTATTTTAAATGGTTTAGAAAAATTTCAAGAGTACAATATAACTGTTTTGTGTTTTACGGATCCAGGCGATGGTGTAAGGAGTTTGCGAGTGTCTGTTAAGACAAAAGAAGATGTCCCAGATGAAATAACCGCTTTGCATTTTGATGAAGTTTCCGACCGTTCAGTAAAAGTTCTGTGGGCGCCCCCTAAAAATGTAAATGGCATTTTAACTGGCTATACGGTACGTTATCAAGTAAGAGATCGTCCCGAAACCATTAAATCTGTGAATCTTACTGCTGAAGATACTCAGTTAGTTGTTAACCAACTGCAAGCAACAACTCATTACTGGTTTGAAATAAGAGCTTGGACAAGAATAGGTGGAGGGCCACCTAAAACAGCTACTATTCAATCGGGCGTGGAACCGGTTCTTCCAGAACCTCCTACCAATTTGGCTCTATCTAATATCGAAGCCTTTTCGGTGGTTCTACAATTTACACCAGGTTTTGATGGCAACTCCTCGATAACAAAATGGAAAGTAGAGGCTCAAACTGCTCGAAATTTGACTTGGTTTACGGTATGCGAAATATCTGATCCCGATGCAGAAACATTAACTGTAACAGGGCTTACTCCATTTACTCAGTATCGCCTGAGATTGAGTGCCACAAACGTTGTAGGTACATCAAAAACTTCTGAAGCTACCAAAGATTTTCAAACTATTCAGGCGCGACCAATGCACCCGCCTTTTAATGTGACCGTAAGAGCAATGTCGGCTACACAGTTGCGTGTTCGCTGGATACCTTTGCAGCAAACAGAATGGTTCGGTAATCCGCGAGGTTATAACATCACCTATCGGCAAATAGAAAGTGAAAACAAAATTGTGCCAAAAAGTGTTCTCATAGAAGACCACACTGCCAACTCCCACGTTCTCGAAAGTCTTGAAGAATGGGCAGTCTATGAAATTGTAATGAATGCATGTAATGATGTCGGTTGTTCACGCAATAGTGCTACAGCTATAGAAAGAACGCGGGAAGCTGTTCCCTCCTATGGTCCTCTAGATGTACAAGCTAATGCCACATCATCTACGACTATTGTAGTCAAATGGGGTGAAGTGCCAAAACAGCATCGCAACGGACAGATTGATGGCTTTAAAGTGTTTTATGCAGCAACAAATCGCGGCGGTCATGTTTTACACAAAACAATATCAAATAACAGCTCATTCACCACAACGTTGACTGAACTGAATAAATTTGTTATATACCATATACAAGTACTGGCATTTACGCGTCTGGGCGATGGTGCTTTAAGTACCCCTCCCGTACGAGTGCAAACGTTTGAAGACTCCCCTGGATCACCGTCAAATGTTAGTTTTCCAGATGTTTCATTTTCTACTGCCCGAATTATTTGGGATGTGCCCGAAGATCCTAATGGAGAAATATTGGCGTACCAAGTCACTTACTCTCTGAACGGAAGCTCGAATTTAAATTACAGCAGAGAGTTTTCACCATCCGATCGAACATTCCGTGCTACCCAGCTGTTAGCTGAACGCTACTATATTTTCAGTGTCACAGCTCAAACAAGGTTGGGATGGGGCAAAACAGCGTCCGTATTAGTTTATACTACAAATAATCGGGAAAGACCGCAACCTCCATCAATGCCGCAAATATCCAGATCACAGATACAAGCACACCAGATCACATTTAGTTGGACACCAGGCAGGGATGGTTTCGCCCCTTTAAGGTATTACACTGTACAAATGCGTGAAAATGATGGCCCCTGGATTCTTTTACCCGAGAGAGTAGATCCAGCACTTAGTTCATATACTGCGACAAATCTTAAGCCGCATACCACCTATCAATTTCGCATACAAGCAACCAATGATTTGGGCCCATCGCCATTTAGTAGAGAAAGTATCGTAGTACGCACGCTATCAGCAGCCCCCTCGATATCAGTTACTAATCTCAAAGTAGTTCCCATAACAACTACATCCGTGCGTGTACAATGGAATGCATTAGAAACATCCATGTGGAATGGCGATGCGACCACCGGAGGGTACCGTATATTATACCAGCAGCTTTCAGATTTTCCAACTGCTCTACAATCAACACCTAAAACCGACGTTATGGGTATTAATATAAACTCTGTTGTTCTGTCTGACCTTCAGCAAGATCGAAACTACGAAATTGTGGTATTACCATTTAACTCGCAAGGCCCAGGCCCGGCAACTCCGCCAGCTGCTGTATATGTGGGTGAAGCTGTTCCCACAGGTGAACCAAGAGCTGTAGATGCTGCCCCCATTTCTAGTACGGAAGTTCGCTTGAGATGGAAACCACCAAAACAAAGCATGCAAAATGGAGATCTTTTGGGCTACAAGATATTTTATTTAGTTACGGACTCACCGCAAGAACTAGAGGACGGAAAGGCGTGGGAAGAAGAAATAGAAGTTGTGTCAGCCACCGCCACTGCACACAGTTTAGTGTTTTTGGATAAATTTACTGAATATCGTATACAAATATTAGCCTTTAACCCGGCGGGTGATGGACCTCGTTCATCACCAATTACGGTAAAAACATTACAAGGCTTGCCAAGTGCTCCACAAAATTTGCGATTTGAGGATATAACTATGCAGTCTTTGAAAGTGTCCTGGGACTCGCCTAAGTTCAAAAATGGGGAGATTTTAGGATACTTAGTTACATACGAAACCACAGAAGAAAATGAAAGTAAGTTTTCAAAACTATTATCTTTGGATATTTTCTAATTCAAACAACCACAATATGTTTCCCCTCTAGAATTCAGTAAACAGGTCAAACAAAAGGTTTCAGGCACCAGTTTAATGGTACAAAACCTCGAAGAAGAAGTCACTTATACGTTTACTGTTCGTGCTCAAACGATTGATTATGGTCCACCAGTTAGTGAAAATGTCACTACCGGACCTCAAGATGGCTCTCCGATTGCACCCAGAGATTTAATACTCTCGAAAACGTTGTCCAGTGTAGAAATGCACTGGTTAAACGGTCCTTCGGGTCGTGGACCTATATTAGGTTTTTACATTGAAGCCAAAAAAAGAGGTGAGTATTTTATATAATTTTATTTATACGTTTCGTTTAATACATGCATGTACATATCGATGGTTTCATTTGTTTTGCTTAGAAATTGATCTACTTAGTGATTAAAACACATATCACCCTTTAACAGGTTTATGTTCGTACAATAGTATTTAAAATATAGGTTTTATAAGCAATTGATTATTGTACCTTCTATTATGATGATGACGGCGTGCATTATGCTTCTACGGCTTGTATTATGCTTTTACCTTCTGCTACAATTATGTCAGCTAGGAGTTCTCTAACAGAGATCACCGATATAGTATGTATGTGTGTCTGCTTTTCCTTGCAGCTAATGCCAGGTCATCAGTATATCTTCTTCCACCTGATATACATACATATAAACAAAACAATTTAAAAAACTTTTAAATACAGGGTTGTTCGATACAATGAGTCCATAAATTTATGTATAAGGTAAAACAATATTAAAATTCCTAAAAATTCTACGAATAAATTTATGAATACAAATATTCGACTTTTATCGAACTCGTTCATTCGCTTATTTTGGGCAGAAACCAATGTAATTCAAGTGGGTTGGGATCGTAGATTTTTGTCTAAAATCGTCCATCAAGCGTTAACTACTTGTTTAAATTCGTATCTAACAAAAAGTTGATGTTAGAGTTTTGTTCAATATATTCCATCAATATTGTAGAAACATGGTGGTTGAAGATGCCACTTGGCATGATCAAGTATGAAATCCAAGCATATAGAACAATATGTTAACAAACGACTAAAAACTTATTTTAAAAGATAAATTGCAGAGAATAAATTGAGTAAATTTTATAGGCCTAATTTAAAAAAAATCCTTATAATTGGTTAATAAAACAAATTTTCTTCCAAAAAAGCTCTTATGAATCAAATATTTATATATAATTTGGAACTTTATTTAGTTTAATATTTTGCATAACATATTTTAGAGTTGGATGGTTTGAAATGTTCTGTATTTTATTCGATTCTAAGTACCTACACATTATTTTCATTTCATGTGAAATTTCTATATAGTATATTCTTCTATACTTTTAAATGCATGTACTTACATATATATATATATATATATATATATATATATATATATATATATATATATATATATATATATATATCAATTAGCTTAAAAAAAACTTCTGATTAAAACCATAAAATTACACTAAATTTTCTCTTTTGATATGAATTTTTAAGAACTTGAAAGTTTCAAATAACACTCGTGAACATGGAATCTAGATTTTATTAATTTTTATTTTGCAGTAACTGCCTTAACTTATACAAATATGTATGCATTTATTGTTAATATAAATTTCAATAATTTTTACTTGAAGTTTCATAAAATTTTTTCATTATTTTGAACAGAAAATTTGGAAACATTTTTTATTATTTGATAAGCATAAATTTAGTATACATTTAGTACAATACATAGGAGTTTCGGACCTACATCACTTTAGTTTGCATTCTTTTTTTACCACCGGAGTCCAAAAGTATCCATCAAAGCGAATGTCACCTGCATTCATTGGTTCCTCCTCGGTAACTTTTACAAAGTTAAAATTTTTCCTTTGGGAAAATTTTTTTTAAAGATAAACTCCAATAATGTCTAAAAGGAAAAGTTAAACGAAGAGATGCAAAATTATCGTGTAAGTCAGGTCCGCCTTTAGGCTGTGTTCAATTTTGGCCGGTTAAAAATTGAATTTTGCATAAAGGAATATATGTACATATGTATGTATGTATATTTTCCTGTATGAATAGGTATATATATTTTTTCACAGACATTCGGTCATGTGATGGAAATCGCTTATCGCATGAAATAAAGCGTTTTCGATTTGAAGTCACAAAATTGGTGTGCTGGGGTTCGCAATCGCCCAAAATCGTTCAAAAGAAATTGGCGTTTTTCAAGTCGCATGTGATTCGACAATCGTGCGATTCACAGCACATACATGATTATTAATATAGAGAATTTTATATCATTTTTAAATTTCATTTGAAACACTAATAATTATTTTACACGCTTTATCCATAAAAATTATTTGCAAATAAATTACAAATACTCCTTGCTATTTGCCTCAATAAGAGTCGGGTGTTTCTCTGCTGATAAATACCGTCACAACAGAAATTTTAAACATTAAACCTGCGTAGCAACGCGTTTATTAAAGACAAGCTCGGCGGTTAGATATGACCTAAGATTTGGGTCTAAACTGAATGACTTCGGTTAAGTCTGCGATGTATTCGAATATGTTATTATGTATATACTCGTATGTATAAGCAAATACTTATGTAAATAACTGTCAGTTTGTATTTACTTGCTTCAAAATATTTATGCTTGTGTCTATTTAAATATATAAGCTATGACTGGTTTTTTATTTATTTTCTTAAAATTTCTTATATCTTCCTAATTTTGTTAAAACTTTGGTGTGCTGCACTAAAAATTAAACCTGCTTTCTTAGAAAGAGGAGAACCATCATTTGTTTGTAAGTATTGGTTAAGGGAATAAACTATACATGGTTTATTATATCGTCCCCTCAATATAACAATAGCGTATCTGCTCATACGCTATTATTTTTTTTATTGCATATTTAGAATCTCCATCATTGATTTTATGTCTGGTCAAAATTTCGTCAAATTCTACTTCCAAAAAGTGAGTCAAAATGTCGTTGGAAAAAATAGTGTATAATTTCTTGTTAAAAATTTTCCTTCAATAAGTGTGTAAGCTCATATGCGCTATTTTACTTGAAATTGCCACTCCAAAGTTGTTAAAAGAATAATAGTGTATACGCATTATACTCCATTTTAACCTGTAGAAAAAAATACAATTTATGAAAACTTTAACTAATAAAACTTCTTATAATAATATGCACTATTGTTTGAGAAATAGTTCCATTCCGACCATTTCTATACCCCACATAAGCTGCATGATCTCCAAAATTTGTGCAAAAAGAATGCAATTCCTCGTGGCTCGCAATTATTTTTTTAACTTACAAGGTGGAAAGAATTGAAATTGGTTAGATGAGCCAGATGTAGCAGAGGAAAAGAAAGAAGACGAATGAATTTCTAGTTATTTTTGATTTACGCAATGTATACCTTAATTTGTCATAATTTTTTGTTTATAATTGGAAAGTAATGAATATGTGCCACTGAATTAACAAAACTATGAATTAATCACTGTTTTATAAACTTACTAATTGATATTTTTGAGATCAAATATTTTAATAAAAATACCGTAAAATTATTGAATAAAACAGCGTATACCATACAAAATAAAATAGTGTATCAGCTACATCATACGAATTCCTTAAAAAATAAAATAGCCTATACGGAGGACTTGCGCTTTGAATGACATAATTATAGTCTTAAAGGATGCGTAGAATAAAAAAAAATTGGTCAATTCAAAGACAAGAAACGATGTTATGTATTTGTCGAAAAATCCAATATGAAGAATTTTTATTTACCGCGATATTGAGGTTTTATTAGACATCCGATTTGACAAAAACTTTAAACTCGATTTTCTCAAAACACCAAAAAAATGATACGCTATTGTTATATTGAGGGGACGATATGTAGTATATTGAAGACAACAATCTTATTAAATATGTTTATTAAATTATGATTAAAAATCAATGAAACGCCTTATAGATTTCAAGATTTTATTAAATTGTAACCTATACGAGTTCTTATTAATATAGAATTTTACTTTCTGTTTAGATGATTCACGCTGGGAGACAATATCTAAAACAACGACTGGCACTATACAGGATTTTACAGTTAGTTATCAAAGTTTGTTACCCTCAACTGCCTATACATTCCGAGTTATTGCATATAATCGCTATGGCATATCGTTTCCTGTGTACTCTAAGGATTCCATATTAACACCATCCAAATTACATTTGGAGTATGGTTATCTGCAACATAAACCATTTTACCGGCAAACTTGGTTTATGGTTGCTCTAGCTGCTACATCTATTGTTATAATAATAATGGTGATATCTGTCTTATGTGTTAAAAGCAAAAGTTATAAGTATAAACGTAAGTTGCACACTTTGTCAAATAATTTTTGGTTAATTACAAAATATATTTTTTTAAACTTATTTATCAGAAGAAGCGCAAAAAACTTTAGAAGAATCTATGGCCATGTCAATAGACGAACGACAGGAACTAGCGTTAGAGTTGTACAGATCAAGGCATGGTGTGGGTACTGGCACCTTAAATAGTGTGGGTACGTTAAGCAGGGGAACATTGGGAACAATGGGACGTAAGGCAAATAATAGGCCGCCACAAAATATTCAACTGGGTAAAAGTCCGCCGAGGCCGTCGCCAGCTTCAGTAGCCTATCATAGTGATGAGGAAAGTCTGAAATGTTATGATGAAAACCCTGATGACAGCAGTGTGACAGAAAAACCGTCAGAAGTTAGCTCATCAGAAGCATCACAGGTACGTTTTTAATAAATCGTAGTGTTTGTAGAGTAGTATAATATTATATATTTGTACTTCTAGCATTCGGAAAGTGAAAACGAAAGTGTACGTTCCGATCCACATTCTTTTGTAAATCACTATGCAAATGTGAATGATTCTCTACGGCAGTCGTGGAAGAAACAAAAACCCGTGCGCAATTATTCAAGTTACACAGATTCTGAACCTGAAGGTAGTGCAGTGATGAGTCTCAATGGCGGTCAAATTATTGTCAATAATATGGCCAGATCGAGAGCACCACTGCCAGGTTTCTCATCTTTTGTCTGACAATCCACAGAGTTTTAAATGAAACGTATATCTCATTTAATTATTTAAATTTTTATAACAACACACGACACACATCCATTCATAACGTAATTACAAATCATAGTTTAGGTACTTTTAAGTTAAGTATAGATAGAACTGTACGCCTATATATATTTAGTGTTTATTTAATGAACTCTAACGAAATTACTTGTTTTACCTAGATATAGTATATAAGTGACAAACCGAATAACTGATTAATTAAGTAGTATAGATAGAATTATATAGTAAGGATTTTATAGTAACAGATAACCGTTCACATAAACACTTACCTACAGCATGCCCAAAAGTCAATACACCCGAGCAAATGTGCAAAGTGTATACAGAATTTTGTAGGAAAGCAAATATAACATATGTGATTTTTTTTTTAGAATGTACAAATATTTCCTTCGGATTACGAATCAAATACAGAGTTCTATAATGCATTATATGTTATTACAATTTAAATACATATGTATGTGTAAGAAAATTCTCGCGACGCAGATCTGCTGTCCAATTCTACAACACATTGATTTACCAAAACTGAATGATCAGGAAACTAATTAAACATATTTTCATATTGATTGTATATTTACTCTACATTGGGATTCCGCGGGTTCCCAATTTGCAGAAAATGCGTTCCTGTACTCAAAGATTGGGTGAATGAGAGCGATTTTAAAGGGGCCTACACGCGGTCAAAATGCATGGCAAGCATTCTTATAGTATGAGTTAAAATTTGTTAGTATGTGTGACACCGACGATGCTTGAAGAAAAATCAATAAAATTTGGATTTTTAGCATGCTTGCTGTCACATGCCTTTAAATGTACTGTAGTATTATCTCAAGCACGAACAAATTTTCATTTTCATGTAATTTTTCATAGTGAGAAAGTGTAACACGAACACCACAAAATCAAATCAGAAATGAATGATTGACGAGTTAACAAGCCGGAGTGCTTCAAGCCAGCAAGCACACATACACGAAAATGTATTGGAGGGTATATTCAATTTGTCATTCCGTGTGTTACGCAGCGAAATATACATCTGAGACCCCGTAAAGTACATATATTCATTCATGATCAGTGATGAAATCTAAGACGATCTGAGCACGTCCATTCGTCCGTCTGTGTAAATAACGATTCAGTCCAAACGAACCATTGAAACTTGGTTCAAATATATCTTGAAGGATAGCACAACTCAAGTTCGAAAATGGGCTGAATCGGGTAAGAGGGAAAAAAGTTTTCCTAAGAAGAACTAAACGAACCTCTAAATAAATATATAATTAAAAAAAATCAGTGAAAAAATGTTTTTTTTCTGTTCATTATTTTATTTTATTATGTCATAAAGCTATGAAATGAGAAAGATAAAACTAATGTTTTGACCAAAGTATATCTATATATATATATATATATATATATATATATATATATATATATATATCAAATATATATATATATATATATATATATATATATATATATATATATATATATATATATATATATATATATATATATAGATATACTTTGGTTTTGACAATTTAAATAAATACATAAAATTTCATAAATTATTCCAAACGAAATTTTTTGAAGCAGTTCCTAGCTTTATTGACGCACAAACTTGTATCGCATTTAACGAAAGTGTATCCATTACAGCCCGGCATACATGGGCATACTGCATTACTTTTTTACTGCAGTAAGCGTTTCAGTAATCAGTAAATGCTTACTGGTAATGAAATATAATTTTCATTACCAGAAAATTTAAGTGTGCAGTACCAGTAAAAAAATATACACTGAAAAAATACTGGCACTGCAAAGTGCCCATCTATGCAGCCCAACAACTTGCATGTTAAGTGGTAAAAAATTCGAAAATGCCATTTTTTAGAACGAATTTTTAATTTGTAGCGCCCTATGAACGAATCCAATAAGTCAACTCCACCCATGAATCTGTTGTACTCTGACAATATTTTAGGGCAAGTAATTGTTGTTTCCTTTCCCAATTTTCTGTCAAATCTTCCCACTGGGGAAGATTTCAGGGTTCTTTCCTCAATAGTTTGACATAAGGTTAACAATTTTGTTGTCCCTCCAGGAGATATGTAAAAGTTGTCAATCAATGCAACGTATTCAAAGGATTCTCGACGTGGTCTTTTCATGATAACTTCGTCATCCAATATTTGAACTAGAGCCCAAATCTGGTTCTCAAGATTTGCCGGATTTTTTGGCAACTATACAAGTTTGATTGATAAACAATATTCTTCATAAGATCATCAGAAAAAAATATTTAAAATAAATGCAGGGTCCGCTTAAATTCAAAATATGAGCCGGCAGGTCTTCACTACCTTTAAAATTCGTGTCTATCTATGTCAATATCAAAATCTTTTTTCTTCCATATAATTTTATTATTTCTTTCTTTGAAATGGAGCATACTACCAACTTGTTGCTCCTCTTCTCCTGCACCTTGCGTTGTGACCTCGTTTTACATCTATCTATGTACATGTTTATGTGTCCATTATCATCGTCAAAATATTCATCTTCACTTTCATGCCAACTTTCTACAATTTTAGCAATCTCCTTATCGGTGGTAAGTGCCCCGTTAGTAACAAAAATGGATAGAATGCACAATATAGCACATATACGATTATATGACATAAATATGTATGTATGTGCAATAACAATTCATTTCTGCGAAATTGCAGATATGATATAATTCATCGTAGAGCGCATTTAAATAATATTTGTATAACAATAATATATACAAAGCAATGAAAATACAGTGCACTTTTCATATCATACTTACATTTTTTAAAAATTAAAAAAATTTTCAGAATATTCAAACAAATCAATCAACATTTTTCAGGTATTCAAAACATTTATTTTAATTTTGCTTTATTTTAATGGACTTGTCACGAAACTTTGCTGGATGAACACTTATCAGAATGAGAAAAAATAAAAATAACGGTAAAATATATGTATAAAAAAGTAGTTGCCAGATGGACAAGAAGTTAACATTCCCTAATAAAAAATGAAATACTTTAATGATGCCGAAATATTGTACTGTAAAGTTAAAATTTGGGCATCCTAATAAAAATTAGGTTTTCAAATAGTAGAAATCCCAATGGGCCACCCAAACGACAATACATACATATATTGGTATTGTCATGGGTCAAAAATGAGTTGGCAGATTTTAATTTACTATCAAACACATTTAAAATTGAAGCCACCCTAATGAAAATATGGACAACTCAAATGATACCAAAATATTGTATTGTTAAGCGTAAAGTTAAAATTTGGGCCATCGTCATAAAAATATCTAAAATAATGAAAATATACCATAACAAAATATTGTATTGATAACAAAATATTCTATTGTCATGGAAGATTGACCTGTGGTCCAAATTTAAGCTAAATCGGTTCAGAGGAAGGGGGTCAAAAATGAGTGGGCAGATTTGAACGGAATTACAAACTAACAAGAAATTAAGTTAAATAAAACAGTATAATAAAAACAAGATACTTTTTAAAGATTATTTTTTATATTTTGTTAAGCATATGATATTTTTTTATGTCATAGAAAGTTCAACGCGTTAAACTTGGAGCTATGAAATAATGTGTTACTTAACCCTACATTCCTTAAAAATAATATTTTTAAGCTTTTATGACGAAGCTGAGACGTAACCTAATCCTCATCTGCCCTACCCCTCTTCTCCCATTTTCCGCCAAGTGACGCTGTCAAAAAAAATTGTTTTTACAATTTATTTTTAGTGCTTTATGGCGAAGGTGAAGTGTCTCCCCCAAGGCCCCTCCCGGAGTGACCACTAGAAAATAGAGTTTTTATATTCTAAATATTTGGAGGGTATTTAGGATTCGACTGGATTTTACTGTCAAATATTTGTCCAGTAAAAATTTCCAGGCTTACAGCCAGCAACTGTCGTTTTATGCTCCCATTTCATGCTATGTGCAAATGAACGCAATTTCAGTAATATCCAGTACAAATTCGCACAAATTTTGGGGTAAACGAATAGATCTTACGTTTCCTCTTCTTGCACGAAACATTTCGCAGTTTTTGTTTGAGCTCGTTTTTGGAAGTAGCTAAGCAATCAGCTGTTTGAGAAATAAACAATAAACACAAAATAAATTTGTTGCAAAAAAGTTGTATCAAAAAGAATAAAATACTTGTATTTAATAAAGTTTTGTAAGTTTTTATATGAAATATGTATGCATAACTTTTTACATGGGCTAAGGTACTTTGACCTTTGAGGCATACTGAATATGATTTCCATTCATCTTTTAATTCATTTCGTATATAAGAATATTTAACATATGATTTAATACTTTAAACAGTAGGTGTAGCCAAAAACAAAGGACAATGTTATACATACACAATTATAAATATTAAAAAGTTTTGAAGGTGCAAAAGAAATGTCTATTAATTAAATTTTATTTTAGTGTTAATAGCATATGTTTGTATGTATGTAGACAAATATGTGTTTCATTCAAAAAATTGTTTACGTAAATAGAAATCGTTACTATCTGATATACATACATTTAAATATGAATATAAATATATTTGAGTAAGTACTTTAAATATATATGAGTAAGTACTTTAAAGCCTGAATACGGAAATTTCATATAGAAATTTAGATTAAATAAACACATAAATGGATATCAAGACAAAAATCATTATTTCAATACATACATAAATGATTTCATTAACTTTATAAAACTATTCTTAGTATTATATTTTTTAAACAGATTTTAAATTTTTTACTCTTGTTTATGTAAAAAAATTAAAAGTAATTTTTGTCAATTATATTTATATGTATGTATGTGTATAAATTGAAAGATTTCGCAGATATATATGTATGTATCTTTTACTTTCGTATTTATAAAAAAAAATATTCATAATATAATTTTACCAATAAAATTTTATTAATTGTCTATACATAGTATGATTTCGAGAGTAAAAATTTCCAATTAAAGTGTTATTGCCTTGGCTATTTTATAATATACATATCTCAATTATTTTATATATTACAACCATAAAAGTTTTATGACTTTCGAAATAGTTCATTCTTAAGAAACTATCAGTTTTCTCATTTGCTCATAAGTTTATATACATATTTACATATGTTAATAACAAATAATTTTAGGATTCTATTAATAAAATTTAAATCCTGAGATTTAAATATAAAGCTAATACAATTTAACAAAAGAGGATGATGAATTAATATGCAAATTAACTGTATACAAGAGAACAAAAAGTAAATACGTATGTATGTACATACATACATACATACATGTATGTTTGAACTACATTTTCAAACTTGTGATAATTGTACTTTTCTAAAACTCCTGACTAAAATTAAGATATAGTATGGCGAATATCTTGCATATACATATACAATATTTTGGTAATGTCTTATATTATTATTGTTTTAGTTTTACTATGGTTACAAATTTAATTTTAGATTAAAAATTAATTGCTTTGCAAATCTCAATCTTTTTTTTTAATATAGTTAATATTATATAAAAATGTAAATATTAATATATGTATTCAACAATTATAAAACTTACGTTATATCCCACACAAACTGCAGCTAATTAATTTTATAACTCAAATTAAATATTAAAAATTTAAGTTAAACAAAATGTAAGTGCTTTTCCATAATAAATAAAAATGTTTGCGTACTTTAATTATGAGGTTACTTAACAATGTAAATTAAAACAAAAGTAATCAAATTCAATCCAGTGAAATTCTGTAATAGTTTGTGGAAATTATCAAGTACGTGAGCAAACTTTGTTGCCTTTTTTAGTTTCTTTTTCAATATACATACATATTTTAAGTAAAAGGCCATAATTTAAATTGCAATTGTAGTCTCATCAAATTCATTTGTATTTAAAATTTTTTAAAAAAGCATTTAAAGCGAGTCTACAGACTGATTATTGTATTAATTTTAAATAATCGTAATATATAACATGTAAATGTAAAGTGCAACTACTCGATAGTATAAATTTATGTTTAACTAATTTTAATGAAATACTTACGGCTAAGTTGCTCAAATAAATCTTTTACGTTTTCTTTTTTAATTTCTTATTGTATTTTAAGAAATATGTAATTGTAATTAAGTCTATTTTTTATTCCAATAAGTTTTCTTAGCAAATTAAAATTTAATTCTAATGTATGCTAAGAATAAGTATTATCAAATTGTACTTGAAAAGAAATAAAAGAAAATTAAACAAATAAAAATGTTACATTTTTCACATTTTAAGGCCACAACACATTGGTCCAATGCTTGATATCAAGCTTATGAAGGTGTACTTGTTGTTAGAATAAAAAGTAGCTTGAACACATTTTAAAACATTCATTTTAAATTGTGTTTTGTACTACATCGGCGGTAACGAGCGAAACTGTCTTGGTCATGTCTGGTATAGATGCGTGTATTTATAATTAAAATTTTTATGATTAAGAGCTGAAACAAACTGTAGTACACATTTCTACAGTTAGTTTGCGTAGAACTAGCAAAGGTTTCCGTTCAGTACGGTTTCGACTCTAACAACACGCAACACTATTGTTTTTCGTAGGATCCGGTTATCTTTAGATAACTCCTACACATGCAGTGCATTACACCGGAACTAAAAAGGTGTGATATCTAGTATTAAGAAGAAACATGAGGTAATAGAGAATTTTTTTTAGCTATTTTATCTTTTACTTCGCTAATTTTTTGTTGAAGTGGCAACCTCATTTGACTTGCAATGCAACCTTTCAAGCTTCACATACATACATTCACATATGTATGTATAGACGTTTTTTAGTTTTCTCTTTTAACAGAGCTTTCTTGTTTTTTTAAGTAGACCACGCGCTTCACTTGCAATTTGAATTCTAAACAATAAAGACCATTTTATTTGAAGATAACTGTGTGTTATATTTATTTACTACGTTAACCTAGAGGAGGGTTTCCAACAGGTTATGGGCCCAGATATAAAAGGAGATAATAATAGTAAAGACGTGTGTCCATAAACAATGAGTGGTTCTATGTTTAATATAGAAAAGTTGGAGGAGTCAAATTACGACTCATGGAACCTGCAAGTGAAGAGTGTATTGGTGCACCAGGAACTGTGGTCCTTAGTGTCCGACGGTGTTAAGCCTGATGATTTGCCAGCAAATCAGGCTGCACTTGCAAGTTGGAAAACTAAAGATGAAAAAGCAATGGCAACAATAGTGTTGAGTATTACCCCAATGCAAATTGGATACGTGAAGAATTGCATCACATCCAAGGATGCCTGGAATACTCTTCGTGAGATTCATCGTCCGAAGGGACCAGTCCGTAAGGTGACGTTATTTAAACAAATATCGGGAATGCGTATGGCAGATGGTGAGTGCATTCAGCGTTATGTGTCCAATTTTACCTCTGTGGTGGAGAAGTTGGGAGAGACAGGAGTTACTCTACAGGAGGAACTGTTCGTAATAATGCTCCTTGCTAGTCTTCCAAAATCATATGAGCCCCTTGTTGTTGCTCTAGAATCCCGTGATGAACTTCCCTCTCTTTCAACCTTAAAACTTAAATTAATAGAAGAAGGTGAACGAAAAAAGGCCAACAATAAACACGAGGAAAGTACGGTACAGGCATTTATTGCTCGCGATTATAACAGTACGAAGAATAAGGATTTGCCGAGTAAGAATACAGACAACAAATACAACAACAACTACATGAAAAGAATAAGATGTTATAACTGTAAAAGAAAAGGCCACTACGCCGCTAATTGTAGAGAGAGAAAAAGGGATGAGCAAAAGGGACAACAAGACAATACAGCTAAGAAAAATTCGTTATTTTCGGCACTCAGATACAGCGGTTTACAACATAATACATGGTGTATTGACAGTGGGGCGTCATCGCATTTATGCTGTACTCGTGAAATGTTTGATGAGTTTAAACAACACGATGAAACAATCATGCTTGCTGGAAAAAATTTTATGAAAGCCGAAGGTGTAGGCACGGTACATTTAACTGTTGGTAGGGGCGATATCACGCTGGTGAACGTTTTGTTTGTGCCTGAATTGCAGTGCAATTTTATCTCCGTTTCAAAAGCTGTTGATTCTGGTAATACTGTGGTGTTTAGTAAAAACAACGTAGACATACGGGATATGCACGGAGACACCATTCTCCGTGCACACAAGGTACGTGATCTGTTTCTATTTCAACAAAATAATAAAAAATTATTTTTTGCGAGAAAATCGTCTGATGAGGCTATGAGGTGGCATTGCCGATATGGTCATCTCAATTTTGGCGGCATAAAAGAACTGGCTGATAAGAAAATGGTGCAAGGTATGAGTCTCACAGTGCCATCAAATATGCAATGCAGTATTTGCTTGAAAAACAAATGTACTCGGAGGCCGTTCTATACTTCTGAATCTCGTGCTACTGAGATCTTAGGGGTCATCCACACAGACGTCTGTGGGCCGATGACTACGACATCGATTGGTGGGGCCAGATATTTGCTGACATTTATTGACGATAAGTCGCGTTATGTCTTCGTATATTTTTTGAAGAGTAAGGATGAAGTTTTCAGCAAATATCGTGAATTCGAAACCGTAGTTGAACGGCAAACGGGGATGCAGATCAAAATTCTCAGAAGTGATAACGGAACCGAATTTGTAAACAGATCCTTTGATAGTTATCTCAAGGACAGGGGTATAGTACATCAGTTAACTGTGCCATATACGCCGCAGCAAAATGGCGTGGCCGAGAGGTTTAACCGGACGATAATCGAGATGGCACGATGTATGTTGTCGGCGGGAAATGTTGGTGAACATTTGTGGGCTGAAGCAGTTAATACCGCCGCTTATCTACGTAACAGATCCCCCACTCGCTCGCTAGATGGTACCACACCCTATGAGGTTTTTTATGGTAGCAAACCTTTTGTGGGCCACTTAAGAACTTTTGGCTCCACGGCCATTGTTTTGGATAAGCGTCATAAAAGTAAATTCGCTTCGAAGGGCAAGGAGTACATCATGGTGGGATACTCCGATACATCTAAGGCTTATCGTTTGTTTAATCGTGGCACACAACAGCTGATCGTAGCTCGAGACGTTTATTTTATTGAAGGGGCCAAGAAACAGATTATTGATGTTAATATTGACCTGCTACCAGATGTTGTCGATAATTTTCTAGTTGACGATGCACACTCAACAATATCTGAGGATCAGAGCGATCTCGAGGGATTTGAATCGGCTGAGGAAGATGTAGCACAAACAGGAGAAGTTAAAAATGGTCCAGGGAGGCCACGTATTATTCGCTCTGGCGTTCCAGGTAGACCCAGGAAGGAATACAATACGCTCAGTTTAGCATGTACGGATGCTGAAATAAAAATTCCTGAGACGGTTGAGGAGGCTTTGAACAGTATTCATGGCGGTGAATGGCTGAAGGCAATGCAGGCCGAATACGATGCGTTGCTAAGAAATGACACCTGGGAACTGGTAGAACTCCCATTAGGACACAAGGCCATATCAAGTAAGTGGGTTTATACACTGAAAAAGAATGAGAGAGGTGAGATTGAGCGTTTTAAGGCGAGGCTTGTCGCAAAAGGTTGCGCGCAGAGATATGGTGTAAGTTACACCGAGACGTTTTCACCTGTCGTGCGATACGATACTATAAGGATGATTTTTGCAATAGCTGCCGAATATGAATTATATCTTCACCAAATGGACGTTTCGTCGGCTTACTTGAACAGCGATTTGGATAGTGATGTCTACATGACACAACCACAGAGATTTGTTGATTCTCAGCGCCCACATATGGTTCTTAAATTAAAAAGAGCGCTTTATGGTTTAAAACAGTCGGGGCGACAGTGGAACTTGAAACTGAACAGTATCTTAGAGGGAATAGGTTTTCGATCATGTGAGACTGAACCGTGTGTATATACGAAATATGGTGATGGCTGTATAAATATAATAGCAGTCTACGTCGATGATTTGCTGATTGCCTGTTCAAGGAAAGAAGATATGACGGAAATCAAAAATCTCATTGCCAGTAAGGTTCAGGTCGTGGATAAAGATGCCGTGAAATATTTCTTAAGCTTAGAAGTAAATCGAGACGGTGATAAAGGGCAGATATCAATTAGCCAAAGATCTCAAATAAGGAAACTATTGAAACTTGGAGCCGAAATATCAGGTGAAATGTGAACGTAGAGATTGTAAAAGAGTTGACCAGACGCAATACCAATCGTTGATTGGATCGCTTATGTATATTGCAATAAACACTAGGCCCGATATATTGCATTCTGTAAGCAAACTTTCTCAGAGAAACAAAGACCCCCACGTGGAACACATGCTTGCAGCTAAAAGGATATTAAGGTACCTGTCTACCACATTGCAAATGCAACTAACATATAAGAAGACAGGGAGACCAATTGAGTGTTATACAGATGCTGACTGGGGCAGTGACACCACCGACCGAAGATCCTATACTGGATATGTGTTTTTATGGGCTGGAGCATCTTTTTCGTACGAGTCTAGGAAACAGGCAACAGTGGCACTCAGCAGCACAGAGGCGGAGTACATGGCGCTTTCGTCTTGCTCCAAAGAAGTTAATTTTTTGAAAAAATTGCTAGATGAGATGAATCTTCAGTGTCCGAAGTCAATCGTTATTAACACCGATAGCATTAGCGCGATGAACTTAGTGAAGAACCCAGTTTATCATCAGCGAACTAAACACATTGATATTAGATATCATTACATCCGAGATGTTTACCGCAGAGGAGATATCGATTTGAAATATTGTTGCAGTTCTGAAAATTTGGCAGATGTCCTTACCAAGAACTTGGCTAAGCCTAGCCATGAGAAATTTATTAGGATGATCGGACTTTTGTAAGAATAACTTATGATTATAGATATTATGAAGTTTGAAATGTTCATTGAGTGGCGGTGTTGAAGTGGCAACCTCATTTGACTTGCAATGCAACCTTTCAAGCTTCACATACATACATTCACATATGTATGTATAGACGTTTTTTAGTTTTCTCTTTTAACAGAGCTTTCTTGTTTTTTTAAGTAGACCACGCGCTTCACTTGCAATTTGAATTCTAAACAATAAAGACCATTTTATTTGAAGATAACTGTGTGTTATATTTATTTACTACGTTAACCTAGAGGAGGGTTTCCAACATTTTTGCTTCAGGCCTGACAATGGAGGATGTTGTTACTTTGCTTTTTAAAATATGATAGTGTGAATCGCTGCCAGTTATTTTCAGTGGACAATGCTATGCCCTTCTCATTCAAACAGGCCGACTACAATTAACACTAATACACTGCTATACACTAATGCTTATCAGAAGAATTCTCCACCATAGTCATGACTGAGTCGAATTCGCGAATTTCAAATATTTTCCAAACCAATTGTTTTGAAAAAAATTATGTTTGCAAAGAATGTACTCCTTTCCGAGAAAGTAAACAGCTTCTGCAAAATCTTCTTTATTTTTTACATTTCATTCAATACTTATTTATGATAAATAAACTCGTTTTGGGCCAAAAAAGCAGATTTTTGCAAAAGGTAACCCTATCCAAAAAAAGTTGCAAAAATATTTGTTTTTAAATGTATGCGACTTAGGCCTAATTAGAAGCTTCTTTACCTTTAGAACTCCTTTCAATATTTATTTATGACAAATAAACATGTTTTGGGCAAAATTGTGTCCCAACCAAAAAATCTGATTTTTGCAAAGGAGCACCCCTTTCCAAAAATATTGGTAAACAATTTTTTTCGTTAAATGCATGCGATTTAGGCTTCATGAGAATCTTCTTTACTTTTGAAACTCCTTTCAATATTTATTTATGAGAAATAAACATGTTTTGGGCAAAATTGTGTTACAATCGATTCTTTGATTTTTGCAAGAGGTAACCATTTCCAAAAAAAATGGAAAACATTTTTTTTCTTTAAATGCATGCGATTTAAAATTGATCAGAAGCACCTTGACTTTTGAAACTCCTTTCAATACTTATGTATGAGAAATAAACACGTTTTGGGCAACATTGTGTTACAACCGGAAAATCAGATTTCTGCAAGAGTAACCCTTTCCAAAAAAAATTTGCAAACAATTTAATTTACAAACCAAAAAAAAGCCGTTTCATGTACCCCAAAAAGTTCTAATTGTCCAACCGTAGAATAGTATTTTAGATATTTTTGGTTTGTAATACCAATTTATTTCTTCCTGATATTTAAAGTAGGTATAAAATTATATCATAAAAATCAAAAATAGCAAGTTATATGGTTACTTTTATGAATAAAAAAAATTTCGATATTCCAACCCTGAAATTGAATTTTTAATGTTTTTCGTTTTAATACCAATTTAATTAACTCTTTCCGAAGTATAAAAAAGACTTCATTCACAAAAAACCAAAATTAGGAACTTATATGGCTACTTTTAGGTACTTAAAAATTTCGATTTCCCAACCCTGGAGCCGAGTTTTTAATTTTTAAAACCAATTTAATTCTTAGCGAAGTATAAAATAGGTTTAATTCACTGAAAAAAAAACAAAATTGGAAACATATGTGCTTACTTTTATGTACAAAAAAATTTCGATTTTCTAACCCTGCAACCGAATTTTTAATTAAAAAATTTTTAATACCAATTTTGTTCTTCCTGAAGTATAAAATAGGTTTAATTCACTAAAAAAACAAAATTTGTAATTTTTGTGGGTACTTTTATGTAACAAAAAATTTCGATTTTCCAACCCTGGAATTTTTAATTTTTGAATACCAATTTAATTTTTCCTGGAGTATAAAATAGGTTTAATTCACTAAAAACACAAAATTTTGTATTTATGTGGGTACCAAAAATATATCGATTTTTCAATTCTGGAAGCGAATTTTTATATATTTACCAATGCAATTAATTCTTAGTGAGGTGTAACAAAGTTTTACCTGACAAAAAAATTAAAAATTTTTTAATACCAATTTTGTTCCTCCTGAATTGTAAAATAGTTTTAATTAGCAAAAACAACAACGTTAATTGCATTTTTGGTTACTTTTATGCATAAACAAAAATTAATTTTCTATCCCTGGAAGTGAAATTAAATTGTTTTTTGTCTTTTTTCCAATGCAACTCTTCATGAGGCATAAAGTAGTGTTATTTAAGAAAAATTTAGAATTTTTAACCATATTGGTTTCTATCATGTACCATAAAATATTGTCCAACCCTGGATTCGAAATTTTTATTTTATGCTAAAATTTTTGATACCAATTTTGTTCTTCCTGAATAGTTTTAATTAGCAAAAAAAAACAACGTCAACTGCCTTTTTGCTTACTTTTATGAATAAAAAAATTTCAATTTCCCAACCCTGGAAGCGAAATTTAAATTTTTTTATCAACGCAAATCTTCATGAGGTATAAGGTGGTTTGTTTAAGAAAAACTCAAAATTTGTAACCAATTTGGTTATTCCATGTACTAAAAAAGATTACATATACCAAAAAGAACCTCCAAAAAAGAATATGGAGGGTATATTCACTTTGTCATTCCGTTTGTAACCCAGCGAAATATCCATCTGAGACCCCATAAAGTATATATATATTCTTGATCAGTGATGAAATCTCTCTTAAATTTGGTATAAATATATCTTGAAGGATAGCACATGTTAAGTTCGGAGATGGGCTAAATCGGACAAGAGGGAAAATGTTCCCCTAAGAAGAACTAAACCAACCTCTAAAAAACAACGTAATTTCTAAGGTTTTTTGGTAATTTTGTTAAGCAAATGATATATTTTTATATTAAAGAAGGTCCGACGCGTTAAACCTGGAGCCATAAAATAAAAAATAATATTTTTTGGACGAAGCTGAGACGTAACCAGGTACTACTCTGCCCTACCCCTCCTCCCCCTTTGCCCACTAAATGACCCTAT
The DNA here is from genome assembly GCA_951800035.1 of Linnaemya tessellans. Classification (NCBI taxonomy): domain Eukaryota; kingdom Metazoa; phylum Arthropoda; class Insecta; order Diptera; family Tachinidae; genus Linnaemya; species Linnaemya tessellans. The sequence continues at coordinate 59,105,024 of OX637536.1, forward strand.
CAAAAAAAAAAGTTTTTTTAATTTTGTATATAATTATTCCAAGCATTTACTTTTAGAGTTTTATGACAAAGATGAAATGTCTCCCCCACATTTTAAATTTACTTACTAAATATTTCGGTGGTATTTAAGATTCGATCTGGTCGAATATAACGTTTTTACTTGTTGTTTTTCTTATCAGTGCAATTCTTCATGAGGTATAAAGTTGTTTTAATTAAGACAATTTTTAAATTTTTAACCACTTTGGTCACTTTCATGTACTATAAAGTATTGCACTTGTCCAACCCTGGATTCGAAATTTTGTTTTTTTTAATTGTTAATACCAATTTTGTTCTTCCTAAATTATAAAATAGTTTTAGTTAGCAAAAAAAAAACAACGTCACTTGCTTTTTTGGTTACTTTTATGTATTAAAAAAATTTTCAATTTCCCACCCCTGGAAGCGAAATTTTAATTTTTAAAATGCAAATCTTCATGATGTATAAAGAGGTTTTATTTAACAAAAACTTAAAATTGTAACATTAGTTATAACATGTACTACAAAATACTGAATGTGGGAAACTTTTAGTTTCCCATCCATGGAAAAAAATATTATTTTTGTTAGTTTTTAATAGACAATTGAGGCCATGGTATAATAAAACAAGGTACTGCCACTGTGAGCTATTAAATTTAAAATAATTTTCTGACAATTTTAAGGATTCTGACATTCCCATAAAAATTAAGTTACCATATCATTTTAAGTTACCCGTTTTTTTTTTTCATTTGAGTTGTTAAAATTTTTAATTGCATCGATGTCATAATTAACAATGATTAAAATCCGTTTGCCAATTAATTTATTATAAAAATCTTGTCGTGATTTTGTTAAATTGTCTTATTGATCAATGTAATGGTTTCAATATTTTTGCTTCAATGCAAAGCAACACAATGACTTTATTTCTTGTGGAAATGCATAGAAACTTGTATTTTTCGTAGTTTTCTATATTCTTTACATTTTATATAGCTTTTATTAAATTATTTTAGCAAAATATTGCAAAATGTTTATGTTCAAAACCTCAAAATGAAATTTTTCTCTCGGTCAATATGCAAAAACGATTCACAATGAGATTTTGAGCGGGATATTCTATCAATGTTGTACGTTCAGTATGTTTAAATTTAGAATGAGGTAATACAATGAAATATGTTAAAAGAGAGGGGATAAAATAATGGTTAAATACCATGGTATAATATATTATAATGGTGCTTTGTCCATGATCTCATGAAAATGTGGCTTGGTACTAAAGAGGCCATTATTTTGGAAATTGCTGAACTGGACACCTTGAAGTTTAAATAAGTTAGAGATCAAGGAATGAAGTTTAGTATATACAATTTAATTGACGAAATTGCTAGACAAATGGAAAAACTTATATATGTACATATATATGAAATTTTTTATTTGACATATTGTTGTCACAACACTATTTTAAATGAAATTTATTTGTTGGTGGTCAAGCAATGCCTATATGCATTTCGTTGGTGCTTTACCAAATCATGGTTAAAGTCTACTGTTGATTTGGTAAAGCACCAATGAAATGCATAGAGACATTGCTTGACCACCAACAAATAAATTTCATTTAAAATACATATATGTATATATATATATATATATATATATATATATATATATATACATATATATATATATATATATATATATATATATATATATAGATATATATCTATATATATATATATATATATATATATATATATATATATATATATATATATATATATATATATATATGTATTACAGATTTTATTTAAAAATTTCCAAATAAACAAAATTTTTTTTATAATGTGGCAACGTCATATTCAATATGATGTAGAAAAATAAACTTCAAAAATCCTTATTAAAATTTAATAAAAGCAAGTGGCACTACCTTGTATTTATATACCTTGATTGAGGCTTCCCAAAGCTTGAAATAGATTTAATTAACAAACAATCAAAAAAATAATTGGTTTTTGGTATTAATTTTGCGTCGACAAATAGGTGTAAGTTTCCCAGCTCTGGAACCGTATTTCGGTTTTTCTGAATTTCAATACCACTCTATTTAAGTTCATTTCCAATCCAACAGTCCAAAAAAAGAGTCTCTAGCTCTTCTGGGGTCTTGGGAAAACCGATTTCACGTACAGACAGACAGACATCACTCAATCGTCATCGCTATTCATAAAGAAAGAATATATAAACAAAATTTGCATCGTTTATTTAGACGATATCCTTATATTTAGCATATCAATAGATGAGCACTTAATTAAGTCTTGAAGCGACTACGGGAAGCCACATTGAACGTACAGATTGACAATTGTAATTTCTTACAGAAACAGACCGATTTTCTCGGTCACGTTTTGACACAGGATGGTATTAAGCTTGATCCAAGAAAGTTGAAATTATCCAGAATCTTAAATTACCCGATACACAGAAAAGAATCAAATCATTTATAGGGATGACAGGATTCTAAGATTACGCAAAAATTGCTTACCCCATTACGAAATATTTGAAGAAGAACGCTAGGGTAAATGTACATAGTCCAAACTTTATAGCAGTATTTCAGAATGCTGCTCCGATCTTACGGTATCCCAATTTCAATAAAAGATTTAAGCTAATAACTGATGCTAGCAATTTTGCAGTGGGTGCAGTGTTGACCCAGGACTGGCGTTCAGTACGTTATGCCTCAAGAACACTTAACGTTCATGAGAGGAACTATTCAACTGTTGAGAAAGAATTACTTGCCATAGTCTATGGCGTCAAATACTTTAGACCATACCTTTATGGTGTTGAATTCGATGTGAATACGGATCACCAACCACTAAAGTGGTTGCAAGCTAAAAATAATGGGAGGGATATAAGTCCTAGACTTCAAACGTGGCTAGTTCATTTAATGGACTGCAAAGCCAAAATCGAGTACATCAAAGGTAAGGATTGCTGATTTCCTAAGTCGAATTGATTGTGATACTGGAATGGGGATTCGGAAGACATTGAAAGTATTGAGGATGATTCTATAGACGAAAATAATTCGGAACAAAATATTCCAGTATTGGATACAGTCCTAAATAGATTTAGGACATAATTGGTAATAACAGATAATAAGAACTCTGAACTGGAGGTAATAGGAGAATTTACTTAGATAGAACTGATTTGAATTTTGAAAGTTTGAATGATATTCTTAATAAATATTCATTGAAAGGCCGTATAACAGTTTTCTCTATGGTTGAAGAATGTATTTACCGCGAATTTCTAAGGTTGTGGGCAATTGTTATTCGCAATAGGCCCAATATTAAATTTGTAAAATGTTCATCTTTTGCCAGAGATATAGAGGATCAGGAGGAATTAGAGGAGGCAAATATCCTTATTTCATAAAAACGAAGTAGGACACTCTGGAATGGGGTTTTCTGAATTTTTCTGTTACAAAGAGATGTATTTTCAATTTCGAAATTTGAAAGACGTTTTTTTATATATTTGCTAAAAAAAACTGCAGCCCGCCTTTTTTTACAAATGAGTTCATAAATTTAATTCTTTCAATACACTATTTTTCGTAAACACAAAATTCAAATGTTGCCATATTAACTTTTTGTTTTTAATTTCAGTTTGCATCTTTTTTTTTATAGAAAATAAATAAAGCTTATACAATTCACATTAAGAAAAAAACCCTTGATTTATACTGAAATACGACATGTTAGTATATTATTTAATATTACACATAAACATTACAATAATAAGTTATTTTTACATCTATTAGTAATATGCAGTGCTTTCGAACGAGTGAAGTAATTCACCACCCAAGTGGACAACGGACGAACCTAATGCTCTACAAGATGCTCACAAAAACTCAAAAATTAAGGTAAAGTGAAATAATATAAAATAGTGGGTAAAACTTATTAGATGTTGTTTTATTGGTGTTTTTTTTTTGTTCATTTTAGGCCTTCTGATCTATTTTGTAGCAGCACACAATATAAGTAGAAGAAGTTGTAGATCTTAAGAGTTATTTTGTAAAAATATTAGTGTATGAAAAATGTTATTAACTTTTATTATTATTATTTAAATAAACAATTGTAAAATCAACAATTGGTAAATCTGCCTTGACAAAACCTATTGGATTTTTGTTTGCGTAAATCATGGTGCACTTCAAAATGTATTGTAATAAAATACATTAATGTGCTGCACACATGCACAATTACTGGCAACGCTGTCATATACACACAAGGAGCACTTGTTGTACACAACAACTGGACATCAATGTAACCAAAGTATATTTATATCAGAGTACTTCAAAATCACGATTTTTCTTGATTTTGTTCAGCACAAAAATTTTTGTTCATTTTAAAGATTAAAGAAAAATTCAATGATGATTAACAGTCCAACCTAAATTACGACGCAAAGCGCAACGTAATTTAGCGCTTAGCTTTTACGCTGAACTGAGTAACCTAAATTAGAGCGTTTTAAGCTGGAAGTACATAACACGCGTTTCACGCGTCGCGCGTTCTATGCGTTTCATACTTCAGAGGCGTTTTTCAACTCAAGTTACAAGCAAAGCGTTTTATACGTCAATGTTTATGTTTTGGTCAGTTGTTATTCACAAAAGGTCATTTTGCTAAAATGTTAAATAATGTTTCTGTACAATAGCAATCTTTTGTTGTATAGAAATTCGTAATTTTTAACGGCATTAATTAACTTCTCATCCATTGCACTTTAATATTATTACCTGTGTTTAACCTACCTTGTTTAATATATTGCAAAATTAATAAACATAACAGAGATGGTACTTATTACGTAAAATAAGTCGATAAATTATATGAATATTTGTTCGAAGAAACAATTGTGATAAAGTAACTATTTCAGTGCATATCACTCTTGAAAATATTAGTAATCTTTATTGCGACAGTGTTTTCTCATTTAAAACGTTTTTTATAATAAAAATGAAAACATAATAATCCACGACAGAAACATATTATTCGATAACATTGAAAATGTAATATAATTTGTCATCCCTGGCTATCAAAAACAACTGACCTTTTTTTCAAGACGCGTGCCGCGCGTACAAAAGTAGAAAGTAGATCTACTTTACGCGTCAAGCGTTCTACGTCTTTTGCCATGTAACTTGTTACATACAATTGCACTAGTTCTACTTTTTTGACAGACGCTTATAACGCGTAGACGCGTGAAACGCATGTTATGTACTTCCAGCTTTAACGTTGCGCCATAATCAGTAATGTTTACTCACTTTGATTAATAAAAACTCTAATTAGAAATAAGAAATAGAGATGAACACGCTAAATTGACCTAAAAGTAGCTAAAGTTACATCACTTAACACTTCAAAGAAATAAACAATAGTGCTTTTGCAACAAACTTCACTTCTTTACGCACTGTCAAAATTGGATTTTCCAATTGCAAAGCGTTGACGCCGCGGTTGTTCTCATACATTTTGTATGGGCATGAGAAATTTTGACAGCCAGACAACGCTTTGCGTCGTAATTTACAGACCAACCTAAATTATTGATATACCTTGTTTATTTATTATAGTTTATTGTACCATGCAATATATGCTTTGAATGTAACCAAGCTAGGCGAATTCAATTCAATTCGCCTTGTAACCAAGCAACTGTCAAGGCAGATTTACCAGGTACTCTCAGTACCGCAGGTGTATATTGAAATTTGTTGAGCTACTGTCAAAAGTTTATATACAAGCCACATAAAATGTATTATTTTTTCTTAAATCTTCCTTGTTAATGATGCTTCTTCTTCCTTGATTTTGACATTAGCTCTTCATATTCTACCAACAAAATACGTGTGGTTTTTGGTGTTGTTTCATTGTTGTACTAGTAAGAGTACCTGGTAAATCTGCCTTGGCAACTGTTGAGCAAAAAACTGTCATCTGCCATTGCGCTTCTCCCATATGCATATGTTTCGTCTTGATATGGCTGCCATAAATTACAACAATATTTTTGGCTGTAGAAATTTTAGTTTGGGATAGAAATGCAGACACCTTTATATTCCTTGCGTACATAAATTTATCTATCTTACTTTTTGTGTTCGAATTCTGGATGTACGCAAATTGCCAATTGAGCAAAACAGTTTAATTAAAGTAGCAATTATTACTTTAACATAAAGAATAAGACAGCATGTATATGCAAGTGTAATTCGCAAATATAAACAACTTTTTAAAAGTAAAACAGACATAATGGGACAAGGCCAAAGCTTAACAGATTCTCTACCGGATGTGGACTCCGTTCACATGCATATAGTACGACATACCAAAGTTTTATCGGAAATAAATTCCTTAACATACGAAGAATTTAAAACATGTTTGGATAATTTAAATACGCTGTAAGACTTGGCACAATACATTTTTTAAGAATTGAGTGATTGATTTTATCATTTAACATCCAGTTCTCGCAAATGTATTGATCCCAATGGTAAGCAACTAGTGTTTTTAGTTAAACGTGGAACCGACACTACATTACTGTGGAAGGCTACAGTAAAAATAGCATGCATAAAGGTTGATCCTCAGACACGCCAAATACATTCTTACAAATTTTTGAACCTCAAACAGTTTTTGTGTGTATTTAAAACTTTTCAATCCCATTTGGAAACTTTAGTAAGCAGCGAGAACCAACGAGTAAGTATGCATATGTTATAAAATTTTAAAATAAGCATGCTAACACATTCTAGTGCAAATGATATATTAAGGAAGTAAGCCGTGGCTCTCAGTCAACACCGGAAGATGAGGACGTTATGTCGAATTTAACAACACAGTTTTCACCTTCTATGCTTATGAGTGCTTTGGGTAGTAGCACAGACAGAAGCGGTTTAAATAGCCCAACAACATCGGTATGTTCCCATAATGACCATGTAGATGAGTGCTCCATATGTTTGGACCGTTCAACTGAAGTAATACTACCGTGTACCCATAGTTTTTGTACGCCTTGTATAGAGCAATGGTAAGCATTTGGAAATAAATTCATTAAACGAATATATTTCATCACTTATTTAGGAACGTTAATAAGAAAACTTGTCCGATATGTTGCGAAACATTGGAAAGTACGGACGAAACTTGGGTAATGTCAAATATACCAGGCGTTGAAGAAATAAACGAAAAGATATGTACCGAATTTATGGATTTGGCTAAGCAGCAATAAGCATCCAAAATGGTGCAACCAGCAGTTATTCAGGATTTTATGTGCTATATTATATAACTGGCAATAATTGTACATTACGAATCCTATGAATTTTTCACAATGTCATATATATACATATATTAATTATGCTGTTTCTCAAATATAATATATAGTTGTTCAATTTACATTTATTTGTATACATTAAAATTTACATATGTATTTAAATACACACAGAACTTTAAACAAAGCTTTTGATAAGTTGATTTATTTTTTAGGATTACTATTCAGTTGATAGAATGTGTTTATGGATTTGTTCTGAGCATGATTAATTGATAGCTTTCACTAATTTTGTTTCTGCTTAAAACTGCAATAAACCAAAATTTTTTGTTGAAAAATGAAACTGGTGTTCATGCATGCAAATCCTTAATTTTTTGAATTGCGATTCGGTAACTAATCCATGAGCAGACAGGAATGTTGTTATAAATTGAATTAAGATTGTTCGAAACTTGTTTTAAATCTCAGAGACGTGTTAAATATTCCAAGGCACAAAGGAAGTTTACATGTTATAATTTTTTTTCTTATAACTTAATTTTATATTTTTTACAATTCTAACTCCAAATAATGTCGTCATGTACAAATATGGTCAACTCTCAAAATGAGGGTTGATGAAAAAACCAAGATTATTATCTAAGGCGGAATTAAAGCGGAAATAACAGAGAACTCCGCTACTGCTTTTCATCAATTGGCCCGTCTTTTGATTGCGACTTTGCCTTTAGCCAAATGAGACATGTTAATTTTAACTTTACTGCTGCTGCTGTCATTTACTTTTTTCACCCATACCTTTCAAAAGAGAGTTAATTAAAACTATAATTAACTTTTTAGAAATATAAGCATTCGTTTACTTACAACTTCGTTGCCAATTGCAGTAATTGTTGCTGCAAACTTCGGTAACTCTTTCCCTTCCACATAAATCTGTTGTCCTCTATGAAACCAACGTTTCTCATATAACAATTTTCCATCTTCTATGCGGGTTTCAACATACTGACACCCATTATCAGCAACGATTGAAGGATGTTGGTGCGTATTTGCTGAATAAGGGTTAGCGATGCCATTTTGCTGCAGAGCTATTTAAAAAATCAACCGAAATATGCAATCAAATGCTTTTAATTTATTAACTTACTTGGTGTGAGGGGCTTTCCTCTTTGGATTGTTTTCAAATCATTCTCAATGTCCTTTTCGTCCAACATATATACCAACAATTGTCCAGTTGTTGGTTTCCTACGCTTTTCCACAACAGGAACTGGGTCGTTCGGGCGTCTTCTTAGTTTTCTTGTAACTGTAGGTTTTATCTATAAAGGTATGTTAATATTGCTAAAGTTTTAAGCACTGTGATAAATTTATTTTTGCACACCTCCATTGAATCGTTTGTTAATTCCAGACTATATCTCTCACTTTCTATAAGCTTTCGTCTTTCTTCAAAATCAGTTAGTATATTATCCTTAAGGTCAATCTAAAATTTAAAATAATAGAGCTACGCACTACTGATAACAACAGCATTTTTTATTTACCTTCTTCTCATCATATTCCTTTTGAGCAGATTTCTTTTCTGAAATATAATCCCTTTCTACACACTCTTGAAGATAATCTCGATAAATTTCATTCAGACGCAAGCGTTCTTTGTATTGGTTTTCCAATTTTTTTAGTCTCTTCATGTATTCTGGATGTGACAAATTTTTTAGTTCTTCTAATTGTTTATTTAAACTTGCCAACTTATGTTGATACATTCTGCAGAAAATATGCAAATATTCATGTAAATTCACACATGTGTATAATTTTATTTACTTACTGCTCCTTCAACTCGTGATTTGAGCCAGTGGTGGTATTATGTGTGGTATTGTTATATCCTTGATTCCGCCCATTATTGCGGAATTCTGTTTCGCTGGCATCATCCGTATCTACATTTTACAAAATCTATACATATTTAAGAATTATTTTAGATTTTACATTAAACAAACCTTCTTCACTATCGTAAACATCTTGGTCACAGTAATTAGAATGTGAATCTTCGTTATAATCAGCAAATCGTTCATCATCACTTCCCATATTATACGCGTGACAAGACATATTTATTGTATTGTCTCTTTCAGTTAAATTTATATTTCAGTATATTTTGTATAAAACATTTATTTTGCAAACTATCTCATAAAAAGACGTAATATAATCAGTTATAATAATACAGTGTATACACATTGAAGAAAAATCGTTTATAAAAGCATGTGCTTCTTCTTGATATCTTACCAATCTACGGCAAATTAGAGCAGGAGAATAAAACATACCTATATACCCCAGAAAGTGTATGTAGGGACAGTAATTTTTGCACAGAGGAGAAAAGCGAAATTGAAAAAATGTACTTAAGCTATTCACCACATATAAGCACTGTGCCATTGAGTTATTCTTACTGTAAAAGATATAACAACCCGTATTAATGTGCTACCATTACAATTAAATACCAATGTAGTGAAAACGTATTTAAATTCAACTTAAGTGTATCAAAAAATTAACTAATTTTGTGCTTACATAAGTCCCGGTTTACACTATGCAATTTTTGTCGTAGCAATTTGTGATATATAGTGAAGAAGAGCGAGAAAGGAATACGAATGGTATATATTCCTATTTCAGGACTCTCACACATAATAAGAATCGCAGCGACAAAAATCGCACAATGTAAACTGGGGCTAAAGGGGCCTAGACACGGTCAAAATGCTTGCTGTCATTTTCGTGTATGTGTGCTTGCTGGCTTGAATCACTCAAGCTTAACTCGTCTATCATTCATATCTGATTCGATTTTGTGGTGTTCGTGTGATATATTAAAACATTAAAACAAACGAAAATTTTAAGAAAAATGTCTCTAAATAAAGAAATATTAATAGCTATAACATAGCGTCTATACCTGATATAAAATCAAATATATTCCTATCAGCAAACGTCAAATTTCATAGCAGAGAGAATCATATTACGTGTGGACTGCAATATTAATATTATATCAAATATTATAATATTGTTTTCATAATATATATTTAGAAAACAATATCATGATATGAACTGTCAGAAAACGTACACATACACACATTTAGACACAAGAAAAGAATTTTGCGTATTAAAATAGACGCAAAACTTCCATTTTATTTTTTTAATATGCACAATAACTATTTTATAAACCAAATTGTTTATAAAACTAACAAAACTTTTACACAGAACTATTTTTAACTTTATACACACAATAAATATATAAAAAATGCCAAAACATTTATAAAACACGCAGTACTATTAAAGTAAACGAAGATGTTTACTGCACGGTTGCTTGATAATTATGAAATATTATGATATTTACAATAGTACGTTTCCCCCTACATAGATATTAATATTTATATAAATATATTTTTCCCTTTATTCTGCCGACGTTCTCTCTCATATTATATCAGAATTAATATCAGGTATAGACGCTAAGTAATGGCAGCGTGTTTGAAAAAAAGGAAATCAAAACAGAAAAAGTTCAACAAAACAACGCATATGGATCGCACATGTTTTAATTTTTATTCCGCTTTTTTCTACACTTTCCCACTATGAAAAATTACATGAAAATGAAAATTTGTTCGTGCTTGAGATAATACTACAATACATTCACAAGCATGCTAAAAATCTATATATTTTAATAATTCTTCAAGCATCGTCGGTGTCACACATGCTAACAAATTTTAACTCATACCATAAGAATGCTTGCCATGCATTTTGACCGTGTCTAATCCCCTTAAGAAGTCAAAGAGGAAAAGTAGGAAGTAGTGCGAAATAACCTGGTTAAAACAGAATTATATGGCACATCTGATCACATATTCTTCATTAGCGACAATATGGCATCTCTACAACCAACTGGAGCTCTTTTCGCCTGGCAGCACTATGCACCAAAAATCCTCTCAGTTTTTATTTGACGTTTTTCGAAGTAGGTTGTGTTTCTTTTGTGTTCTTCAACGATCTTTTTATAGATAAATTGTTTTTATTAAACTATTTTTAAATTTGTTTACATAAATAAAGTTACGTATATATCTACAATAGCGGCAAGAAGTGGTCATTGACTTGTGCATAATAAGTGTCTTCGATTACGCGTACATTTATTGCAATTAAGACTTATAACGAAATGAAGCTAACATATTATTAAAGTAATTTTCATATATGTGAAAATAACGAAATTTAAAGATCTCAGTAACTTAAACGAAATGAAAATAAAACTTGAAGTAAGTTATATTTTTAAACAAAATAATATGGGTTTACCTCACTAAACGTACTTCGTTTAAACATGTTTACAATTTAAATAAAAATTACGTTTTGTTGTGTTTTTACATTTTACAAAGTTGTCAGCGCATTCATTGTATGGGCATTTTTAACTTTGGCGATTCTATTTTTAGCTTCAATGGTGTATGTTTTATATCTCTTGAGTATGCACATATGTATTTATATGAAGCTTATCTCTGTTCTATTTGTTTATTAATTATTTCTGTATTTTATAATATAATAGGGACATGGTAACAATTTTTATGGTTATTGCTTGTTTTTGTTAACCCTTTCGGCCCCGCTCCTGAACCAACTGTCGGAAAAATTCTTTTTTATGATTTCCTTGGTTAGTAGATCTAAATTAAGGATTTTTGAAGATTTCGGACTTCTGGATTTATCGGGTCACTAGATATTGGAAGTTGCTTATAAGCAACTTTGGGCCGTTGAGGAACTATTTAATGGCAATGAAAAAATAATATTTTTTTTATTATTTATTTATTAATCAAGAATCCTTTTTGGTATTATAATAAACTAGGTATGATATTCTTCAAAACAATTTTTACTGGTATTGCAACATAGGTGACCACCACATTTTACCCATTTTGAGAGCGGTGTTCCCGTCTTGCATAGGCGGCATCGGCCTTTTCCTCCCCATTCCAACCAATGGCCGCTTTTATCGTATCTCTTCGAATTCGGAGGATCATGATTAATTATATGGCGCTTGGAACTGGAACTAGACGAAAGAGAAGACGGACACGACTGTGCAGAACTTATTTCCTCCTGTTCGAAAGTATTTCCACTGGGTCGTCTTCTTTTCCTTTGTACTGAACCCGAGGATGATGATGCAGCATTTAGCAACTCATTCGCTATTTCCTTTTAAAATTTTATTAGTGGAATATGTTTTGCGTTCGGGTCCATCATTTTGAGGTGCTTGCGATACAAAAGCCTCGAATTAGTTACTGCCGTTCCCAAAGCCCAGTAAAATATTCGCATGTACCATTTAGCTGAGCGATGATTAATTTCATAAAGCTCCATTAGCATGTCAGAGAGATCAACTTTTGGATCAGTCCTCTCTGGATACTCTTCGGCATTCTCTTCAGTGGCGATAACTTCTAGTAAGTCAATCTCGATTTCCTCACCTTTCTCCAAAATTTCTTTTAACCCTTTCTCCAAAAATTCTGCCTCATCATCTTCACACTCCTCATCAGAAGACTCGTCCCAATCAAACTTCAGGGCAGCCTCTATATCTGCTTCACAAAGTCCTTTGCGTGGTTTGGTTGCCCAAAGTTGCTTATAAGCAACTTCAATAATCAAAAAAATATTGCTCCGTAACAATGCAACTTTTTTAACTTCTTTTTTTTTAACTTTTTATTACAACTTTAATTGTTAAAACTGCGTACTTATTTTTTAAAATTATATTTTTGAAGTATTTTTATTTATTTTTTACTATTTGCACTAAAATTTCAACACCTGCGTTTTCCTGAATTGTATTTATGTTGATCGCGACGCTGCTGCTACTTTTTTGTTGTTTTTTAGTTCTAAGAACTATAATCAACCAACTCTATGTGCACTTTCATGAGTTAGTTACAATTGTTTGAAATAAAACGGTACCTAAAAATCAAAGTTGCTTATAAGCAACTTTGGGGGCGAAAGGGTTAATAGGTATTTACATATATACATATCCATATTAGGGTGACAGTCAGCGTTGCCGTTGAGATTCTAAAGTATCACTTTTGACACTTTTTCATGCCAATGACACTTTTTATGACCCTTTTTTTAATTTATCCCTTTGTATCATTTTAACAAAACGTATGCCACTTTTTGGCTGTTTTTGAAAATGAACTAAAGTTCCAATATTCCTCTCGAAAGTTCTCAGTACACTTATCTTTTATATTTGTGTGTTGAATACATAATCCGTAAATTAATTTTGTGAGTGTACATATAAAACATTGCATCCGACTGTCATATTCCATGCATACCTACCTATTTTTTTCATATAAAGTTTGACGATTGTGTAAAATGAAATGAGGATCAACTGTGAGTATGCCCTGTTTCGTCTTAACTACCCCCGCCCACACGAGGAATAAGTTTGGCAATTATTGCCGTGGCAACCGTCAAATTTGATTGCCGACACAAGATATTAACGTGTGGACCGCATGAATATATGTTAGAACACATATTCGGCAACAAATGTTATAATACATTGCCGACCAATAATCTTTTAACACATGCTGTCAAATTGAATTTCCATTTGAAATTTTTGTCTTATAAGAAAACGATACTGTTTATAAAAGGACGCCACAAAAAAAGAAATATAATATTGTTAAAATTAAAGCAATATAATTAAAGGAGTTTTTTCAGCAAGTTTTTTAATTTTTGGATGGACACACCACCTAAAGTAACTTTTTAAAATATAACCTTCTTCGGCGAAATTGTCAATTTAATTTTTTATTATTTGTACGTGTTCGCTACTAAGATAGACAAGCAAGAACATTGGCAATTGACGTCGCGTTTCTGCCGACGTTATTGCTTGTATCAAGACACGAAATGTTGCTCGTGTGGTCGCAGTGTAAAGGCCGAGACACATAGAATCCGTCATACGTTATACGTCGCCTTTTTCAAGGTTTGGCAGCAATGCAGATTTACTTGTACTAGTGAGAGTACTTGGGAAAACAGAATTGTGACAATATGTCAAATAAAAATTTCATAACACTTTAATTTAGATTTTATTTTTCATTTTGCCTTACAAATACTTTTCTTGGATTTCTGATTGTATACAGGTGTAGAAAAATAAAATAGATTCATATCGAATATAATATATTTGTTGGGTTAGTTTTGCATGATTTTCAAAGCCTACTATGCTTATTCTGTTGCGATATTTGAAAATAATTTGAAATTAACAAATTGTGAATTCTCAGATGGTTTTCAGAAGTATGTGCATAAGATAAGGCTTATAGCTTTTCAAAACTCTGGTTAAAGTCTACTGATGATTTGGTAAAGCACCAATGAAATGCATATAGACACTGCTTGACCACCAACAAATAAATTTCATTGTTAAAATTCGTTTTTGCTTTTTTTAAATTGAAATAAATGTTATATTTTTGTTAAAAAAAACTTGACCCTTTTTACTTTAAAATACCATTTTTTTACCCTTTTTTTTTTCTTAAATACCCTTTATGACACTTTTTCGAAATTTCCAACGGCAACCCTGGTGACAGTCGTATGTATGCAAAAAATTATTATTTTTATACCCTCCAAAAAATATTTTGGAGGGTATATTCACTTTATCATTCCGTTTGTAACGCATCGAAATATCCATCTCAGACCCCATAAAGTATATATATTCTTGATCAGTGATGAAATCTAAGACGAACTACCGCATGTCCGTCCGTCTGTGGAAATCACGATTCAGTCCAAACGAAAAGAGCTAGACTCTTGAAATTTGGCATGAAGCTTAGAGCAGGTTAAGTTCGAAGATGGGCTAAATCGGGCAAGAGGGAAAAAAGTTCCCCTAAGAAGAACTAAACCAACCCAGAAAAAACAACATAATTTTTAAAGTTTTTTGGTTATTTTGTTAAGCAAATGATATATTTTTATGTCAAATACGGTCCAACGCCTTAAACTTGGAGTCATAAAATAAAATAAAAATATTTTTTGACCCCGCCCACTTTAGTGGGCGTTATTATAGGCAAAAATAGCATAAAAATTTAACAAATTGTTTTACTTAAGCCTACATTCCTTAAAAATAAAACTTTTAAGCTTTAATGACGAAGCTGAGACGAAATCTGGTACTTCTACCTACCCCCTCCTTCCCCTTCGCCCCCTAAATGACCCTACCAAAAAAAATTTTTTTTTTAAATTTTGTATATAATCATCCCAACCATTTATCTTTAGAGTTTTATGACTGCCGATTTCTGCCCTACCCCCTCCTCTTCCTTTACCCCCCAAATGACCCTACCAAAAAAAAAACATTTTTTTAAATTTTGTATATAATATATAAATAAATAAAAATTTTGTTTAATTTTGTGTATAATCATCCCAAGCATTTATTTTTAGAGTTTTATGTCTACCTGTTTCTGCCCTACCCCCTCTCCCCCTTTGCCCTCTAAATGACCCTATCAAAAAAAGAAATTTTAATTTTGCATATAATTAATCCAAGTATTTATTTTTAGAGTTTTATGACAAAGGTGAAATATTTCCCCCACAGCCCTTGCCAGAGCAACCCCGCCAAAATACAGTTTTTATACCCTCCAAAGAGAATTGGACCCTATAAAGTAAATATGTATATTCTTGATTAGTGATGAAGTTTAAGACGGTCGTCTGTGGAAAACATGATATTGTCTATTTTTAAACCCGCCCCCTTCAGTAGGCGTTGACGTACGATATTATATAAAGGAACTCTGGGCCACCAAGTTAAACATTTTAAATTCACTTACTAAATATTTGGAGGGTATTTAAGATTCGACCCGGTCGAATATAACGTTTTTACTTGTTTTATATTTGAAGAGTACGGGGTGGAATATTGTGCCATTTGGTCTAAATGTTTTCTGCTGAAGATTTGAGCTAATTCGGACGTTTTCAAAGGTCAGATTTATTTAAAACTTAAAGGCTCATTTAGCCGAACGTTGAAATCGTAAATGTGTCAGCTGATCCAAACAGTAATATGGCAAGTTATGAAAACGCTTACTTGACTTTAGTAAAATGTTGCCGTAACGTTGGAACCTGCAGAAAATAGAATTTTGATCTAAGGTTAAGTGACAGTTGTAGACAGTGATGGGATGTATGTATGTTGAATGAGAATGGGGCACAAAAGACCTCTTTGTACTTATTTCTTTTTGGATATGTTTAGTTAATAAATATGTATAAGGGCATGATATACGCATTTTATATGTTTAACTTTTTAAATAAATGTTTTATTCTCAATGAAATATCGCATGTCTGTATGTGGTTGTTCGTTTCAGTTGTATTAAACACTCGTTTGTCCGTATATATAAACATTTTGCAATATTGCAAAACATAATATATATTGTAATATGAAAAAAAATGTGCGCATTTTATTAAACTTATGCCAAGGAATGACTTATTATACTATTAGTTGTGTATATTGGTGTTTCTGATTCCTCTTTGTACCATTTAATTAATTGGCGTACTTTTTCAACACGAACGCCAGTAACATTAACATATTAAAGTGCCATCAATGTTTTAAACAGTTGTATAGAGTTTTATTGTATTTATTTTTGAAAGTGATGCGCATCAGATTTTTTGTTATAAACATATCTTCCACATCCATTATATTATATTATTTTCTTTATTAAATACACTCCATCGATATACATAGCTGACAAGAAACACAATATTTTGGGAATTTTTTATGATTTTGTTTTTAAAAATAATTATTTGAAAAAGTTACTCTCAAAAGAAGCTGTTGTTCAAAAAAGTACGCGAACGGAAAATTGGTAAAAATTCGTAAGATTAAGGAAACAGCTGACTGCTTATAAATGTAGTGTTGAAAAATATTTACACTTTTGACTACGTAACTCTTTTTCTTGTTGGTACTCGATGCAATACTTTTTATTAGAGCTGTGTCGTTCGTGAACGAACGGGTCAATTTGAACGAATCAGTGCACTGAACGAAGTGAGCCGGTTACTTTACTGAGCCGTTTTGGCTCAGCAGTACTGATAAAAAGTTCAATTCACTTGGGTTCGCTCATTTCACTTTTTTTATTTATTGGCCACGGATTTCTTTAAATATGTATGTCCCGAACTGCACAGCATCGAAATAAGAAATCTTAAAAACTTTTTAAACTTTCTCACATTCTATTTTTGTTTATATGCAATTAAATACTTTTATTTTATAAAAATTGTAATGTAGTTAAGAAGCACCTGGCAACTCTGGGTACAATCTTTACTTTTTCATTATTGCTTTACACAGTTTTTTATATCGATATCTTCCTTCTTCCGTTTTTGCTTTTGATGTACAGAACACGTTTATTAAAAATTCAGAATTAAAAGATAATTGTTAATCGAATTTATTATTGCAAATAAAATATATACCTATACTACTAATAATTATTCAAGGTGCAGCGTGTAATTATTTCGACAAAACACAACAGAATTGGCGACGAGAATAAAAAAAAAAAAAAAATATATACATATATATATATAAAAAAAGAAGCGTAACGTGTATAACCTCAAAATGGAGGCGCAAGTGCAACAATTACTGCAGGCTATCACGGCGATGACCACAGCAATGCAACGCCAGCAAATTCAACACACCAACACCAGCGTTAATGTCATTGCAAACTTTGACGCATTCGATCCTAAAATCGAGCAATTCAAAACATACAGGGAACGACTGGAGATACATTTTCAAATAAAAAAGGTTTTTGATGACAAAACCATGTGCGCAAAATTGTTACTTCAGTACATAGGTTCATCGACGTACACATTGTTGACCACTTTGGCAGCTCCCAAGAATGTGAATCAATTAGAATATGATGATATCGTTACACTGTTAGAAACGCACTTTTGCCCTAAGAAAAATGTTCTAGTAGAACAACATCGGTTTCTTTGTGAGGTTCAGAACGAGAACCAATCTATTTCAGATTTTGTGGCCAGTTTGCAAAAAAGGGGAACTGAATGCGAATTCGTGTGCGAATGTAAGAAGTCAGTGGCGGACATTTTTCTTAGAGCACAGTTCATCAGAGGTGTACGAGACGGGTACATACGTGAACAGTTACTACAAAACCCAACAGCAACATTTAAACAAGTAGCAGAAAAAGCAACAGCATTAGAAGCAGCAAAAATTGACAATAAAATAATTGGTAACAATTCGACGTGTTCAACAAGTGAAATACATAAAACACAATTGCTACATACACGCGATCGTAAAAGTACAAATCGCAATACCCAAAGAAATTCAACATCGAAGTCAAGACTAAGGATAAATTACAACGAACTTGGTATTGAAGGGTTGTGTCTCAGATGTGGCCGCAACAACCATATATCAACAGAATGCACTGTGAACAAGAACAAATTAAAATGTAAAGCATGTGGCAAGATTGGTCATGTCAAACTGGTATGCATACAAAGTAAACTAAAACAACAGAAATCAAATAAAAGCAACAACAACATATCAAATTCTATCGAAATGTACGCAAGTGATGAAGACTGCTTCGGCATTAACCAAATCATCGACATCTATCATAAAAACATCATTTCACCTTGTGATACGGGAAAATTTTTTATAAAAGTATTGATAGAAGGCGAACAACAAATATTTGAAGTTGATTCTGGTGCGGGGTACACACTGTTACCGGAAAAAGATTTTAATAAACTAAACATAAAAGCAAAAATCAACAAAACAAACATTGCTTTCCGATCTTACACCGGTGATATTTTCGTACCATTGGGAGTCGTTACTGTAGATGTGCAATATAAAAACAAGGCGTCTAAAGAAGACATGTATATCGTATCATCAGAACATACAGCACTGTTGGGACGCGTATGGATAAGACACTTGAAAATCAACCTTGCTGACATTGACCAAGGCGATTGTGAACAAGAAAAAGTAAATCAAATTAATTCCATTACACAAATTGAGCAGCAGTTTTCACAAATTTTTCAAGAAAAAGTAGGGTGCATTCCTGAATTGGTATGCAGCTTAAAGCTGCATGAAGGTGCTAAGCCAGTGTTCATAAAAGAAAGACAAGTGCCATTTGCCTTGCGTGAAAAAGTCGAACGTGAGCTAGACAGCCTAGAACGTGATGGTATTATAACCAAAGTCAATACCAGTAATTGGGGCTCACCGTTGGTAGTGATACCTAAACCAGACGGTAATGTCCGGCTATGTGTAGACTATAAAGTTGCAGTCAACCCACAGCTAGAGCCAGCACATTATCCCATAAAACGAATCGATGAAATTTTCAATTGCTTGAAAAACTCACAATACTTTTGCAAACTAGATTTGTATAAAGCATACCTACATGTATTAATGGATGATGGAAGTAAGCAAATTCAAACCATTTCAACCCACCGGGGTACATACGTAATGAACCGTTTATCATTTGGAATAAAAACCGCCCCGAGCGAATTCAACCGTATTTTAGACCAGATTTTGCAAGGTCTAGAAGGTACCATTTCATATTTTGACGACATAGTCATTCATGGCAAAACACTTCAACAGTGCGAAGAGCGACTAATTAAATGCCTCGAACGTTTACAAAAGTATCAACTACACTTAAATAAGAAGAAATGCGAGTATTTTAAAACCGAAATCAAATACCTTGGATATGTGGTAAGTCATAATAAGATTTCAAAATGTAAAGACAAAGTGAGAGCGATTATAGACCTCCCAACACCACAAAACGTTGACGACATACGAAGATTTCTTGGCATGGTTACTTACTATGCCAAATTTATACCGCATGTGTCAACTATTACATTTCCATTGCGTCAATTGCTGGAAAAAAACAGAAAGTTTAAATGGACTTACAAGTGCGAAGAAGCATTCAAAAGGCTGAAACAAGAAATACTAGAAGATAGAGTTCTAGTGCCTTACGATGAAAATTTACCAGTATCCTTAGCTTGTGATGCCAGCCCAATCGGGATAGCAGCAGTTTTATCACAGGAAATAAGTGGGGAAGAACACCCAGTGGCATTTATTTCGCGCTCATTGTCAAAATCAGAGCAAAATTACAGTCAGCTCGATAAGGAAGCTTTAGCTATTATATTTGCGGTAGACAAGTTTTTCATGTACCTACATGGGCGGGAATTCACCCTACTAACGGATAACCGTCCACTTAGTAGAATTTTTCATCAAAACGCTAAAACACCCGCTATGACATCTGCTAGGTTACTTCGGTATGCGTCATTCCTTCATGGGTTCAACTACAAGATAAAACACCTTAAAGCTGAAGATAACATCAAGGCAGATTGTTTATCTAGAGCACCAGTTAAAGGTACAACAACATTTAAACACTTCTTGGACGAAGAAGTAAAAATAATACAGGAGCAAATAATCAATGAAATCTGTACAGTAACAATAACTGCTTCGAACATCGCCAGGGAAACAGAACTTGACTCGGAGCTATCAGCATTAAAGCAAGAATTGTTAAATGGTGAAAATTATGACGCAGAGTATTCAATTCAAGATGGGGTGATTTTTAAAGGTAATCGAGTCGTGATTCCAACGAAGTTGCGTGAAGAAATTTTAAATGAGCTACATCACACCCACATTGGTATAGTGAAAATGAAACAGCTGGCAAGGAAATATTGTTTTTGGAGAGGTATAGATGGCGACATCGAGCGATTGGTCAAAGCATGTGTCTGTTGCGCAAAAATAAGGAAAAATCCACCAAAAGTCATTACACACCATTGGGAGGAACCGACGGAAAATTTTCAACGAGTTCACATTGACTATGCAGGACCTTTTCAAAATCATAACTTTTTCGTCCTTGTAGATGCAAAGTCAAAGTGGCCCGAAATTCGAATAGTGAAAGATGCACCATCTTCTGAGAAAACAATTCAACTATTACAAGATAGTTTTGCTTCACATGGTTTTCCCCAAACAATTGTCTCAGACAATGCCACCATTTTCCAGAGCTCACTTTTTAAAAATTATTGTGCTAGTAACGGAATATTGCAGAAGTTTACAGCCCCAGGACATCCAGCTACTAATGGGCTCGCCGAGAGATATGTACAGATTCTTAAGGCGAAATTAAAGGCTATGGAGGACGATAAATCGCAGCTGAATATTAAAGTTCAAGAAATTCTTTTTCGCTACAGAGCAACTCCTTTAGCAAATGGGCAAAGTCCAGCAAAATTATATCTTGGTCGTGACTTAAGGATCAAATTAAATGCGCTGCGTCCAATGAAACCCTCAGAATCAGTATTATTTACCCCTCTTGTTCGACAAATAGCCGTGGGAGATAGGGTGCAGGTGCGATGGTACGACAAAAACAAACCAACATGGAAGTTTGGAGTCATACAAGCGAAGTTTGGCCATCTTCATTATCGCGTGAAACTTGACAATGGCTACGAATTGAAACGCCACATAAACCAGTTGTACAAGTCTGGCGTAGAGCATCCGGAAAAAACAGTAAAGTTCGCGAAAACACCAATACCTGAAAAGACGCGAATTGAGGAAGTACAAATCGAGAGTAGAACCACCACAGCCGACAACCCGCTTCCAAGCCCATCCGCTCAACATCAACCTTCAGAGACGATAGACGAAACAATAAGGCCTAACAGATCAAGAAGGCCTCCAGCCTACTTCGAGAACTATGTGCGTTATTAAGCGTGGGAGATTGTAATGTAGTTAAGAAGCACCTGGCAACTCTGGGTACAATCTTTACTTTTTCATTATTGCTTTACACAGTTTTTTATATCGATATCTTCCTTCTTCCGTTTTTGCTTTTGATGTACAGAACACGTTTATTAAAAATTCAGAATTAAAAGATAATTGTTAATCGAATTTATTATTGCAAATAAAATATATACCTATACTACTAATAATTATTCAAGGTGCAGCGTGTAATTATTTCGACAAAACACAACAAAAATTATCACTTATTAATTTTTTCTTTTTTGCATTTGGTGTTGTTTGTTTTGATTATTTTTCTTTTTATTGACCGAATCACATGTTTCTTTGTTTTCATTTCGTATTTCATAAAAAGAGCGAACGAACGAAATGAACGAACGAGTTCTTTCTTAAAGAATGAACGAAAATGACCGGTCACTTGAACGAACGATTTGGCACAGCTCTACTTTTTATAACACGAAGATTTTAAGAAAATGTAATAAATTGTTTTATGTAATATTTCCCCTATTAATTATTTTTATTTTATTTGCTTCTGGTGATATGTGTCCGGTTAAATTTATTAAGAAATACATGATTATTTGATTTTGGTACTGATTACTTTAAAAACAAGTGCAGTGCTAAATAACCAAATACTTAAAACTTTCACAACTCCAAAGAATTAAAATAAAGCAGCACAATAACATAAATAAAATAAAGTTTAAAATTAAAATACAATTAAAACGTTGCTATGGAGGCCAAAAAAAGAAAACTGGATGTAAAATGTTCGCCTCAAACATATCGTATATTGTACACTGATTTTTAATGTCAAATAGTCCAGTAGAATTCGTTAAGAGCCGGTTGAATTTCATCGGTTATGTTATCTTCATGCCCAGTTTTCGTTATGCATAGGGCCCTAAATGATTTCTATAAGACTTGTTTCAAAAAACAAATAATTTAGTTCAACAATAATAATTTTTTTTTTTTTTTTTTAGGAGTAGGACCAGCACTCAGGGGATGACCCCTACATATGCAGTGCATTGCGCTGGAACTGGGAAAATAGATTTTGGGAAGGAGGATAAAGGGAGTAGTGTCTGTGGATATTCGATTTGAACCTGCTCAAATTGTAAGTGGCGGGGAAGACATCTGCGGGTAGTTTGTTCCACATACGGACTGTTCGGCCAAAAAACGAATTTTCTCTGTAATGCGTAGTGCGATTCGTTGGAATATCGACCACAAACGCATGCGCTCTTGATGAAAAACGCGTTGAGCGTAAGAAAGAATGGGTTTCAGGAACAAGTTCCCTAATTTCACCAGAGCACCTGCCATTATAGTAACGATAGAACAACGATACGCACCCCACATTGCGACGATGCTCAAGAGAGTCAATAGAGTTGGCTACTCTACTGTCTCCGATGAGTTTCATCGCCCTCTCCTGTACGCGGTCGAGTAACTTCAAAATAGACTTTGAAGCACCGGCCCAAACATGAGAGTTGTATTCCATCTTCGGTCGGATGTAAGTGGTGTAAATATTAAGGAGATCAGAAGGGGTGAAGTATCTCTTGCACCGTCTTAAGAAGCCAAGGCACTTGAATGCTTCTTTTGCGACCTGAAAGACATGTTCCGTCCATCTGACATCACACTGCACTTTCATGCCCAGAACATCAAGAGCCCCTGACTCCATAATACTTACACCACCCATAGAAACAGATGAAGCAGCATGGTCATACGTACGTCGATGCGTAAGCATACAACACTGGGTCTTACGGGCATTAAAATCGACCCTGTTCGCCTGACCCCATTCGGAGATCTTCGCGAGGTCGCTATCCAGAACGTCATTCATAAACTGCCTCCTCGTCTCGATTTCAGACGTTGACGGCCTGCAGTTGAATGAATAGGAATGCGAAAGGCTGCTATCATCTGCGAAAGAGTAAATAGGACAGGAAGTTTGGGAATGTAAATCGTTAAGAAAAATTAGAAATAGAGTAGGAGAAAGAACGGAGCCCTGCGGTACCCCTGAGTTGACTCTGAACTCATCGGATGAGACCCCATCTATAACAACTCGTATAGAGCGATCCCTGAGAAAGCTCGATATAAACCGAGAGAAGGTGTCTCCGACACCAAATGCAATAAGTTTGGACAGGAGTGCTCCATGCCACACTCTATCGAACGCCTTAGAAATATCTAGAGCCACCACTTTACTTTCGCCAAAACGGTGTATGGAACTACAGCAGTTTTCCGAAAGAAGGGCCAATAGGTCACCCGTAGAGCGGCCTCTACGGAAACCATACTGGCGGTCGTTTAGTAAACTGTTGGACTCCAGATATTTCACAAGATGGAAGTTAAGCATAGTTTCCATCACCTTCGATATAGCAGAACATATTGCAATCGGGCGGTAATTTTCAGGGTTAGTAGCCACTCCCTTTTTGGGGATTGGCGTTACATTAGCAACCTTCCAGCACATTGGAAATCTACCGGAGTGGTAAAGTGTACTGAAAAGTTTGGCTAATGGACGTGCTAACGTCGAAGAGCACTGCTTCAGGACCAGTGCAGGGATTCCATCCGGCCCAGGAGACTTCCTTGTGCTGAGTTCCGCAAGAACCCTTTTAACTGCACGCGCTCGAAAAAATATCTTAGGCATAGTTACGGATACTCTCTCGAGCGCGGGGAGTGGTTGAGAGCTATCAGGCAAGTGAGAGTTACTTGCAAATATCTCAGCCAATATATTAGCTTTATAAACCGGGTCAGTAAATATTTGGTCATTCCTCAAAAGAGTCGGAATTGAAGAACTAGCACTTTCCTTAACACTTTTGACGAATGACCAGAAACTCTTACTACCCCTGGGGGCAGTGAGAATTCTAGTGCGAATACGCTGCTCGTATAAAGCCTTTTCGCGTCTTAACACTTTAGCACACGAAGATCTTGCCTTCTTGCGTAGCAAATCAGTATTGGCATTTTTGTTATTACGCCAAATACTGAATGCTGCCTCTCTGGATCGCAACGCATCTTTACATGCCTGGTTAAACCAAGACTTCGTCCTAGGTTTAACCGAAATTTGCTTACAGGGAATAAAAGCTTTCATCCCCAGTAGAATTGTGTTTTCAACCATTTTCGCCATGGAATCGACATCATTGTCAAGAAAACATAGTTTCCAATTAAAATTCCGAAAGAATTCGTTGAGCTCGGCCCAACGACCCTTTTCGTAAATATATTTACTACGCTTCGTGGCTGCACGCGAAACGTTGCGAAGTTTGGAGAACGGAAAGGTTGCGGAAATGGTGCAATGATCCGAGTTACCGAGAGGTGCATTGACTGTAACTTCATACTTTTCAGGATGTGAAGTTAGAAAAAGGTCAAGAGTATTATGTTGGTGCCCTTCAACACATGGAATATGTGTTGGTTCATTAACTAATTGCACAAGGTGATTGTGCGCGGCGAACAACTCAGCAAATTGGCCCTCTGAAGTTGTGTGGCTCGAATGGCGAAGCCAAGATGTGTTATGAACATTGAAATCACCAGCAACTACAATTTCACTGCTCGGACAACTATCAAGAATCTTCGATATGGAGTCGGAAAGAGTATCGAAGCCATGTATGGTAGCATCTCTTTCCGCGTTTGGACTTCTATACAGAAACCCGAAATGTAAAAAGTGTGTACCGACTTTGAATTTAACCCAAAGACAGCTAAATTCTGCGTCAGACATGCCTAATGGTTGCTGGCATTGGTACACAACTTCATTACGTACGTATATTGCAAGGCCCCTATGAAGAGTGAAAAGCGACAGGAGGTGATACCCGGGCAAATGAAAATCCTGTGGATCAGCATCCTCATGTACCTGGGTTTCACTTAAGGCGAAAACATCCGGCCGATGGAGACAAACGTGAGCATATACAGAAAAGAGATTCGCTCTTAACCCACGTATGTTACAGAAGTCTATTCTAAACTTACCCACCATCACAAAAAGAGAAAAAAACCGAAATCCAAACTCTAGATTAGTGAATACGATGCAATGACAGCAACTGCAGTGACCATTCACTAGTCAGTGTTATGCCTTCACTAGTGAATGATCCAGCCGCTATCAGTACACCGCACCAATAAAATAGAGTTTTATTTTATTTTATTTATGGGAAGAGGGATGGGAGGCGCCTGATACTGCAGAAACACAGGTCATAAAAGCCCTGGTCTGGTCCACTTCCATTTTCCCATAGTGGCTCATAGTGCCAACACTGGTATGGGGTGTCGTCACTGGTGGTGTGGAATGCAGTAATTATTTTATTATCTGTTGTTTTCTTGTTTTGCTGTTTTTTTTTTCTTGTTTAAGTTATTGATTTTTTTGTTTTATTATTGTAGTTGAGGATATTTGATTGCTTTAATCCAATATTTGGTGCGTGGTTATTTTAAAATTTAATTTATTTGGTTTTATTTATTTTTTGTTTTCTATTTATTGGTTTGATTTTTGTTCCTTGAATGTTTGTGTTTATATATGTTTTTTTATTTATTTGTTGCTTATTTGCTTTCAATTAATTTAATTATTAATTTTTCTTAAATAACTAAAACACAGCCCGGACAGACAGACACAGAGACGAAAAACGTGTTAACGGCACGAGAGACAGAATAATTAGTAATAATTATCCACTTTTTTATTTTGTTTCAGTATTCTTTAAATTTTTCTTATTTTAAGTACTTTTTTCACAAGTTTTATACTTTTTGTATGCTTAATTTTTTTTGTTTACCTTTTTGAATCATGTTTTTTTGTTTTGCTAAATTTTACTGGCAAAAATTTCTGCAGTAAAAATTTGTAAATAATCAGTCATGAACTGTCACTTTACTCTCTCATTTTGTGTTCTCATTTACTGTATTTTGGGTAAACGAACGCAATTTAGTAAAATGCAGTAAAGTTCAGTAATAATTTGTAAAAACTTTTGCTTACTCGAACGCACTTATTTACATATACCTAACAGTTACATTTATCTCACATTTACGATTTCAACGTTCGGCTAAATTAGACTTTACAATTTACATATATGAAATAAATTTGTGAAACTCGTTTAGTTATATCATATTTTACGAAAATATGTAGATTAATTTATTTAAATAAAAAGGATGCATATGAATTACAAAAACTTTTTTATTTAACTTGCGGTACCTATGGCACAAAAACAAGAATTATTTACAGACCAAAATCTTTTTGCAGAGATTGTAAATTTGCATTTAAATACTGCTGCCTATAACCTTGTACCACCTGTAAAATAAAAAGAACACAGTTAACAAAATGAAATTTAACACAGTAATAAAATAAGATAGTTACTTTCATTAAATGATGTCTGTTCCTCATCCTTAGTTATTTTGCCACGGTATTCTTGAATTAAATTAATACCTCTTTCAGCACTATCGTTAACTACACTTAAGTTTTGAACAATATATTTGCCTCTTACGTAATCCTCCAACACATGCCAAGAATGCGGATCTTTGTTGAAGTCCATAGGAATATCGAATCTCTTGAAAACTCCTTTCGTGTTTTTTGAAAATAGATCTTGTAAAATGTCGCAATTCTCTGAATATAAAACTCGTTAAAATTTCCTCCTTTATAATATGTTTTTTTGTTATTTCTTCATCTTCATTTCCAGAAGTGCTTGGTAGACATATTTTCCACTAATTTGCATTTTGTTACATTATCTATTCTTCCATCAAATAAAGAAAAGCACACTGGTGTTAAAGAGTTAGAAGTTCTCTTTAAAAAATGAGTACAAAGACCATCACAATCGGTTTTATAACTTAATTTGACCTGAGAAATTGCATCTGTTAAATCATCCTCAGATACAACCAGTGAACCAATATTTAATTTTGAAAACGCATCAGCAGTCTAAATGGCATTGTCACTAACTGGCTCAAAGTTCGAAATAAAAAAGGATGCACACATATTATTAACCACCTCATCACCCGATTCCGAAATGTTACCATCAAAGCACATAGTAGATGGAATATCGGACACCTGTCTCTTATACTATGTTCACACGGCAAAGTGAAACACTTGTTTCGCTCTCTGAAACACGATTGTGAACCCTGGTGTTCAGACGATGGTTCTTGTTTCATTTTGATGTTTACATATATATCCTTCTGCACTTTAAAATACGCTTCACTATTTCTTTTTTTCCATTTTTATTTTAATATGTACATATACGCCTTTTTTTAATTTAATATTTTTATATACATTTTTGCACACATTAATTTTCTCTTTTTCTTTGTTTATATATTTTGTGAGAGCTAGTTCAGATAAACTTGCGATAATTTGTTATCAAAATTGGAGATGATAGTAAATTTATAGTGTTTCGCAGCAAGTTTCATAATGAAACATGATGTTTCGCTCTCAAATTTTTATATGGTGAACCATGATGTTTCAATCGTGTTTGGAGCGCGAAACACGAATGAGAGCGCGAACCCCGGTAATTTCTGTCCGTGTGAACATAGTATTAGATTTCACAAAGGATCAAAAAGACTTCGGGTTAGTCCTAATTTCCTGCTCTTTCGTCAAGAGAAATAAATATATTGAAATTTATTTAAGAAGTTAAACTACCGACTATAATGAATAAATTTTGATTGGTATTCATAATCACCATGAAATTTGTTACGCAGGTTTTTAAGTTTTTACAGACCACTGATGTACCAAGGAAGCTTATACGGGTTAAAGCTCTTAGTCGGAACAATAACAGAACATATATCGAGTATTTTTTTTAAATATCTCGTAGCACTCAAACGTTTTTAGACCAGGGGCCAAATTGCGGCATTCGATATCGAACGAAAATTCCATACAAGTTAAATACAAATTTCGTTCGATATCGAGTGCCCTAATTTGCTCCCAGTAAACATGTCCATCCAATCCATCGAATCAAAAATTGAATTCAGCACATCAAAATTACACAAGTTAAAGTTAAGATTATTGCCAGTTAAACATTAAAAAATTCAATATTAGCAATTTCCATCACTAAAGGATGATGATGAACATTTGACGGAGAGATCCACAGCAAAGGAGGATAATCTTGACATTTAGTAAGATCAGGTACAAAAATAAGATCCAAAAGTAGATTTAATCTATTGGGACAGTTATTAACTTGACACAAATTAAGCAACAGAACACTGTCAATAAGGTTTATTTCATGAGTCTGATTGACATTACAAGGCGTTAGAAAAGGACTGTCAGCAACTTTTGACCAAATAATATTTTTTAAATTAAAGCCCCCTAAACAAAGATATTTCCTTTCACTGTAAAACTTTCCCCAAAAGATAAAATATTAGAAATATGCGCGTCGTACAAATCATCAATACTATAGGGTGGAATGTACGATGCACACAACAGAAATGAGCAACTAACATGAGAAATAGAAACAATTAATTGATCACGCAAACCATTATGATAATCAATTCTACATAAAGAGGACTTATAGCACTTTTTAACTGCAATAATCGCTCCTCCACCCAGTGATAAGCCAGTAATTGCAGCATCTCTATCCACACATTAAATAACTTGGGATCAAAAAATTCAGCATCAACAGAATCCTTGTTAAGCCAGATTTCGACCAGTACAACATCAAAATCATTTTGTGATGAAAAATCGAAGATCGTTTTAGATTTAGTTCTCATTCCTGAGAGGTTTTGGAAATATACTTTAATATGGTTCTTCACGTGCGCTAGATCTGCCTTATGGGAGGTTGCTGCTTTTGAAAATTTAGAAATGAGCGAACTTAAATGCCAGCAGGGCAAACTTCAGGCTTTAGTAGACTATCGTAAAGACTACTCCATATACCAATCTTAAAGTTAACCAATTCGAAGCAGGCCACATGGGGTTTATTTATGCGAGGTCTGATAAAAAATAACTTATTTTCATCTTTCGTGAGTTACGTATGTTCGATTATCGCATTTTTTTTCTGTTATGTTGGTACACATGTCTGTTATATATGAGCTGGTTTTTTTGAAAGTGGTATAAGTCCACTTTTAAAAAAAAACAAGTTAACGGTAATTTTAATGAGCTATAGACACCTTCTGTCTATAGTTACAATCACAATTTCAATAGAGTTCTATTTTGAAATAAAATAAATAAAAACAATTTTGCTGTACAATGCTATCGCACAAAGATTTCTTTTGAAAGTGGAATAAGTTCATTCCTAATAATTATAATTAAAACAACTTTCTTATTGCAATTGATTATTGCTACTTCAGTGTACGTTGTTCATTGGCAATTATAACTTATCTACCGCTAGTGTATTGAAAAAAACATTGTTAACAAGATAGCGGTATTATTGTTCTGATGAAATGATGAGAAGTTTTGTTTAGTTCTCCTTCGCAAGTCCTACCATTTGGTTCTTATACTAATATATTTTTAAAATAACTGAAATAAACTCTTAATAAACTTGGTTATTCGTGTATTTAAATGTCTTAATTTTAACTATTGCTCTTTACATAAAAATCCATTTCTATAAAAATTTATACTTAAATTTGCTCTTGTTTTTATTTGTTGTAATATGTTATTTTTGAAAGTGGTATAAGTCCATGTGGAGCTAAAAAAATCGTTTATTCTTTCAAATAATTTTATTAATTATTATTTCATAATAAAATTTAAAAGGTGTATAGTGTAAAAAAACTCACTCGAATTGATTAAAGTTGGCCAATATTTTTAAATTGATTCAAACGCTAACCTCTAAATATCTTAATATATGAAAAAATGGACTTATACCACTTTCAAAAAAACCAGCTCTTATGTTGGTAATAGGTCTGTTTCCTCACTTTTCCAGCAATATTTATCCAGCAGCTTCGTGATAGAGAAAATAACCAAATTTACTCTCAATTGCTCTCAATTATTAAAATTTTGCCAGTTATTTTTCTGAACAGCTGATGAGTAATGCTAATTCAAAAGAATGTTCATATGTGTTAAAAATAAAGTTTTCAATAAATAAATAAATATTTATAACTTCAATTCAAGTTTTTGTGGTTTCTAGTGTAAATACATAAATACATACATACATATTTTGGCCAAAACCTCAATTTAAAGTTGACAACAAAAAATATTTCACAAATAAAACTTCTTTGTTTACTTTTTAATTGGTAAGAAGAAGCAGTCAAAACATCTGTTCTATCTTGCAAAATTTTACTGAACAAAATTTCTCCAGCAAGATTTTGCTCTCAGCTATTCAAATGTCAATTTTCTGACTCTCTTTCTCTCAATTTAAATAAATTTGCTTGCTGGAACAACAAGAGCTAATATCATCCATTTTGAATTGTCAGTTGGTTTTTGACAGATAATAAGGTTAGTCGTGTTTTTGGTGTGCTCTTCGATTTTTTACTATTCGAAAAAATGGATCAAGAAAAGTTTTGTGTAAAAAATGAAATTAAATGCGCAAGGACATTTGAAATGTTGACTGTGGCGTTTGGCGAGTCTACTATGAGCAGACCACAAGTTCAATTGTGGCGGTTATGCCACAATTATTTAAGAAAGGCCGAGAAGATATCAATGACGATCCTGGTCGCCCGAGCACGTCAACAACCGATGAAAACATTGAAATGTTTTGTTCTTTTTTTGTTCTGCAAATTGAAAAGTGAAGAAAATGATTTTGGATAATCGTCGAATCACTATCAGAGAGGTCGCTGATGATGTTGGCATATCGTTCGGCTCATGCCAAGAAATTTTTACGGATGTTTTAGTCATGAATCATGCGGCAGCCAAGATTGTTCCAAAATTGATAACGCACCATCTCACACATCGATGCTTGTTCGTGAGTTTTTGGCCAAACAGGAGCTGTTGGCGATACCAAAAAGCGCGTTTCAGAAGTGTTTCGATGATTGGAAAAAACGCTGGCATGAGTATATTAGATCTGGGGGGATTACTTTAAAGGGGACAAGATAGCTATTGATGAATAAATAAATACTTTATTTTTTGATCAGACCTTTACGGTTATTTATTTATCAGACCTCATATGTGCTCTTTTTTCAACGTAATCAATAATTTTTTCTGCGGTTACATTTGGCTTAAAATAAGATATATGAACCCATTTCTTCTGTGATATTACAGGGTGTTTTTTATTGAGGTATAGAACTTCGAATTGAAATAAAACACAAGAAAATCGTTTTAATGTCCATCAATTTGGCTTTATTGGAAGGATAATTTTATGCCATTAATGTTTAAATATGATTTCGGGCATGTGGCCGCCGCGGCTGGCTCGAATAAAGCCAATTCTACAGGTCCAATTTTCAACCACTTTTTCGAGCATATGGGGCCGTATGTTGGCAATAGCGCCACGAATGTTGGCTTCCAAGTCCCCTAACGTTTCTGGTTTGTTGGCGTAGACGAGCGACTTCACATATCCCCAAAGAAAATAATCCAATGGTGTCAAATCACACGATCTTGGTGGCCAATTGACAGGTCCATTCCGCGAAATTATGCGCTCATCGAATGTTTCCTTCAATAAATCGATTGTGACGTGCGCTGTGTGGCATGTAGAGCCGTCTTGTTGGAACCGCAACTCATCCACATTCATGCCATCCAATTCGGGAACAAAATAGTCGGTTATCATGGCTCTATACCGGTTTCCATTAACGGTAACTGACTCTCCAGCATTATTTCGGAAGAAGTATGGCCCAATGACTCCACCAGCCCATAGAGCACACCAAACAGTCAGTTTTTGTGGATGTAATGGCGTCTCAAGGGTCTCATGTGGATTCTCTTCACTCCAAATGCGGCAATTTTGCTTGTTGACGTAGCCATTCAACCAAAAATGAGCCTCATCACTGAACAAAATTTTGCGGTAAACTTCGCGAACTGAACCTTTACTTTCGAAATAAATTTGCACGATTTGCAAGCGTTGTTCTTTTGTCAACCTGTTCATTATGAAATGGCAAACCAAACTAAATATTAATCACTTGACAGCTGACAAAATGGCCGCCAGTTAAAAAAGTGATGCCAACTTAAAGTTCTATACCTAAATAAAAAACACCCAATACATCCACATCATTAGATGGATTGACCCCATAGACAACTGGAACTGGAACCCTTTTCTTATTGCCACTATGCTTACTTCCACTAGACGAAGAACGAGGTGGTGACGATGGCAAGGATAACACAGGCTGTTTATTTCCATTGTGTGCATTTTTTCTTGCTTTTCGTTGAAACAGTACGGCAAGCAAAATTACTGACATTTTCCCCAACAATGCTTAGCAGCTGGTAAATCAAGAGATGATACAGGAAGATCATGTTGCTGCTGAATTGGTTTAGTTGGAATTTCCATAGCAGTTTGCGAAATAGCACACAGCTGACCACTACCAACCACGTCATTATTGGATTTAGAGGTATATTGACGGACGGTACATAAACCAATGGTTGTTGTTGACTCATATTATTATTATTGAAAAAAATTTTACAGGACAATGCCGAAAATTGCTCACCCCAATTGTTAAGGTCTTCTTTGACAGTTGTACTGACGATGCCTTTAATCTCCTTCAACATATTAGCATTGCCACTTTCCATGAATTTCAGAATAACTTCATTATTTGATTCCAGACCACTTAAGACACCAGCAACTTTTTTAACTCCAATAAATTCTTTTCCCAGGTTTTTTGGGCCGAATAAATTTTTTTAGTCTGTCATCATATCTTTTTTCAATCGCAATTTCTTTATTTCAAATTCATTTTCTGTTAATGATGCTTCGAACTCGTGTTTATAATCAACCAAGCGTTGTTTATTTTTATTAACACTATCTTGAATATCCCTTAGAAACAAGTCGACGTTGTGAATATATTGGAAACAGTCATCACACATAAAAAGGGTATAGTTAGATGCCTCCAAAATACCAGCAGAATAATGATCTTTTGCACTTATGACATTTAACCATTATGAGCTCAGACTTATATCAGTTTGTCAAGTGGAATGTTTACTTTGTTGAAATTTCAACGTATGCATTTATTTTAATAAGAAATGGAATGTCAAAACAATAGACTGAAAAAGAAATTTGGTGGCTTAAAATTTAAGGTAGAAATAGCTACAAAAAAAAACTGTCTATCTTCTCATCTTTCCTAATCTGTCTCCTCAATACTATCCCCTCGTTTTCAGTTCCGGCGCAATGCATTGCATATATAGGGGTCATCCCCTGAGTGCTGGTCCTACTCCTAAAAAAAAAAAAAAAAAAAAATGAAATATGATAATGTTTTATTATATTTGGTGGGAGTCTACAGATAACCTAATAAACAAAACTCGCCTGAGCAACACTTTATAGATTTTTGCGAGGAAGAAATGGAAACTATTGCCCATAATGAAAATTATTTGATTACTGGTGATTTCAACATTGATTGGCTAGGATCTAGTTTTTATAAGAAGAAATTGGATGAAATAATAAGAGACAATTATTTTAATCAAATGATTACTTATCCTAGTCATATATCATACAACACATCGTCACTAGTTGATATGGCAACAAAAAAAATTAATACATTACATTATGACAACACGGTTTTTAGAAACTTAATAAGGTTTGGGGAAATAAGTAACTTACCCCAAAATATTTCAATTAATGACTGCTGACGTTACTAATGCTTCAAATAAACAATGGATTGAAGTCTATGGTGATCGAAAAAAGATTGGGATATAATAAAAGCACTTCTTGGTTTAACAATAATTTAAAATCGATGAAACAAAATGAAATCAAAGCGCATAGTTTAGCTGTATTGCATAATAATGAACATTATTGGAGGGAATATAGGCGCATAAGAAACCAATATCGTTCGATGTTGAAAAAACTGAAGCTAATTATATAAACACCAAGATAAACGAAAAATATATGTGGTGTTTGCGTGTAAAGAAGGATATAAATAAAAAGACAATTGTGATTTATTGTTATCGAATTTAAATTAAATATTTCTTTATTACCTTTTTTATTATGGGGATTTGATTTTTTGTAAAGGAATGTACCACTTTCTCAAAGGCTCACAAGCAACTAAAAGTTTATACATAATAAAACAACAAAGGACCGAACAAACGAATAAACCCACACCGTTAGGTATTTTTACTAGTCAGAATCCAAGATGATACTGAGAAAAATCATGAATGATTTAAGAAAGGAGTAAATTTGGATCCTGACAAAGTAGCAAATATCACAAGACAATTAAAAAAGCAAATTGAACGATGCAAATATAAAAATGAACGATTTGACTTAAACATTGCCGGCCACCTTGCAATAACGAAGTTATTCAATAATAAAAAGAATTATATCTTGTATTTAGAAAAAAGTACAATAAATTCCAAGACACAGATGTACAATTAAATAGACTGTATAATTATGAAAATTAAATCGGCAACGCTCCGGAGATCACCCAACCAAAGATGGTATATTGGGCTAAAGGTGAACCCGGAGTCGAAAAAATGTTACCAGTCATTATTTGCCCGCTCAATTCCGGACCCAAAACCAGTGTCACCTGCCCAGAGTGGTAAAACGTGGGGTCAGCTAACTGTAACCCCGGAAACCTTTCCCTAACAGCCTCTGCAACACTTTCTCGAGACGTCCTTATGCCATGCATGCGCTGCACTTTGGCAGAAAAGGAGATGTGTTTCGCAGCATCATATATAGAGCGTATGCGTAAGCGGCAGTAGCCATCTGGAGCTGGCAGCTTCAGTTTGGCGACGAGCTGATCGCTTACATAGCTGACTTCACAGCATACGTCTATCACCGCTCTCTCCGAAATCTCATGCAACTTAACCTGCGCAGTCGGGGAAAAGAAAACAACCTGGCGGAGTGGCAACGGCTCTATACTAGCCGGAACCTCTCTCAACAGCACAGGCTTCGCTGAATTTTTCCGCTTTTTTGGGGGGTACAACTATTGGCTTCGGTGTACCTCTTTCAGCCGGCCTAGAGATGTGTATAAAAGTGTGATGGTCCCCTTGGCATTTGCCACATTTTCGCACGCTGCCACAATCTTTAACTTTATGGTTGCTGGCCAAACAGCAATGACCCCAAGCCAACAAGTAGCGTAGCTTTTTTTCGTGTGACAGCAGCCTGAAACGGATGCAAGCTACCATGGGATGCGGTTTTTTGCAGAGGTAGCAAGTAGGCGCAGAATCTGTAGGCCGCTCAGCAGCAAGCAGTTTTGATTTTTCATCGGAGCCACTAGCAGTAATAGCTGGGCTCTCCGAAGATTTCACCACCTCCGCAATATCAGCACAATCGCAGCAGCAGGGGTCGCTTCCAAAGCCGGATATATGTTGCCAGCCAGAATCAGAGCCGGAGGGGCCACTTCCATGACTTCCACACTATCTTCCAAGAGAGCCTCTTCCATTATGATAATGAGTCCATATTAATAGGAAATAGTGGAAGTTAATAAATTAAAGAATTTTATGGGGTCAAAATGACCAGTTTGGTGATTGATCACTTCACAATACCGTTTGCAGTACGTATGACCGCGACGCGAATATGATCATCAGTCCCGGGATAGGTTTTAATTACTCTGCCTAATTTCCAAGAAGTGGGAGAAAGCTATTCATGACGAAGTTTCCCTCTCAGGAAACTTCCATTTATACCTTTTATGTAAGTTCTGCAAATATTCTTCTTTCCATCGTCGACAGAAATCTTGAGAAAATGCCTTAATCTTACGATATGTATTTACGATGCTTTCATGAGTTTCCAAAATACTTGGTTCTGGAGGAGCCAATATAGGACAGCCTATTAAGAAATGACCAGGCGTAAGCGCCACAGGTTCATTAGGGTCCGATATGGGACACAAGTTCTTGCTAATATAGCAGATAATTCTTCAAATGTATACCGCAGATTTTGAGCTTCCTTTCGAAAATGTGTTTTAAAACTTTTAACAGCCGCCTTCCACAGCCTATCCATATGAGGGGCACCAGCTATAAAACGCCACGTAAGACCCTGTATGCCAAAAGTAGAACAATAATATCTATTCAATATCTCTAGAATCGCCAACAAAATTTGTTTCATTATCAGAAAATATAGTAAATGGACAACCTCGAGTAGCAATAAAACTTTCTAACGGGGAACCCAATATTCAATGCGAATAATTCTCAGCATTAATTGATTTCCGCCATGAATAAAAAGTATATGCACAAATTCTGCTTTTAAAACGATAAGATGGTAGAATGGTAGGATGTTTTTCTGTATAGGACAGAGATGGAGATTTAACCAAACGACCATTCGATCCCATATCTCCATCCTTATCCAAAAATGGATTGAGCGATTTCAATGAACTTTTAATTTTAAAATTGATACTCTTCTGCAAAATGAACCTTTTGAGCCAAAATTGCTAAACGTAACTTAACTTTAAACAATACCTCACTGTTAGTTGCCGTAGAAGTAAACGAATTTTTAACTCTGTGGGACAGGTGTGTCATATAAAAGAATCGCAACATATAAGCTATTACCCTAAGATCACGATTTAACTTAGAAAACCTCTCAAGAATGTCCTCAAATTTGGTAAAGAAAGATGCATGTGTTTTTACAGTTCGAGATTCCGTCTCTGTGTCTATGGACATTTAGCTGCCAATTGCACCTATTTTTACGAAGCCACGTAGGTCCGTGCCACCAAAGCTCAATTTTTGATAAATCTGAAGGGGAAAATCCACAGGATTTTCCGCAGATCTGACATGATACCAATTATGATTCTTAAAATTTTCCTGAATTCGACAAACTCTATTACTAGGAGTTTTTCTTAATCAACAAAGAACAATAGTAGAATCTGTCCAGCAATACACTTCCTTAAGCGGAATATCAATTTCCCTAACAATAGTAACAATGCCAGTACGGCACCACAAAGATCTAATAGAGGAAGACAAATCGTTTTTATAGGAAACTAACGAATCTTCTCCATTCTATAGAAGGAAGCAATTTATCATCCCACTCAATGTTGTCAGGCCAAATTCTTTACATAATAATTTTTGCAATAATGAAGACAGGACCTAACCAACCAACGGGATCAAACAATTTAGACAATACTTCTCTTTTTGTATAATCTACCATATCAGTAATAGGCTCCACTTTAAAATAAAAGGAATCCAATTGAGCATTCCATTGAATACCCAAGATTTAGAGCTGCTAGATTCAACAAATGTTAAAAGCTTCCAATCTACTAACTACTCTGAGGGAAGACCATTTAAAATTTCTATTGCATTAGAAGTCTATTTTCTAAGCTCAAATTTTGCTGAACATAGGACAGTTCGAAGTTGATCCCTAGCATTCAAAGCAGATGAAATATCATGAGCACCTGTTAGTACGTCGTCAACATACATATATTTACGCAAAATATCAGCGGCAATAGGATACTCATCTTCTGAATCATCTGCCAATTGTAAAAGACTCCGTATTGCCAGATAGGAAGCACAATTTATACCGAAGGTTACAGTCTGTAACTCATACGCTTTGACTTCCTCCGTCGGAGAACGTAGTAGAGTATCTCTTTACACGGAGTATGAGCAGAATCAAGTTGAATTTGTCTATACATTTGCGTAATCTCGCAATTAAAAACATATTGATAGCAATGTGGGGCCCACATATAGGCAACCATTTAGACTATTTCCGTTTGAAGTCTTATTTGATATTGAAATACGACACGCAACTTTGTATTTTTCCTATCAGGTTTAATAACAGGATGATGAGGAAGATAACATGATGATATATTTTTATTAAAAATATTTTCTGAAACAGGCCTTATATGGTCCAAAAGCCTATGTCCATCAACGACATTATCATACAATGTTTTAATCTCAGGTTTGCGCAGCAGAGAAGATTCGTTTTTCAAGAATTGTGCCATAACCAAGGCAAATTTACCAGGTACTCTTCCTAGTACAACAATTAACAACACCAAAAACCATACGTAGAAAATGTTGAGCTAATGTCAAAATCAAGAAAGAAGAAGAAGAGTCATGTAAGTTGCATGAAGAAGAGAATATGATGAAGGTCGCCGGCTTCCAAACATCAGACCGTGCTTCCCTGGATTGCCAGTAGCAATGGACACCATTTGTACGACCTCGAAAGAAGGAGTGAAATCAGTCCACAGCATTTGTGGCATGACTGGTACAGCACTAGGCGTCAAATAAATCCTAACGCTTTTAACGATATGTCCTGGATCAAAGTGATCAGAACAGATGGATGATGTGGCAGTGAATTGCATCTTGCAAATCTCACTCCATTTGATGCATCTGCGTTCATCCCTTGGAACCATGAAGAAATTCATATTCGCTTCTTTTATCTTCTTACATATGCAGCAGCGACGCATGTTTCACTCCTTTTTGTTTATTTCACTTTTATTTGTTTTACTTCTTTTTATTTCACTTCTTTTTATTTATTTAGTTTCACTTTATTTATTTAGTTCCACTTTTTATTTATTTTGTCTCATTTTTTTGTGTTATTAAGTTTTAGTTTTGATATAGCGAACTTAATGCTCAAACTTTTTTCACATTTGGTTTTCTAATGAAAAGTAAAGCTTGTAAATAAACTTTTGACAGTAGTTCGACACGTAAACACTAGACAGCTGCGCTACTGAGAGTACCTGTTTAATCTTCCATAGCCATAACATTCTGTTTTGAAAAACCCAAATTGATAGAATGAGGAAATTCAAGCTTAAATGGTAGCGTCACTACATATCGGCCATCGGAGTTGCGTAGCGTAGGTCTTCGATAATTTTCCTCACACATCTTATCAAAGGATGTCAATATTTTGCGTTTTGGGTTTTCTTCTAATTCCCAAAACCTAAGAAGATTTATATTAAGATTATCCTCAGGCAAAGTTTCTATGGTAGTCGAATACACCTGAATTGGTGTGTTAACAGATCCTGGATAAAGATTCGAAACCATCTCGTTGAATCCCGCTCAAGATCAATTGCGGATATATGTATGTATATCAGCCCCTAATAGTATATCAACCGGTCTTGATTGGTAAAAATTAGGGTCGGCCAATTGTAAAGTTGTGAACCTATTACGATGACTTGAACCTATAAAGAAAGATGACAATGCACCAGAAATGCTTGGTTTCAAGACAAGAGTCTGATCTACAAACGAATTAATTTTTAAAGAACAAACTTTCGTAGTTCTAGCAGAAACTTTTTGGTTAATACCGGAAACTTCAACATTCGTCGAATGTGTAATTAGTTCCAAGCGATTTTTTAGATTCTCGGACACAAAGGAAGCCGGGTCAATAAGAGCTCGGGCTGGGTACGTCCTACCCTGATGAATAATATTCACCATAGCGGTTCCCAGAAGCACTTTAAGGTTCTGAGTGGCATGAAAAACTTGTCGATTTGCAGACACACTGCTAGAGGTAGATGGTAAGGACAAGTCAATATTATTATTTTTTGAAATAGTAAAGAATACTGAACAATTATCCCGCACCGACATATTTAACGCACCTCCATTACTAGATAACTCACTACGTAACAACGAATGATGTCTTTTACTGCACGTCCAACAGAGGAGCATTTGGCCTGAAAAGCTGGCCAAAATTATTAAACGTGGTTTTTGAATTAAAAGTTTTAGTTTTTTGATAGTTTTAGGTGTAGTATGATATAAAAAGTATAGCGGCAGATTTTGAAAAAATTACACTGCGCACCAAAAAAAATTTTTGTCTACTCTAGAAATAAAAGTATGTGGACTATATGGATTTTGATGCTCTTAATTCAAATCTGTTTTCGGTTTTGCTCTAGTTCGTAAGGATTTTATTCTAAAGGCGTGGCATACCCCCTAAATCGTTGGGTTGCCTAATATATTTTGTCATCACTTGAAAACGGGTTCTCCGATTTTAATAGGAGGAGGATCAGAAAATGCACCGGAAAATTCTGCTTAAACTGGCCAAACACATTTATTTTCTATCTATTACTATTTCGGAGTTATTAAAAATTTAATGGCGAAAAACAAAATTTGCTGCAAAATTCGTAAAATTTTTTG
Organism: Linnaemya tessellans; assembly: GCA_951800035.1. Classification (NCBI taxonomy): domain Eukaryota; kingdom Metazoa; phylum Arthropoda; class Insecta; order Diptera; family Tachinidae; genus Linnaemya; species Linnaemya tessellans. The sequence goes on from OX637536.1 coordinate 59,145,717, forward strand.
TTTTCAAAATGCAATAAAAAAAATAAAAGAACCAAAAAGTTTAAATTTTTAACATTTTTCTAAAAGCCACATTCCTAAGGAATAAAAGACGGTATAAATTGTGGTATAAACGTAAACGTGTTAAAAGTGATGTGAATAACAGTTGAAATCAATAATTCAAAATACATAAAAGTTTATGACGATATAAATGTATAAGAAAAAGTACCTGATGAGGAAAAATAGAAGAAATGTGAAAATTTAAAAAAAATCGTCAAAAATAATGGCGCAAACTTGCGCACACTTTTTTTGTTTCTGAAGTTAGAGATTCCAAATTTTATTGTGATATTAAACATAATTCATAGAGATGCTAACCTCACTTTTAAAAACCTTTTCTTTTTTTTTTTTGCAAAAAAAGTGTATAATTTTTTTTAGCTTTTGAACGAATAGTTTCAACATGAATATTCAACATATTTAAAATTTTTTTTAAATAGCTTTTGACCAAACCTTTCAGCAAAAAAAAAAATATTGTTAAACCTTTATTTGTTTAGCCGCAAAAAATATCATATAAACATCTAGAAACCGAAAAAAACATTTAAATCTCATAATTTTCTTCACTTTCCTGACTTTAGCAGGATCACAGAGCTACAAGTCGCAACTAAAAGTATTCAAAATTTACAATATAATGTAAAATATTGTTGTCTCTCGAGCGGAGTAGTTAGTTCTTAAGATTTCTTTAAATTCAGTTTTGCCTTTTTGGCCAGCTTTTTGGGTGAAATACACAAATGAATGCACAACATGAACCTTGGTTTTCTGTACTAAAGGTTTTACTACTGTTGAGTCTTTAAGATCGCGAACACATTCTAGAGTTTGAATTCTTTCTGTCAGAAAGGCGTCAAAATCTTTCCATTTAGATAATTAAGCTTTATCTCTAACACTTTGTTCCCATAATACAATAGTGGACGTGGGAAAACGTTGAATACATAAGAAAATTAAAATTGGATCCCAACTTTCGGTTGAAACCTTATATATTTCCAGTGAAGTCAAACAATTATTGACACCACGCTGCAAAGTTTTGAGACCGTCGCTGATTCTTTGTCAAATGTTGGAAGGTTAAACAAAATCTTTAATTGGTTATTAACAAGCATACGGTAATTCCCATATGCGTCTTTTAAACTTAGCCAATCTATATCAAAACCTTCATTACTAAGGGGGTATTTTGATACAATCTCTTTTGCTTCACCGATATTTCTTAGTAAATGAGAATATCGCTCTATATTACTCAAAAGCGAACTACATATTTTTATACAAAGCTGTGAAAAGGTTTCGAAAGGCTGGCCATGAAACATAATCACCTTCAAATGTGTTTACATCAAACGGAGGTAAAGTCAGATTATGATCAGACTTATTTGAATTACAATTTTGCATTACAGATTCATTCATTTTCGGTACCTTTTCAAAACTTTTAATTCTTTTATTAATTGCCGACAAACAATTTAAATAAGCTGCGTAGGAAGCGTCATATTTAGCTGTAGTTGTTGTTTCGTCGTTGGGATCTGCTTTTTGATTATTGTCAATATCATCAAGACAGTCCTCATAAACAACTTTCACTTTATCCCTCAATTCTTTTAATTCTTCACGGTGAATATCCAAAGTATATATAGTATGCAAATCTTCTCGTATATGATTAAATTTTGCTTCAAATATAATAAGAACATTTGATACACGAATAAATTTCTTTAAAATTGCAGTTGCCATTGTTTTTCTTTACGATACAAATCTATTTCTCTTTTTCTTCAAATATTTAAGTTAGTTACAAAATATTCGTATCAGATATACCGAATATAGGGTAAATTTTTATAAAATTTAAATTAAATATCAAAAAAGTATATATATTAAAATTTGTTCACAAAAATTTACCATAAACACTACCGCGACCAATCTGACCGACTATAGAGTGCTAGTTAAACAAGCATACAAGTAAAGAAAAAAGCACAAAAGAAGTACATATGTATGTGTTTATGTATCACAACAAAATATATCACAACACTATTCATTTTAAATAATAATCTTGAAATTGTCAACAGGGGTTCAGAACCCACTTTTATTGTGTCTAACCGTAGAGAGGTTTTAGATGTAACATTGGTTAGTGCAGAGCACACCAATCTGGTTAGCGGTTGGAGGGTTGCGGATGACTGCTCCCTATCCGATCATCGCTATATTGACTTTAACATAGGGTTAGGTGTTAGTAGATTCAATCCTATAGTTAACAGAAAGAAGACTGACTGGGAGCTACAGAACAATGTACTCTGCAACTCCTTATCGACGTCTCCAACTATTAGAAATATTGGGGACATTGACTCTGCTGTGGAGATTCTAAGTGAATCGTTTCGCTGTGCCACTAATGTGGCTTGCAAACCAACGGTTTGCAGGGGAAGGGCCAAACCACCATGGTGGAGCCCGGAAATTGCACATTCACGAAAGGAATGTCGTAGGCTATTCAACGAGGCTAAACGATCAGGCGACTGGTCGACATACAAAACCTCGTTGAATCGCTTCAAGAATCTTGTCAGGAACGCAAAAAGGAGGTCTTGGAGGGCTTTCTGCAGTAATGTGGAGGGTTCATCTGAAACCAACAGGTTGCGTAAGATGCTATCAACCGCACCGGTTGTACCCAGCTACATACAGAAACCCTGTGGTAGCTGGACCATGAGTAGTCAAGAGACGCTGAGCGTACTACTCGACACTCATTTTCCTGGTAGCCAGGCGGCACCTTTAACAGGCACTGCCGATGGCAGCTTGACGACAGGCGCAGTCACAACTCCATTGGATATGGATAGGCTCCGGTGGGCTGTACACAGCTTCGATCCGTTCAAATCTCCGGGACGAGATGGAATAATTCCAGCGGATCTACAGAGAAATGCGGACATTGTCCTACCTTGGCTCACGGTAATTTACAGTGAATGCCTTAGGAGGGCTTATATACCTATATTTTGGAGTACGTGCAAGGTTGTCTTTATCCCGAAGGGGGGTAAGACGTCACACACCAAGCCTAAAGACTTCAGACCGATAAGTCTTACTTCTTTTTTACTCAAAACTTTAGGAAGAGTAATTGATATTCATCTGAGAATGACCATTCCGAATAAGCTTCTCTCCACCTACCAAATCACAGCACGCCATCTCCAAATCACAGCACGCCTACACTAAAGGCAAATCTGTGGAAACGGCACTAAATTCTCTAGTGGGCCACATAGAAAAATCTCTTGAGTATAGGGCTTTTCTGGACATAGAGGGTGCTTTCAACTATGTCAACCCCGATTCCATCATCAATGGGATGGTAGCAGTAGGGATTGATGACAATTTATGCCGGTTTGTTAGAAACTTACTAACTTTCACTGAGTATAGGGCAGTCTATCGGGGCACTCCACAGGGGGGTGTTGTGTCACCTCTGTTGTGGAACCTGACCATTAATTCGCTTTTGCTAAGTCTAGAACGCAGACAGATTATGACTGTCGCGTACGCGGATGACGTAGCGGTGGCGATATCAGGTAAGCACTTGGATACCATATCTCAGTGTATGGAGTCTGCGCTGGCTCTGCTGAGTAGGTGGAGTATCAGCTGTGGGCTCGGCATCAACCCAGCCAAGACTGAGTTGGTGCTCTTCACTAGGAGGTACAAGACCGATAGCTTTATACACCCAAAGCTTAACGGCACCTCCTTGAAACTATCTAAAACCGCCAAGTACCTGGGTGTGATTCTGGATAGTAAGCAATCATGGAATCAGAACATACAGGCGAGAGCGGAAAGGGCCTTAGTGGCTATTTATACATGCAAAAGGGTAGTAGGCCTCAAATGGGGTATCAACCCTAAGGGGATCAATTGGATCCTTGAGGCTGTTATTAAACCAGTACTCTTTTACGGGGTATTGGTTTGGTGGAATGCGATGGACAAGCAGGCTCATCGCAGAACCTTTGAAAAAGTCTTTCGGGTCGTAGCGAGACTGATGACAGGCGCACTACGATCTACACCAACGGGAGCAATTTTTGCAATGCTAAATTGGCTCCCGGTTGACATTCTGGCCAGACAACTGGCTCTATTCTCAGCGGTCAGGTTGAATACAGTATGTCCATGGACTAGGACTGACTATGGGCATGCTAGGATTTTGAGAGAGCACTCGGAAATCCATGCCAACATTGACTACTGTGTACCAAGACCCTTCTTTGGTGGACTTTTCCGTTCCACTGTCGTTGACAGGGAACAGGTGGACAGGCTTTCCTTTCCCGAGGATTCAGTTAGAGTTTTCACTGACGGATCCAAGGGGAACAAGAACGGGCGGAGGCTTCTATGTGGAGAACTTCAATGTAAGATCTCCATTCCGGCTCCAGGACGGTTGTTCTGTCTTGCAAGCCGAAATCTCTGCTATTACTCGGGCAGCGAGATGGCTAAGGTTCTATAGGATATCGAATGATATCTTCATTTTTACCGATAGCAAGGCAGCCATCTCTGCTATTAGTGGTGTGTACAGTACATCAAAAACTGTAGTCGAATGCCGACTGTCTATCAACGAGATAGCGAGACATTCGAGGGTGACACTGGTTTGGGTGCCGGGGCATTCTGGATGTCCAGGCAACCGTACTGCGGATGAGATTGCCGGACAAGGGACTGAATTGAACAGTTCAATGATCAGTCACTTCACTGGCATTCCATTAGCGCGATGCAAGTTTCTGATTCAAAGCGAATCATACAAACTAGCTCAACTTAGGTGGGAAAGCGTGGCTAACTGTCTCGTGGCAAGAGCCACGTGGCCCCATTACGATTTGCGCAAAACACGCGACCTTCTCAAGTTTGACAAGGCGCGCATGCGTCAACTGGTGACTGTTCTGACAGGACAATGTAGCTTTGGGACTCATGCGAGGAGGATGGATCTAATATACGACTATTGCAGAAGCTGCAATGATGAAGAGGAGGAAGAAACTGTCCTCCATCTTCTGTGTTAGTGTCCTGCCCTTGCTAATGTAAGGGCAGCGGCGCTGGGCTCCCGATTCCTGTCAGACTTAGACAGCCTGGCAAATATGGAGCTTTCAGGGGTATCATCCTTCCTCAGGGGTACAGGATGGGTTGAAACGGCGGAGGACATCCCTTAGGAGGTCCTCTGCTTAAGGGCATCACAAAGGGACCGAATTGACGGACCCAAGTGGATTGTCCCGCCAGGGACAACGGCCCTCTAACCTAACCTATCACAACACTATTTATTTGTTCAGCCAACCACAAATGAATTTTGTATTTGCTACTTAATTTAATTTTCACTTTGGAAACTCACCAGTAATAATAAAATTTGTTTAATAATTATTAAATTTATTTTAATAAATCCGTCCGTCCACGTAAACAATACGCACGATTGATTTATTTAGCACGATGAAAATAAATCAAATCAAACGTCACAATTTTCAAGGATAGTTGAAAACCAGATGGCGTTTTCAACACAAATATGTCTCCTTGTAATTTTATTACAAAGCGATCAATCACATACGACAACAACAACAATTGTGATTGTGATCCTCTTTATCTTTACACTATATCTTGTTTTTTCAATCTGTATATATTTTATTTTTTCACTTTTAAACAATAATAAAAAATGTTTATTAGGCAGTGAAAATATATGAGAGTATAAAAAGCGCTGTTTATAATATTCCGTCGGAAGTAGGGGGTTGATGGCGATCTTTTGAAAATGAGAAAAAAGAAACAAAATTAGCACCTCTTGCGATTCGTTTACTTTTCCAAAATCCGGCTCGAATGGACGCTTTACAAGCAAAAATACAATTGTGATTTATTGATTTAGAATTTAAATTAAATATTTCTGTATTACCTTTTTATTATGGGGATTTGATTTTTTGTAATGGAATCTGCCACTTTCTCAAAGGCTCACAAACAAGTTAAAGTTTATACATAATAAAACAACAAAGGACCGAACAAACGAATAAACCCAAACCGTTAGGTGTTTTTACTAGTCAGAATCCAAGATAATACTCCGAAAAATTAGGAATGATTTAAGAAAGGAGTAAATTTGGATCCTGACAAAGTAGCAAATATCACAAGACAATTAAAAAAGCAAATTGAACGATGCAAATATAAAAATTAACGATTTGACTTAAGCATGTGGAGAGCCATAAAAAAATTCGTATTAGAAAAGGAGAACTCGCAAATCAATGAAGTAGAAATAAATGACAAATAGTAAAACAAATGCTGCTGGTGCGGAAAATAAATACAAAGCAAGATTGGTAATTAAGGGTTTTAAGCAAACGAAAGGAACTGACTACGATCAAACTTTTAGTCCTGTGGCAAAAATGTCAACCATACGCTCCATTTTAAGCATTGCTGCAAGTGAAGGTTTGCTTATAGCTCAATTCGATGTATCTACAGCATTTTTAAATGGTAAATTAGAAGAAAATATATTTATGCAACAACCTGATATGCCATTTAAAAAGAAGTTTATACGGTCTTAAGCAAACTAATAGATGCTGGAACAAACGAATAGGTAGTTATATTAAAAAACTTGGATTTAAAGTCAGTTCAGCTGATACTTGTTTATTCGTGAGAGAAAAGAATGGAAATAAAATAATCCTTGCATTATATGTGGATGATGGTTTAATTGCAGCTTCTGGCAGAAATGAATTAGAAATAGAAAACTTTGTAAATGAAATGAAAAGTGAGCTCAAAACTGTTAGTAAAGAAGCTACATACTTTCTTGGACTAGAAATTGAAAATAATGAAAAATGTATTAAGATACATCAAAAGTTGTTTGCCAAGAAAAATTCAACTTTTCTGAATGTCGTCCAGTCGCTACACCAATAGAAAAAATTCATGATATCTGTTAAAAATACTTGTTAGTTCAAATTACTAAAACATACTTTGTTTTATTTATATGTAAAAGAAACTAAGTAATCCTTTTATTGTCTATATTATTATGTCAATTGTTTTTAAATTAGTTTTTCAATTAACTTTTCTACATACTCATTAATAAAATATTGTCTCTTAAAATAATTTTCTAAATAAAATTTGGAATAATATTCAATAGGTTATGGGCCATCCCTATTTTTCGTTATTTTAAAATAAAGAAAGATAATATCCGTTGCGTGATTGTGCTATATAAAATTTAGCTGAAAACCTATTTTGAGTAATTGGTGCCGATTATTTTTGAATTTTTTCAAATTCTGTCGTTAAAAATGGCGGATGTAAGACTTTTTGTGACTAAGTTGAATCGGGACAATTATGAGCTGTGGAAATATAAGATGCAGTTGCTCTTAAAAAAGGAGAAAGTATGGGACATAATTGAAAATGAGGTTCCTGCAGTTCCTGATCAAAAGTGGAAAGAACGTGATACAGAGGCATCTATTTTAATTGGTTTGGCTGTAGAAGAGTCCGAAGTTTTTCGTATTGCTGGTTGTAATAATGCTAAAGGTGCTTGGGAAATATTGAAAGCCTATCATGAAAAATCAAGTTTAAGCAACAAGGTAAAATTAATGAGAACTATTTGTGAACTGAAATTAAAACCTGGTGGTGACATGGATAAACATATAAATCAAATGAAGTTGTTGTTTTCAAAACTACAATCTCTTGGGGAAAAAATGTCTGAGTCATGGATGGTTTCAATGATGCTGAGCAGTTTGCCAAATTCATATGACACTTTAATTACTGCCCTTGAAGAAAGGGATCTCATAATGACCTTAGTTGAAAACGAATTACTAGAAGAAAATGAAAAACACAAAAAAAGACAGATTTGTGAAGACACCGTTTTGAAGACAACTAACAAATATAAAAATAAGCCAAATAATAGTCTTAGAAAAGTAGTATGTCATTATTGCAATGGGATTGGTCACATTCGTAAGGACTGCTGGAAATATAAGAATAGTAAATCAAGCAATAATAATCAAAATGTAAAAACTGCTGAGAGTAATGGTGCCTGTGGTAGTTCTTGTTTCGTGTTAAATGGTAAAGAAGGTATATGGGTGATTGATTCAGGTGCTACTTGAAAAGGTTGTTGTTGCAAATGGCAATGTTGTGTATTCTGCTGGTATAGGTTCCTGTAAAATAAAACTGGTGAATGGAAAAGCTGATCAAACATTTGTTACACTCGATGATGTTTTATATATACCATCATTCAGAGGAAATCTGATGTCTGTAAAGAAAATATCTTCCGTTGGTTGATCTATGGATCAAATTGTAAAATTCTTGATGAGAATAACGATGAAGTGTGTATTGCGAAATGTGTCGAAAATTTATATCAACTTGAAACGCAAAACAACGAGAGTGCTATGGTTGCTGTATGCAGTCTTAATCGATGTCAACATTTCTATCACAAAATATTTGGCCACAGAGATATAAATGCAGTTAAAGCTATGCAAAATGGTAAGCTTAAAACTGATTTTAAAATTAATGATTGTAAAATTCGTGAAATATGTGATGTGTGTACAAGATGTAAGCTAACCCAGAAGTCGTTTCCTAAGAAGTCCGATAGTAATACTGGGGAAGCACTTGAATTAATACATACTGACATTTGTGGTCCAATGCAAACTGTTACACCAGGCGGAAAGAAGTATTTTCTTACATTAATTGATGACTACAGTCGTTATACTGTTGTATATTTATTAAACGAGAAGTCAGAAGTTTTTGATAAAATAAAAATATACATTGAAATGGTTAAGAATAAATTTGGTAAAGTTCCTAAAAGCATAAGGTCGGATATGGGGTTGAATATAAATCAAAGAAGTTACTAGATTATCTTCAGGGCCATGGTGTTAAATCACAATTTTCTGTTCCGTATTGTCCGCAACAAAACGGCGTTGCTGAAAGAAAAAATAGATATATTATTGAAATGTCTCGTTGCCTTCTTATGGAAGCTGGTTTATCAAACAAATATTGGGGTGAAGCTGTAATGTGTTCGAATTATTTGCAAAATAGGTTGGTTACAAATTCCATATCCTGTACTCCTTATGAAAAATGGGAGGGTAAGAAACCTGATATTACTAATTTTGAAATTTTTGGATCTCAGGCTTACGTATTAACACCTAAAATAAAAAGAAGAAAATTTGAAGATATGTCTCAACTATTAACTTTCATGGGATATGATGAGAATTCCAAAGGATTACGTTTTGTGAATACGGATGAAAATAAAGTTGTTATAAGTAGAGATTATAAATTCGTTGATATGAAGACAGTATTAAAATCGAAAAATGCTACAGATTCTTTAGTAAACAGAAATATTTTTGAAATTACTGTTTCTTCTAATCGTCCGAAAGCTGCTTGCGATAATATCCTTGATGAGTCTGATGGTGACTCATATTGTAGTGTTGGTACTGATCTAGAATATTTTGTTGATGAAGGTGCTGCTGATGAACAAATTGTAAGACGATCGGGTAGAGAAAATAACGGAGTTAGACCTGTAAAATACTCTAATCTGGTTAAGTCAGATGTTGAACCTAGAACTTTAAGCAAGCAATTATGTCAGAACAAAAACTTCAATGGCAATCTGCGATGCAGGAGGAAGTTAAATCTCTCAAGGAAAACCAAACCTAGGATTTGGTTCGAGTTCCTCCAGATGTAAATGTTATTGGCTGTAAATGGACATATAAAATTAAACGTGGTATTGACGGTAAGATCCAGAGGTTCAAGGCTCGTTTGGTTGCACAAGGATATAACCAGAAGTACTTTGTTTTATTTATATGTAAAAGAAACTAAGTAATCCTTTTATTGTTTGTATTATTATGTCAATTGTTTTTAAATTAGTTTTTCAATTAACTTTTCTACATACTGATTAATAAAATATTGTCTCTTAAAATAATTTTCTAAATAAAATTTGGAATAATATTCAATAATATCAACAAGCAAATTGAAAGAGTAGAATTTCCATATAGACAAGCAGTTGGAGCTTTAATGTATTTAATGTTAGGAACAAGGCCAGACCTAGCATATACCATAGGTTACATTTCAAGATCTTTAGAAAATCCAACAAAAGAAGATGTACAGCGTGTTATACGAGTATTTAGATATATAGCTGGAACGTTAGATGTTGGAATTTGGTACAACAAGAAAGGTCCTAAGTGTCTTGAATCTTTCAGTGATGCTGATGCTGTCATAATAACATATGATGGTGCACCTATATCTTGGTTGAGCCAGATGCAAGCAATGGTATCAACATCTACTACCGAAGCAGAAATTGTTGCTGCTAATGAAGCTGCAAAAGAACTATTTGGCTAAGAAGACTTTATAAAGAAGTAATTAATTTAAAGCACGTACCATGTATACAAATTGACAATACTGCTGCCATTCGCTTAGCGCAGAACCCCGAATTTCACAAAAGAACAAAACACATTGTAATTTAGCATTTCTTTATTAGAGAAATGGTTACAGAAGGTAATATATCAGTGCAGCAAATTTCAACAGAATTTCAAGCAGCTGATATGCTGACAAAGCCACTACCAAAGTTTCCATTGAGATTATTATGTAATCGTCTGAATATTAAATAATTATTTTAAACAGGGGAAACTATTGAAGTTATTTATGTTTTTCAATAATATTTATTTTTTTATACTTCCTATTTTTGTTAAACCAAGTATATATATATATATATATATATATATATATATGTATATATATATATATATATATATATATATATATGTATATATATATATATATATATATATATATATATATATATATATAGAATTATAATTAGAAACGACTTCGCAATATATTTATTTGTTAATATATTTAAAAATTTAGTTTAAATTAAAAATCTTCACATAATAAATAACATTTTTAAGAAAATTTCCTAAGCATAAAAAACAGAAATTCTGTTTGATCATATAGGTAATTAGAAACAATACAAAATATTTACGTGAAAATTAAATATAGGGTCCGCCAAATAACTTTTTTTTTAAAATGCTATAAAAAAACTATTGAAGATTTTCTCAAATTTCTTTTTTTTATTTGAAAGTACAATCCTTCCGGTTAATAATGGAAAATAATTTCATTCAAATGCCTGCATGGCCCGATAACGATCGCCATTGACTGTAACGGCCACTCCTTGCTCATTTTCGAAGAAAAATATCCCAATTATGCCTCTGGACCAAAATCCGCACCAAATAGTGACTTGCTTTGGGTGCGTCGGCTTTTCAATGTATGCGTGCGGGTTTTCTGTGCCCCAAATGCGACAATTTTGCTTGTTTACATACCCGCCAAGATCAAAATGAGCATCATCTGAAAAGATAATTTTTTTTGGCAAAATCGGCATCTTCTGTAAGTTGATCGCCCACTTAGCGAAACGAAAACGCATTGGATGGTCAACAATATTCGTTCAGCGGAAGGTCAAATCAGACATAAGCTAAGTGTTACCATTCACGAAATAAGCACTAGTTGAAAAAAAAAACGTTAGATTGCGGATCCTATAATATTATATGTAAAAAATTTTGATTGACACAGTAAAACTCAATAAAGAATAATATCCTAAAATATTGTTATCAATAGCATAAGGCTAAATATAGAAATAAATAAAATAAATTAAATATATCCTTCTTAGTTAAACAGAATTGACTTGTCCTTTAATATTTTCTTAGATAGGTAGGTACTCCTAATATTTGACAACATTCGTCGGCATGTTTGTTTGGAGTGATGTCTTTTCCCAACTTTGACGCCACAATGGAAATAATGCGTCATTATTTCGTGAATTTTTGTCCTTGAAACATCTCTTCATAATACCCCGCAAGTTATCAGTTGCTTTTAGATCAAGACTTTTTGTACAGCAGTCCAGAACAGATCTGAAAGATAACGCTTCAATAATCTTCATGAGTGGTTTGGGTCATTCTGATGCTGGTATATAGTATAGTATATAGTATAGTATGAATGAATGTATGTATGTTACATTTGAATTGCTTTTCTTAATAAATTATTTGACAGTTATTCAATTCATTATCACTACTGTGAGATACTTTTATTTATAATAAAATATTTAAACGCGTTAAATATTTAACACAAAGGTGTAAATTATGTTTAAATAGTTTAAAAATACTACAAATAATAGGCGCAATGAAAATTAGGAAATTTAGATGTAGATAAATAAACACAATTTGTAGTGACTACGAAATAGTGTATATTGTTCGCCTATTGGTATATCTCAATAAAGTATTAAATTTTTAAATTATGTAACAATTAATTAAATAAATATTAAGTAAAACCCAATAAGTTTAATGTTTCTTCATTGTATCAAGATACATATACTTATAGACAAATAATACACATTTCGTCACAGAAAATGCAAAATATCCAAAATTGCTTTTTTTTTATTAATTTTGCTCTGTTAGGTCTCAATACATTGTCCTGCAAAGTTGAAAATTTTTCTGAAAAACTGCGATTGTATTAACATAAATATATAATAAAAATTTCCGAGCTACTTATGTGCATATTTATTAAATGCAAAAGGCTCTTACTAACACAATTTGTACTGTGATACTTGTTATCAAGGTGTTGTTATTGCTTGTATCATAACATGTTATAAAATCTATATAAACGGCGATTGCAAAGACGTTCCACAAAAGTCTGAAAAAACATTTTCCTCCATTGTATATTCCACGATTTTTCAGTTTTTCGCTTTTAATATTTTACACACAATCTGTTCGGTTCTGTATTTTGTGAAAAATTAAAACGTTCAAAAGCATCGCATTACAGAGTAAACCCCAGTTTTTTTGCTTATCCTGTAAAATTTGTTCGATAAAGCGTTTTGCATTTTCTATGACGATGGAGTAAATTAAAAACAGATCAACGATTCTACATAAATACACGTACAACATATATACCGTCAGCTGAAACAAACCATATCTAGCAGTAAAAAAATAGATGCAATTTTGACAACCAAATATTGCAGATTTAATAAATATAGATCGACTATTTCATATCTGGAAAAAAATTAATAATAAAAAATCAGTTACGTTCCTTTGAAATCCCACTTCCAACAAAAACACGTAACTGCAATCAAAATTTTTTCACCCAATTTACAACATGAATTTTATGACGTCTAATTTTATTAATCCCCTTTTGAAATTGGATCCAAAAACTCTTTGCGTTCATACGATGAATTTGGTTTTCATGTCTATTTTTATTTTTTGTTATTGTTTCACAAGTATATGACCTGAAAATAAAAAATTAACAAAACGTAACAAAGAGAATAGGTATTGATGTGAAGAGAAATATGAAAAAAACCATGAAATCAGAAATCAAGTCATTTTTCTACCCCTCTTCCTTCTCTACACCGTTCGTGAGAATTGGGTGTTTGATTTGAAGTGAGTTGGTTTTTAAGTCGTATAATGTAATAAAAGAAAATTTCTTGTGGAATTCTTAAATTTCGTAGATTTCATACGTTAGTTTAGCGTTTTTTTAGTTATATTCACAGTTTTTGCATTTTTATGGTATTTGGATTAAGTAAACAAGAAAAAAATTAATTTTGATACAGCCGTTTCCAATGTGTTTGGAGGAGAATGGCTGAGACACCTTTCCATCAGCATAAAACCAATTTACGTACAGTAGTTTTCGCAATCCTTTCCGGAAAAGGATTGCGAATTGTAGACTTGTGCAAAAAGTATGGTTTAAAAAAATCCACAGTGTGTACGATTTTAAAATCAAAAGAAAATCTTATAGAAAATGCGGAAAGTACAAACTTTGGATCCAAAAATAGGGAAGCCATGAAACAGGGCGAATTCCCAAGAATGGATAAAGCACTTTCTTCGTGATTTATACGACAGCGAGATTCATACATGCCTGTTTCTGGAGCAGTCCTACAGTTCAAAGCCAAAGAAATTCATAGAAAGCATTATGGTGGAGATTTCAACGCAACGCTTGGAAATTTGTGTTCAATGGGCTCAACAATACAACGTTGATTTCTCAGTAATAATGATTTTAAGAAATATGCAAGAAGATGTTATAAAAAAGAATTTTTCTATTCCAAAAAAACAAACATTACCCGACAAATTTTTTAAGTAAAGTTTTCGAGGAAATTGAAAATGAATTTATACATACTAATTTTTCATTAAAATAATTTTTACGCTTTATGTTCACTACAGTGTAATGAATTGGACCTTTTTTATTATGCGGACCTCAAAACCTATTTTAAATAAAATAAGCGACAAAAAATACAATTTTATTGATTTATTTATCCATAAAACGGCTATTCTACATAAGTACTGGGTATAACGAACTTTTCAGTTTAACGAACAGGGCTGACAAAGTACTGGTTCGTTAAACCGGAAAACTACTGTATTAATATATTATATCTACGTGCACAAAAGTGACTGAGATAAGTTAAATATGTTTAACCTGCTGGGTCAGAGTTCCTTTAAGAAATTTCGTAGAAACTTAAAAACTAAATCGTTTCAAAATCGTTTATTCGACATATTGTCTCAATTAAATTAGTGCTTTTTGTTTATGTGGTCAAGTATGTCTATATGTCTGCATTTCATTGGTTCTTACACAAAATCAGCAGTAGACTTTAACCTAATTCCAAAATAACAAAACCTCTCAGCTTATACATAAACTCCCAAAAATGAATTGAGAATTACACAAGCAAAACCATAGAATTTGAAATTCCAGAAATTCTTAATTAATTTTTGGGAGTTTATATATCAGTGAATATACCCTCCAATTCTTTTTTTGAGGGTACAAAAAAATTTTCAGTAATGTCTAATAAGAAATTTATATGTTTGTGACTAACGTCGCGATTCACAAAAAATTTCTTATACCAAAAATTAAAAATGGTATAAATAATTGCCGTTCACGGTACCTTGGAAAACTTAACAATCATTCTTATCCAGTAGCTATTGTTTTATTACGTCATATTTATGAAGTACATAAGCTAAAGTGACAACTTATTCCGTTGAAACTGTGTATTGTTAAATCACAGCTTTTTTATGTTGAGTACGGCAGTTAGATATCAACAACATATAACATCAAATAATATTTGATATATTTCTAATTGTTCACGGACATTGTAACAATTTCAATTTTTCAAATGTCAAATGAAATAATGTAAAGTGAATGTTTGTCTCGTAGTTAAACTAGGGGCATGTAGAAATTTTTTTCGTAACCTGCCATATTTTAATACCACAATCAATTTGTGTCTATTATTTATTAAATAAACAAATAAAAGCCAACAAAATATGTGCTTCTATCTAGAATGATAGACAATAGACACTCCTTAAAATTCATGACAGCGCAACATTAACAAAACCCTATTCCTGTGTAATACTCTTTAAATATTCATTGAAAAAGTTATTCATTTACGTACTGAGTTAGCTAGTCAATATTTGCCTTAACAATTAATAATTTCCTAAATACAATATTGCTTTACATCATGATGTGGTTGATACATAAATACGTACATGCGCAAATATTTGTGTAGTTTTATCAAACGACAATGTTGTTTATTTTATTTTTATTTCAGACTTTTACGCTCATAGGGCTCATGCTTTGTTGTATAGATTTTGTTAAGGGAAGACCAGAAGAAATACCTTTGCCGCAAGAACCTCAAATAATAATTCCCAATATAATCAGCTCGGGTATCGCAACGAATGTCAATGGCGATGCTTTGGCAACTACTGAACCCAATACATCGGACCTTGTACCTCAAGCTGAAACAGCACCTGATTATTGTTTTCAAATGGAAGAAAACTTATGCCTAAATTTTTTTGACAATATTAATACAAACAGCAGTCATTATCAACAGCACCAGTTCATTAACACCTGCCAGTGCCGTCAACATCCTAATTCAAATGCCACACATAATAATTGGTACTGTTGTAATGTAACCCAGTTATCAATGATAAGTAGTTGCACTAATACCGGAAATTGGACAAATCTACATATTTATAATGTCACAATGACCGAGATTGATTTATCATCGCCCATATTTCAAACTCTGCAATCATTGGCTATTACCGATGGCAATATAACACGTATTGTAAAAACGTTTTCGCGTATGTCTAAAGTCAAGTGTCTTAATTTATCCAACAATAATCTTTTGAATATCACGATAAAAACTCCTATATTTTTAAAATTTTTGAATCTATCAAAAAATAATCTAACACAAATACCTAAATTGCGTCTCAATCAAAATATAACTATGGATATACGGTAGGAAAACTAATTCAATAGTTTAATAATATTCTGTACAATGTTTTAATAATATTTTGTACTATTTGCAATTTTAGAGACAATAAACGCATGTTATGTAAAAATTTAGCAGAAACCATATTTCGTGGATCATTTAAATTTGTGGCACCTAATAGTTCATTTTGTTTAATGGATTCCACTTTTCACTGGTTTAATACAACAGATTATATAGCAATTAATCAAATCGATATTATAAAACGTTTTTACACCGATTGTCCCGTCATACCAGGAAAAGGAAATTGTACATGTACCCAGGAACACATGTTATCTGCGGTAAGTAAATTTTAAATTCCAAGAACTGAAAATATCTATTATATAAAGTACGTAGCACTGTTTTGTTTATACATATTTGAAAATTTCATTGGTTCTTACACCAAACCATCAGTAGATTTTTACGCAAGTATGTAGATATATTTGACCACATAACAAACAAAAAAAGTACTAATTTGATTGTGACAATATGTCGAATCGAAGATTAAAAAAAAATAGTTGAAAATTCCCTAAATTAGAACTTTTCATTCCACACATAGACTGCGTTCCACATGAATAGGTGCAGTGTTTTAGCAATCAATTTAAGCTTGCTGCTCTCAAGATAATTCATGGAGACAATTTTGTTGTACTTTTTATTAAAGGTCTGACAATTGAGAAAAATAGTGTGAAGAAAGAAAACTCGAAAAAGTTCCGTAAGATTTTACCTGTGCTTGTTTTTGTAATTTGTAAAAAAATGGGTGTTATTTTTGCGTCACCTGAATAGGTGCAGTGATTAAAATGTCATTTGTGTCAACTCTAACCAGAAAATTTGTTATGTTTTTTTTTTTTAAATTGAGAACAAAAAAGATTTTCTATAAGTTTAAATTGAAAATGGGACGCGGTAAATTTTTTACAGCGGAAGAAAAGGCTAAAATAGACGCCTATAATGCTCAAGGTCTGTCTTTCCGTGAAATTTCTATCAAAATTAGTGAAAGTGCTAACGTTGTGTGGAATTACCTACGAAACAAAGAAAATTATGGCATTAATATGAAAGGAAGGCAAAAAAATGGCCACAACAGCCACGGAAAGGCGAAACATTCTAAGAATAGCCTCCAATTCAAGTGACTGCTGCAAAAATTAGATCAAAAATTGGTTCCAGTGCTAGTGTTTCCACCGTTAGAAGAATAATAAATTCAGCGGAACACCTAAAAAGACTCAAATTGCAGAAGAAACCACCACTAAACCAGCAACGTAATTAATTGCGCTTAAATTTTTGCAAATAGCATGACTTGGAAGACTGAATGGACTAAAGTAGTATTTTCTGACGAAAAAAGTTCAATTTTGATGGACCAGACGGCTTCAACCACTATTTTCATGATTTGAGAAAGGAAGAACGTTTTTTAGCCCGTAATCATAGTCGAGTAGGTGGTGTTATGGTCTGGGGAGCAATATCGTACTATGGAGTCATAGACTTGGAATGGATTTTCCAACAGGATAATGCTCCTATCCACACGGCAAGGATTGTTAAAAGGTGGATTAGCGAGCAAAATGTTGAATTGCTGCCATGGCCACCAAATTACAAAAATAATCATGGATTTAGCCAAGCTGAAATTTTTAAAACTTTCTTTGCTTACATTATTTTTCTTTCACTTTAGGCCTTTAATAAAAATTAAAATATAATCCTGTCAATGGATTATTTTGAGAGCAGCAAGCTTAAATTGATTGCTAAAACACTGCACCTATTCATGTGGAACGCAGTGTATAGCATATGCAAAATGTGAGGATAGGCATACATACGAGTACATATGTATGTACATATATCAAAACAATAAATGTAATTCATTCAATGGAAATTATTTCAAGATAAATTTACATTTTGCTATTAGTGGGATTTATTCTCTTTAATTTTTTATTTTAATCGTGTTGTTTTTTATTCTTTTTCTTTTGCCCAAACTAAAAAAAAAATTCAAAGTGATTGTTGAAAGATCCTTTATCTAATTCCTATGCGCATTTCAGTGGGGGTAATGCAAATCGCCAGAGAACGAACTCAAAATATCTTAAAATAATTAAAAATATTGTTTTAAAACTTTTCTTGTAAAAATGTTCTTCGTGAAATATTCATAATAGCAATAATCATTTTTGTTAACTTTCATTGACCTTTACTTTAATTATTGTATACTATTTGTTAAGGCGGATTCACTCATGTTTTCCCAACAAAATTTTTGTCCGGACAAAATTTTCTTTATTGAGAGTTTTCTGCAGCACGATTTACCCAGAAAAATTTGTTCGGAAAAACAAAGCTAAAATGAAATATAAAAAAATTAGTTTTACAAAATGGCAGTACTGCAGCGATTTTTTTATGTTTTTCTTTGTTTTCTTAATATTTTGGATATTTGGATATTACATATTTTAAATTATTTTTGAAGAATTTTCGATAATAATAATGACGAAAAAAGAAAATTGCTTTTGCTTATAGCCATTGAATTGCATAAAGCATTTTATTAGCAAAATACTTATATAAGAAAACAAATAGATAATATTATTTCTCATAATTTATATATTTAATCTCACACACAATTTAATATATCAAACTTAAAATGGCACCTCAACATTGTGTGAAAAAGTTTAACCTATTGGCAACTCAGTTCAATTTTGTCTGAATTTGAGGCTTGTTCGTAAAAAGTATTTTTCTCTTTCAAGAAGAAAGACGTCAAAATACATATAAAAAAAATTTTGCCCAGATAAAAATTTTGTCCGAACAACATGGGTGAATCCACATTTAAGCTCGAGGTCTTTTTACAAAATTGTTAAACATTTTTTATTTATTAAAATTTAATATTTCGATAACAGTTTGTTAACATCTTCCTTTTTATTTCATATAGCATAAGTATAATTTTTTAATTTAATTAATTGTTAATGATATGTAAATTTAAAACAATTAACAGCATTCAGAGATAAAATAATATTATTTATTAACAAGTAAAAGTGCTATATTCGGCTGTGCCGAATCTTAAATACCCTTCACAGATGTAATTCTTCTTTCTTTCTTTCTTTCTTCCTTCCTTGCTAAAACAGAAAGTAGGTTTAATTACAAAATTAAAATGAAAAATCCGTTTCATGTGGCCCAAAAAGTTCTAATTGTCCAACCGTAGAATCGTCTTTTAGAGTTTTTTGGTTTTTAATACCAATTTATTTCTTCCTGATATATAAAGTAGGTATAATTCATCATAAAAATTAAAAATAGCAAATTATATGGTTACTTTTATGAATCCTGAAATTGGATTTCTAATCGAAATTTTGATTTTTTTTTTAATTTTTGATACCAATTTTGTTTTTCCTGAATTAACAAATAGTTTTAATTAGTAAAAAACCGACATTAGTTGGATTTTTGGTTGCTTTTATTTATAATTTTAATTTTTGTTTTCTTATTTTTTACCAATGCTAGTTTTCATTAGTTATAAAGTCGTTTTATTTACGAAAAACTTAAAATTTGCAACCATTTTGGTCACTTTTATGTACTACAATATATTGCACATACCAAAAAACGTTCAATTTCCCAGCCCTGGAATTTAAATTAAATTTTTTTTTATTTTTTATCAATGTTCATGAGGTACAAAGTAGTTTTATTGAAGAAAAAGTTAAATTTTTAACCATTTTGGTTACTTTTATGTATGAAAAATTGCAATTTCCCAACCTTGGATGCGACATTTGAATTTTACAAATTTTTTTTTATCAATGCAAATCTTCATGAGGTATAAAGTGATTTTATTTAAGAAAAACTCAAAATTTGTAATCATTTTGGTTATTACATGTACTACAAAACATTGCATGTACCAAAAAAAAAATTTTATTTTCCCAACCCTGAAAGCTAATTTTTTTTTTGTTTTTTTTTTATCAGTGCAACTCTTCTGGAGGTATAAAGCAGTTTTATTTAAGGAAAATTTTAAATTGTTAACCATTTTGGTTATTTTCATGTACTACAAAATATTGCACTTGTCTGACCCAGGATTCGAAATTTTGATTCTTATACCCTCCAAAAAAGAATATGGAGGGTATATTCACTTTGTCATTCCGTTTGTAACGTAGCGAAATATCCATCTGAGACCCCATAAATTATATATACTCTTGATCAGTGATGAAATCTAAGACGATCTGAGCATGTCCGTCTGTGGAAATCACATGTCCGTCTGTGGTTTAGTTCCCCTAAGAAGAACTAAACCAACCTCTAAAAAACAACATAATTTGTAAAGTTTTTTTGTAATTTTGTTGAGCAATACATATATTTTTATGTCAAAGAAGATCCAAAGCGTTAAACTTGGAGCCATAAAATAAAAAATTTTGGACCCCGCCCCTTTTAGTGGGCGTTATTATATGGAAAAATATTGCAAAAATTTAACAAATTGTTTTATTTAAGCCTACATTCCTCAAAAATAAAAATTTTAAGCTTTATTGAGGAAGCTGAGACGTAACCTGGTACTCCTCTGCCCTACCCCTCCTCCCCCTTTGCCCCCTAAATGACCCTACAAAAAAAAATTTCTAAATTTTGTATATAATTATCCCACACATTTATTTTTAGAGTTTTATGACAAAGGTGAAATGTCTCCCCCACAGCCCTTGCCCGCCAAAATACAGTTCAACATTTTAAATTTACTTACTATATATTTGGAGGGTATGTAAGATTCGACCCGGTCAAATATAACGTTTTTACTTGTTTTTTTTTTTAATTTTTATACCAATTTTGTTCTTCCTAAATTATAAAACAGTTTTAGTTAGGAAAAAACAACGTCAGTTGCCTTTTTGGTTACTTTAAGGTATAAAAAAATGTTTGGTTTGGTTTTTCCCATCCCTGGAAGCGAAATTTTAATTAACAAATTTTTTTTACCAATGCAAGTATTAATGATGTATAAAGCGGTTTTATTTAAGAAAAACTTAAAATTTTAAACCAGTTTAGTTATTACATTTACTACAAAATACTGAATGTGCCAAAAAAAACTTTTACATTCCCATCCCTGGAAAAAAATGTTCATTTGTTTAGTTTTTAATAGACCATTGAGGCTTCCCAAAGCATGAAATAAGTTTAATTTACAAACAACCAAAAAAATAATTTCTTTTTGGTATTAATTTTGCGTCGAGAAATAGGTGTACGCTTCCCAGCTCTGGGACCATATTTCGGATTTTTCTGAATTTCAATACCACTCTATTATTATAAGTTCATTTCCAATCCAACGGTCCAAGAACGAAGTCTCTAGATCTTCTGGGGGCTTGGGAAAACCCACGTACAGACAAACGGACATCTCTCAGTCGTCATCGCTATTCATAAGAATCCAGAATATATGTATATACTTTAAGGGGTCCCATGTGAATATCGAAGAAAGTACTACGGAATGACAAACCTAGATATACCCTTTCACTTTTTTGTGAAGGGTGTCGAACACTAGTAAGAAGTAAATTTCTCCAACCGGTTTTCGAGTTTCATACTCGAAAAATATCGTTTTTTTTAATTTTCTGGGTTTATTATACCACCTTTGTAAAAAGCGCGGTCTTTGAACTATTCAACAAACCGGGTCTTTGCAACAAATTATTCGACAATAGTGAATATTTGTTTATTTAAAAATTTAGTTAATTTTTCAGTAATCAGATAATAAACAGCACTGTTCCTTGACATGGGTGTTATCATTTTACTATAAGTCATATTTATCCTTATGTGTGACAGGATCATTTTAAATACAAATTATTTCTTATGATATGAATAGCTCGAACTTTATGACAATTTCTTTATTCTTGTTGTTTCTATAATTAAAGTTGTCGATGATTTTTTAACGCTTATCCCCAACAAATTACTGCTAATAACAAAAGACTTTTAAAATACTTTGTTTATTTTTTGGAACGTTAGTTTAAAAAATAAAAACATTATATAGTGTAATGAAACAATTTCTTTTTTTTTAGTTCTTATTAAAGTTAATGCATCCGAATGGCTGCACCAAAGATAGAGATATCAAACTTGTTTAATTTATTCATACAGCTTTTACTTGACGATGAACTTTAAGTCATAAATAAATTAGAATTTATTTTTGAGAAGGACTCTCCCTTAACGCATGTCGCTCTGTCTGTTGGGTAATATATAAATGATTCAACATGTCCCTCCAAAATAGAACTAAATAATCAAAGACAAATTCAATTAATGTAACAAGGAAAAGTTATGACTATATGCGTCGTAGAATTGAAATCAATATGGAGTTGTGTTGATTGCCTATACCATACATAAAACTGTTTGTATATTTTACTACCTAATTATATGGTGTTTCACAGTCGGAGAATGCGACGAATTTGATCAGCTGGTACTATGATCATTAAGAACAAGAAAAAACACTAGGTTATAAAAACGATTCTACTCAGGTTCCAACATTTTTACTGGAATAAAACTTTAAAAAATGCATATATGTATACGCATATACTTTAAAAAGTATACACCACATATCTAACAATTCAATAATCTTCAAAAAAATTTTATCGCTAAATTTTTTAATTTGACGGCATTTTAAAAAAGACAAGAACAAAAGCTAGGATCAATGGTTAAAATGTCCTAAAGTTTTCTCTTGCAGAGGTTGATAAAGATCGGTTTCCACCTTAGAAAAGCAAACGAAATTAGTGTTATAAGTATTGTGGTTCAATAAATTAAGTCTCTCCGTAAAATGCTTTTTAATATATAAAACGTAAAATGCCTAATCCCACTGTTTGGTATTTCGATAAATGCTGTTCTAAGTTCGTTCCTTGATAAAAATGAATTTCGAAATCGTATGTCTTCAAATAATTTAAATTGTCTTCTTTTCTTGATATTATTAAAAAAAGTTCAATTAACTATTAATGTTACTTAAAATGCATATGTACTTAAGTTATTTTTGAAACGAGTGAAATTTTAAGTCTGAATGGCACCTCTTTTTATTTGTTTCAATAAATTACCTTATAATTTCTTAACAAGTACAAAATTTTTTACAAAATAGGCTATTTCGAATTATTCGAAAGTCGTTCTTTTTTTGTATATTCCGAATATTTGATAAATCTAGTAACAAGACATCATGCTCATATATTTTAGATAAAACTTAAACGAAGTGCAGTATGTGTGTAGATAATTTAATAATATTTTTATTTTTAGGGAGATCCATCAAACAATAAAATATTTTGCAGTGTAGACTGTTCAAACTTGGGTTTGACCGAATTACCTCCCAAATTACCAGAGAACACTTTTCAGCTGAATATTACCAATAATAATGTAAATGTTTATTATAGATTTTTCAAGTCATTAATTAACTATTTCTTTCCAGATCACTGTAATTGGTGATCATTTCCATAATAACCCCACTTATCAAAGTATTGTGAAATTATTGGCAGACAACAATCATATAGAGTCGATGCACGACTTGGAGGGTACTAATTTTATGGATCACTTTCAGCGCTTATATTTACGAAATAATAATATTAAAAGGGTATGTTTCAAGCTACATTAACAAGCTCAAAATTTTTCAAATTGAAAGTCTATTTTATAAAAACCTTTTTGATAAATCCAAAGAGTATGTGAATTAAATATTGGTTGTAAAACTAATTCCGCGGTCACAAAAATGACGTTTGAAATTTTTATTTTTTTTTTTTATTACTTGTAGCTTCCCGAATATCTTTTAACAAACGTTTTAGACAGTATTGTTGGACGACAAATTTTTTTGGGTGGCAATAAATTAATATGTGATTGTAATTCGGCCAAAGTATTAAAGGTAAGCTGTTGTATTTTAGTAATTGTTCACATAGTACGTATCCTCAATTTTGTGACTTTAAGCAGAACGAATTTTGAAAATAAATTGTGATCCCCAAGAGCATGGCGTCATATGTGAACATCTAGTTTTGACATTCGATTTATAAATAATTAAATGAATTTTTTACAGCTTTGGTTACTGCAGCGGAGTAAGGACATACCAGATTATGTGGAAATTAAATGCCGCAATATACCTCAACGTATAATGGAATTACAAGAGATTAAGGTTTGCCAATCACCGCACGATTGGACCGATTATGTTTATTATTTAATAGCTACAGAAGTTATTTTATTAATTGCGTTGATAACCAAAGTATCTTATGACTATTGGGTATTTAAAACAGCCGGCTATTTGCCATGGCCGGCAAGTAAAATGCCAAAACTACCTTGTGATTGGCTGTGTGAGTCGTAATAGTTTTTCTAGGTTTAAAACTGTATGTACGTATGTGTACATATTGAAGTTCAAAAGAAATGAAACAAAAACGTGAAGGTATGAATGTTCTTAAAGCTGCTTTTAATTTTATGTCAGCATTGTCAGGTGTAAACACAGTGTAATATACGAGTACGTTAATGTTGAACAATTATTTATTTAAATAAGCATAACCACTACGGTTGCCATATATAAATTTAATTTACATGCAAACCGTTGGTATCATATTGAAAGGCAGAAATTGAACTTTTCGCATGACTGTTGCCTGAAAGGACGCATAATCTACGATGCTCAAGTTGGTGGGTTCAATTCCACCCGATATTTCTGATCTATATTAGCGCATGATTGTGCTCTATTGTTGGTGTGTATAAATATGACAAAGGCATAGCGCTGGATACAACTATTAGCACAATCATGTACATACTAAAAAACAAGCTCCTTTCGCTGTATTCTATAAAAAATTCACCGCTTACCATAAATTTTCTTTCTCCCTCTCCTTTGCATAATTCCTTGAGAACAGTTACATCGGTAGAAGAAGCCATCCCCTAAGCGCCGGTCCCATTTTAAAATATGTATGTACAAATATCACAAATACACCTAGTCACAAAAATTTAATGTATTGTAAATATTCAATTAGAGCCACGATAATACCATCGATTTGTATGTATGTATGTGAAAGAATGAAGTAAAATAATTGAATCATGTTTGCCATTTATTTGATATTCTTATTTTTTCAAATATCTAAGTTTGTTTCGGATTAATATTATATACTTTTAATGTTTTTTTCGTAATAATTTGTCAAAAAACATATTTAAGGTTTATAAAGAAAAAGTTCTTCAGTTTTATAAAACAAAAATATTTATTAAGAAAATTATTTTAGGGACGTTATTAGAACTTGGTGTTAGTTAAAGGTAGAATTTCATCTGACGTTTAAAAAATGTTACATCTATTTATTCTTTTTCTTAAAAGTGGGCGATAACCTAGCTAATTTTATAGTACGTGGAAGCTAATAATGGAAAACATTTGTGGAAATTCTAGCTTTAACCAACATAAAGTGCGATAGTTCCTTATTATTTAAGTAAAACAAAGTGCCTTAATAAAATTGCCAAGCAACACATATCAAACAAGTGCAATTATGATAATAAAAATTATACAACATTTTATGTATTTTATGAATTTAATATAAATAAATATACAAACAATGAAAAGTGTATGATTATTATACTTTTAACTTTATTCGCTTAGTTACATTATTTAATTGATTTTTTGTTTGAATTTGCTGTTTTTCGTTTCTGTTCTTCAGCTTTTGTAATTTTTTTAACTTTTTATTTTCATTGTTGTCTTCAGATTTATTTTGGTTTAAATTATGTTTCCTTTTCAATACATTTTCAACTTTATCTAATTTGTCTTGTCTTTTTTGTTCGGGTTTAATTTTTGTCGAAATATCTTCACGTTTTGGAGCAACACTGGCTAGCTTTTTCTTTTCAGACTTCTTAGCTTTTTTCATGTTTAACATAAACTCTGGTACTTTCCCACCAGAATTTTTTATTATTTCGGCAATACTAAAAAATTTTGTTGAAGTATATTTTTAAAAGAATTTATTTTTAATATAACCAACCTTCTCAAATGTGGTGTATCGTCTTGCGTAAAAAATGTAATCGATTTTCCCGGTCTTCCTGCTCTACCTGTACGGCCAATGCGATGTATGTACGATATAGTAGAAGGTGGAAAGTCATAGTTTATGACCAAGTTAACTCCCTTGAAATCAATACCACGTCCCATAAGTTCTGTGCAAATTAAAATCCATATATGACCTTCCCGGAAAGCCCGAACACAGTTGTCACGTTGTTGCTGAGTGCGATCGGCATGTATTATATCAACATTTATGCCATCGTATAGAAGCTCATCAAAAAGTTGTTTAGCGCGATCCTATTTAATACATATAGACATGTATGTATGTAAAAATATATTTTATCATGAAAATTTTACACGTGATACTTACTTTACTTTGCACAAATATTAAAACTGGAGGTTTCAAACCATTCCTAACCATATCACGTACAGCTAAAAGTTTACCACTTTCTGACCCTACAAACAGAAGTTCTTGCTCAACAAATTCGGTGGCAGCATTGTGAGCACCAACATTAACACGAACTAAATTCTTTAGATTTTTCAACGCCCACTTGGACACAGGCACTGTGTATGTTGCACTAAATAATGCTATCTTCTTGTTTGGATTTGAACAGGAAACCAAAATATCATCCAATTGCTCTTTGAAATTATTTTTTCCTTCCTCCATTAAACGATCGGCTTCATCAAGAATAAACCACTCTACACTGAAGTATAATCATAAAGAAAGCATTAAAAGTTTTGAAATTGGTCGATTACAACTTTTAATATATTACCTCTTTAAATCCAGAATGGGTGGTTCCTGTTGCAACAGGTATCGCACTCTGTTTGGTGTAGAAATTAATATATCGAATTTTTTTGAAGAGTTTTCACAAAATTTTGTTTTTGCTTGGTTAACCTTGCTTATAATGTGTATTTTGAGAGCTGTCTTCTCTGACAATCGTACGCATTCGCGATATATTTGTTGGGCTAATTCTCGTGTGGGGGCTAAAATCAAAGCGCGGAAACCAACTTTCTTCGGAGCTTTCAAGTCATTAATAACGGGAGCCAAAAACGCTATAGTTTTACCAGAACCAGTGGGTGCACAAGCCATCAAAGGTCTTCCTTTGAGCATAATTGGAATAGTTTGCATTTGTACAGCTGTGGGTTTAGAATAATTGCATTTTACTATATTATGTACCAATTGTTCATTCATATTATAGCAAGTGTTTAGTTCTTCGAAAGTAGTAATGGGTGGTGGTATATTTTTTCCCAATACTGTAATACGATATTCTTTACGGATTGTTTGTATCATTTCATCTTTCAAAAGTTGTTCCCGCTGTTCGTGTGATAAAGGCTTAGATTTCTTTTTTGTGGAGCTTGTAACTCCTGATATATATTGAAACGTTTGTGCATCAGTATCCATTAGATCCTCTCTGAGGCCCTCAGAATCACCGTATAATATATCTTGCTTAGTGTCGTATTCATCGCCAACATTACCTTCATATTTGTAAATATTTTCCTCGGATTTAATAGCCTCCTGAGTGCATTGCTGGATGACAAACTGGACATTTACTATTTAATTCAGTATTCATGTTAAGAACTCTTACCTTTTTTGTTGATTTAGTTCTGTTAGTAAACTTTACGCCTCTTGTCAGCTGCCTAAACAAGTCATGAGCATCCATTTTTAATTAATGGATATTATTTTAAACAAAAATTAAGAACTGCTTAGCACGTGCTGATGTGATAATAATATATAAACCACAGAATATATGATATAAACAGCTGATGCTAACAACATTCGACAACAATATTAAATAAACAAAGTACTATTGAAGATGCCATACTAAATGCAGGTTTGTACACACCAATGCATATCTATAGGAGCAGGTAGTAGTGAATTCGTCTTGAAAAGTCGCCGTAAACTATTGTTTTTGGTATACCAAGGTATATCAATATGAATTTGCCTTGTTGGTATACCAAATAAATAATATTCTGTCCAAGGCAAATTCATATATTGATATACCTTGATTCTGTCAATTAACTGGCTTTAGAACAGCAGGGCATATCAAGATTTAATTGCAGTTGACCTTGAAAGTTCAGGCGAGTAAAATTCGCTTAATATCTGCTATATCAATGAATAGCATCAATGCGAATAATTTAATTTTTAATGACTCATAATAGTTGTGTGCCTTGGGCATACGTAAAATAAATTTTACATGGACTAGACTACCCAATTAACAAAAGGAAAATGTAAACTGTTATTGTGATTGGTTATCAATACCTTTAAGGGTGGTTCGCTGTTAAAGTAGAGAATAAGGATAGCACAAAGGACTCACACGCTGTGAAAATCAAGTGGGAAAACACTAAAAATATTTGTCTTTAATGATGGATGAAAGTGCTCTTCTGTCCAATATATCTATGATTATTAGCAAGGACACACTAGTAGATGACGGGAATAGCCGCAAAACACCAAAACATTTTTTGTGGCATTCCTCGCCAAGCCAAACAGATGGAAGTGGCGACATACGTCTTCCCTTACTCGAACCAGCAGATGATGAAGCTGAAGATTTTTTTCTTAACCAATTTCTCGGAAAAAGAAATCTAAATGAAAACGAAAGCAGCAAACAGGAAAGACCCAGAACTAGTCAAAAGTCAAGCACGAAACGAAAATCAACACCAAAAAAAGAAATCTTGGATAAGAAACTTAAGAAGCTGCCAAATAATAGGTTACCATCAATTGCCACTAAAACCAAAGAAATAAATCTCCTAAACGAGTTTGAAAATATTGAGTTCGAAGGGTATTTGCACATGAGTAAAATGAGTTTTTTGGTGAGTAATATTATTTAAGAAATGTCTATTCATAATTTTTCATCACGCTTACATTTGCAGAAAACTTTTCAATCCCTTCGTCATTTATTTTCTCCATCAATTTTAGCTGCAGGTGTACCACCCCAAACAGTATTCTCTTTATCTTTATGGAAACTTACCACCGATGAACATTTTGAGGAAATATCGAAACGATTTAAAATTTCACAAAGTGATTGCGAAGTTATTGTTAGTCAATTTTGGCATATAATATCCGATAAATACGAGTCCTACATAAAATGGCCTAACGCAGAGTTGTCTCAACAGTTACAACTGCGGGGGTTCCAAAAGCATCCGCAACTAAAAATATTTCCCAAGTTATTTGGAATTTTAGCTATCAAACGGTTAGATATATTTTTAGCCTCCGAAGATTCTGAAGTTCCCATTATTTTACAAATAGTCTGTGATGTGGACCAAAAGGTAATAGATTGTTTTGTAGAACTTGAGCACGATTATACGTTTGACGAAACACCAATGGGACAAATATTGGCTCTCAATGAAAACACCATGCCTAAAGATTGCTATTTAATTGGTAATAAAAGTTTTCCTTTAAAACCATATTTGATGAAACCTTTTTCAAATCCATGTTTTCGGAAGGAGCGTGTATTTAACAATTTATTGGAACCTGCTGTAAAATTGGCTCTAGATACATTGGACATAATGGCTAAACGTTTTAACGCTCTGTATGCTTTAGAAGCAAAAGACTTGGGCGAAGTTCGTAAGATCCTAGAAACAATATGCGCATTACATAATTTAAGTGTGTCCATTGAAGATGACTACGTGGAACGCAAACGCGAGGTAGTTTCATTCAATTGGGCTAATGATAGTAGTGATGTACAATCTACGGGTTGTGAGCTAAATTCACAAGGATTGCAAAAACGAATCGATTTGGTTGAAATTGTGGTAAAATAGAAGGATTATCTATAAAATTTTATGCTTTTTGTGAAACAAGCAAAATATTTTCGTATAAATAAAGCTATAAGTTATGAGATAAAATAAGTATCATTTTGTGTTGCTGAATGTGGGTAATTGCTTCTGCAGAACATACATATACTTAAATTGGAACCTTAAAGAAACGATTTTGCGTGTCTTTCTGGCCCTTATGTATGTGGTAAATTCATACATTCATTGCTCATAAATTAAGATTTTGATAAGCGATGTACAAACTGTCGGCGGATTTGTTAGGTTTCTCGATGTGGAAGGCGAATTGAAATATTTAAACAATTTAAAGATTGTTTTAAGTATGTCTATCCGCCTGCATCTCATTGGTTCTTACACCAAATCGTCTGTAGACTTCAAGAATAACAAAATCTTATTAAAAAAATTGCCAATACCAATTGAGAATTGCTTACATAAATTGCTTAGCAGACTTTGAAATAAAAACAAATTTAATTCGATATGAATATATTTTTATACAATTTGTTTCCTACATATCTATAAATAATACCTCTTATGCTGTCACTATTTGTCAACGTTACGTCGAGACAATATCAAAAATGAGACATCTGAATACTCTTTCGTAGTAATTTAATTACATTTAACAGCCTCTTATTATTTTTTTTATACCTTTTAGAATAGTCAGAGGTTGTTAGCAGTAATCAGTGGTTGTTTACAACCAGAAAGTAATGCCCTACTTTTGATAGTGTCTTGACGTGGCTTTGACAAACAGTTACAGAATAAGGGGAATTATATTAACGCGTTTAATGCAATTTCTTTTAGATATTTAATCTTATCGTGTTTAGCTTCTTTTACCATCAAACTGAGCAATTTGTAGTGGATAAAAGAAAAACAAGTAAAAACGTTATATTCGACCAGTTCGAATCTTAAATACTCTGCAAATATTTAGTAAGTAAATTTAAAATGTTTAACTTGTTGGGACAAAGTTCCTTTAAGCCACCTCTGTACCCAATTTTAAATCTCTATTTTGACAGAGTAATTGCGGAAAGGGCCGTAGGGAAGTCGTTGCACCTCTGCAAGATCAGAGAACATCTCTGCTTCTTATAGGCTTAAGGAACAAAGCTTGTTCAATATTTACATATAATATCGTACGTCAACACCCACCAAACGGGGCGGGGTTCAAAAATAGACTATATCGTGTTTTCCACAGACGAATGTATGGGCATTGCTAGATCGTCTCAGACTTCATCAGAATATATATACTTTATGGTGTCGAATTCTTTTTTGAAGGTATTAAAACTGTGTTTTGTCGGGGTCTCTCTGGCAAGGGCCGTGGGGCATATTTCACCTTTGCCATTCACCTTTGCACTTCAAAAAGAAATGTTCGGAATAATCAAATGTTAAATTTATTTAAATTTTTTTTATAGGGTAATTTAGGGGGAGGAGGGGGACAGAGGAATACCAGGTTACATCTCAGCTTCGTCAATAAACCTTAAAAATGTTCTTTTTAAGGAATGTAGGCTTAAGTAAAACAGTTTGTTAATTTTTTACACTATGTATATTTGCATATAATAACGCCCACTAAAGGGAGCGGGGTCCAAAAATTAATTTTTTTGATTTTATAGTTCCAAGTTTAATACGTTTGACCTTCTTTGACATACAAATATATCATTTGCTTAATAAAATTACAAAAAAAACGTTAAAAATTATTTATTTATTTCAAGAATACTTTACAAAGTAAATTTGCAAAGTATTTGGTGCACAGATGCCGACGGGGTGAGTCAGACCATATGCCGGCGATGTTATTAACCCGTATTTTCTTCCGTTACTGTGACTGACTGTACACGACCTATGCCTTCACATAGGAAGTAGCAACGTAGTTAACCACGGAATGTTCCTCAGAAGAACTGTAAAACTATACAGTTATCTGAGGTGTTGAAATTAACTAGTGCGAGTGAGACGCAAAACTCTCGAAAGAGAGTAAGCAATCAGTGGTCTGGCTGCACTTAAAGAATAATTGGCAACGAGGCTTGATGTTGACTGACTCAGAGCTGCTTTGCGACTGAAACGTTAAAAATTATGTTTTTTAGAGGTTGGTTTAGTTCTTCTTAGGAGAACTTTTTTCCCTCTTGCCCGATTTAGCCCATTTTCGAACTTGGCCTGTGCTATCCCTCAAGATATATTTATACCAAATTTCAACAGTATGGCTTTTCGTTTGGACTGAATCGTGATTTCCACAGACGGACGGACATGCTCAGATTGTCTTAGATTTCGTCACTGATCAAGAATATATATACTTTATGGGGTCTCAGATCGATATTTCGCCGCGTTACAAACGGATGATAAAGTGAATATACCCTCCAATTCTTTTTTGGAGGGTATAAAAAGACTACATCTTCCTTTACTGTATTACAAAATTTAGAATTTGAAAGCGAAAAACACCAAGCAATATAAGGGTGATTGTCTCAGCTAATATATGTACATATATTGAACAATGCATTGTGGCGTGCTAGGCATAGTTTAAGTCACAAATTAGACTTCAAGTGTGCTTTAAAGCAAAAATTTCATAGAAAATTTATTTTAAAGTATTCATCAAGTCTACTTTAGTTTTTGTGAATACTCCTGTAAGTATTGGTTTAAGTATACTTAAAAAATCATACACAGATAACTTAACATTTAGTGAAAAACTAAACATTGTTTAAAATCTTTAAAATTACATACAAAATAAAAGAGAATTATTTAAGTGTTTAATACTTACTCAGCCTGATTTCGGTTCACGTTGTTTGCCTTCAAATTCAACAATTTTTAACAGATTACAGAAAAATTCAGCCCTTGACTTTAATTTATTACAAATTACAAAATTAGGAGGCAAAAACGCAAACCATGATTAGATATGGGATGTTTCAAATAATTTGTAATTAAAAATTTCTTTGTTTATTATACTTAGGTTAAGTTGTCGCATATCACTGGTTCTTAAAACAAAGCATTTAAAAAAACCCTTTATACAAAAACTCAAAAAACAGTTGAGCATGGCAAATGAAAAAGAATAATATGCCAATTAATATGCTTTTTACGGTTTTATCTGCAAGAATTGTGTTGAATTTCGTATATTTCAATAAATTCCCCAGCCATCTTTATCTTCTGCTTGTAAAAATTTAAAACTATACAGAGTTTAACAGATCTTTTAAACGAGTATGGTCATAAGCTTCTGTAATTTAGTTATATATGTAATATAAAAAACAGGAAAATATTTACAAACTATTTTTGGTCTCAAAAATTTTTCAATAGCAAATAATTCTGATGATGTAACAGCACTGGTTGAAGTGATGTAAATTGCTGTAGTTCTGAAGATAAATAATACCTGTTTAAGCAGCGTTGTCAAAAATTAAAGTGACAGCTACCAATCAAAACAGTGCTGGCAGGGAATCTAAAAAAGATATGTAGTGCATATTTCACTAAATTGTTTGCTTTGAATTTAATGGAAAAAAAGAAATAAATTAAAAGTGGAAGATTGCATCACGTAACTGAAGTCGCATCTTTGCATATGGCTAGTTAACGGTTCAAGTGATATTATTCACCTAATTAAAATAAAAGTAGTAGTTAACTAATTTCTAACAGGAGAACCAAGCAAGTACCGTCAGCACAATTCTATTACCTTCAATTTAGCATTTCCATAAGAATAAAAAGGTTGTGGCATTGTATATACGTAAAAATGGAAATGGAATATGATGAAACTGGTTGGCAACAGGGCAGGTCCAAGCAACAAGGAGAAGATGAAGTGGGTTTTGGCAAGAAATGAGTATCCATTAAGTCTTATTGCAACATTTTCTATCAATATTTTAGGAAATGCCGGAAGATAATCCTCAAGAAACTATCCAGGAATGTTTAGAGAAATTCCTTACACCAGATTACATTATGGAACCAGGCATATTTACCCAGCTTAAACGTTACTTTCAATCAGGGGGCTCCCCCGAAGAGGTCATTATGATGCTTTCCGAAAATTATAAAGCTGTTGCACAAATGGCAAACCTTCTTGCTGAGTGGCTTATTTTAGCTGGCGTTAAAGTAACGGATGTCCAGGCTATGGTAGAAAATCATTTAAAAGATATGATTTTGAAAACATTTGATCCAAAAAAAGCAGATACTATTTTTACTGAAGAGGGTGAAACTCCAGACTGGCTTACTGAAATGATTGATCATCCGACCTGGCGTTCACTGATATATCGTTTGGCGGAAGAATATCCTGACTGCTTGATGTTGAATTTTACTATTAAACTTATCTCTGATGCTGGGTTTCAAAGTGAAATCACTTCGATCTCAACAGCTGCTCAACAAATTGAAGTTTTCTCGCGCGTTTTGAAAACATCTATAGCTAAATTTCTGGGTAATCCTGAGGACATTCAAGGGGCCATACAGGAATGTGCTCGAATGGTTTGTCATGGCCAACACACGTATGTTTATTCACAAGTTCTGATACAAGTTCTAAGCCAAGAACCAAAAGGAGGCTTTAATATGAAACGTTTGTCCCAGGAGATAACAAAATATGCTTTGCAAAAGTAGGCAACTTAAATTATTCTAATAAAACTAAATTTTTATCTTTTCAATAATTTTATTTTACAGCAACCAAAATGTAACTCCCATTACTATGGCTCTTAACGGCTCTGCCGCTTACCCTCAGGCATGCCAGGCTTTATCCTCTATGCTCTCCCGCAACACGCTTAATCCAGCCGATATTACTGTTTTATATCGTCATTACTCCGGCACAGATCCGCCGCCCATTGATTTAATAAGAAATCCTCAGTTTCTGGAACTGCTGGTAGATTCGCTCTTTAAGGCGGGTGTAAAAATTAACCCCGAACATAAGTCAAAATATATCTATCTCTTGGCATATGCTGCTTCTGTAGTCGATACACCAGCTAAAAAGAGACCTCTGACAGAACGAGTATTAAATAAGGAAGAATTAAAAAGTACAATACAAGCTATAGAAAAGGTACATACCACTTGTAATGTGAACAAAGGATCAACGGAATTAATAGCGGAACTGCAAACTCTATATAACTGCATAAAGTAAGTAAAATATTTTATTAGAAAGCGAAAACATAAATCGTTTTTTAATTTCTGCTAGATATCCTGTAGTGGGTGTGGGCGTTATACGTTGGATTGAAAACACTGTTACAGAACCTTCCTATTTCAAACTTTCCACTGACAGTTGTCCTACTCATTTAGCAATTCTAGATGAAGTAGCCGCTGTTCACCCCACATTACATCAACAAATATTAATTTTATTAATACGCCTCTTCGAATCGAAGCAAGACGAATTAGAAATTTTAGTACAATTGGAAATGAAAAAAATGTTATTGGATCGTATGGTGAATTTACTAACACGCGGTTGTGTGGTTCCTGTCGTCAAGTATATTAAACAGTGTTGGGGTAAAGGTGATACTGATATATCCCTCATACGTTATTTTGTCACTGAAGTTTTAGAGACTATAACACATCCATATTCACCCGAATTCGTCTTATTGTTTTTGCCTATGGTAGAAAATGAAGAAATTACAGGCACCATGAGAGGTGAAGGCGATAATGATCCGGTATCTGAATTTATAGGTAAGTAATTCTTTCTTAAACTCAATAAATAAATATATATTTGATTTTTTTTATTTTAGTACATTGCAAGGCTCATTATACTACCATATAATAATTCTCTCTGCCTGTTTGAGGATATTTGAAACTAAAATATTTGTTTATTATTTATAAGTTAAGTGTGTCTCTCTTTAGATTATTACTAGAAGTAGTTACTTTTGTATTAAAACAAATAAAACGTAAATTAACAATAAATTGTTTGTTAAATTCTTTTTGCTAGCCGCGCCGTAATATACATGGTATATATATATTATTATTATTATGTATTTATATACCTTGGTAATACATATTTTTCACTTACATATAGTTATTTATTGAATCTTCAATGAAAAATTAAATAACAATAAGTATTAAAATTTTTATCTAAATAAATTATTTATTTTATCTACCAAATACAAGTTAAAAAAATGCTTAACGGTTGATTCTTTAGGTGTTTTATGTCACTCGTGCTCGACTGTGAGGGTATCCCTCCTGTTCAGCCGATTGCCACCACTACAGTTTATAATGTTGCAAGATAATGATAAGGATTTAAGCGATTTTTTTCTTTAGTTATAAAACTTGACATGGGAAATATTGTTCCACTTGTCGTAGATGTTGTAGAAATAAAATATTCCGTTATGTCATTAGAGATTTGCTTTAATGTTTTAAAAATTTGAACACTTCCAGTTGTTTTAGTTAAGTCTGTTAAAAGATTGCTTGTGCTATTATCCTGAGTTTCTTCTGTTGTCAGGTAATCATTTTTAATTAAATCGTTGGCAATAGTGTTATTGAATGTCTATATGCCTGCATTTCATTGGTTCTTAGACCAAATCATCAGTAGACTTTAACCTAATTGCAATATAACAAAACCTCTTAGCTTATACATAAACTCCCAAAAATGAATTGAGAATTACGCAAGCAAAACCATAGGATTTGAAATTCAAGAAAACGCAAGAAACAAATTTTATTTGATATAAATCTATTTTGTTTTTCCACCTTCATACAATTAGTCTGCCGTTGGCAAACAATAAAATTAATAATTTTAATTTTAAATTATATAAAAAAGGCACAATGAAAAACAAAATCTACACAACACGTTTTTAAAATCGTTTATTCGACATATTGTCTCAATTAAATTAGTGCTTTTTGTTTTTTATGGTTTTGCTTTTTTGGGGGTTTATGTATAAGCTAAGAGGTTTTGTTATTTTGCAATTAGGTTAAAGTCTACTGTTGATTTGGTGTAAGAACCAATGAAATGCAGGCATATAGACATACTTGACCACATAAACAAAAAGCATTTAATAATTCCCCGTATCTCAATTAGAGTAGCAGAGTTTTTACCAAGCTTTTTTATGCCCGCGCCAGAACATGGCGCACACATTTAAATATACAAAGGAAATTCTCCGCCATTTTGAATAAGGATGACCAAACTTTGTTTCCTTCGAACTTCCTTCCACCATTTTGACGTATTTTTGCAGTTTTTGGTGTTTGTCATTTGACCTATTAAAATCAACATCTTTATTTTTCATATAAAAAAATATTTTCTAAGCGTCCACCTTTTATAAAAATAATTAAAACCATAAAAAACTGTTTAATATTACAAAAAATTAAAAATTTTGTTACATCGGTTATTCGGTTAATCGATTGAAATTAACCAGTTTAATCGTTAATGGAAAATAGCCAATTTTAAATTAAGAGATCAGTTAAGCGATTAAGTAATTATTATTTCTTGCGCATGTTTTTAATCTTTTTTATATACAATTATAATTAATTAAATTCTTCTGGTTTCGTGGCCTCTTTTTACTTATTATTATATTCTGATATTTTTAAGCTTAAGGTCTCTTTATTTTAATTTAGACCTTAAGCTTAAAAATATCAAAATATAATAATTATAATTAATTGAAATCAATAAATAAAAAATAAAAATAATTGTCTTAATAATGGTATAATTGCATATATAATGAACTGTGGGAATTTTGAGGAAAATAATTGTTTTAGGGATTTTTTTAGAGATGAGAAACTGAAAATTAGGGAAAGGTATAAAAAAGAATATAAGAAATGAGAAGAGCCCTGGTAACACTAATTAGCTGATGTGTTGTATTGCCAAACCGAAAAAAAAACAAGTAAGACCGTTATATTCGACCGGGTCGAGTCTTAAATGCCCTCCAACTATTTAGTAAGTAAAAATTCTATTTTTGTTTTTATTAAAATTAACATTTTCATGGTATTTGGCTTAATTAAACAAGAAAAAAAAGTTATTTTAATACGGTCGTTTCCAATGTGTTGGGAGGAGCATGGCCGAGACACCTTTCCATCAGCATAAAAGCAATTTACGTATTAATATTTTATATGAAGGTGCGAAAAAGTTAAAAATGTTTAACCTGCTGGGTCAGAGTTCCTTTCAGACATTTCTGTGACCAATTTTAAGACTTTATACACGGTCACTTCGGGAAGGGCCGTGGGAGAGACATCTCATATTTATCGTAAAAACTAAGTTTTCGGGATAATTAAGTGTAGAAATTTTTTTTTTTGATAAGGTCATTTAGGGGGAAAGGGCGTGGAGAATGGGATTACGATCAGAGAACAGTTTACCTTCATAAAAAAGTAAAAGTTTATATGTAAATTAAATTTATTTGCACTATTTTTCCATATAATATATTACTTCCCAAGAGACGGCGCGCGGTTCAAAAATAGAGAATAGAGCTTTCCACAGATTTCATCACTGATCAAGAATATGTATCTTTTTTGGAGGGTTTAAAAATTCTATTTTGACGGCGTCGCTCTGGCAAATGTTGTGCGGAGATATCTCACCTTTACCAGAAAACACTAAAAATAAATTGTTGGTGGAATCAATTGTAAGCAAACATTTTTTTTGATAAGGTTATTTAGGGGGCAAAGAGGAGGAGGTAGGGCAGAAGAGGATTTGGTAACGTCTCAGCTTCGTCATAAAATCCTAAAAATTTTATGTTTAAGGAACGTAGGCTTAAGTAACACAATTTGTTAAATTTTTACAGTATTTTTGCATGTAATAACGCCCATTAGAGGGATGGGGTCGAAAAATTAATTTTTTGTTTGTTTTATGGCTCCAAGTTCAACGCGATGAACCTTTTTCAATTTCTTTCCTTCTTCATTTGCTTAACAAAATTACAAAAAAAACTTTAAAAATTATGTTGTTTTTTTAGAGATGGGTTCAGTTCTTTTTAGGATAACGTCTTTCCCTCTAGCTCGATTCAGCCCATTACGAACTTGACATGTGTTATACTTCAAGATATATTTGTACCAAGTTTCAAGGGTTTGCCACTTTTCCTTTTTTCTGAATCGTGATTTCCACAGACAGACGGACTGACGGACGGACATGGCTAAATCGTGTTAGATTTCATCACTGATCAAGAATATACACATATAATTTATGGGGTTTTCCAGGGATATTTCGCTGCGTTACACACGGAATGACAAAGTGAATATACCCTCCAAGTCTTTTTTGGAGGGTATAAAAAAAGAACGACGATATCTGCTGATAAGATTTTAGAAGTAGAGGTGCCAAAAAAATAATAAAAAAATTAACTTAAATACAAAAAAAAAACGTTATCATAGTTTTTTTAAAGTAAATTTTACTATTATGTATTTGTGTTTGCATCAAATGTCGGTCTCTTTCTCTTAAGCTGATTTTAAGTATTAAAACACAATACTGCGACAGCGATTTATAATTTCAATTAGATATATGTATCTAATATATAAAATGTGATGAATAATTTTAGTAATTTAATGTTTTGAATTTCGAAAATGAATATATGTATGTGTCCATATTATATACATATATTTCATCATAAATACTATTTCATTTCTATGGAAAAATATAACAACACGTTTCATCAAATGTCATACGAAAAATCGCAATCGTGGTATTGTGATTACGCATTTATTCCATAACGATGTTTGCATTTTTTATTGGTATTTGATAAGTGTCGAATAATAACTGTTAATATTTAATGATTTAGTGTGTTGGCCAGTTGTCATTGAAATACTTCGTAATAAGCTCAACAATAGTGTTTCGAAAAGAAACCGATCGACTGATCAAGTTTTGTTTTATTAATTTGTTTTAATTTATGAATATTTCTTAAGTGGATGAATTTTTTGCCGGCTTAGTTATTTGCATATAATATCAGTGATAAAAATCAACAAGTATATTTTCGAAAAAATATTTGCGAAAACAAATTTTATATGCATATATTAGTAACAAGTAAATAATAATCCAATAATTAAGAGAAAACTAAATTTGTTTTAATGAAAATGAGAAAAAATTAATTTAACTGCTTGCAGGTGTTTGAATTTACAATAGTTTATTTTAATCTACTAGTGTTTTTTCTGTAATTCTCTTTGTGCTTTGTAAATAAGATCCTGTAAATTATCAAAAATTCAAATCGTCAAAAATGGTAAGTTTATTTGTTTTAGGTGCTACATCTCGTATGAGCACCGAAGATTTATTTATAAAGTTTTAATATTAATTATACGTGCTAAGAATTAGAGATGTGCAAATGTCGAGATTTCTTCGTGTCACAGGTGATTCACGCGTGAATCACATAAATCGTGATTATAAATAACTAAAATTACGTGTAATTGCATAAACGTGATTCGAAAATTTAAATTTTTAATATTAAGGAATATATGTATGTAAGTATATACAAACATACATACATATCTATGTGCTATAGAGATACATGCTCCCACACACAAGAACAATTTTACTGTGAGCGTACGCGATTTCGCAAAATTGTTACCATCGTGCGTGAAAATACGTGATTAAAAATAATGCGCTCATGAGTTTGCGGCTTAAACCTTTCCGCGAGTGAGAGTACGTGAAAAAAGTTGAGTTTCGTGATTGTGAGCTTTATTTTACTAACACGCCCATCTCTACTAAATATATTAGTCTGAAGGGAGTTTTTTTTAGTTTTTGATTATTTTACCATTATTTTTTGATATCCTAAATTTTCTATTCCATATTTTTAAGCTAATAGTTCCATGTCTTTGAGAGAGGAAACTTAACAGGTTTGCCAAAGTAAAAAATATATTCATCAAAAAAGAGCGTATGTCCCAGTTTCCAACTTATTTATCATGATATTTATGAGTCATTTCCAAATGTTTGTTTTTAAATGCCACGACTTGTTGGAAATGTTATTTTTTTTAATAACGAACACAACCCGGGAAGCGATTTGCTGGTCTGCGGAAAACACACAGAGTCACCGGCGGGAATCGAACCCACGACCATTGGACTGACAGGCAAGCATTGCTACCCATCAGCCACAGAGGCACCCAAATACATAACTGAAAGTTATTACTTGAATTTACAAATTACGCATCAGTCCTGATACAGAGGTTGGTACACTATCTTATCAGGTTTCTTTGTTATATATTACAAACGTCCGAGGTGGACACTAGTGAGTTGAAATATCAACTATTTAACCAAATTGTTTAACAAAATAGAAAACGAGACATAATTGAACTTTTTCATATTCATTTGCCCATTTGGGTGATACGGAGCTCTTCATGATTCTTGCTAGATATGTAACTTCTGTAATACACCCAACACAGTTTTATAAACATGACGCATTTCAGTTGATGTGTTTGTGTTAGGAATGTATGCCAGTTCAGCTTTAGTTTATTCTTCACTTTTAGTAGCTGCTGGTGTTTATTTACTGACTCGACTTAATAGTTGCTTATATATTTGTTCCAACTACAGTAGACCCTCCAAATTAGAACCACTTTATTCCTTGGGTGATTCTAATTTTCGAAATGTTCTAATTTCTTGAATTTTTTTCTTCATTTAAAATGATAAGCAAACTTATTTAACTAACGGATTGTTTTAGCGTAAAATAAATTTAATTAATTCTACGCTGTTTTGACTCTAGACGAAACACCTTCATATTTTTAATACACTAAGTAGTTTTTCCATCGCTTCAACGAACCCCATTTATAATCCGCTCTGAATCTAATAATTTTGTTTTATATAATTGTAAATTTTTATTTTTCGAACTTATTAATTTTATTATTAAGCTAAGAACTTTATATTCAGACTAAAGTTCAAATCTTCAAATAATTTTTTTGCGAATTTTAATTAAATTCAAGTTATTTTATTAAGTGTGGAATAATTCGAATATTTTTATAATAATCAAACTTTTATACAACATTTATACGGACGATTTTCTATTTCCGCATGCCTGTTCAATCTTTTTCCTCTTAACAGCAGCTTTTATTTCGGTTCGTATTGATTTTGTGTAACTAATTGCGGACTTGCTAACATTGAAATCTTGGACTAAACGATTTCCATTCTCCCTTTTATTAAGTCTTTTTAATATTTTAACCTTCGCATTCAAAGATTTTATTTTTTTTTTCTTCAAACTTTCGTTCTTCGCTGATTCACTACATTTATTTCAAAAAACAAATAAAAAACATCGCATTTAAAATATTTAAAATTGTAATTTCTGGACCGTTCTAATCTGGGTAGAGTTATAATTTGTGAGATTCTACTGTATTAATGCTGTTTTATTTATTTTACTTTAGTGAATATTTTTTCTTGATTAATAGAAATAATAAAAAATGTAAAGTGTTCCTAATGCCGCCAGTAAGTAAAATTATACCAACTATACACTTTTTTACATCTATAGAGATGTAAAAAAGTGTGCTTATGCATGTCATATTGTATTCAGCTAGATTTACACGATGCTTTTTATTTTTTTATTTTTAACTTTCTTTAAATGTATTATAAAAAAGGAAGTGCTAACCTTTCCTGCTTTCAGCAAATGGTAAAGTTTAAAGCTACAAATATTCATTATATAACTGTACTTTCATTTGAATTCCTTTGCCTCAAAATTGTGGTATTCCGTACCACGCGGACACATATTTTAATTAGCTGCTTTCGATTATGTAAACATTCCTCAAGTTTATAATTTGCTTAATAATAATTTTTTTGAATTGAGCAGTAGTGTGCACTAGTATAAGAATTTTATATACAGGCATGTCATGAATTCTGTTCGGAATTGATATGATTCCGTAGTTACGATTCTGATCGGAACGGTTTAAGATTCTATAGATTCCGTTCGCAGAAAAATGTGAAACCACTTTATTAATTTTGCCAACGCAACAACGAATATAGCAAAACAAAAAGTCAAAAGCATTTTTTTTATGAAAAATTCCAAATTCCTGGTATAGTGGGGTGTATTGATGGTACCCACATAAAGTTGACAAATTCCGTGTTTTATTTATCTTTGAGGAAGTATTTAGAAAACTGTAATTTGTTCTTAAATTTGAAATTTAAAATGTTTAACTTGGTGGGACAGAGTTCCTTTATATAATATCGTACGTCAACGCGCACTAAAGGGGGCGGGGTTAAAAAGTAGACAATATCATGTTTTCCACAGACGAAAGTATGGGCATTGCTAGACCGTCTTAGATTTCATCACTAATCAAGAATATATATACTTTATGGGGTCCAACTCTCTTTGGAGGGTATTAAAACAGTATTTTGGCCGGGTCGCTCTGGGGTGTGGGGGAGACATGTCACCTTTGTCACAAAACTCTAAAAAGAAATGTTTGGGATAATTATATGCAAAATTAAATTTTTTTATAGGTTCATTTAGGGGGCAAAGGGCGAGGAGGGGGTAGAGCAGAGTAGTACCAGGTTACATCTCAGCTTCATCATTAAAGCCTAAAAATTGTATTTTTAAGGAATGTAGGCTTAAATAAAACAATTTGTTAAATTTTTACACTATTTTTGTATATAATAACACCCACTAAAGAGGTCGGGGTCCAAAAATAATTTTTTTTTTATTTTATGGCTCCAAGTTTAACGTGTTGGACCTTCTTTAATATAAAAATATATCATTTGCTTAACAAAATTACAAAAAAACAATTAAAAATTATGTTGTTTTTTATGGGTTGGTTTAGTTCTTCTTAGGGGAACTTTTTTCCCTCTTTCCCGATTTAGCCCATCTCCGAACTTAACCTGTGCTATCCTTCAAGATATATTTATACCAAATTTTAAGAGTCTGGCTCTTTTCGTTTGGACTGAATCGTGATTTCCACTGACGGATGGACGGACATGCTCATGTCGTCTTAGATTTCATCACTGACCAAGAATATATATAAAAAGGTATCATGAGTACTTTGTACACCAAAAAATATCAATTAAAATATCAAAATATCAATTCCACATAGAAAATTGAAAGTTGGTTCATTCCGAACGGAATTTATCTTTGTGACATGGCTGATGGTCCTACAAATGTCAACTGGGGCTGTTATTTATGGTGTAACTCTAACAAAAATTCCCAAACTAAATATCGAGGAAATTCACTTCCGCTGGCCTAGGACTGCACCCGACTTTTGTACTTGAGCAGCAAAAGTTGCAGTGTGTGAGCCGTATCTAAGTTGTCAGTACATATAATATCGATTAGCTTCAACCACATCAAACAAAATTAATTTGCAATAAAAATTATAAATATTTGACCAGCAGAATTTATATAAAAGAATTTTATATATGCCAGCAAGTAATCATTTGGTAATAAAAAATATGGAAAACGGTTGACATTAATGACCATCCCTGCAACTTCCAGCTAATTTGAATCACATCATAATATGCGGGGTTTGTTTAAAGAAATCACTTTTTTCTAATTTCTTCGCTCTCACTATCTTACGAACGCATCTACCTATTTTGACACGATTAGTGGGGATCGATGAGTTTGTGGAATGTTAAAAAGTTATTTAAAAAACTCACATTTGAAAAAATCAAATTTCTTATTCTCTTTTATATTTCTCAGTTTGGTTCGATGCGGTGCAGCCGTCGAAAGTTATAAGCGGGGCACACATACATACAAATACAATGTTATCCTCTCAGGAAAGCTTCCTAGGAACTCAAAACAGGGATATCTGGTGAAAGGTCGATTTTTTCAAAACGGGGTAAAAGCAGTTAACTTTTTAATTTTCTTAGCGGGAAGTTAAACAATAT
Organism: Linnaemya tessellans; assembly: GCA_951800035.1. Taxonomy (NCBI): domain Eukaryota; kingdom Metazoa; phylum Arthropoda; class Insecta; order Diptera; family Tachinidae; genus Linnaemya; species Linnaemya tessellans. The sequence continues at coordinate 59,190,105 of OX637536.1, forward strand.
TAATTCAATAAATGACATATGCTGAATATGAAGTTTAAATGTATTAGAGATATTAGCACTATAGCTATGTAATGAAAACAATCTACACAAATTATATAAGCTTGTTTATGATGAAGTAAGCTAACAACGGTTGATAACTAATGAAAACAAAAGAAAGAAAAAGCATATATACACACACACACACACATATATATATATATATATATATATATATATATATATATGTATATATACATAAATACATATATTTGTAATGAGATAAGATAACATATCTGATTATACGAGTATATTCATACTGGGTATAAAAAACGTTATCTATTGAAAATATTATAGTCACAGAGTTGGACAATGCTGCCATTGCAAAATATTAGGGGTATTTTTGCACTTGTTTTATAAAATCTTATATTAGCTTAAGAGGATTTAGGAAGCAAATCGTAAGACCGTATGATCTAGCTTGATTTTTATACCATCCAAAAAGGAATTGGAGGGTATATTCACTTTGTCATTCCGTGTGTAACGCAGCGAAGTGCATCTGAGACCCCATATATATTCTTGATCAGTGATGAAATCTAAGACGATCTAGCCAATTCCGTCGGTCTGTGGAAATCACGATAACTCTTGAATGGTAGCACAGGTCAAGTGCCAACTTCGTAAATGGGCTGAATAGAGCCAGAGGGAGAAAAATTCCCCTAAGAAGACAGAATTTTTAAAGTTTTTTTTTTTGTAATTTTGTTAAGCAAATGATTTATTTTTATGTCAAAGAAGGTCCAATTCGTTAAACTTGGAGCCAAAAAAATAATAAATAAATAATAAATAATTTTTGGGTCCATCCCCCTTTAGTAAGCGTTATTATATGAAAAAATAGTGTAAAAATGTAATTACTTAATTTAATTACTTAAGCCTACATTCCTTAAAAATAACATTTTTAAGCTTTTATGACGAAGCCGAGACGAGACCTGATCCTCCTCTGCAGTACCCCTCTCCTCCCCTTTTGCGAAGGTGGCTCGGACCTTGCCAGAGCGACCCCGATATATACAATTTTAGTACCCTCCAAAATAATTGGGCCCCATAAAGTTTATATATTCTTGATCAGCGATGGTCTAAGACAATCTAGCAATCTTTGTACGTCCGTCTGTGGAGAACACGATATAGTCTATTTTTGGATCCCGCCCCCTTTAGTTGGCGTTGAAGTTACATATTATATGAAAGAATAGTGTATGTACATATATACTTAACAAATTGTATTCCTTTAGCCTACAAACGACCGTATTAAGCCAAATACCATAAAAATAGAGTTTTTATTTACTAAATATTTGGTGGGTATTTAAGATTCGACTAGGTTGAAAATACTTTCCCTTCCTTTCTAGTTCCAGTTCAATGCACTGCATTTGTTGGGGTCATCCCCTGAGTGCTTGTCCTACTAAAAAAAGGTGTAAAATACAACTAGTGCCTATTTTTAAAAGAGTTTACTGTATGTTGAGAATGTTGGACATTTAGCGTTCTCTTCTGAATAACTAATACACACTGCATCTCGCTTTTCTTATGTTTCCATCTCTTTCCTTCTCTGTAAATAAATTGCAATCCTTTCTTATATCTGAAACGACATCCTTTAGACTAAACACTAACTGCCGTCGCAAGTTTAAGCGAGAATAACTATTTAAATTTCCATATGCTCCATTTTAGTTAAAGACACTAAAATGAATCTAAATAACAACTGAAAAAAAGCCTTGAATTATCTTAATAAGAATTTATGTATTATGTATACAAATGTTCTCTATCTTCATTTGTTGAAATAATTCTTGGTAACACTGATTCACGTTCCCAATTTAACAGAATGGATATTACTCATATTCATACATACATACATAATACACGAGTGCCTTAGTTAAATAACAATTTTAGTTAAAGTTTATTCTAATTGAAAATTGTTCAAGTTTTGAGAAGTTTTCAATAAAATTAACTCGTGTTATTTAAATACATTTATTTTTAATAAATAAAGTGAATACTAGATAAATATTTTCCACGAATTGTCGAAATACTTTTCCGTTTGTAGAGTATCGAAAGCTCCATGTTAATAAATATTTAATGATAACGTTTAGAGCAATATTTAAGTTGTAAAGATAATTAGAAGATAATAAATATATTTAGTATTGAAATATATTAAGTGCATAAATATATTTAGTGTTACGATCGATTTAAGCAAAAAATAATTGTTAAAAGTACATATTTCAGTTCGTTTCACAGTTGGCAAATGGATGTGTCTTGAAATGTGTATTTACTAGTTAGTCTTAACAAAATCTATGCGTAACAGCCGTGAGTTGTCTACAATAAAGCGTAAACGAATGGAATATTCATATAACTAAGGATCAGCTTTTTATATGCATAATGGATAAAATAAGAAGGATCTTTGGTCAGTTTTCAAGAAATAGGGTAAGTATTTTTCATTTTAGAGATCCGCACAGACAATTCAAAAATTTGAAGTTGAGTTCAATTGCTTTAGTGGAGTTCACGTATCAATAAAAATTATCCAAAAGCCAATTCGTGGTATCATCGCTGTTGTGAAAGTGGACAAGAATGATCAGATTTTTTTGAGTAGCAGCAGCGCTTAGGGGAACCCTTGCATATGCAGTGCATTGCGCCGGAACTATAAAGCTGTATTGAGGATACAGAAGAAATATGAGAAGGTAGAGATTTTTTAAAACTATTTTAACCTTTACTTCGTCGGCTAATTTATGCTACATGTCCTGCTGTTTAGTGCATGATAGTTTCAACCGCTGCCAGTAATTGTTCAGTGACCGGCGATATGCCTTTGTCACTGAAACAGGCCGACAACAACAAATACAACCATGACCTAATACTGACCCCACCGTACTAAAAAGCACTTTCTTTCTACTTCTTTAAAAGATGTTCCTATTCCATTTTGTTACATTTAACGTCTTCCGCAAATTTTTCTGTCATCACTAAGAGTATGACAACTAAACAAACAGATCCACACAATATCTTGTACTCGTACATGAAAATGAGCTGCACACGAAATATTTATTTATTTTTGTTATAATCTTAAATCCTTTTTATGTATTGTTTTGAAAGAAATGTATTTTTTCTTAAGTTTTTCTATTAATAGTCATCTACATATTTAAAATAAAAAAGATTTATATAATAATAATAATAATAATAAAAATAATAAAAATAATGAATTCTTTTTACAAAGATTATTGTTTTATTGTCTATTGATAAAATTTGGTATAAAGGCTTTAATTTCGATTTAATCTCTTTTTCATAAACATTTTCCATGGCTTTTTTAACCTTTTTGACAACTAAAGGTACGTTCACACTTATCAAATATTTGATCAAAAAAGCGTTTCTGCAACTTTTTCAGGGGTGTTTCTTATTTGTTACTCTATATCTACCACAAAAATATATAAAAAACAAGTAAAAACGTTATATTCGATCGGGTCGAATCTTAAATACCCTCCAAATATCTAGTAAGTAAATTTAAAATGTTTTACTTGGTGGGACAGAGTTCCGCTAAAGGGGCGGGGTGCAAAAATAGACAATATTATGTTTTCCACAGACGAACGTATGTATGGGCATTGCAGAACGTCTTAGACTTCATCACTGATTAAGAATATGTATACTTTATGGGGTCCATTCTTTTTGGAGGGCATTAAAACTGTATTTTGTTCGAGGTCTCTCCCCCACGGAGACATTTCACCTTTGCCTAAAAATAAATTTTTGGGATAATTAAATGTAAAATTTATTTGTAATTTTTTTTTATAGGGTCATTTAGAGGGCAAAGGGGGAGGAGCGGGTAAGGTCGGAGGAGTACCAGGTTACATCTCAGCTTCATCATTAAAGCCTGAAAATTGTATTTTTAAGGAATGTAGGCTTAAGTAAAACAATTTGTTAAATTTTTACACTATTTTTGCATATTTTAACGCCCACTAAAGGGGGCGGGGTGCAAAAATTATTATTTTTTATTTTATGGCTCCAAGTTTAACGCTATGGACCTTCTTTGACAAAAAAATATATCATTGGCTTAACAAAATAAAAAAAAAACTTAAAAAATTATGTTGTTTTTTAGAGGTTGGTTTAGTTCTTCGTAGGGGAACTTTTTCCCCTTTGGCCGATTCAGCCCATTTATGAACTTGACCTGTGCTATCCTTCAGGATACATTTATAAAAAATTTCAAGGGACAGACTTCGTTTGGACTGAATCGTGATTTCCACAGACGGACGGACATTGCTAGATCGTCTTCGATTTCATCATTGAATTAAAAATATACATACGTACATTTATACTTTAAGAAGTCTCAGAAGGATATTTCGCTGCGTTACACATGGAATGACAAAGTGAATATACGCTGCAATTCTTTTTTGTATATTATATTCTGTTGTATGTAACAGTTACTGTGCATGTAAATGTGGTACTCTGGCACCAGCGTTGTCAACTTTGAAATTTTGAAAAGCACTAAAGTCGGACAAAAAACGCGTAGTTTTTGAAAAAAGCACTAAATATAAATATTTTTTTATTTTAATTGCCTTATATTTAAAATATGATTTTATATAACATTTTTTTTCTATTTTACACATTTATTAACCAAAAATTTATAAAATAAGACATCATTTATTACCATAGTATTCTATTATTTTTAAGCTTAAAGTCTCTTTATTTTTATTTAAAATATTTTATTTTTTCAATATTTTGTCACTTCTTTGTGTGACTTCTTCAATAAAAATAAAGAGACCTTAAGTTTAAAACTAATAGAGTACAATAATAATTATAAAGAGATCAAAAAAACCAGAAGAATTTTAGACCATTTATTACTATTTTTAATAATTCATATATTACACTAAAAATAACTCAACATATTGTAAATATCGCCATAGAAAATGCAATAAATTTTACATTGTTTTCTATTTTCCTGTAAACTTTTAAAGTGATGCACTTTCTCTG